>JAOWCC010000237.1:6529832-7129832 GCA_030867875.1 Actinernus sp. WN-2022
GTAGTAATTGTAAACATGTCAACCATTCTCACCATTACTATGATATCTCCAGAAACAAGAGTTTATTTAGATCCACCGTTGCCTCGAATAAGAGAGATACAGCTTCTCGACTTTCGCGGTCCGAAGTCGTGGCTTAGATTTAAAATACAGCAGGTGATCTATAAATTCGGTCCCGACTCCTTTGAAAATTACGTTAGTAATGAAGCTAGAGGTTCAGCACTCGCGACTATTCCACCTGGTAACTACACATTAAAAACGTTACAGCAAACGTTAGTGAAAGATCATTTTGGACCTGAAGGCCTAAAGATTGAGGCCTCAAGGGAACTTTATCATCTCTAAAGTCCATGTGATTCTCACTGAAAAGCTCTATAAAAAACTTGGTGTGTCGGAAGTTCTACAAGCTGGAAAACTTTATCCAATACGCTGGATTCCTGAGAAACCACTTAATCAATATTGCGATATCATTGATTCTCACCATACATATGCAAATGCCGGTGACTACCCGGGCCGAGAAGATGTGAAGCTTGTCCCATCTAATTTACTTGCTGTTGTTCCATCTCAAAACTATCCATTAATCCCAGTTCAAAATAACCCTCCAATAAACTACTTTACTCTGTTGATCCTTGATGAAAAAGGAAGGAAACCAAACTTTCATGATACTCTTCGTATTATCTTAAAGATCTACTATTAAATAAATAATAAATAATATGGATTATAATTCAATCTATCCTGATGTACCGCAAAATGGTGATAACTTCAGACTTCAAAAGTCTTTAGGAAGTTTGGAAAAATTAATGAAATACTATGAGAATGTAATCGAACACGAGGTATCTTTTCTAAAGCTAGTTCTGGAACTGGAGTTTTATCTGTTATTCTTTCAGCGGGTGGTTTGGGGACATCCCTGACTGGATTTGGTATTGCTGTAGCCGTGCCATTAGGAGTTTTGGGAGGTGTTTTCGGAGTCATTTCAACGGGGTGTGGACTTTCACGAAAGGTTTCCAAACACGAGCAGACTGTGGCTCTGGCTAAGGCTAAAGTAAATACCATCCAAGATCTTGTTTCTAAAGCCTTGCGTGACACTACCATCTCGGACCAAGAGTTATCTTTAATTCTTGCTGAAGTAGATAAGTTTAAAGCCTTAAAGCTGGAGATTCGTGAAAAATCTCGGAAGGAGGAGTAAAAAAAAAGCAGATATACAGCAGATACGAACAGAAATCCGGGAGGAGATTCTAAAACAGCTTACAAAAACAGGTCCCGCACATTAAAAGTCTCTTATGAAAGAACCCCTATCGGTTGGATTTATGAAATTAAATTTGGTAAGGAACGGTGGTAGCTTACACATATCTTATATTGTATAGTAATAATATAAGATGAGTCTAGAATTAGATAAACAAGCATTTCGTCGGTTTTATCCGAATGCTAAATTGAGCGATGCTGAACTTACTCAAGCTTTGGCGGTTCTAAGAAAAGAATATCCTCATGGGAGTTTTGAGAGCATTTTACGCGATCAGCAACTAAAGTTTGAGCGGGTGTGGGAATGATTTTAAACGGCATTATCCTCGCGCAGATTTGAGTCGATTTTATAAGGAATCTTATGACGATAACGATGGTTCACCTGTCGCTTATAACGTCTTTTTCAAAGGACCTGATATGGACCATGGAGTGTGGGGCGATAAACGATTTATCGATAATCCTAATAGTATCTCAGATATTGACAGACAAGCTATGAAAAAAGCTTTAGGCTCTAGGGTAACGTTTCCAGATACTTTACTACCTACTACACAGCGGTATCCTATCCCCAGGATTTCTTTCGAGCAGACGGGATCTGATATTGCACCGCTATTGACACAGTTGAAAATCTACGTCTCCCCAACCCAGTATTTTGAAGCAAAGTTGAGAAACATTTTCAAAGAGACGACTGTGACTTTCAAATCCGCCAAACAATCGATGAGATGGTTGAGTGGACTGGCTGATTACAGTTATTGGCCACAACAGCTCAACTTTGCAGTCTGGTGTGCGACTTCTGGATGTGGAATACGTTTACGAGAACATTATCCTCCTGTAGTTCGAGGTTTTATTAAGTTTCACGTTTACTTTACAGTACGAAGGATTTTGTATGAGTTGGGAGTACCACTGCCTGATGATTCTGTATTCAAACAAACTAAGACTCCATACAACAAGGTTGCTTTTCAACGGTTGTGTGGTGAATTTAATCTTCCATCCAATCCTGACTTTAGGTGGAAAGGAGGTAGAAATCATGGTCTAGGCGACATATTTATTTATTATTCTGGTGAGGGTTATGAAAATGTTCACTTAATTCGTGGGTATGATACTAAGGCAAACATGTATCCCAGTCCAGATGGAGAATTGTTCTCAGATGAGGGTGGTAAGGTTAATAAAGGAAACCTGATTTCGTTCATCCGCAATGATGATCATGGAGGTGTCCAATATTCTTGGTTTGTTCCTAGCCTAGGTAAAGGATTGACTAAAGCAGGAATGGGGAGATTAAATCGCTCAGTTGAGGCCTTTGTTTACTGTGTATTCAGTGCTCAAGTAAACGTGAGATCAAGTATTATTGGAAATGGTGGAAGTGCGGTTGAGACTCAACAGGAAATGCTGAAACTTTTTGAAAGCGCCGTAATTGAGGGAGATATATCAAAAAGTGTACAACGATATCAACTAGCCGTTCAAGAGGCAAAATTAAGACTTGATTTAGCCATTGCTCAGGGGATTTGGCTAATGCATTCTAATCTAATTATAAATACAGAGAGCGTGACTGGTTACAACAATAAGCTCCTCAAAGCCACGGGTGATATGACTTTCGGTGTGAACAGCTCGATCAATCTGTCAGCTAAAGATTTAGGAATACGGCACAATATCGGCTCAACAAAAGTAAAATTACCGCATCAGTCGGAGACAAAGCCTAATAAACCAAAGACAGAAACTAAACTAGAAACAAACTTCTCATGAAATCAATCTAGCTAAACCGAAGACGGAAACTAAACCGGAGCCTTCTCATGAAATTAATCTAGCTGTTTTGATGATAGTAACAGCAGGATTAGGTTGGTATTTATTCCGTTAATCTACATACCAACCAAACGTGACCGCTAAGTAGAATCACGTGTAAGACACGACCATTTCACGTGGCAATGGTGGGCATGGGGTTAATAAACAATGACTGTTCACGTGCAGAACAAAAGACTGCAGTCCTGATCTCCCTAACAACCAGCGAAATTGAAAATAGATTTTGTGTTTACCTCGAAGAGTTCAAATTGTTAGGGGGATTTGGAATGTATTGACGTCACGCTGTAATAAAAGCCAAACACTTTCGATCTAGCGTCAGAAGCGATTATGAACGATATAGTGTACGAAAAAACCGAGGATATGCCATTCGACGACACTGATCTCCTTTCAAGGCAAACAGCGAAGCAAGTTCCACCGCAAAAACATTTGGAATCAGTAACGGAGTTTCTTCAAAAAGTTATAAACAAAGATGTAGTTCATAAAGATGACCTGAGGAAGACATGGAACATCAAGAAATCTGAACGAGAAAAGCTGCTGAAACAGTGGAACAAAGCGAAATAATCTCTGGCATATTGGCTTTCGGCTCTACCTCGGTGTAAGAACCTCACAGACTACGTCAAAAACTCCCTTTGTTAACCTTGAATAATTTGGGACTTAGAATATTTCCCGAGCACCCGAAGCGGCACTTATAAATTTTACAAGGTATTGGGCAGCCTCTACTTGAAAAAAAAATTAACTGCGCTCAGCGTAGAAATCGAACCCAGGAATATAAGATTTATAGAACGACTGACACAACCCTATCCTAACCCTTACCACTAGACCACGAGTGAATTCCCTTGGTGTCAATCGTTTTTTTCACGTATTTATATCAACTAATGATGAGTAGCTGCATAAATTATAGAATCCCATAGCACGACTCAAACTCGCGCGCTGATTGGCTAACGGAGCGTTTAATATTTTTTGGAATTCAATGGTTTGAAAGCTGTATTCAACGGCTTGAAAAGCTGTATTCAACGATGTACAGGAAGCCCGCGCGTAAATATTTTGTTTATTTTTATTATCACGAACAAAGACACAAATCATGTTAAAATTACAAACCAGGATATTCACAAAGTTAACAGTAGTAAAAGAACGTGAAAATTAGATATCGTTTATTCCGTTTTTCACGAGAAACCGACTCTAATCATCCGAGGAATCGACAAAAACAACTGCAGCAAAAATGTTATTTTGAACGAAAAAGCTGGGGCTCCTGGATTTGCTGATTTCATTGATGTAATATTCACACAGAGAAGCTAAATGGCTGAAAACAGTAAAAGTAGGACGAAAAGCACGGCTACAGAACGGTACTAAAATTGTGGTACAAGGAAAATTTTGGAAACGAGTGTACTGAACACAAGTAACATTCAACAGTTCAAAAACAGGTTTATTTATTGTGAGAATTGAGCATTAACATTTGGTAATTTGCTTAAAAAGTAAGGAACACTTAATACTTACAAGTTTCTGCGTATATATACTTGTGCTGCAGCTCTTCGGTTTGTCAGGTTTTAGATTTTCACTTAGCGACAACTGGTTTCAACAGGCCGCCGGTTTTCTAAATCTTTCACAAACATTCACAATTTTGTCTCCAGATAATGCACTTTCGCTTTCTTGGTAAAGATTAGATCGAAATTAAGTGTACCTAAATAAAATACAGGTGTTTTCGTGCATTAAAATCCAGTTTTGATGTCGGAAAACCAAATTTTGTGAGCAACGACTGCACTTTTAGTTGAACATTGTGTGAGTCCCAGTCTAATTTTAGCTTGATTCCTATTCGCTCGTTAGTTTACCGCGCAATGGGTTCCTGGCGCGTGGCGGGAATTTCAGCAACTTTCAGACTGAGTATATTCTTTATTTATTTTCGTAAATCACTAGATGCAATGGGATTCAAAGAAAATTCATTGCCTGACTCGGGAATTCCACGTTAAATTTCACTTGAAAAACCGATATCGCACTCATCGCTTCGCGAATCGTGCGATATCGGTTTTTCGCGTGAAATTTAACATGGAATTCCCTCGTCAGGCAATGAATTTACCTATAGTATTATAGTATTCAATACACTATAATTGTAATACGACTACTGACCGAGCGCGCGAGGGCATGGTCTCTAGGGAATGGTTCTTACACCGAGGTAAACCCTGGCTTTCGAAAACAACGTTTCTCGAATATCAGCTTAACAGAAACGGTGAAGGGCTTGAAAGAATGCGAGGTCAAATGCTGGCAGATTGTCTTAGTGAAAATTAGAAGACCTAGAGCTTTCACGAATATATCCATTTAGTTATATAACGACTTGCTCGTTATATAACATTACGATAGACTGTTGCATACTCCATTGGCTCTGTATCGTTCATAATCGCTTCTCTTCTCCTTCGGGAGTCGTAAACGTCCCCTTTTCGTAAGCTAGGCGTTCTGATGAGGCTTGATATTAGCCGAAACGGCTCGTAAAATCGAACAATCTTTACAGAAATGTTTTTGCTTACCGTGAGAACATATTTGACTCCCACCGCAGGCTTTACAAAAATGTTTTTGCTTACCGTGAGAACATATTTGACTCCCACCGCAGGCTTTACAAAAATATTTTTGCTTACCGTGAGAGCATATCCCACTTCCACTGCATTCTTTACAGAAATGCTTTTGTCTGCTGTGAGGACAAATGCCGGTGCCGTTGCATTCTTTGCAGATATATTTTTGTCTACTGTGAGGACATTTATGATCTTTGTTGTATTCTTTCATATATTGAATAAAATAAATCCTACACTTATTACAACATTTCATTTCATGGCCGTCTTTTATGAAGTCATTTTGAGATCTGTAACATCCACAAGCACCACATTTCTTGTTTTCCGGTTCAGTGACAAGCTCATCCAATATATTTTGTGAGCCATTCGGTTTCGATAGAGCGGCTTCTAGTTCCGCTTTTCTCATACGATAATATTTAGGAATACCGCGCTCCTTGGCAAGAGGTTTCAACTCTTTCACTGTCTTTTCGTGAGCCATATTTATTTTATACAATATTATGTTTCTTTAAGTTATTTTAAATTTTTTTCGAGCATGTTTGCGTTTGCGTAAGTATGATACAATAGCGTCACATGTTGTATCGTTTACACGTCAGCGTCACGCTACTGGTACGTTGATAATTTTTTTATGAATTCCGCTTTAATCCGCTTTCATCCGGTTTAATCCGTTTTTTATCAAAAGTCACATTATTTCTCCTTTTTGGGGGTGAAATTGTCCCAGAATCCGTATTTTGTAACTACTGATGTTGACCGAACCTCCCCGAAATGGTCCAGCTATGCGCTGGGGCCGGCTGGGGGATTTCAAATGACTGGCGCATTATCTCTATAAATGGCGACTCTTTTACGGTCGACTACCCTCCGGATATCGATGGCGCTCGGTAAATCTCGCTTTTTGTCAGTTCAAACATTCCTAACGAAATTTCTATGCTATCACGACAGTCGAAGTTCACATCTTCTATCTTCATTGTAGCATACGTGTAGCCGTTTACCCACCCTCAGTCGGGAGGGTCGTCTACGCAAAGCTGGCACTAATCGTGTTATGTGACGTCAGAGCCTTTTGCTCGTAAATGTAAAATAACTTATCATTGGATTATTCTTTCGATAATTATGATTGGCTAAAACTGCGTGAGGAAAAAAGCTCAGTGTTTTGGACTTGGACAGCGAACTCGTGGGTTTGGACTTTCATGATTTAGATTATATCTTTAGGCAGTGCAAAAACAAAACAAAACCTGAGACAAAATCTCCAGTATATTGAAAAGTCTTAAAGAAGCGGCTATCCACACGATTAGCCAAAGTTGGCCTTCAAGTTCAATCGGTGAGTCGGTCGAAGAAACGAGATATTCGTCAGTAAACTGAATTAACTGGTTTCGAATGCAAATCAGAAGAGCATTAATCTGCTGTTATTGTTCTAGCTGTTAATACGATTTTTGAAGAAACAAACAAGACAAGAACTGCAAAACATATGTATATTGGCGGAAGGGCGGAACGGAACTGACACTGATCGAACTCGAGTGACACGGAGCTATCTTTCATACAACCGGGATCAGAAAAAGGCAGAAGTGACCAGCACTGAGTCGCAGGATCAGAAAAGAATGCTTGAAAAACTTTTAATAGGGATAGGGATATTCTGTTTAAAACGTGCTAATAAAGGCGCTCAAAAAGACTCACCGACCGAAAAAGTGGTCAGAAATCACCAGGCGAGTGAATGAATAATACGTGCATTGGTCAAAATAAGTCATGATAAAATAATTTATTCAAATGTATTTCTCTGACGTCACATAGCACGATTAGCGCCAGCTTTGCGTAGACGTTCTCTCCCGACTTTACCGAGGGTGGATAAACGGCTACACGTAGGCTATCTTCATTGCGGTTTAAGCGGTAATCTAATATCTCGAGCCAGTAATTATTTTGTCATTCTTTTTCTGTAAACGTTCAGTTCCTTTTTCCCGCAGCTTAATATTTTTTTTCTTGACCATTTAAGTTCTTTCCCGTTGCTTCCAGTTCATTTCAGTATCGATTGTCCGGCGAAAATCTCCTTTCCAATGAAAGTCACCCTTTGTTGGTGTTTGCACATTTCGTCTGAGAGTTCAGTTTCGCTCGTATTTCTTGTTCTGTCATTTTCTCCAGTTCAATATTTTTCTTCTTCGTCCTCCTAGTTTGTTCATGTTATTTTCAGATCGATAAATTGTTTTTCCAATCCGAAAAGCAGTTTACTGAGTTCTGTATACATTCGATTCATGCCCGTACGACATATTTCATTAGACGGTTCTGTTCCGTTTCGGTTCTATTTACTCAGTTCAATTTAATGTCTTTGTGTCCATTAGGCGTTTCGGTTAGTTATATTTCATCTATTCATGCAGTCAGTTCAGTTTACTCGGTATAATTACTCAATTATGTGTATTCTGTGTATTCTGTGTACTCACTTATCTCAGATATACAACATACAGTTTCGCAAAGTACAGCACAGGTATCCCAAGCTGACAATAAGTGACTTTGAAATTACAGTGAATGTAGGGGGTTTCTCCTACTTGTTTTATTTTGCAAGGAATTGAAATAAAATCGATATTTAGACTTCACCTACTTGTTTCTTGTGTCGTTATTTACCATTTTGCCTGAAATTGAGCGACTTATGGCGATTTTTTTGGGGGGGTTACAATGCTACAAAGAAGAAGAGATAATAGGTCACTGGAGATCCCAGCGAGTTCTCCAAGGCCCGTTTAAATGGTCGTAAGTCTCTTGAAATTGAGGGCGCGAACTCTGTCAAAACATAAACTTGACCCATGAGAAGAAAAGGGTGGTTTTGACTGCAGAGTACGGTCACAACCTATTGCTGACTGGTAAAGCTGGTACAGGAAAATATTTCGTAGTGAATGCTATAGTACGAAAATAGCGCAGCCGCGGACGTAAAGCTGCCGTCGTATTTTCCAGTTGATACAATGGCGAAGCTGTTTTTAATCCTCACGGGGAGGGTACGGCAAATTCATTCAAGCGTCAAATTAACTTCTGCCCCTTCCCCGTTGTGGGTGTTTTTGAAGCGAAGGTTGGAGTTCCATGGGCTTTTATCGCACGGCGGCCATGTTGAGTCCCAGGAGAATAAACTCGTTCTTAAACCAACCAGTGCGAGGCTACCGGGGCCAAAACTATTATTTTATCCAAGATGGCCGAACTGCGATAACAGCCCATTGCAAGGCTGATAGACGCGTGAATCTTGGCATCGGGATATGCCACATAAACCTGTCTGTTTGAATGCTGATATAGAGGCACAAGGTAAGGTAATCTGAGTTATATTTACCATCCATTTATTGGACTAACGTTTACAGAAAGAAATTTGGCGTGCCCTTCAATTTCAAGAGATTTACGACCATTTAAACGGGCCTTGGTGAACTCGCTGGGGTCTCCAGTGATCTACATTCGTAGTAGTGAAACCAACAAAATAATCAATCGCCATAACTCGCTCAATTTCAGGCAAAATGGCTTCAGATTTTCTACAGAAGTAAAGAACGACACAAGAAACAAGTTGCCGGGTGTAGTCTAAATAACGATTTTATTTCAATTCTTTGTTAAATAAAACAAGTAGGATAAACCCCATACATGCATTTACTGGAATTTCGAAGTCACTTATTGTCAGCTTGGGATATCTGTGAGTAAATTAAGCCTTAGTTTTCAAGGTCAGATTAGTTTTCGAGATAATAGAAAAACAAACAACGTAACACCAACGACTTCAAACACACGGCCGCTTCACAGAGGAGCTTGAATAACAACCAGTTGCCAACACCTTGTTATCAACGACGCTTCCTGTTTATAACCAACAGTTAAAGGGGCATGGTCACCTGGTAGTCATGCGCAGTAGGCGTGCCGAAAGTACTAATTAGCATATCAAAATCTTCCCGGTTGAGCGAGCGTACGTGAAAAGGTCGCAAAGGGGAGGATTTGTAGTAGCATTTTGAAGGCTGGCAGCCCTGTATTAGGGAACCACGTTGTAACAATGGCTTCAGAGTCGATGGAGGAAGAAGTTGAGTTGGATAGGATAACATTTGGACAAATAGTTATGTTCTTAGAATGTTGAACATGCTTGATTTGGACAATTTTGCATAAAATCTGATATCGGCGAATTATATGTCCAAACACTGCACGAAAATCGAACAAAAAGTACATTAAAAATACTTTCTGATGCCAAACAAGCCACAAACACAAAGAGCATAGTCTTCTGATCAACCGACATACGTATTCATGAAGCTGTAAAATAAGTTCCAGTCCATAAAAGCCGATAGTTCGAACTAGTACAAACACGCTAAGCTCAAAGGATTTTCTTCACAAGTAAACATTGTAGTGTCAAGCACTACACAATGCTTCCAAAACTGTAGGAAAACTCCCGTTTAAAAATTCTCTGATGTCCAAATAATCACAGTAGCTCACACAGGATAGTCTTCTGAGCAATCTACATTCATTTGAAGCTGTCAAAATTGTTTTGGAGTCCATAAAAACCGATAGATCGAACTAGTGAGGTTATAAACAGACTTCCGTTGCAAATAAACATTCTATGGTCGAGCGCGCTACAGTATGCTTCCAAAACTGTAGGCAAACTCCCGTTTAAAAATTCCCTGATGTCGAAATAATCACAGTAGCTCACACAGGATAGTCTTATGAGCAATCGAAATTCGTTTGAAGGCATCAAAATTGTTTTGGAGTTGAAAACCGATAGATCGAACTAGTACAAACAAGCTTGTTATTAATTCGCAGACTGCGTTACGAGTAAACAGCGCGCTACACTATGCTTGCAAAAGTGTACGAAATGCACCGTTCAAACATTCCATGATTCCAAATAACTACAGCAGCTCACACAGGATAGCCATGTGAACAATCGACATTCATTTGAAGTGATAAAAATTGTTTTCAAGTGCATGACATCCGATAAATCGAACTAGTACAAACATACCGTTAGTTCACGCCATGATGACTTCCGTTTTTTCCGAAATTTTCTAGCTCATTTTCGCAAATCAAACAAAAAAAGGCTATAGAACTAATAAATATATACACCTAAAATACTGTACGAAGTTTCGAGGACTAATGGCCCACACAAGCTGTTAAATTGGACGGCCAGATTATACCACGCTCGCATTGATGGCGGATAAGTTGAGTTTCCCGTGGCCCACGGAATACTCAACTATCTCGCCCCTACTGCGCATGCGCTTAACCGATGACCATGCCCCTTTAAGGTCTTAGTTTTTAACTCGTGGATGCGCGCAAGCGCAGGAACGAGTTAATGGTGGTTGGGAAAATCGTGTATTCTCTGTCACTCACTCACTCTCTCACTCACTCACTAAGATGGTTGCAGAATTGAATGCTTGGAATATCAATTTATAAGATAATAGTAATCGATATTTCATTTAATTAATCATTGAAAAAGTGTCGAACACTAATGGACCCCTTTAGCTTGCCTGTTTGTTGTCCCATTTCAGACCACGTGATAGTTCTCCAGAGGATTCAGTGCTTTGTTTTCCAATTATAGAAATTGGTACATTTTCTCTTGGGAGATAGAAAAACAAAAACGCATTACTCAAGGGAAAAGTCAGATGGTCTGAAATGGGGCAAACTGAAAGAGGCTATTGCTCTTGGAATTGACGTTGATCAAGTCCTCATCGTCGGGTCTCGTAGCCTCTTGCTCCTAACTATAAAGTGAGCATTAGGGTACTTATATACTTGTCCGACCTGATATTTTACCATGTGGGAGATTTGTGTGCTCGAGCGATAAACAAGTAAGCATGCGCATTTGGGTCCTGCTGGTATTGACGTTAACCCTTGTACGTTTTCATGCCTAACTCGCTCAATTTTAATGCTAGGCAGCTCAAACTTAGTCAGGCATGGTATTGGGTTCCCCATGAATCACTTAGTGGTGATGTCGTACTATGACCTAATCTAGTGGTGATTTTACGAACTGGCTAACAAGTTTATGAACTGGCTAAAATACATTTATGCTAATGAAGTAAGTTTAGATCAGTGGAAGCTGATGTAAGCTTTTATTGGCGAAGGCAACAACGAGGTTTCTGAAACAGGAGATATGTGATCCTGGGTATTATCGGACAGTTTTACCTTGATCGCTTTCATTTATTTATATTCTCTAGTTAGGTTCGAATAACCAATGACCTTTGGAATTTGAATATTCTGTTTAAATTTAAGGTCGGTTTACCTCACTAATACATGCATAGCGAATCTTGTACAAAAGTTGCTAATTAACCTTAAATTTATTGTTACTCGGGCTGCCTAGGCCTGTGGCAGGCACGAGTATAAATCTGCAGGCCGTTATTTCTTTTTTGTTCTATACAGCAAAATTTATGCGCATGCGTTAAATTAAGTATGCATTAATTCGCCAACACGAAGCCAGAATATACACACTCAGCACAGAATTATGATGAGCCAAGCAATATTCATCTCTTTGGTCTTCTATTGTGGATTTTTACTTTTAATAGCGCTGCGCACAGTTTCTAAAAATATTTTGTCTGAAACGAGACCCCCGCAAACCTCAGACAAACACACGCGGCTGTTTACAGTATTTTAGTGACTTTGAGATTCACAGTTTTTTCGATCAAAAAAAGAAGAAATAACTGAAATAAGATTCCCAGTCATATCAGTAATGGTAACTACCAAGCACTGTTGCTGGGGGAGATGGAAGAGTGACTCTAGATGTATGAAAACCTTCATAAATCGCTCAAAGAGATATCCTCTCAGAGATGGAAGCATCGATTGGTACACCGCTAGCAGAGTTTCTCATCTTTTCTCAGTGTTTTTCCGTTCCAAAACTCAGTGAGAAATGTCAGCGTTGGATAAATGTTTGTACAAGAGACTTCAAAAGCACAGAATAATAACGAGACAAGTGCATTGAAATGCAAGGGGGAGTTTGTCTGAACTATACACAACCCGCCAGTAAACATAGCGAGAAGGAATTACAGTTCAACCATAGTTTACTTCAATTTATCGATTTGAAATAAATCTTTGAAGCGAACTGACTCATGTACATCTACAATGCTTTGATTTATTTTACGAACACAAAAGAGTTTTAAAATTTCTTTCCGAGATGTCGCGCGAAATGGGTAACTTGCAGTTGCAGGTAATTTGAAAACTCGACAAATGCAAAACTTCAATATAATAGCATGAAAGAGCACACCAAAATATAAAGCAAGACTGTTTAATTTTAGGGTAATATTGTTTTCTTACAAAGCTATAAATTTGCAAACAAAAATATCATTTGTACAGAGAAATGTTACAGAGAAAATTCCGGGCACATTTGTCTGTAAAGATTTGTCGAACCATAAATGATTAGCTCGTACCTTTGTTAGTTCGTATGTATATATATATATACAGTCTATATTTAAAATATCTGTTCAAAATATTGCACAGTTGGTCTCTATTTTCCAGCCATTACATTAGCTTTGGTCTCCGATGAATTTAATTTTAAAGAATTTCAAATATTAAGTTACCTGCTGGCTACAATATATAGTCAATTTCCCCATTCGCCGATGAATCTCTTAGTCTTACGGAAAACCTTTAGGTGAAGTCTTACAGCGATATTCAATGGGAAAATATAAGTTTGGGGTTCAGTTAGAGCTTCACTATATTAAACGTGGTTTACGGCAACGAATAGGCCAGTCCAAGATAATTTCCACCACTCTATCTTGTAGGAGCTGGAGAAACATGGCGCGAAATACAGTGTTTGTATGGGAATCAGATGCCAAATAATTTCCGTAAAATCGAATTTCTGAAATATTCACTGTCTGCAAAATTAAGATACCAGGTAAAAGATTAACTGATCCAAATTTGAGGGATGTGGCTATGGTGGAAAGCTTGCAATCGTGTTTTCAGTTTTCCAATTCCATACCTTTGTCTGTACATTTTCCCGCGGACATTGACTCGTTGTTACAGCCGAAATGTATGGGAAACTGAAAACACGATTGCACGCTTCCCAGTACAACTACATCCCTTACATTTTGATCAGTTAATCTCTTACCTGGTATCTTAAGTTTGCAGACAGTGAATATTTCAGAAATTCGATTTTACGGAAATTATTTGGCATCGGATTGCCATACAAACACTGTATTTCGCGCCATCTTTGCACCTCCAGACGCGAAACTCGCTTGATAAGATCGCCGTTTGTCGCTTTGTTTCAATCCTCTGTATTTTAGCCAACGTTTAAGCTGTTCGGCAGTACAATCATCAGGTTCTCTTTCGTAATATAATGCAGGAAAGCCGTCATTACTGGTAGAATAGTCAGACGACGAACTGAAGTGCTAGTCAATTCTTGTAAGTTCTAACGCGAAAAGTGGTAAATTTGTCTGAGTCTTGGCGGGGGGTCTACATTTTGTGACGTCATCTGTGCGCAACGCTATTATCAACCGCGCCACTAGATGATTAGTACTTTCGTTAGAGTTGTTAAACAAGAATCCTCTCACACGGCCGAGGTTTTGGTTCGAGAAATTAAAGGCTTCCAACAGCTCCCTTTATAGTTCTGTAATATAATATACCTTCCAAAAAAGTCGATGCTGCGTCGATTTGGGCGGGATAAAACCCGTTTTAACCTTTCCGATATGTGGTTTCAAAGTTCAGCGGGGCATTTTGATTTAAAGATAGGTTTTTCGCGATCAATTTGATCTCGCTACACTGAATAATAAATCGCAATAACACATTGTCACACAATACGTGTTACTTCTAGAACATTCTATACTACTTTAACTATGCATTGGAATATTACATTGAAAACTTTCAGAACTATACTTAGAATGCACTAACATAGTGAGTCAACACAATTAGGCGAAGGTTCTAGAAATACTATGTAATCAAGTTATGAATAGGTATCATGCTTGTTGCTAAATATACCATATTAATAATAGTTACTAAATAGAGCAAGCACGTTGCATGGCACTATCCAACACACGCTATGACGTATGCAACGTGCTTGGTTTACTAAATAGAGCCTGATCTTAAAAGTGATCCGGACAAGATTATAGAGCTTGTAAACAGAGACCCGTATCTCCATCATTTCTAATGGCAGGCGGCTCAAACTTTGACAGACATGGTAATGGGTCCCCATAAATCAATTAGTGGTGATGTCGTAACGATGAGGTCATTCATTTATTGCTCTAGGTCCATCGCTTCTTCTCGAGGTCCCGTCCTCTCGATGCCAGGATTACGAACAATAGAGATTGTTGTCAAAAGTGCCGCCTTTTATTATCTTATATGCAAACAACGCTTCGTAAACTACAGACAAAGACCGCTTTAAAAGTACAATTAAATGACCAGTTTTGAGAGATCATTGATCATATTTTTTTGTATGTTTTTCAGAATATTCAGCACACTGCATGTTTAACTGGGTTAAATGCAGCCGAATTTTTTTTTGCTGCGAACTCTAAACGTTTTCAAATTATGGGGTTTAGTTTTCGAGGTCTTAGGTCTTTTGTGTTAGGTCTTCGTTTTCCAGACACTCAGAAAGGACTTGATGGCCATTTGATCCACCAGATTTAGCAAAAGTCCCCTGGGGGGGGGGGGGGGGGGGGGGGGGTGGGGAGGGGTTCTTCCTGTATTCGGCTGGTAAGGATGATCGATGGTCGTATTTTGGCAAAAGTACATGCATACATACATACATACATATGTCTTTACTTATCCACGGAATCGCTTAGCTTCATTTAGAAGACCATATTTTCTTTCCGCATCGAAAGAGAGCATTCAAAATGGAACCAGCTCCAAAGAAACAATTTACATCTTTATCAAGCACAAGAGAGATACATTGGTAGCTAAAAAAGTATGCAAGAAAAACACAAAACGATGCTAAAAATTCCGTAGCGACGCTGGCAGCGTTTTGAGTTGAAAGGCAGCTTCTGGCCGAAGAGAATACGACAAACCTCACTCGTATAGGTAGTAAAACTTATGTCTATACAACAAATCACTTAATGACTTTCCCTTCGGGAATCAGCGAGGTTTGTTTCCCCTTGATCTCGGGGAAACAAAACTCACTGATTCCGTCGGGGCCAGTCATTAAGTGTTGACTATTCAACGACACTGAGGTGAATTTTTGTTTTAGTATATACCACACTGCAGTAAATAGTTCTTTTTTGTTCTGTCTGATGGACAAAAACTTGCGCTGCTTCGCTCGGAGGGGAATATGAAATCATATTCAGTGTTTGAGTAGCCAATCAGAGCGTGCGAAAAGTGATATTCAGTGGTGTGGTATATACTAATGGTGAATATTTCCCGAGACGAATACGAGGTTGATATTCAGCAATAGTCACTGAAACTGGAGAGAATAATTGTTTTAGTATAATTTCGTCAGTGAATATCAGATAAATCAAAACTAGCCTATCATAGTCTGACTGCCGACTCTCTTATAACCTGAACGGTTTTACAAGCACGCGTGCAGGATAGGTTTGTGACATACAGTTGCATAATCACGTGCCGCTACGGTTCACTTGCACACGGAACTAGTTTTACTAAGATAGATGGCTTCTAGTTATCCTTATAGAAATAAGAGCAACAGACAGCTGATGAAAAAACAAACTACCATATTCACTCATGGATAAGCCGCACTTGCAGATAAGCCACACCCCGAGTTTAGAAGCTTGAGTTTAAGAAAAAAGGTTTTTTGGAAGAATATCAAACGTACATTTCTAACCTTCATCGGACTTTCAAACTGGAGAAAACTCCAAAGTTGTATCTCCTATTCTGTAATTTCAGCTCTGAAATAGTATAAACTTCATGTCTACATAGTCTACTTAGATACATGAACTACATGAACTACTGTTCATTCAGGTCATCTTTTAGATCGAATTTTACATGTCAACCAAACCAAAAACGTGCTCATGTTCATCCGTAGCTTAGCAACCAGGCATCTGTTGGAAGAAAGAAAACTGGACACTAGAAGTTCTGTTTTTGCTGAACGAAGTCAAAACAACATGGAGTAGTTTGCGTTTTCATTAGGTCTCCATTGATACAATGTACATGTATGTATCATGTCTAAAAGGCTATCTGGAAGTCATCTATTGGGGGGAAAAACTAGTTACTCAAAGAGAGGTGGAAGATCAGTTCGACTAATTTGCTGTGAAAGTTTTGAACATTGATGATTTTACCGTGCCGAATACTCAAGGGTAGTGTGGTATTTTCTTGGTCATGGAGGAACTATAACCATTGAAGTAACAGGCCAACAACAACAAGCTTTGTGGTGGAATGGAGATCCCATGTGTGGTGACATTTAGTTGCTCCATAAAAGCAACTGTAAACAGCGTTTGACAAAGAAGTTTTAATGGCAAGAATATAACTTACATCGAAATGGCTCTAGAGAGCCACCAAACTTGCAAAAACAATGACCAGTGTTTAGTTTCTTTTAGTTTTGTGTCAGTTGTGTTTAGTATTATACCCTAACTCGCTTGAGTTAATATAAAATATTTCTTTGAAAATTAATTTATGTAAATTTGTGGAACCTTGTGGAGATGTTCTCGCAGATAAGCCGCACCCCCAATTTCAAATAAAGATTTTGGGTAAAAAGGTGTGGCTTATCCGTGAGTGAATACAATAATGTACATGTATATTCAAGTGTTTTTTTAAGTCTAATATAATTTCTGAATACCCACAAGTACTTGGTTTGTAAATCCGTGATAAAAAGTTTCAACAAAATTCATGTAATTTTCTTCTGAATTTAATCTAAAATTATTCTTTTTTGGTGTTTAGGATCTCCAATCTGCATCATCAGAGGTGGTGAAATTAGCAGTTAGAATCAACTTCAGTAAATTGTTGACTCAAATTGTTGACTATTGGAACTCAATGTGGCTTTATAGTCAACAAGAACAAACAAGCTACCAAAGAAAAACGTAATTTATTATAATATTTATATATATATATTTTAAATTAGTGAGTACAGTACATTGTATTGGGATTTCAATGTGTTAGCTGCTCAGTTGGTAAACAACTTACATCATCTTCTCAATAAAGATTATATAGTCAACTTTTTACATGATGAAAAATTGTGCAGTATCTCAGTAAAAAGCATTGAAGACTTGTTTCTTTTGTATAGCTGTGTAGTTTCTGAGAAAAATCCAGTTTTCTGTGTACCACAGGGATTTCATTATGCAAGCAGCATCCCAACCTTGATTATGGGAATTTTAGTTTGATTCCTAAATGGCATTTTCATCATGCCGACTTTACAGCGCCAGCTCTGCCACAGTGTTGTTGATTTCCCTTTTACTATTTCAACGCTGTGGAAATATTAAATAGGAATCTAAAAGCTTTGCACAATACTGACTCGGCTTCTGACTACATGTAAAACATTACTTCCTTATTCCTGACGGTTTACCGCAGGAAATAGGTATATTTTCCTAACACATGCTATTCCCCTCAATTTTCCTGATTTCCCACCCAGTGCATTCTATCATCAGTGTTAATCTCATTCATTTCTATGGTTAACCATGATGTCATGTGCTGAACCAACCAACTCCCAAAACATTGTACTCAGTTTCGTTCCTGAGGAACAAAACAAAATACAAGTACTTGGTACATGTAGTTCAGTTGCAAATCGATTGAAAGATTATGAAAAATGCCCTTACATGCAAAATGAAAATAAGAAGAAAAATGGAAGCTTTTGATGTGATGATGAACACTGTTGGTATGACATGTACGCTCACAATGCCACTCTAAAATGTACTTTAATGTCTTTTGCCAGCCTAATCCCTTATGCTTCTCTGACACTTGTTTATTCAATTAGTGGTAGTTTTCACTATATTATGCAATGAATGTTTGGAGGAATAAAAACACCAACAATAGAAAACAAAAGTCCACTAAGTCGAATATACCATTCCAATAATGTTGATTGCTTTTAGTATGAACAAATGTACTGGCAAAATAAATTACATTCAGAGTGTATAATTTATAACATAATTTATAATACATAATACATTCCAGTGAATTCCCAAAAATATTCATGACCAACTCAATTTTGTTTAAAAGTTATGGGAATGGACAAATTTAACTGATTATGTCACATATCTTTCAGGTTTACACATGACAAACGTTGTTGATTCTTTTGTTGTGGGACACTGGTCTGTTGCAAGAAGGTTTTCTGAACCATCAACCAACCTAATTGTAGTGTGAGGTTGTTCACCAACCAGTAAAGATTAATGGCGCCACCTACTTCAAAGATGAACAGCCAGAGGAGGTGTATGGACATCTTATCAACATTTTTTCAGGAGAGGGAAACCTCGTCTTAGACATTGGGAGTGGAACTGGTAAATATATCTTCAAAATGTTTGTTGCTTACATGTACATAACATTAGCTGATATAGCTGATACAGGTAGGATGTCTAGGGCTGTCATTAGAAGCTGGCTACCAGTGTTTATCACCAGCAACTACATGTATGATGATGATTGCCAGCTACTTAGTGATAGATACAGATTGCGTGAGTGTTTTATCGATTTACAAACTCGAGCCAGAGGTGTGAGTTGGTAAATCCAATAAAACATTATAAATTGATAAAGCATGGCCACTTATTCTGTATATATGACTTATCAAACATCTAGATGGGTAGTCGTGATTTTCAGTTATTTTGGCAATACAACCTATTTTTGCTGAGAAAACTGAAGCAAATTTGAAGTAATCTACTGAGTACTTTGTGTAGATCAATAAAAAATACAAGTTTGCTGGGTTGTTTCCCATTTGTCAGGACGAATCTGTCTCAGATTTACAGATCACCCATTATTACATATTCATTTCCTTGGTTTTTCCTGGCGAATAAATTATTAGTGAGTTATGGCATATTTATTTTCCCCTCCCTCCCTCAAAAATATATTGTAACTGAAGTAGGGGGAAATTGTAAGACAGCAATCAAAATTTTATTGTAACTTTTTGGGAGAGTGATTGTTGAGATTGTAGCTTGTTTAAGATTTGGAATAACGCTTCTTTTGTCATGCAGTCATAAAGGTTAGGTTCTGCATGGTTATAACTAAAAGAAAATATTATACATTTATCTTAATAGGAAATGCACTATTGCCAGCACTAAGTTCAGGGAGACGTGCAGTCTGGATTGAACAAGATATCCCTGCAGATATACAGCTACACCTTCTTGAAAGAATTCGCCGATTGATGCACAAGCAGATTATTATTCCTGCCTCCCCAGAGATCTTATGATTTACCAAAAGCAAAATTGCTGAATTGACAAGTGGACATATATGGTGGGAATGTATTGAATATTCAAAGTGTTCAAAGTGTTCAAAGTGTTCAAAGTGCTAAACAAAGTTTTTTAAACAAATTATTACATTTCGTCAAATGGTAATGTGATTTAATACAATTTATATACAACCGATTTTAGTGTTACATGCATAGGTGGATTTTCAAGTTTTTTTAGATATATTAATCATTTCACATAAATTCCTACAACTTATTGTTGGCAATGGATGTTGGTGAAGTCTGTTGAGTTCTTGAATGTGAAAAAGAACCTAAATTATTAGATTCAATAGATAAAAAAACATGATAAACCAGTGAGCCTGGTTACTAAGCATGTTGAATGTCATTGTGTTGAATAAGTATGTTAAATGATTGGTCTATGCACGTAATACTGATAAATCAATTATAATTCAGTTTCACACTAATTATTTCCTTGAGTTGCAAATTTCATAGGATTTTTTTTCCATTTTGAATTAAGTCTTTCATAGTGATAATTATGTGTGAACCATGAGCATTATTGTAATCATGACAAAATGGTATGTTTAATTCAAAGATCAAAATTATCAAAAAAAAAATGATTGAAAGGTCCATATAAAGCAAACACATTGATATAAAAAAGTTGATGTTTTAAAAATACTACAGCGATGTTTCGTGTTGATAAACATTACAATTGTTATGCTAATGTGACAACCATGATTTTAAAAGTCCGCTTTGTGTCGGGAACCAATGGATCTTTGGTTGGCACATTAATGAGTCAACAATGACGTGGCAGTAAACATCGCTATAGCAAACCTGAGAAATAAACCTGAGAAATGCAAATGAATCTTCAGAAGTAATTATGCGAAAGCCATAGTATTGTCATGATAATCTGAGATAAAAAAAATAGCAATCTTTCCAAACCAACACATCTAACAAATACATGTACATTTCGCAATATAATTAGAAGACATTTAAATCATTTTGCCATTTTAGAATCAACAAACATTTGAACCTTACTTTAACAGGGCTTAATATTATTAGTACTAAACGAAGGCTTTTCAGAACGTTATAAAGTTAAGTGCATTTTGTATCGTCATACTTAACTTACTTTACTTATTTATCAATATCTTTCTTATAACAATATATGACAACATACATGTACAAAAGATTTAGGGGTTTAGTTGTGCAAAGCTAGTGCTCAGTTACAACTGTTAACTAGCATTGACAATAATGACTGTTTGTTTTGGAAAAATAAAGCAATTCCAATTAAAACTGAATTTGTTCTGTTACTGCATAATTCTATATAATACCGCAACTCCGTCCAAGGATGTTGTACCTTCTCTGGCCTCTTTCCAAGCTTTTCTCAGACAGTTGTATATATGGTATACCTTGAAAAGGGGCTCAGAAATTTGGAAGCTTTGACTGAGCTTGAAAAGGGGCTCGGAAATTCGGAAGCTTTTTTGAGCTTGGAAAGGGGTTCAGAAATTCGGAAGCTTTTTCTGAGCTTGCAAAGGGGTTCAGAAATTCGGAAGCTTTTTCTGAGCTTGCAAAGGGGTTCAGAAATTCGGAAGCTTTTTCTGAGCTTGGAAATGGGGTTCAGAAATTCGGAAGCTTTTTCTGAGCTTGCAAAGGGGTTCAGAAATTCGGAAGCTTTTTCTGAGCTTGGAAATGGGGTCAGAAATTCGGAAGCTTTTTCTGAGCGTAGAAAGGGGGTCAGAAATTCAGAACTCAATTTCTTCTTTCTCCGATTGATAAATTATTTAGTTGGCAATCTAGGAATTTGACGGAACCACTTTTTTTGTCCGTACAACTACCCGATGTTACCCTGAATTTCATTTTTCTCAGACAAGAATAAATATTTTCAACGGAATGTGTCTACTTTGGAAAACCTCATTTTAGTTTGGAACGCGTTCATTCTGTTTCGACATTTGAGTTTGCTCGAGTTGTATTATTTTTTCCCGACAAGGTCAAGTAACAGACAGAAACAAAGAAGTTGATTGGTTGATTTTGACGGATGAATTTATAATTTCAATGTCGTGGCACTCCAACCTGTATTTTTATGAATTCTTGTTACCTCGAAACTGTAGTTTCCTGGCTGCATAACTACGTCTGTTGTATAAGTAAAACGTCTCTCCTTGCACAGAAGCTCTAAATTACTGTTCACTTCAGCTGTATCACCAAGTGCATGAAACTTGAGACTGGTAGGACACTGGGGGCAGTGGATTCCTCTACAACAGAACTTGTACGACGCTGCAGCAAAGAGAAGTTAGTCTTGCGTTTAATTTAATTTAAAATTGTAGGTCAACATTTAATGATAGATGTTTTGAACTCTTTCTCGAATTATTTTCACAGTGCAAGTATTTCTTACTGGTCAAAATATTCAGTTAATATGCAATATCACATCGCAGGACGAGGTTTGAAACTTTGTCTAGCTGGCCGGCCGTTTTGAACTGAGCCACTTCGTACATTTAACTTTGCCATCTGCCATTGTAAAGCACATCAGTACAATTTCTACCAAGGCATTGTGAAAATTAGTGTTCGTTGCCAATATTGCAATTGCAATTGAGTATCTCAACAATATTTTGCTTGACAACTTTTGAAACTTCACATCAGGACCGAAATGTGTATTGCACGATCTGCAATGAGATGAATTTACTGCAAACTGACTTACCAAGAATGACAAGTGTCGAGCCAATATCAATGCGTGGTTTTACCTCGTTCAAGATGTTAAACTGGATATCCCTGTAACCTGTAACAAGGTATATAACGATAAAACAAGGTATATTTATATTAGTAATTAGCGTTACTCGGTATTATCGTCCATTATTATAATGTTAGTAGGTTGTACCATATATAGTTACTAGAGTGGAATGATTATAAAACCCGGCAAAGTTCAAAGGGGCTAACAAACGCGCTGCGATTTATGTTGGAAGGGGGCAAGACAAAAGATTGTGCAGGGTCATAGTTCATTAGCGTCCCCTGAACGACTGAACTCACACGTTTCTATTGGCTGATTGATTAACACATGGGAATTTCTATTGTGTTTTGTGCAGGGTCACGGTTGAAAAAAGCTAACAAAGACATATAACAAAGAAGGTCGCTGGGTTTCATAACCATTCCACTCTATTAATTATAAGTTATACCATGGCATGAGGGGTATTAGTGATTTAAATTGCCCCGAGAGCCGTGGGAAGATTTGTAAAAGTCCCGAGGCCGCTTCGGCCGAGGGACTTTTACAAATCTTCCCGCGGCTCTCGGGGCAATTTAAATCACTAATACCCCGAAATGCCATGGTATAAGTTTGTTATACCATGATCGCCGAGGAACGGAACAAATCTCTGAGAAGTTTAGTTTTCTCTGCCGAAACTAAAGACGTCGCAGTCGAGTTGCTTTCGAAAACGTTTTGTTTAATGCTTGACTGAGCGCCATTGATTAAACGACCCTGGCTTCCCCTGGGGAAAAGAGTGTGGTTTTTGAGAAGAATAACACTAAAATACAATGTAATTATGCGGTTGACTAAATATTCAAAGAGCATGACTGGATTTTAATTACGTCACGTTTATGGTTTTAAGTATCCCACATGGAAGAAGCGGGTTTGAGAAATTAAGAGAAGAATATGCAGATTGCAATAGGTCATCCCACATGGATTACATTGAAGGTTATGATGAAGACAGGTCAGTTTGGATTCAGTATTTTTCATCCGGTAGCGTAGGGCTAGTCGTGCCAGAGGGGAGCAGGAGTTGATGCTTTTGACCTTCTCACTTCCAGCCTGCATTCTCTTCTAATTTTCCCTCATTACGAATGCAGGGGAAATTTAGAAATATGCATTGTCTCGAAATTTCCCGCCACAATGCATATTTCTAAATATCCCTGCCATCAGGGAAAATTAGTGCTTTAAATGTGCCTCGGAGAACAAAAGAATCCGAGGCTACCATGGTATAACTTATAATTATACCATGGTAGCCTCGGATTCTTTTGTTCTCCGAGGCACATTTAAAGCACTAATTTTCCCTGATGGCAGGGATATTTAGAAATATGCATTGTTTCGAAATTTCCCGCCGGGAAATTTCAGTCTCGAAATTTCGATAGGATGCAGCAAATATCTAAGAACCCTGAATATTTTTAACGGAATCCATTAAGGTAAAATCCAACGGTTTTTAGTGTTTAGATTACATCCTTTGTTCGACTCCCAAAAGGCTATGTTTCACTTCCGGTGAAATTGCATTGTTCAGAACAGCCAATCAGAATACAAAAAAATCGGATTCTTCCAGAGCCCAATTTTTTTCGTCGACCATGCGCAGTCAGAAACAAATGGGATCTGGGTACGAGATTGGGATATGGTCAAATTTACGGGAATATTCGCCGAGTTTACAGAATAATGTTTTATTTGTAGGTTTAAAATGGCCGATAATATCAGTGCAGAATTCGTATCGACCATTACGAATAAATCCTTCAGGTGAGGAGAGCATTAACAATTTGTATTTACACATAGATAGGAGGTTCACGTACACCCCTTGTAGTAGTATTGACTACGGCAGCTCTAACTCTGTTGTTCCGTCCAGGTATGAGTTGATCAACCTTGCCGAGTCTCCACCAACTCCGCCCGTTGATATGGTGACGTTGCATTCAGGTTGGATTTCACACGGTGAAAATTCCTCAGCTCAGCGCCTCCAGAAATGCTCTAGTACTGTCAGCAGGTATTTCCTACGTTTCTCCTACGTTGTCCCTGGTCAAGTCCCTCCTCTTAGATCCGACGGCTGGTATGGCAGTGAACCTTCTCCCACAAATGAGATAAGACGGAGTCAACGGTTCCTCTACTTCATCTGATAACATGTAAGTCAAGGGCTTTGAATTCGAAGTTCCCTCTACCTCGACGAGGACTGTATGTAGCTCATCATAGTTTAGTCTTTCTCGCAGACAACGTTTCACGTTCTGGACAATCCTCACCTCCAGGAGATTCTGTTACCAGCGAGGAACTTTCTCACTTTTGGATTTGTGAATATTTCCTTCAGTGTTTTACGGGCAGACTTGAAGGATTTCGCATTGTCTGAGGCAATGAGTTCAGGAACGCCTCTTCGAGAAGTGAACCTTCGTAAGCATGGAATAAATGTATATGTCCATAAATCAGTGACCAGTTCTAAATGATTCGCTCTTGTTGTACAACAGGTAAATAATGCTATATATACCTTGCGCATGGCAGAATCGCACGACTCTCTGATGTATAACGGTCACGCAAAGTCAACCACAACACATGAAAAGGCTGGTCTTTGACTTACTCTAAACTCAGGCAAGTCGGCTTGGGGCGGGGCTCTGTGGCCATGACCTTCAATTCTGCGACATGTTGCACAGCTTGACACTATCTACTTCACACATTGTCTTCCACGGGTTATCTAGTATTTCGTTCTAACTTATGCAAGAGTAGCCGATACTTTGCCATGATGCACGCGTTCTTGACTCTTCCTCACTAGAAGTGCTGTCAAATGACTCTCTCTCAGGGAGCAAGGCAGGGAATCTCGCCTCATATGTTTGGTTAGCATTAGCAATTCTTCCTATACATCTTAAGATACCGCTGTCGTCTCCGAACACACCAAATTCTCGCTCTAACTGGCTATAATTATCAATCTACTTCAAACTCCTTTGGACGCTCCTCAACCAAAGTGTCTCGGCACTGGTGACTTCAACGTAAGTAATGTCGTTCGAACACACTTCCTCTTCATTCAACAGTCCAACCTTGACTTTAAGGTTCTTGACGAAACGCAGCACTAAAGCAGTCACTCGAAAAGAGTTTCTCACAATCCCCATAAGCCGGTAGATTGACACAATCTTCAAGATCTGTCTTGGTAATCTTGACTAGAAGTTCTTCTCTGCTAGAGTCCATCTTGCGAGACCCCCTTTGTTCCGCTATACATTCTTGCGGCAGCACCTGTTCGCTGACTCCACTGCTGGGCCAGTCCCCTTCTGTCTGTGAAAACCCTTCTGTCCGTTCCACCATAAGCTGTCTTCATTCAGTTTGTAGGCGGACTCTTCCCGTGATCCAACATCTGCCGGGTTTTTTATTCCTCAACAATGGTTCCACATCCCCATTTTGTTAGGGACAAAATTTCGTTCCCATTATTTGTCTCCCTTTATCCATGACAGCCGTATTGCTGTCCAGCCACAGAAGGATTTAACTGATAACAACTGTGAACTTAATATTCTGGTACAGTTGTTGTCAGCCTTGCGAGTATCAATTCCGACAGCAATTCTAGTCTTGGTATGGACTGTTTGGTCAGCGGCGCCACTCTGGTTTTTGATGCTAGAAACCTGGGGTAGTTTCCAGCAGTCGTATTCAACACTAGATAAACAACTGCACAGTAGGCATTGTCAGACGCATCTCCAAATCCATGCAATGTACAAGAGATTACAGGCTCCTTCACACTGCGATATACACAGCGAGGTATTAACACTTGTCGAGCCTCCCTTAGTTGGCGAAGCCATGTCGCCCAGCGCTTCGAAATTCCTTCTGGTAACGGAGTGTCCCATTCGAGCTTAGGTACACAAATCTCTTGTAATAGCACTTTCATTAACCTAAGTGGATCGAAGAATTTTGAGATTGCTCGTAGCAGGTTTCTCTTCCGGTTGGCTCAAGGCCCTCAGCTGGATCAGATAATCGATCGAGTTTAAATACAAACTCTTCTGACAGGCAGTTTCAATTCAACGCTAGGACCTTGTGTTCTTCTTTAACCTCCAGTTAATCTAAATGGTCAGTGCTGATTTTAGCATAGGTTTCGATGTCTTCGATTGACAGGCCCCTTTCCGTTCTGACTCTTATTGCCTGCTACTCGGTTCTGTTGAATTAGGGTAAGGAGTTCTGGTGAATTCGATATCCACTTCCTTAGATTAAATCGACCCGCCGCTAAACAATTTCTTGATTTTTGGTAGAGCAAAAACGCGCTCTACAGATCACTTTTTCCCGATATTACGTCGTCTTCATGGAACGACGAATTCAGCAGATTCTGAACAAGCTCTGAGTTTTTGGACTAACTCTTGATATGGTGGACCCAGAGTAGCATTTTGCAGGAAGGGACTTGCGAAGGATTCTTCCACCCACAAAACCCTCAAGACGTCCCTGTCTTCTTCTTGAACTACAATGTTCAACAACGCTTTTCCGAGGTCTCCTACCAGCGCTACGTTTCGCTCTCTAAACCTCAAAGGAATGTCAAATAATGTGGAAGTCAAGGCCGGTCCGGCATAAAGGCAATCATTTAGACTATAGCTCTCTCTGGAGTGGCTTTAGACGACGCATCATACGCTACACGCAACTTAGTTGTGAGTGCTTCTTTGCGAATTACTCCATCATGAGGTAAATAGTGAACCTCCCTCACCTTCGGACACACCCCCGGCAACATCTTCTCATATCACTTCCTGTTCCTGTTCCTTTGTTACTGAATCATATTCCGTTAAAACCTCGGGATCTCTTCGCAGACGTTTAATCTGGCCGGTCAATCTTGCCAAATTGTTTTCGAAGTTGTCCGGTAATTACTTGTGGTGCTCTTTCCACGGTAAGCTTACTGTGAATCTACCGTTCTTGAAATCTACATTCTTCTCAAATGCTTCGTGAAACGAATCTTTGTCACGAATGCCTATTTAATCAAAGTCCCATAACTTGTGTAAGCTGTCATCGGGGCGCACTATCTCTAAATCTGGCGGGGAGACAATTAATCCTACCTTCAATACATGTGTTGCTGAGAAATTGGTACTCGAAAAGGTTTTCTTGGGTAAGTATTCGACCGGGCTGGAGATGACCCATCCTACTTTAGTAGAGATTGCCACAGTATCCCCATCCTCCCCCCGCATGGTCTGGCCATCGAGAAATTGCCACAAATAATCTGCGCCAATCAGGAGGTCTACTTGCATCTGATTATTTGAGAGACCACAATCAGCAAATTCAACTTCGTGGAGATGAGGATAATTATCCTTGACCTTGACCTTGTAGGTCGCTGCATATTTTAGGCACAGAAAACGCATTCATCGAGATACTGAAACCAGTTTCTGGTTTAATTATTGATAATTCTACTAGATTGACAGCTTGCATTTCCTGTCTTTCATCCTCGAACGTAGCGATAATTAGCTTCTCAGTTGTTATTGTTCCAAGTTTTAGTTTATCAACTACTGATTGAGAAATGTATGACCTTGGCGTTCCTGTGTCAAAGATAGCTCTAATTTTCATTGTAGACACATTTTCTAACCCCGGCTTCGATGCAAGTACCTGCGCTGTTTGTAGAAACACCCGCGTGCCGGTGTTTGCATACATTGTAGTGTTGTTATTTTGGACTTGGTCATTTTCGCTCTTATCACGGCGTTTAATGGCGGCCAGCTTTTTCTCGCACACAACAAAGTGATGACGTCCCATGCATTCCGTGCATTCTATTTTTGACTTACAATCGCGTGCTAAGTGGTTTCCTCGGCGCAAACGAACAAAACAGTGGGCCTTTCTCTCGCCGATATTGGTTACGACTTCGGATTCTGAGGCCCGGTGCTCTCCGCTGTAAAATAAGCAGCTCAATTATCTATTTTCTCGGGTTAAAAGCGGGCTTGCTGTCGACCCAGTATTCCTTTGCTATTTCCAATTTAACAGCATGCATAATCAAATCTAAATCCTACTTACTCTGTTGGCTTCTACTCACAACCAGCCGGAGTTGTTCAGGGAGTGTGTCCACGAGTATCGGTACAAGTAAAGCGCCATATTGCTCAGCACCAATCCCGAGTGCCTGTAATCCCCTGACATGTGTTTATACACTGTCATACACACCCCTTACTGCCATGATATTTGACATCGAAACTACTGCTATTAGGTTAAGCAAGACAACCATGTGAGAATTTATAATGATTTGCTTCTGGCCAAATCTCTCAAGCACAATGTCAAGCGCTGCCCGGTAATTCGACTCTGTGAGGGGTAAACCAAAGATAGCCGCCTCTGCGCTGCCTTCGACCAAGCTTCTTAAATACGTAAATTTCTCGACTAAGATATGCCTTCGTTATCATGAACAGCTACATTAACGTTATTCCGCCATCCTTAACAGGTGTTGGGGTCACACTTTGACTTATTTAAAGGAGAACTAAACCCTAAAATCAACCCAACGTCTTTACA
This sequence comes from Actinernus sp. WN-2022, assembly GCA_030867875.1. Lineage (NCBI taxonomy): Eukaryota > Metazoa > Cnidaria > Anthozoa > Actiniaria > Actinernidae > Actinernus > Actinernus sp. WN-2022. The sequence continues at coordinate 6,558,712 of JAOWCC010000237.1, forward strand.
AAGATGTATTCTAAAGAAATAAGTTCTGCTATTTTATTTTTCTGTGTTGCGCGTCTATGAGGAGAAAATTAGTCTCCAAGTTCGATTTTCCGCTGAAAAATCTATATTGTGTGGCGGCTCAATTCAGTGCAAATTTCCCCATAACGTACGTCACACATACCAAGGAAGAACGATCACACCTCTAGCACAAAGAAAACACAATGGTCCGCAATTAGAAGCCATTAGGCCTGCTATTCAATGCATGGCAAAACTAATTTATTCCCCGTATACTACGTCACAAATTACAAGACTTGAGCCGTCTGTACATACCGGAGGCTGTGAGGAAGGTTTTCGGATTTTCTCTTGCTAGACGCGCAACACAGAAAAATTAAATAGCAGAACCTATTTATTTCGAATACATGTTTGTATAGACATTGGGTTGATTTTAGGGTTGAGTTCCCCTTTAAGGTTAGTTTTGGGAGTCTAGGATATTCGGAGCTGTGGGCTGAACATGAGAGCATGCTTGTTGAGTTGGTGTTTCAATTGACACTTCAATTAGGTTTCAATTAGACTTCTGATTCATCGATCTCCTTTTCGATGTCATCGTCCTCTACAGACAGTAACATAGCATCGTCTAGCTCTTTTAGTGTGGACAATTTCTCGTTTAATGTAATATTTATCTGTGTTACCTTGTCTTTTTCTTAGCGCGACCCTTCATACTTAACCAGTAGTTCTGTGGCGTTTCCTAAAACCTTTTTCGCGTGCGTTCGATGTCCCTTTCAGACATTCTTCTTCTTTTCAAGTTCCGACATGACGATCTGGCTCGAAAAACCAGTTAATTTTTTGTAGTGAATTCTCTTTAATACCTTGCAAAGATTTACATAGCTAATTTCTGATTTGATGAGGCCAATGCCGTGTTTCAATACCTTTTCAATTCTTCACACCCTGTTAGCTCCTCGTACTAACTCGAACTCGTGACAATGTCTATGATCAGAGAGTTCCGTCCCTAGCTCCGTCACATGACTGATACGTCGCACTAATGTTATGCATAAATGTGAATGTCAATTAAGCAACTGATAATATAATCCATGACATCCATCAGTCTGTTGTTGTGAAGATCTTAAAGAATCACATACGAAAGGAGATACAATACAAACCAGCGACATCTTCCCTTAACATAGATTAAATAATGCTTTTAGTTGTTCAAACGTTGGTATAAATTTATAAATGCACTCTTTCAGGGCATAAAAGGCATTGATACAATTCAGTAAACACCACATGTCACTCTACTCGCACTCCGGGTTCGCCGCCATGATTATGAACTATGTAGCCAGGCCACACCATATTTTTTTGTGGTGTGGCCTGGTTACATTTCTGACATGCGCATGTAATATATATTGGACTATCTTTCCCGCGACCTTCCAGTGTACAGAGCGGTCGAAAGAGAGGCCAGGTCAGGACTACATGATAGTCTGCGCCAATCTATTTTTGGCTCAGTGGAGTTCACGATGCTATTTTCAGATTCAGTTCCAGCTCCTCGCGGGTTTTATTCACTCCATCTCCTAGCTTTAGACGAACCGGGCTATGGATGCAAAACAAACTATACGAAGCATCAAAACTAGCTCTGAATTCTGTGTTGCTCTGTAAACTTACTACCCGGACGGATATGACTTGATCTGACTTGAAGACGCTTGAAAATAAACTTTGAAATTTAAAGTGCACCTAACACCTTTTGCAATTTTTATACATACGAATCTTTGACAGGTTTTGAGTACTTCTATGAAGAATTGTTTTGATAACATAGAATACTCTATGTTCTATGCTTGTTTAAAATGGATAAAATTTGTCCTTTCCTGACCCATGACCGCGTAAGAAAAAGACTTGGTCAACTCTTGATCTTACATCACCTCATTAATGCATTATTCTCCATGGCGCCTTTCTATCACAACACCATCTATATATATAGAATATACACAGTCTGTGAGTTGTTAGTAAAGAAAACAGTTATTTTAGACAAAATGCTAAATATTTATTCAAATTATTGCAAAATTATATGACGTAAGATCAAGAATCGGGCGCTGAACTGTTTTATGTCTCGTTGTCTCTCACTCTGGTTTTAGCTCGACCCAACATGGTCGCCCTATTCCAAGTCACGTGACCCCCGATTGGCGGGAAACAACGCAACATTTCTTCCTTATAGATACATATCTAGACCTGGCCACAATACAAATGATCGGGCAAGTGCCTTCGTCTTATTCATACGAGGGTGGTCTTCATGCAATTTAGCTAGTATGTGATTCTGTATATCTCCTGGTATGACGACCCGTCGCTCCCATAGTAAGCATCTATCTTCAACTGACAGTTCGTGTCTTCTATCCCAGTATGCCTGAAGGTGCGGCTCATTGCAGCAGGCAGACCATCCAGACATTGCGTATTCATAAACTTTGGCCAGTGTCGTATCTCTACTGGTGTGCCTTGCAATATCAGCTGCTGTTACAGGTAATGTATCACATACTGTGCTGAATACATAATTCTTGTCTGGGTCAGCATCATCCGACTGGTAGACGACTTAACAAATATGCATTAGCATTTTCAGCTGAGGATCGGTATTCAATTCTATACTGATAGCCAGACAGCAACAGAGCCCGTATTTGACTAAAGCGGAGTCTACGCCAGGTTTACATCGGAGGTCATTAAGAAATATAATAAATAGGTAGGGGCCACTGACGATCCCTTGTACTGTCCCTTTATTAACATCAATCCAATCGCAATTCAGGCCATTTGAGACAACTCTTTGTTTCCTGTTACTAAGGAAGCTCAGATACCAATTTATTATATACGGGTTCAGTGGTAGGTGGTTTAGTTTGGCAGAGAATAAATTATGCTTGACGGAATCAAAGGCTTTACTAAAGTCCATAGCAAAACGTCTGACTGCATCGCAGCTAGTGTGGTCTAGGTCCCCAAGGAGTTCGTTTTGTAGACATAGGAGGGCATTCGTGCAGTTCTCGCCAATTCTGTATGCAAACTGTGATACAGATAGGTGCTGTTCCAGGGTGTCTCTCACAAAGGCCCGGTAGACGACCCTTTCAAGGCTCTTGCGATCACTGTGGTAACATGCCCCTAAAGTCAGAGTTCTCGAGCGGTATATCAATCTTAGGGATGGGATTAATGTTTGATCTTTTCCACGTGGAAGGCCAGGAGTGTGTTTTTAAAGACAAGTTCCAGACTCAGCATAGTCCTTCCATACCCAATAGGGTATATGGTCCGGGCCAGTGGCAGTTTTTTTCAGTTTTCCTACTGTGTTTAGAACCTGAAGTTCAGTGATCTCTTATCAACTCCTGAGAGAATCTTGTCCGTGCATGCCTGGAAAAGAGCTGGAGCTGTTTTCACTCCAAAGCTAAGGCGTTTAGTGGCCAACAGTCCCTTTTGTGTATTTAGCACAAGCAGTTTTGCTGAATTTTCATCTCATCTAAAACCAACTGGTTAAATGCTCCAGATAAATCATTCTTTGAGTACACCGTTGGTTGACTTCCATTCTGAGTGATTTTTGCAAAAAGATCCTGTATAGTAGGCAACTTATATCCTTCATCTTCGATCAGCTCATTCACTCTCTTGTAGTCTCCACAAACTCGGACAGAACCTGGGCCTTTGGAACATGAATCACCGGAGATGCCCACTCACTGGACGGATGGGTATAGAATGCCAGCATGTACTAATCTATCATATTCCCTCTCAACTACACTGGTAAGAGAGTATGGTACTGGCCTAGCCTTTTGATAGACAGGCCTTGCATCTGGCTTTAGCTTCAGGGAAGCTATCGCTCCACTAATGCCATTTCTGTCAGTGTTAAACAGCCTTCCATGTTTATGGAGTAGGTCATTGAAATCAGGAGGATAATCTTGAGAGGTTGGTACATGTACTTGGCCTCTCTTCGTCTTATGCTCAGACAGATCAAAAATGTTCTGCCAGTTTAGCCTAATCTTGCTTAACCAGTCCCTACCAAACAGGGTAGGACATTTTCCTTTCACCACAATCAAATCTAACATATGTGTAGGGTTGGAACCATATTGAACTGGAATGCTCACAACTTCAAGAATGGGTACACTGTACCTGTTCCCCAGTATAGCTACGTAGACATATGTCACATGCCTTCAATTGGTATTCCGGCAACAAAGCCTTATAGACAGATTCAGAAATGGTAGACCTATATGTACCAGTGTCCAGTTGCATATCAATGTTGTTATCTCCCACTTTAACACTCACTATGTAGGGCTCACATTTTGTGTTATCAGTCATCACATTATACATTTCCAGACCGGCTCCAACTTCATCACATCCAAAGGCACTTATATGTACTGGTTAAAGTGACTTTGTACCACTATTTCGCCTACCTATTCCTCTGCCCTCTCATCTTTCCTTTGTGGGACATACTCTCTGTAAATGACCCTTCTGGTTGCATTCATGGCAAACCAAATGCCTTAATTTGCATCTTTCTGTAGGGCGATTGTAACCACAACACTTGCACTTGGCCTAGTTCCACTTCTCCTGTTGAACTTTGTTGATTTCCTCAGCCTGTAGTGTATTTGATGACTCTCCACATGTTCTTGGTTAGCTTTACCTGCCATTTCATCGGCTATACACTTCGTTCTTGCTGTCTCGAATGTAAGCTCTCTTTCCGACAATAACCTTTTCTGGGTTGTAGTCATCTTCGGATGCTAACCAGATACTAATCTATCTCTCAAAGCCTCCTTCAAAAACGAAACAAAAGCGCAGTTGGAGGCCAGAGTTTTCAATCCTACAATGAAGTTTCCCACGGATTCATTTTCCTCGTGGCTTGCCGTCCAAAACCTGTCTCTCCGCAATAACGATAGGCTTCGGCTCGAAATGGTCTTGCAGCAATTCCTTAAGCTCTTTATAAGATTTATAACTCGGAGCATCTGGGCTACATACGTTTTTAGCACTATGTAGGTATCTCGTCCCACTGAAGCCAGGAATAAACTCGTTTCACTTTCCTCCTTGATTTCGTTTACGATCATGAATGCGTCCATACGGTAGCAATAATCTTCAAAATGTTCTGATTTTTCGAAAAAAGCGCCAATGATACCGTACACAGCCATTTTACTTTGTTTTCTTGTCCGTTTATAATAATCCTCGTCGGCAGTTTTGTTTCTTTGTCTCTCACTCTGGTCCTAGCTCAACCTGACATGGCCGCCTTATTCCAAGTCACGTGACCCCCGATTGGTGGGAAACAACACAACAAACTGAACTCGACAATAATATTACCGTATGGATTTGACTGGGAAACTGTAGGCTATATTAAGCCAGACCGGTAAGAACTACGGATGTGACCTTGAAACCCTGTAAAGAAACTGGAAGTGAGGCAATGAAGCCGTAAACGTTCAGTTTTGTAGTGAGCGAACTAGGCAAGTCTCCCCAAAACTAGACTAAATTATCTCCCGCATAGTTGTGTTTGATATCTTGCTTGCCTTATACATACTTGTTCCCTGTAGTTCATAGGCAGGTATATTATAGTTATGCTAATAATATTAGGAACGTTCAGTTTATAGTGAGCACGCGTCGAGTTTCGACCACAACTTCGTGAAATTATAAATCCAGTTAGGCGTGAATTAAAACTTCGCTCTCTGTCGTCCTAAATACATGAATTACATGTTCCATGTCGTATATATTCACGTATATTATAGCTAGACATAGTTCAAAACTGGCCGGATAATTTGCTTTTTTGATGCTTAGAATCCTTTAAACGTTCCGGTGTGTATCGGGCGGATATAAAATTATCTTAAAAAATAATACAATTTATATCAATGCCACCCCTAACTGAAACACTGACTGAGAATTCACTAAAGAAATTAGAAATAGAACCTATAATATCGTAAACAATCGGACATGCTTTTGCAACACCGTAAAAAATATGAACCTGTAGAGTTACTGAGTAAAAACAGAAAATGTGAATGCTTCGGTTACTGAATAACATACTGAATGCTTTCTGATCTTCTGATCTCGCCGGCGCCGACCCATTCGGACACGTGACACCTACAACCAATTGGATAGAGTGGTAGAAATAGTCCAACTAATTTATGCAAGCTAAAAATAAATCGGCGCAGACAATCTTGGTGAGAGACCCCAATATGGAAGATTGGTTCTCCTAGGTGATGTTCTCTTGCTATTTCTCATCACTTTTTCCCCATTTGCTGCAACCGGTATTTGAATACACAATGCAACATGCAACATGGATTAGACATGCAACCTATTTTGAAATAGCTGTAATGTTGACCTCAGGTTCGACATGGCAAAGGATTTACGTGAGGAAATTGTAGGTTGGAATAGATCTTACCGATAATTTTTCCAACGCTGCATGACAATAAGTAGATTGAGGAAAGTAAACTCTGAAAATTGCACTGAGAAGGTGCAGCAAGTAAAAGGAATATATGACTTAACTAAACTCAAAAATGAAACCAGCACATTCCTTATTTGAACTATTTCAGAGTGCTGTTATTTAGACCTTCACCCAATCGCCTCGTTTCCATAATGGCAAATACTGAATCAGCAAGGTATATTGGAATTAGACTGCAGATTTAAGATAATTAAAAGTAGGAACATTTACTTGCAATTTAGATAATAAACATACTTTTATTGCAACTGCAACTTTCAGCTTTTTAAACTCGCATTGTTTCCAATCTTTTTTTATTGTCGGCCTGGTATTCAATTGACCTATATCATTATGACGTCAAATCAAAACAATTTATTGTTTAAACGCTAAGGATCACGGTCGTGGGAGGGGGACAAAACAGCAACAACACAAAGGAAATCGCTATCAAATGCATTTTGTAGAACGTAGAATAGCGGTAACAGCCACCAAATAAGGTAATATTGTGGTATAAACATTGATACAGCTGATATCTGGAAACCAGACAATTCGAAGTTAAATGTTCCTCAGCAGAGCAGATTTAGTTCAAAACTCTATTGTTCAAGTCGATTCTGTCCCCCTCATAAACAAGCCGTGACGTCATAATGATACAGGGTAATTAGCTCTTGATAAAGAGACACTCCTACATTCCTTCTCGACTTGACAAAACAGTCGAAAACAGATAATTGCATGTTGCTCGCAGAGAAAATCGTGCATTTAACTATAGCATTTTTGATTGTTCCACCCACCTGGTATCATCCAATAAATCATGTCCATGGGGAATGGATACCCCATGTCAGCGGTCTGTTCAGGGTATCTCACTTCAACTGTAAGGTGCCAACTATCCTTTTCATATACGTCCATGTGATACATGTGACATGTGCTTAGAGCAACCAATCTGTTCTGCTGGGGACTTCTGTTGAATGTAACACGCATCCATGAGCATTACTTTTAATTTAAAAAATCAGCACAGTTTAGTTCACCTGAATACACTGGTTTTTACAAGCATCTGACCCTACTAACTATCAAAGTACTATCAAAACGAAGTACTATGTCTGTCTGCATAGCAGATATCATGCCACAGGGAAAAGGATTAGTTTTTTTAATTTCGTTTTATTCGATTCTTTTCTCATAGAATATATGTACTAATTACTATGTCTTGACAGAATATCTTAGAATTTTGGTTCCGTTATATGTATGAATATGGTTGCTAGTGCAACATTAGATTAGTTCCGGGAAAGGTTTTGGTTCCGCTTAGGATTATGTTTCCTGGTGTAATCTGAGACTGAGTCTGAGAAGATGAATATCCGAAGAATTCAAACATATACATATACTATTCAAACATATATTTACCGTTCACTTATTTATCCTTACATATTCTATAGTTTAGCAATCTGGGGTCAGGCAGCCCAAACACACCTCAATAAAATTCTACTTCTACATAAACGTGTCTTACGACTTATGTATTTTGCGACAAATAGAGAACATGCAATACCATTATTTTTAGCCTCTAATATCCTTCCAATTAATATGTTATATTTTTAAACACTCAGTCCTAATGTATGAAATTAACAATAACGCAGTTCCTCCTAACATAATAAATGTATTTAACCGTGTAAGCTCGGTACATTCCTATAATACTAGATCATCAACAACAGGACAATTTTATTTGAAATATTCAAGAACTAAACATCAAAGTGACTCCTTCTCTCGCATTGGTGTAAAAATATGGAATGGGATTCCTGATCACTTACGGCGAAAACAGTCTAAAATATTATTTAAGGCACATATCCATATAACTCTTGTACAAGTTTTGAAACAGGAGGAAACCTATGTTGATGTCAGGGTGTTAATTGCAAAATTTTCTAAAACGTCCTTAACGTATATACAACAAAATTGTTTTTCTTCCTATTGATATATTTTTACTTATTTATTCATATTCTGTAAATGTGTTTAATTATTGTAAAATTGGTATATTTATTGTAAAATATCTTCCATGTAAATAATAAATATTAAAACACTACCTGCCTCGATTAGCTAAGCTATCTGCGAGTAGGTTAAGTAAAATATAGTTATAGATACCTGTTAATAAACTTTAATAAACTGGAATATCGCGTCATATCGGCTTAATTAGTGAGCACATATTATAATAGACCAGTTTCGTATTCTAAACTACCGCTGTACGTAATGACTATGGACGCATTAGCTCAGTCTTTTACCCCGTTCACACCAATTAAACAAGATTTAGTAAAACTGTGATTAGTTAAATATGTTTACGACTATAACTCGTTGGGACCGACTGAAATGGTTTAACTCCATGCGTGCCTTGCGGCCCCATGTTGTGCCTCGTTTTCAAGTACCAAACTACCTAAGTCCTCACCCCTAAGAAGAAACAATGCCATGACAACAAACATGAAATGATGCTTTTATTGAAACGAAGTGATTCAATAAGACGAATTAGTTTTCTGAGAAGGAAGACAAATGTTCGAATTAATGTTCATTTAAGAAGAATACGACTGTTTTTCATGCTGTTTTTCATTAATTTAATCTCGTACATCCAGCACATTCCCGTACCACGACGGCTTTGAGTAAATCAACGTTAAAGTGCGTTTTGGTGCATATAGCGGAGTCCACCAGAAGAGCCATCAAAGAGTGTGATCTTCAAGTTGGAGACACTGTCTTAGTGAAACAGCCAAAGCGTGAGAAGTTATCCACTCCATACCATCCTGAGCCACTTACAGTGACAGAAAGGAAACACAGTATGATAACGGCAGAAAATGCTGGTAGGAAAGTGACCCGAAATTCATCCCATTTCAAGAAGCTACTGACAGATGAATCACTCAAACCCCTCAGCTGTCAACAGGAAGAGCTTGTGGATGAAGACCCCACACTAGAAATTACGGAATCTACAGTGGAACCTGGTAAAAGTGACAACGCACTGCTGGACTGTACCCCTTGTAGGTCAACAAGGGTGTCAAGACCAACCAAAAGACTTATTGAAAACATTTGAATTGATGTATTTGCATTCTATACACTGCGACTTTAAAGAAACAGATAAGTCATAGAAGTAAAGGACATTGACATTAGAAACCATTGTTATTTAGTTTGATCATGTTGATCTGTTGTTAATTTGATGTTGTTCTCATCTGAAGGAAAGGAGGAGTGTAGTGACTAGCGTGACAGTATTGCGTGACATGCATACTTGTTAAGTATTATAGGATAGATTAAATATGGAGACCATGTGCTCTTGACTGTGTGTCACTCTGTGTCGTGTTTACTCTCCATTACAGTTATCAAGTCAACCTTTCTGCTCCAGTTGCAGATTTCAATATTACAAATCGTAGGGAATGAATGCTGCATATAATTAACTCAGTGCTTTAGCACGTGCGACGTGTAAGTACACGTGCGGCTACCTACTCTTCTGCAAAGTTCAGTTTACATTCAAATATGCGATTTGTTGTATCTATCGTTTGAGGCCCCGTTAGCACCAATAATACGGTCTTTCAACGCTCACACTAGCATCTTCATATCGTTAATTCTAAATTGATCTAAATTAGCTGAGTGTGGAGGAGTAATGAAAAAAAAGCTTCGAAAAACACTTCAGCTAGACACCGATGCAAATGTAAATAATTAACTGTTGACAGTTGAGTGACATCACTTGAGCTGACATTCTCGAAAAGCTTTTCCTTGTCGCAGAGTATAGTTTGCGTTACTACGAAAATGATTAAAATGTCAAACGGCTGTACAATGCATGAGGCTAAAGATGGATAACAAACCGGTAACAATAAGTCATTTCAGCCTATTCCCTTCTACCAGACACTATTAATTGAAATAGCTGTATGACATAGTTGAGAACCGTTAATAAACAAAAACTATGGCTCCTGTTCTTCGAAATAAATGCTCAGGAAATCAATCTAGTCTCTGAAAAGCAATCCTATTCCATTCTAACTTGTGATTTCTTTGTGAACTATTAATTTTAACTAATGAAGCATTAGGCTGAGAATTTGTCACACTTCGAGGCGTGGATGTTCGCTTAGTATAGTGATTATAACGTTGGCTTTGATGAAGAAAGGTTATGGATGGTTCAGAAACCATAAAAATCCTTCTATTGTTATCTCTTCTCTTTACCTGTGAACCATGGAACCCTAGCCCTAAACCTCGTCGAATACCTGGGAAATACGCCTTTTGCAGGAAACAGTCATGTGCTCATATATCACTTTAATAACCAATGAATTGCGCTCGTGATCCCATGCACGGGAAAGCGTTTACTGGACGGCAAACAAACTTCAAAACGCTGTTTTAGAAAGATCTACAATCGATTGGAGGGGGAACTAGTATTTACAAACAGGTTTGCTAATAACACTAACGATCTAGATCAAGTGCCTTTAAATACATGAAGTCAGATGTTTTTGCCGTCCAGTTAAAAAGGTCCATCTAAGTGGTTAGGGTAAGTTTTATGGCTTGGTTAGGGTTTGTGTTAGAGATTGGGTTTGAAGTCTATTGATCGATCCCTGTCATTATGAATATGCGGAGTTATATATAGACATCCTAATGGAAACTTAGATAATTTTATAGACTATATTAATCTAACCATAGAAAAAATTCACCAGGAAAATAAACTCTGCTTATTTATGGGGGACATGAACATAGACCTGATGAAAATTGAATCACATCCTGCCTCTGAAAACTTCCTCAACTCTCTTGGTTCTTTCTTTTTCCAACCTCAAATCTTACAGCCAACTAGAATTACTGATCACTCTTCTACACTAATTGATAACATTTTCTTTAATTCTATTGAACATTTTATTATCAGTGGTAACTTGGTATACGATTTGACAGATCAATTTACCCAATTTTGTAATTATTAATAAGCTTTCCTCTCTTCCACCTAATGTTAAAATATATAAAAGAGATTTTTCAAAATTGAATGAGGATACATTAATCAATGAAATTCAATCCATCAATTGGGAAACAGTATTTACATCCACAGTTGATCCTTCTTGCATGTTTGACTTATTTTATTCTAGAATATCAGACATAATAGACAAGCATATTCCTGTTAAACAGCTCTCTAAAAGAGAAGTTAAACTCCGGTCAAAACCATGGATAACTCCTGCAATTAAAAGATCAATATGTGTTAAGAATAAACTATATAAGAAATTTCTAAAAACAAAATAATCTTACTGTCATTGTAAATTTAAATATTATAGAAACAAACTGAATCACCTTTTGAAAATTAGCAAAAGGCAGTATTACAATCACTATTTTTTGGAAAATATCAATGATAGTAAGAGAATCTGGAATGGAATCAAACAAATCATTCACTTCAAACCAAAAGCCAGTCAGAAAATTTATAAAATTGTTGAAGATAATCTTGAGATGACTGATCCATTAATGATTGTTAATGCATTTAATAACTATTTTTCTAATGTAGGAAAAAATTTAGCTAGTCTAATACCAGATTTTCAAAAATCGCCCATGGACTATTTAAAGTCCCCATCGTGTAATAGCTTTTGCATTTTTCCCACTACTGCCTCTGAAATTGAAACAGAAATCTCCAATCTCAAAACTGGCAAAGCTAATGGTCCTTTTAGTATTCCAATTAATATCTTAAAAATTCTAAAAACAGTAATCTCTAAGCCCTTAGAAACTTTATTTAATGCTTCTTTTTCAGCAGGTATAGTCCCAAGCAATTTCAAATTATCAAATGTAATACCTGTGTACAAAAAAGATTCACAAACTTGCCTCTCAAATTACCGCCCAATCTCTCTTCTTTCTGTTTTTAATAAACTCTTAGAGAAACTAATGTGTAACAGATTGCTGGACTTCCTTGAAAAGAAAAACATATTTTTTGATAAACAATTTTGCTTTCGAGCCAAACATTCCACTGACCATGCAATTCTTAGCATTATCGATAAAATTCAAAGAGCAATTGATGAACGTGATTTTTCATGTGGAATATTTCTAGACTTTAGTAAAGCATTCGATACCGTAAATCATACAATATTAATAAAAAAACTTGAATATTATGGTATTAGGGGTATCGCTAAAAACTGGTTTGTATCATACCTCAGTAACCGCCAGCAAACTGTAACCATAAATAATACAACCTCAAATCCAACTGATGTTTCATGTGGTGTTCCCCAGGGTCTGTCCTTGGACCACTACTATTCTTGCTCTACATTAATGATTTTCATCTGTGTCCTCTTCGACAAGACATATGCATAAAATACCTTGGAATTCACATTGACTCTAATTTAAGCTGGAAACCTCAACTTGACTACATTACTAAAAAAATAAAGAGAAGCATAGGTATTTTGTCCAAAATACGATACTATGTTGACATTTCAATTCTTATCAACCTCTATTATGCATTGATTTACCCATTTTTAATATATGGTATAATTATTTGGGGTAGCACATACCCAACTACTCTCCAACCTCTTTATATTTTGCAAAAAAAAGCCATGCGCATTATAACATTTTCAAAATTTGATGAGCCTTCAAGCCCTCTATTTAAGAAATTGAATATTATTAAGTTATCCGATCTTGCTTCAATCCATATCTCAATATTTATGTTTAAATTCCACAATCAGCTTTTGCCTTCAGTCTTTAATTTTCTATTTACTCCTGTCAATGAAATTCATAATTATAACACACGATCTGCAGCAAAACAGTCCTATTATCTACCAAGATTAGATTTCAGGGACCAAAAAATTGGAATTCAATTGAAGAACAAATAAAATTATTAACCTCACTGAGACAATTTAAAACAAGATTAAAAAACATATTTTTATGTAAATACTGACCCTGCCTATTTCTCAAGATAATATGACTGTTTTCTCCTTTCTCCTTTCTCCTTTCTCCTTTCTCCTTTCTCTTTTCCTTTTATACAAAATCAATTAAACTAAGTAAATACATTACTTCAATTGTGCGTTAAAATAGAATATTAGGGTTTTTATTTTATTTTATTTATTTTATTTGTGCTTAAGTTTGTGTGTTTCGTGCCTGTGTGTGAATCGTACCCGACCTAATAATGTAATTTTCTTATTTGAAATCTGGCTTCCAGGCATTTTTAGCTTTTAAGTTATTTCTGGAAGCCAGTACCCTATATTACTTTCAACTTCCTTATGTTCCACTCTATTGTAATTTTAAAAGGGTACAATAAAGATGTTGTTGTTGTTGTAAAACACAAGCATGCCAGGTATGTGTTCCTAGCTCAATACAAGTGTGAGTATGGCCAAATTACACAATGTCAATGGTCTAGGTAGTACACAAGCATGGACAAAAAGAGACAAGCTGAAAGTATGTTGTAACGATTTAGATTATTATTCAAGAATCCAGCAGTTTTACAGCAAGGTTCCGCCATGTGAGTCTTTATCATCTGTGCAGTGCTTTTAAACATGTCATCCTCTAAACTTCAAAGGCTTGGAAGCCAACATGAGAGTACATGGATGGAGTTGGATCAAAGACTCATTTCCATGCCTTTCGATATTCAGAGTTATTTTGTCCTGCTCTTAGTGAATTCGTAAAGAACGCGGAGCATTAACAAGTTCCGAAGTCTACCTCAGTCATCACAGCGTTCGTGGTTGGAAACTGACAGGTATTTTAAAATCAGAATTTATTCAATATTTAGAATTATTGCAAGAACCATGTGTGATGTATTGATCATTTACAAAATGAAACTTCTTCATGGTACAATTATAGAATACTCCGCATGTCAAAAGATCACATATAAAAACTGTTCCAAAACTGTGCCAAATTCTCAATTATAGTGCAGGGCCGGGTTGTTCAAAGCCCGATTAGTGTTAATCCTAGATTAACTCTGCACAAAACCTATTGGTTGTCATGGAAATTAACCCTGGATTAGCACTAATCGGGCTTTGAACAACCCGGCCCAGGTGTATGTAGGTTTTAGAAGGTTTCTATGAAAATTTGAGAAAATGAATTATTAATGATCTAATTTGCAGGGTACGTATTCTATAATTATTCTGCCACATAGCCAAGTACTCAGCCACGTAGTCATGTAGCCATCTGAGGCGACTATACAATTGTATGTACATGTACAATGAATGTAGCCAGTAGCTATGACTCCCAAGTTTTAGTGGCCGGGTATGCTAAAGTTGTTCCCAATTTAAGTTTACTGTACATGCATATACACAGTAATCCTATTTATCCATGAATATGTGGTATGTTATGTTATACCATGGTTGCCTAGGATTCTTTTGTTCTCTGAGACACATTTAAAGCACTAATGGCAGGGAAATTTAGTCGGGGCCATTAATTGTCTTCGAAATTATGCATGCAGGGATATTTAGAAACAATATCTTGAGAGAATGCATATATCGAAATTTCCCTGCATGCGTAATGAGGGACATTTTGAAGAGAATGCAGGCTGGACATGAGAGGGTCAAAAGCATCAACTCCTGCTCCCCTTTGGCACAAGTAGCCCTGCGCTTCCAGGTGAGAAATTCATATACAAACTGACCTGTCTTCATCATAACCTTCAATGTAATCCATGTCGGATGACCTATTTCAATCTGCACATTCTTCTCTTCATTTCTGAAACCCGCTTCTTCCATGTGGGATACCATAAACGTGATGTAATTAAAATCATTGCATGTTCTTTGAATATTTAGTTATTATATCATTCTTCTCCGAAAACATGCTTGTCCCCAGGGGATGCCAGAGTCATTCAATCAATGGCGCTCAGTCAAGCATTAAACACAATGTTTTCGAAAGCAACTCAACTACGACTTCTTTAATTTGGCAGAGAAAACTAAACTTCTCAAAGATTTGTTTTGTTCCTTGGTGATCATAGTATAACAAACTTATACCATGGCATTTCGGGTATTAGTGATTTAAATTGCCCCTCGAGCCTTGGGAAGATTTGTAAAAGTCCCTCAGCCTGCAGCCTCGGTACTTCCACAAATCTTCCCTCGGCTCGCAGAGAAATTTGTAATAGTAATAAGCATGGTTTGTAGTGGTATTTAAATACCACAAGAGAATTCAAAATTATGAAATCTTATGAGTGGTATTTATGCTAAATATAATGTACAAACCATGCTATATGTATTTATGCTCGTGTCCGGTTTTTACAGTATTTGCATTGCAAATAATTTCACATTCCACACTTGTTTGTGTTTCTTCTATTGTATCTTTAACATATATAAGATACTTAGATTAAGCGTTCTTCACTCTCAGGGCTACACTACTACGAATGACTCGACAGTTAAATAAGTCCGATAGGGATGAATATCACGGTTCCCAAAGCGAGTCGACGACATAGTGAACCAGTTGAAGTCTTACTTCGAGCCAAAGTTTAGAGAACTTTCTGATGACCACATAAAGTATACCATTTCATTATCGAAAAAGCTGAAGTCGGTTTTTAAAACCGGTTAGTTTCAAGTTCAGCGTAACAAGAAACAGTTTGAATTTTAATTCGGAAAACCTTGAGCAAGTTGCAGACAAATCAGTAGCTGGTGGGCCGCTGTAGATGAATACCTTTCTGACGAACTCGCCTTAGGATCTGAAGACGAAAAGAAGATTCGATCCGCAGAACAGAGCTTTAAAGAAGAAGAGAACTTCTCGTAGTCAAGTTCGAGGACCCAAGCTAAGTATTGAGTATTTTCTTGTGTAGTTGATTCATAATAAGAGTTTTTCTTTCCCACCAATTTTACCCGTTCTTTGTTATCTCATGTTTCATCACAGAACTACACTAGTTCTGTATGCTCCTCCCTACCAATAATAATAAATGATATTATTATATTGTTGTACTGGTTTTTGTAAAGGGAGGACTAGAGCATAAAGAAGTTATTTTCGGAACAGAGTAGAGAAAATAAATGTATTTATGCTCGTGTCCGGTTTTTACAGTATTTGCATTGCAAATAATTTCACATTCAACACTTGTTTGTGTTTCTTCTATTGTATCTTTACCATATATAAGATACTTAGATTAAGCGTTCTTCACTCTCAGGGCTACACTACTACGAATGACTCGACAGTTAATTTCGTATGCTTTATTTCAGTTTGTCAAGCAGTGCCCTTTTCTTCGCTCAGACGTCGTCGTCCACTTCTGATACCAGGGACCTTAAGCATCCAGGACGACGACGGCTGTGACGACGAGACGTAGAAAAGTGTTTTCTCCCGAAATTTTGTGTTTATTATTTCCTTTATTTGCCTTTTGATGCCATTTACATCCAGATTTTCGAAAAATATGATGAGCATAGAGATCCATCCAGGCCGAACGATACTCGGAGTAATTTAGTTTCTTGCGTTTGCGTTCACCTTTGAACGTAAGATTTGGTGTTTTCACGTTCTGTTTTTGAAGAGAACGGTCAAAATGTAGGCGACTGTATGCATTTTCATGTGCAGTTATTGTATTTTGTAATTAAGACTATTGTTTTATGCCGTCGTCCCAGACGTCGTCGTCGTGGTTGCTTAAGGTCCCTAATATCTCTCCTCAGAACTTCAGTAATTTCGTCCGTCAACGAAAACATCCAGCACCCGTTTCCAGAACCAAGTCGACATCTGCTCCAGGTCGATTGGAGACGTAACTGCCTGTATACACAACATACACCCGGCTCTACAACGAAAACCAAGCCAGTGGCACAAGCGGAAAATATCTCCAATATACTAGTAGCATGTCTAATAACGAACTAGTAAAATAACTTATTAAAGGTAAAGAACATTACACTCCAAACGAGACAGTTACGAGTTCGAGGGTAATTAAGTCACACGATAAGTGTTATACCCAGTTATATTGGCAAAGGTACACTCAGAGCTCATATTAATTATTGTCAATATCGGAGAGACATGAAGATTAACCACCAGCGATGTCATTTAAGATTATAGATAAAGGGAGATACAATAGGAGATATTGTAGTTGAGTCTACGAATAGCAGTTTCAGCGGTATTGACCCGAACGCCTCACTTCGATGTAATGAAGCGCCATTGAAACCATCATTCTTACACGACACCAACACCCTCCTAAACAAGCACGACTAATTTAGATACACAGTTTGAATAGCGCTTCATTACATTGAAGTGAGGCGTTTGGGTCAATACCGCTGAAACTGCTATTCGTAGACTCAACTACAATATCTCCTATTCCTTTTATTACCACGCCTTCGCCAGAAACGTTTTCTAATAACTCCCGCGAAGCAGTCTAGACTAGACGGTGTTACAGAAGAAGCGACTGTAGTTAACCCGATTTCGGCTTCGGTGTAAAAACTCCGGTAAAAGTGGTCATCTTGGATTTAAGACACGTAAACAAATATATATAAAAAAATAAAAAATAAAAATAAAAAAAAAAATTTCACGTGATTATTTCATGTTTGGCCTGAAATCAGGTTGTCGTCATTTTATCAGACATACCTAAGATGGTTCTGAGGCTTTACTAGGTCAGCCTTCTAAGTCTTTACCCTTTTTGTGCTCACAGTTCTTGCATTCGAATTATTCACAGCTCCATATATCTGTATCAAACTCGTTAGAGAGTTAGTTAAGTTTTGGAGACTTAATTCTGTTAAGATGACTGCCTCGCTTCTGATCCGATTTAGATTTTGACAGTTCCCGTAAAGATTCTTTATTTATTATAACTTCCTTTGTCGTCAGGATTTCTTACAACTGAATATTTTCGAGCGGTTGAAATGGTGATTTGAGTATAATCATATTATATCCAATCCATAAGATAAAGGCGACAATACGCAGCACTTAATCAAAAAATTGATTTTATCATATTACCTCGGACAGAAATCTTGAACGTTTCACGGGTAAGATTTTTCTATGGGTTTCGTCTTCGACTATATCACTAGAGTCGTGTCAAGTTAATCACAATTCGATATAATCAATAGATCTTCTTGGGATTCTGTCATTCTCAGTTCGACAACGTAAACTTACTGAGCTGTATATTGGTAAGTAATTTTACCAAGCGCATCTTGAATAATCAGCTTATTAACTATACAGGGTTTGTTATTCCGAGGCTAATTCTACAA
This sequence comes from Actinernus sp. WN-2022, assembly GCA_030867875.1. Lineage (NCBI taxonomy): Eukaryota > Metazoa > Cnidaria > Anthozoa > Actiniaria > Actinernidae > Actinernus > Actinernus sp. WN-2022. The sequence continues at coordinate 6,577,108 of JAOWCC010000237.1, forward strand.
CATTGCTCATCACACTTAGAATGACATGGATGTTAACCTAAGTTCTACTCACCGGGAACTCATAGCCATATCGTTAGGTCTGGGATCTTTTTGTATACTGTTGTATACGATTAGAATGGTATAATGATAATCAGTGTTACACGTGTGTCGAAAGATTTAAGCATGCAAGCATCGCTTTAGAAATATTTTATTGTTACCTACTTAGTAACATAAGATTTGAAGTCGTGTGGATCCCTAGAGATTAGAATCAGCGAACTGATTTTCTCAGTAGAATTGTCGATCGATTTAATAGAGAATATTTCGATATGGCCCAAATAAATTGGGGTCATACACAGTTGACAAATTCGCGAGTATGAGAACGAATCGATCGTTCTTCCTGTTTATCTTATCCCTAGAGTTTTTACTCATATTTGTGCTACACGTGTAGGGAATTTTATGTTGCCTGATTGGCCCTTTAACATGTTTGGCCATGGATACATGGATACAGAATAAGAGTTGAGTTCCACGTAGTGGTATAGGTCGTCGTCGTGATTTTTTATCGATACCTGCTGATATTTATCGTATTCCTCCCAGCGTATCGGTTTACGAGTTAGTTTCTAATGAGAATCTCTCTGTTCAGTTATCCTAACTTTTGTTCGGCCGTAGTATTCTACGATTCGATGGAAATAAGAACACCTGTTATGTTATTATATTTTCATCAGGACGCGCTCGATTATTCTAGGTGGAAATCTGATCATTTAGGCCCACTTGGACCCAGTCAAAAATAAGTTCACACGTGGCATGTTTATAGATTTTGCAATTGGGTCCACTTGGACCTAACCTGAGTTTCAGGCGCTGCTTATATCTTTTGGTCCCACTTGGACCCGGTCACAAATACGTTGACGTGTATGTCTATACCTTGGGACCACTTGGACCCTTGGATGATTTTGTACCCTTGGTGATAATTGAAGGCCCACTTGGACCTTAACACGCTACGGAGCACGCATGTTATTTATACATTTTGGGTCCACTTGGACCCGGTCACAAATACGTTCACGTGTTATGTTTATACCTTGGGACCACTTGGAACCCTTGGGTGATTTTGTACCCTTGGTAATAATTGAAGGACCACTTGGACCTCAACAGGCTACGGAGCAATGCAGTGCTGTTCCTGGAACACATATGTCCTCAACGGAACCACTTGGACCCGTGCCCAGCCAGTCTAGGACCGTTGGGAGTCGTGATGCGCGACTGATTCATAATAGAGGTAATAGTTCACTTGAACATAGTTAAGCGCAAATCTGAGTTTCTATAGATCGGATAATTAGATAAATCCATTTGGATACTTAAACCGATATAACAGAATATTGAATTTATTTCTAGACATCACAAGGGCAGAAAGGCGGACGGACATTCGTTTTTCCTCAAGTTCTCCAGTTTTTGGAAACCATAAAAGTTTATGGTCTTTAATATTAAACGCTACATAAAGCAGATAATACTGTCCTCGATTATTGTAGAGTTTAAAATATGGTGTCAAGATAGCGATCATCTCCTGGGATATATTTGCCAGCTATGACTTTATCCCGTTCACTATTTCTTCAATCAATGTTTGAAGGTAGGAAAAAGTTGAAATACTATGTTATAAACTGGGCACATAAATAGCAGGTTTTGAAGACGACTTTCCTTGTAATAGATTCATTGTTAACGGTAATTGTTGAAGCTTCGAAAGATAACACCCAAACTTGTTAGGAAAGTACATCCGATAACTCCGGATATTATTATAACTATTCATCCCTATTTCGAAGAGAGTAGTAATTTAGTTGGTACTAGATCACTTTCATGTTTCTTATCTTATGCTGGATTCTTCAGAATCTCAGAACTATTGAATATCAGAAATAATATAACTTTTCTTGAAGATCGTCTTATGATTTTAGTTGAATCAAGCAAAACTTATAAGTACAGAGACGGGTCATGGGTTTACATTGCGAAAACGTCCAATACGCCATGCCCATACTATTATTTACCGCTGAACTGACCTTCGTCACGCTCATATCGCAGAGGAATCTACTGATTTTATAATTAGACATGACGAGGATTCTAAAAGTTATGTGCTCTCTGAAAAACACCAAGTACTTAGCAAGATATCTTAAAAGCTAAATCAGCGGAAGTGGGCATTGATCCGTTGGGTTATAGTTAACTCACAGTTTTAGATTCGTAGGTGCAGGTGCCACTTTAGGGCGAATTTAGGGCTATCAGATTGATTTTAAGACTTGGGGCAGATAGAAGTCTGAAAAAGTCAAAGACGGATACGTTTAAGACGAAGTAAAGTCCCGTTTGATTGTTCCACAAAACCTTGGCATTTACATTAACTTGTTCTGTCACAAGTTTAGTACTTGTATCTTCTCAAAAGCTTGTACATTCTGACTATTTCAGTTACATTACATCATTGTAATTAGTTATGAATTACGTTTCATTCTAGTTATGTATGCTCCTCCCTACCAATAATAAAAAATGATATTATTATATTGTTGTACTGGTTTTTGTAAAGGGAGGACTAGAGCATAAAGAAATTATTTTCGGAACAGAGTAGAGAAAATAATTAGTGTTTATAATATGAGCTAATAATTTTTTGAGGCAATCCCCTCACTGCTTGGTGTGCATGCATCTAAAACCAACGAACTCATATCATGGAGTCGATTATTTTAGGTTTTTACCGGTGTAATCGCGATATAAATGCCAAAACAGTAATAAACAGTTGTTAAACTGGTTGTATAGAAGTTTTCAGGAGAATTTGACAATTTGAAAACAATCACTAAAATGTCACATAGGTCGTTTTCATACTCAACCCTTCAATTATAAAAATCACTAATACTCCTCATGCCATGGTATATATGTACGTGTTGGTTCTGCCCATTTGAGATCCCTAATGGTTTAAGTCTTGTGACTAGGAAAAGGAAAAAATGTGCTCTTCTGCCTGTACACATGATGTTCATTAATTGATGGTAAGTATATACTTAATCAGTTCTTCCAACCTACATTTATATACATTTGTAGTTCCCCCAAGATACACAAAAACTGTATAACATGTGGATACCACCTTTAAAAGAACACATGCAATATCCCAGCATAGATCCTCAGTTGGTCAAGTCATTAAAGGTCAGTCGGTCTAGCTTTCTTAATCTTCATGCAAATTTACAACATTCTGGCTTATGTATAAGGGACTGGTCATAAAGTATAGGTGGGCTGGTAAAAAAGAGGGGGGTGGGTCACTATTTTTTCAACATGGAAAAAAGGGTGCGCCAAGAAAAATCATGCACTACATCATGGTTAGGGTCAAGCCTTAATTTGCTTCAAAGTGGTCCCAAAGTGCAGGAATTAAATGTCATTTCAGAGGCCTTAGATTTGAGGGTTAATTAGAGGTAAACAAGGGGTTTACAGCCTATGTTTGGCTTTGAAAGAAGTCGCAACATGTTTCTAATGCTTCCCTCTAGGATGTTATAAGTGGCGGTTGTGTGTGTGTGGGGGGGGGGGGGGGGGTGGTCTAATCAATTCTGTGCAAGGCTTCAAGGGTGGGAGCCATGAACAACGATTTTTAGGAAGATTTTATTTTTCCAGCCCATCCCCCCTATACTTTATGACCCTGAGTCCCTATGTACCCCCTTACAATAATGTATTGTGATTTAAGAAATGTTCCTCAACTTTAAAATTTTGGGATTAGCATTAAAACCTTTCAAATGCATGATTCACAAAAGTGAGACTGAGCTCAGGTAGCTTATTTATAATAATTAAGGGCAATGGCTGACTGATTTCAAATAAAGTTCTGTTCTGAACTGAAGCAGGTTTTGTATGAGTGGGACAAACTACGGCATGCCCATAACCGTGCTGTGCTGTAACTCTGTGATTTGATTGAATCAGCAAGACAAAAACAATAGGAAACCATTTCAACATCATGGCATGCTGCATGACGAGCTTAACCAGGTTCAGGAATGCGCTGCTGGATGTCATGATTAATTCATTTTGTAAATCGCAAATCTCGTCAACACTCGCACCTTGTGGTTTTAAGAGTGTTCAGGCAAGGAATAATAAATCGCCTGTTCTGTCATCGGCAGGACACCGTTCGTCTTGTGTAGTTCCCTACTGAGAATTAGAATAATAGTTAATATTCGATTTACCGCCGAAATAGGCGCATGAATTTCAGGTTTTGGTGGGGAACTTCGCAAGGTCAAGTCGTCTTTGGGACAGCAGTCGATAGTAAAAGGCGATGGTATCTCCTTTAATTCTACGACCTTGATCTGGCTACGAAATTGCTTATATGAAGATCAAAGAGCTGTGGCAGGCAAAAGGCCAGAACAAGACTTCAAAGATCTTCGATTCCGGCTGGCCGCGAGAACTACGAAGTACTTCTACGTTAACACGTACTACGTGGTTGGTCAGGTACATTGTTTGAATTGGTATTTGTTCTGGGAAGGTTCGCTTAATTCCTTCCTTTGCGCGAATATTAGCCGATATGTAAACTCTGTGAGGATAACTTGAACAACGAAACAAAAGATTCTGACGGCAATCACACCGGAAATCGTGAGCTAACACCAACGATTCGCAGTCTTCAAGACCAGTTTCTGAGCTAATTCTACAATGGAAAAGTTTTCGTATTACTTTTGACCCCGAATAGAATATCTATAATAATATCAATGATAACTTAACTCATTCTGTAAGCTCCTTTGGTAGTCAGTTCATATTGAATAATTTGTTGTTATCTGGAAGTAGATTACCAGTAATATAATTCTAAATGCATTCTGTCTTCCTTGGGTAGTCAGTTCATTTTGAACTGTTGTTATCTGGAAGTAGAATACCAGTAATATAAGTTTAAAGTGCCTATAATCCCAAAAAAATTACGATTTCAGATCAAACTTATAAGTATTCTAAGCAACTTCCCTAAAAAAAATGGTTTTAAAGCATTTGTAATTTTTTTACGCCTTTTGAAAGATGAGAGCCGTGAACTTTTACCGTCAGCTTAGCGACTTGGTGGGATCTGGGACTAGTTACGTCATAGTAGGGAGCCATGTCACGTGATAAAGGCTTCTCTCATATACTTTCTTTATATTTGCGTCGCAAGTTCTGTAATTTTCTGCTGGACTTTTTGACAGAATGTCTTCGTCAGGCTCCGAATCTGAAGACAGTTGTTCATCGGACAATTCCGAGCTAAATTTTATCAACTATGAGCTTGAAGCAGAAGAATCTGCCGGCAAAGAGAGCGGACGGCGCGGATGAGCCACTCGCCGATGAAGAATGGGTTAACAGAGTGCAGACGGAGACCTCCAGAATCGGTTGGAAGGCCTCGAACGAAGGAAAAGCTGGTGAGTTAAACTGTACAAAATGAAAATAAGTTATCATAGCCCTTCAATGGGCTTCCCGTGGCCGTGGTCTCCCAAAAAAGCATTGCAGGATGCCAAAAGAATCCAGTGATCCTTGCAATTTGTCGCAACAATCATATAAGCCTTTATTTACTTGTAAGACTCGCTGTAAATGAAGATACGATAAACAGTTTCCTAATATCGTTTTTACAGGAACTAGTTGCCTATCGTATCCTAATATCGTAATTCCTCTTATATTTACCCTTTTCGGAATTTACTTTTTTGATAATATTTTACAGTTCGTGGAAATTCAGTGTGCACCATATTGCTGGTTTTCACTCAATCCCCAGAGATTCAAATGACAAAGGGCATGGCGGCCATGTTGGTGCCCCAACAAAAGAAACTAACGAGGAATCTATTGTTTAAGGGCACCAACATGGCGGCTATGACGTCAAGTGAAAGCCAGCAATTGGCCCTCTCAATTGAGAAACAATGCACCAACTATATATGTTTTAGCGGGAAACATCCCACAATGGCACATCCTAGATCCAACACTGCATATTAATATGTAAGCAAAGATTTATACCAGGCATTAATAATGCTCAATAATGACCAAGGTATGAATTGAAATCCCGTGTTTAGTCTGACCAGGAAAGTGGAAGGTTTATCAGAGTATTTTGATCTATCGTGCATGTTAATTAAAAATAGTAGCTCTCGCAAGCAACCACACTGGGAATCAGGAAAAGGTGCTCATAACTAGTCAGAACTGGAATCAGCAGTAGTTTCTCGCTTATGAGAGCTTGCACACACCACACCCATGGGGATACATATATAGTGCGACTGATATCACAGTATACAATACTGTACTACTCTACTGTAACAGCATGAGTGTCAGATATAATAAGACTATTGTTGCAAAATGCTAGTGCATATTTATATTTAGTTGACTCATTGCACAGTCTGGGATCATGTCTCTGGAGTGGTTACTTACAAGGGTTTAAAAACAAAGAAAAATTCCAAAGGTGGTGGTATGCGCGGTGGTCACTTATGAGAGTGGCTGGTTACTACAGAGCACAAGAGTAGTCTCTGAGGGGAGCTGGGCACCTACAAGGGCAGTTTCACAAAGGGCTTCAACTGTATCAAACAAGTAATTGGTGCTAACATATAAACTTCTTTATTTACAGATTTCTACGAGTTGTCTCATACAGAGAGTACATCCAGTTAGTCTACGGTTATCTGCGCAACAATAGAATTCCTCTACTAGCATGTGCATATGACACAATCAAAAATTCAATGCTGGGAAAGAAACCTTCACTGGATTTGAAGAAGATGAAGATGGAAGTACTTCATAACTTATATAAACTTTAAGGAGAACAACAATGAACAGTCAAACTTTCAGTGCCATTGGCCACTTTTGATATAGGCTTCACTGGTCACATACAAATGATTCAATACATGTACAAGGCTCTGGGGAATAATGTGCAGTGATTAATGAAATAACAATAATGAATTTAAATGTTGAGGGGCTATCAAAGGGCCCAAAAATAAGAAAAGAAAAACGTTATTGTATTGAAATGAGTTCCTATTGTTCGCCTTTAACCAGGTTAACAAATCTGTGATGCCGCGCTTTGTAAATTGTCCCGAGACGAAAGTATGCAAATATTTAATCAATTTGCGTGTGATGCTGTAATGAATTCCTCGACTTTTCGTTTACTCGGTTGATACGCAAACATAGCACCCGTTTGAAAAGTTAATAATAATAAAAAAAGTTTTGGGAGCGCTACACAATGTCTCAACGCTCTTACATAATTCTGAGATAAAATAAAATAAAATGAAAACTTATCTAGTAAAATATTTGCTAAAAAGATAAGTTTTAAGTAATGATTTAAATATCGTTAAAGTTTCTGCAAAGCGGATATGTATGGAAGTAGAATCCCAGAGTCGTAGAGCCGTTGCCATGAATGTTCTGTCACCATAATTCTTGGAGTTTGAAGATGGCACGACAAGTAGACTTTGTGTAGATGATCTTAAGTTGCGTTTAGGCTTATATATAGTCAAAAGCTCCTTGATGTCTGTATGTAATACCATCCCAATACAGTTTTCCGTTTACCATCGCGCGATCCATTTACTTTTTTGAAAACTGAAGCAAAAAAATGAAAGGTCAATATTTTGGAAAAAGAAAAAAGAGTATTTCTTCTAATCTACACCTCTTTTCCGAGATCTCTACGAAATATCAATCCACAACTAGTAGAGGAAAAAGTAGTTGAGGAATACATAAAAACAATCACGAGAGTCTTCAAGCCGACTTGGTTCCAAAACCTCTAACGTTTTCTTACCGACCGACCGACCCACCAGGTATTCGCACAAGGCCTACCCAAGCAGTAAGAGATATTTCAATATTTACAATAATATGTGACAATAATAACCTAAGCCCACCCCCATCCCAAACTGCAGGTATTCGCACAAGGCCTACCCAAGCAGTAAGAGAGATTTCAATATTTACAATAATATGTGACCATAATAACCTAAGCCCACCCCCATCCCAAACTGCAGGTATTCGCACAAGGCCTACCCAAGCAGTAAGAGATATTTCAATATTTACAATAATATGTGACAATAATAACCTAAGCCCACCCCCATCCCAAACTGCAGGTATTCGCACAAGGCCTACCCAAGCAGTAAGAGATATTTCAATATTTACAATAATATGTGACAATAATAACTTAAGCCCACCCCCATCCCAAACTGCAGGTATTCGCACAAGGCATACCCAAGCAGTAAGAGATATTTCAATATTTACAATAAGATCTAGATGTGACAATAACAACCTAAGCCCACCCCATCCCAAACTGCAGGTATTCGCACAAGGCCTACCCAAGCAGTAAGAGATATTGCAATATTTACAAATACATGTGATGTGCACAAAAAACGTTGCGTTAATACATATTAAAAAGTATCCGCTGAGCGCGCAAATAAACAAAGCCTGTTCGGACTGCAAAGGTTTACCGGAAATTTTCCGTATTAATAATCTTAGTAATCTTGCAGTCATATCCTTCCCCTAGTATATAGCAATGTTTACATCATACCTTAGTATTGGAATTTTTTAAAAGCGTATGTATACATATACAGGAAATTACAACACCGACGGCTTACCGCACTCCTACCAAGATGGGTTAGGTTCAGCCAGTCTGCCAGCCGTTATCGAGAAGGCTTGAAGCCAGCTTGAAATACAGCAGAACCCGGGCAGTCAAATATTTGCGGCGTCGCTTCCTGACCGGCTAGTTTGCGAAGCGTTTCTTTCAGTCTCCCTAGTTCTTCCTTCAGATCTGTGATTATCTTATCTGGCGATTCTAATGTTGAAAGCAAATGCCTTCTGCCACTACTTGGTCCTGGTTGTAGTGGTATTGAAATAGCCCTCGATTGGCGACCATTTCTGGCGAAGCATTTCCAGTCCATGTTCATTTATGAATTTGATTAGGTCGCAAAACGTGTTAGAATAATTTAAAAAAACGCATTGTTTTGTATATCAGCTTTGCCGCAAAACTCCAGCCATTATTCCAAATGTTGTTCCAACGTAGACTAGCTAGCTGGTCAAATTCGGGGCTGGTTCCATCCTCAAACCAGGCAGGCGAAGGGCGGGAAACCATTTTCCCGCCTGAGTTCTAATCATTTCACTTTTACCTACATCGCCTGGAAAACAACTGAAAATGTAGTTCTGAGCGAACGAACCTGCTCGGATTAGGAGTTGCAAATCGTTTGAGAGAGGGCATACCAGGTTTTCGTAGGATCTAGGCACGGAGCAAGCCCTCATGTTCGAGGCCGATGTTCCGAGCCATTACAGCTTCGATGCAGCTTCGGGTCAAATGAATATTACGTACATATCGTCATATACTACCATCCAAAGGGATATCAAATTATTGACATGGAACAGGAGTATCAATTTTTTCATTTACTTGCAGCTGTGTTGCAGGAAAGACAGGGTTTTGTAACCATGTTCTAGGACTTATGATAAAGCTCTGCAAATTCAGTATGTATGATTGTAAAGACATCAGTGAACTTGACAAAGAGGAAGACATGGCTCCCAAAGTTGCCTGTACATCAACCTTGCAGCTGTGGCATAGGAAAGGAAGGGGTGAAAAACTAAAGGCTCAACCTGTTATGGAGGTGGTTGTAAAGAAAACCAAACTTGATGTGACAGACTCAACAGTAGGACTTAAATGTCTATTGTATGAAGCAAGAAAAAAATGTAAGTCTCAAGTTCCTGCTGAGCTTCGATTGAAAGAGGAATTAGAAAAAATAAATCCCAAAATGGGTTTTTGCCAAGTTGTGAGTCCTGGATCCTCCAATTACCAGAACACAAGGTTTGGCAAATCTCCTTGTGGGTCATACGCCAGTTATCATCTCAGTTTTACAGAATCCAATTTTAAAGTTTATTGCAATATAGATGCTGTGCCTAGATTAGATTGCAATGAGACTTTGGATATTATTGTCCCTGACACTTATCCAACATTTCCTCTTAAAGTAACTAATGATTTTACAATGGCTCAAATTGAAAATCTAGATGCTAAACAGAAGGCCTTACTTAATCACATCATGGTTGATGAACAGAAGATCAACAGCATTGAAAGAAAGACACAAGAACAAGCAGCCTCCAAGGAATGGCAAGATGAAAGAAAATTTAGACTGACTTCCTCAAATTTTAAGACCATAGTCAACCGACAAAGAAATCATGATACGTTCATCAAGAATTTGCTCAACCCCAAGCAGTTTTCATCAAAGTATACAGAACATGGCAAGAAGTATGAACCAGTGGCCTTGCAACAATATGAGAAGTATATGTTTTCATCAAGAAGAAAAGTCTCAGTACACAAATCAGGACTAGTAGTATGTAAGGACTTACCATTTTTGGCTGCCTCACCTGATGCAAAAGTCATTGATAAAGGCTGTGAAAAGCCATTTGGTATTGCAGAAGTTAAATGTCCACAAACAAAATTCCATGTCACTCCACTTGAAGCCTGCACAGATCAAGGTTTTTTTTCAGAAAAAGCCCAAGACATTCCAAAGCTCAAAAGGAATCACCCTTACTATTATCAGGTTCAAGGACAGCTTGCAGCCACAAGAGCTAGCTGGTGTGATTTCATCATTTATACCAGTATGGGTATTAGTATTGAGAGAATTGTATTTGCCTCTCAATTTTGGGACACACTATCAGAGAAGTTAAAGTTGTACTATTTTAATCACTTTTTGGGTCCAGCTTCTACTGAGTTTTCCAGGCAAGATTAATGTACAAATATAGCTTAGAGTGCTCACAATGAATCCATGAAAAAACATGAATTTTGTTACTCACACTACATGTGTAAGAGAGCAATGTCTATTATTATTATTGTTTTCTATTATTGCTGACATCAGTGCTATTTAGGACTAATTATATTAAAATATAATGTATATGTTGTAGTCCAATTTGACCGACCAGTTGAATTTGACCACAGGTCAAAATACACTAGTTCAATTTGACCTAGGTTAAATTTTTTCAACCTAGATCTTTTATTTTTTAATATATATATATTTTTTAAGTTCAAAATTACACTCTCCCTCTCATCCCTTTCTCAACTGGTCAGTCAAATTGGACTACAACATTTATTTCATTTGGAATAACCATATTAAATATTAAATATTTATTTATTTATGTATATAGCTTACGCATTTTAGAATTTTACTTAACCTGTGAAACAGAAAGTAATAGTTAATGTGTAATAGTCAAATAGACACAAAAGAAAACAATGAAAGTAAGGTCTACTAATGTGTATTAGCCCACTAACTATTTAAGGGGTTAAGTAAAATCACTATTAGATGCTAAATATTAGATTTTATTTCACGGGTTAAATAAAACCACTCTACTAATGCAGCGGTCATATATTGCAAACACCTAATTTGTACTATACATGTATATGCAGCAATAAGTACTAGTGATATTTGATAATAATATTTATAAGCGCAAAAGTAGTAGGGTTTAGAGTTTGCACCCTGTTTATCAGAAAATAAATGTCAAAATACAATAACATTATTTACATCTTCATTCAGAAATGATTGGATCTTGTATGTTGCATAGAAATGCGCACACAGTCCACATTTGGTTCACTACACCAAACAAATTCAGTGGTACAACTGCATCCCACACATGAAAGTTTTTAATTTTATTGATGGCCCGCTCTATGTGGATGCGTAGACTTGCTATTTGCTGTGTCTTGACTACCTCCTCAGCAGACATCTGACTGCTCTCTCCCAGGAATGGAGGCATATTAATAGTAACCCCCAAAGGGAGTAGGTCTTCAACTGTGAAGCCTTTATCAGCCATAACCGAGTCTCCATCATTGAATTCAAGACCCAGTAGTCCACTTCTGGATACTATTTCTCTGTCGGAGATATTCCCAGAGTAGAGTTGGCTGATAAATGTCATAGCCCCACTGGGTGCAATCCCCACTAGACCCTTCAGGGTAACATGGTTCTTATATGAACTAAAGAGTTCACTGTTCAGCAGGAGACTGGATGGCATCTGGCATCTTACCTCGGTGCAGTCAATGATGACCCGAGTGCTTGGGTACTTTTCACGAAAGCTCTCTGGCATGGTTTCATTCACTCTTTCTCTTGAAGGCCAGATACAAACTTGTCCAAACTTCAAGTATATGAAGTTTATCCATGGTATAAAGATCCTACTCACAGTTGGTTGTGAGATACCATACAAATGTCCAAGGTGTTTCTCGCCAAATCCCCTTCTCAAGCGACACAACACAAGAAATAATTCTTCTATTGGCTTCAAGGCCCGTGATCTCCCTCGTTTTCGTGTTTTTTGGTAAAAATCCTCATTCAGTTCATCCTCACTGCTGTCATCACTGTTTACATAATTGTAGAAATCATCAGGCACATTTCTGTCCTTGGTCGAACGCGTACAGTACCTGATATTTTCACCCTTCTCTCCTGGTTCCAGAAAATTAAATACTGCAAGAAATGTCTGATAGTTGGGAAAGCCAGTGTAATAGCAAATATCTTCATCTGATGTGAATTGTGCTACCGAAAACACCCTTGACTCGGACGTTCTCTTTTGCCCCTCTAAAGTTGCCACTCTCGTTCGCAAGGTGATGTTTTCATTTTCAAGAACGTTGATTCTCTCGGAGGCCTCTTTAAGCTCATTTTCAAGCACGATGGTCTTTGCTTTTAAACTCTCTTGATGTTCTTCTAAACTAGAACCAATGACATCAGTCTCAGAGTAGTCATTCAGTCCGTCACTCTCACTGGTATCAGCAGTTGTATTCACAACTTTAAGTGTCTTTGCTGGTTCTGGCCTTTTTGTCGCTGGCTTCCTTTTATTACGAGACACAGTCCACGTAAACTTCGAAGGAACTGCACCTGGTTTTAGAGTGATAATGCCCGTCAAAGACTTCTTCAAATCCGTAGGTTCAAAATGACGAGAGCACACTTTAGTAGTTGACAAGATATTGAAGTCTTTTCCCTCGTCACGACGAATAGCGTGGATCCATTGTCGCTTTAAATTATTGTCTTTAGGAAAGCAAAAATACGATATTTTTTCTCCATTCTTCGTCCTGTAGCCCGGTAGGGTACATTGGGGGACACAGCAATGTGTTGGCATTGAAAACTATAGTAAAAAGAACGACTTTTTGATTAAACTAGAGAACAACAACCGACTTTCTAATACAATTCTTCGATTACGTGTCCTTTAGGACCTCGCTTTCATGCTAACTAGTCACCAGTCTCCCTCTAATTGCATAGCGTGTATGCTCTAGTAGTCTTACTTAAGAAATGGATTGTATTTCCGAGACCTTACTCTGTCAATAAGAGGAGAAAATTAAGCGAGAATTCAGTGGATGGTTCGAAAACCCAGGTTATTTGATTTGGAAAATGTTTGCATCGGAGCCGAGCACATGGCCGGAGGCCGGTTTCGAGTCAAGATTTCAATTCACTGCCCCACTGGAATCTGCAGGTTAGTTATTTTCGAATGAAAGAAACTATTAAAGAAAGCAGACTATCTAGGAGTTAAGCCGGCTAAATAATTGATATTTGAATACATGGCTCCAAAAGAAACGTTTTCGAGTTAAATGTACAATCATACTATTCGCCTCACATTATGTTTTCAGGCAAACATTTGCATAATCGTTCGTTAGAAATGGCTGATTTGCAAGCGCTGGAAGTACAACAACTAACAAGTTAACATGTATCTGAGTAAACAAACGTTTCTACAACACTCTAGCAGTCCAAACTGAAGAAATGGATTTTATTTCTGGCGAGACCTTACTCTGTCAATAAGAGGAGACAATGAAGCGACAATTCAGTGGAAGGTTCGAAAACCTAGGATATTTTTATTTGGAAAATGTTTGCATCAGAGCCGAGCACATGGAGGCCGGTTTCAAGATTTCAATTCACTGGAATCTGCAGGTTAGTTATTCGAATGAAAGAAACTATTAAAGAAAGTAGACTATCTAGGAGTTAAGGCGGCTAAATACTCGATATTTGAATACATGGCTCCAAGAGAAACGTTTTCGAGTTAAATGTACAAACATGTACTCGCAAGGCGTCAACTAAACTGACCGAACGCCAAAGTAAATTATTCTTTGCAAAGTTATCTACTTCTGTTTTTATTCATTGTCTATTAAAATGACTTTTCTTTGTGGAGATATTTACCGTAAAATGATTTAATTCATGCGAAATATTTGACTTCTTTATGAAATTGTTATTGACAACTGATTTCAATTGAAATTCACGGCTGACAGTGCACTCAGTTGAATATTAAAAGGGTTAGAGACTTTATGTTTGTGCTTTATCGGCAAAATACAGTCACTTGCTGACTGTACGATGAAATCAAAATTTATTCATACTGCATTCGGCCTTCGGCCTCATGCAGTATTCATTATTTTTCGTTCATCGTACAGTCAGCGCGTGCCTGTATTTGTCGATAAAGAACTCACAAGCAGTCTCTAACCTTTACTGAATGGAATGGGTGCTTAAAAAGTTATTGACAGCCCTGGCCATAGCTTAAACCTGATCGATATGCTTAATGTATATGGGCTGGTGGAGATTATTAAAGTATGTGGTTATACCTACATCATGTCCATATTTCAGTTTATTTACACTTCAGAAGCAAGTTGTACACGATAGTTTGACAAATAGAGAATTACAAGATTACATATATGAAGAATATATTAGATAATGAAGTGTGTGGTGGTTAGAGGAGTATAAGCTTTCGAGCTAATACCACTGCCACATGAAAAGGTGAAAAGATAAATGATATACATCGTACATACATGTATACGAATGTACCCTTAGTAGCTCTGACACCATATAATCATGCATAGAGGCCTGACTAATACGTTTTTCCCAAATTCATATTAATTAACCTATATATCTTTTAAAAAAAGATGAAAGTCATGCCTATATCCGTATGAGACATATATGTTAACAAGAAATGGGTCTTCCTTCCTAAAACCCAAAAAGTTTATAATGTGTCTCAAATTGGGTTAAACTAAACTTCAAAGTGATAGCATTTCTCAAGGTTTTAATGGGTTTCAATGTGCTACACGGCGAAACAATGTACTCTCCTCCAGCCTATACCTAGATTAAGTTTTGCAGTGCAATGAACTACATTAAATTATGTACTTATTTTGATCAGAAATACTAGAAAATACCTTTCCTAATCTTAAGATCAACACACACGCACATAATATGTGGTGGTTCTAATCAGCTAGCCCCATATACACGGACTGCCTACTTTATTTACTTTACATCCAGCTATCCTAATGCACCTATCAATGTTAAGCCTGAGGGGTGCAAGGGGTGGGGATTTGACAGGCAGGGCTACCCTGAGGGTGGGGATTTTGACATATGCTGCTTGCCCAGGGTGAGGTTATTTAAAGGAAACAAGGAAGACAGGGCAGATATTTCATATTTTTGACCAAACATGTTGTCCCAAGGGTGGGAAATTTGTTATTTTTTTAGGAGAAAATGTCAAATCCCTACCCCTTGCCCGCCCCCTCCCTCCCATAAAATTAGACTATTTGAGTAAGATTTGCAGAAAGTAGTATACAATATGCCGATCCTGGCACAGCACCTCCGTTTTCAGTTTTATATCACATCCGATGACCCCCTCCCCCACCGCATTGTTTGGACCCTGTAGACCGCGATATGTACCAAATCCCAACTTATTATCTCTCGAGTACCACAGATGTTGTAATTAGGATATACGTGATAATAAATGTTGTGCCACCCTTCGATTATCAATTAGAGAGAAGAGATACATAGGTATATACGATTTACAGCATAAGATGTCGAAAATCGAAGTAAATATGATAGAACAAGATGAGAAAGTGGCTGCTATTCAGCCTCTTCCTACGAAGGCACCACTGCTATGGTACTCATTTAATGCTGAAGAGAAAAGCACCCAAGTTCTCAACGAATTTGGAAAAGATAATGTAGAAGGTGCAAACAAATGCCCCTGGGTGGGATGGATTACCGATTCCGTGTGCAACAACCCGTGCTATTTCCGGTATTGCGAGATGCACAGAACGATGATTCGAGATGGATACAAAAACCCCTGGTCTGGTATAGTATGATGAGAACACCATGCGTAGTCAATCGCTAGTCGCCCCCCACCCTACCCGCCGCTATATTATGAGCCACTGAGCAATGTCAAGGGTTAGCGTGAATGCATAGTAAGAAAATTACTAGTACTTCCCCCTCGGTTGGCTGGAAATGATCAATGAACCACTGAGCGATATAGATGTGGCCATTGTCGCAGGCAAGCTTTATCGCCAGCTCCCAGTTTTTGCAATCGCATATATGCTCTATGGCGGGCTGAAAATACTCAACGAGCCACTTAGCAACGTCGAGATGGCCATTTCCACAGGCAAGACATAGCACTTGATTATCGTGAGCGCACACATCTTCTGTGGTAAGCTGGAAGTATTTTACAAACCACTTAGCAGTGTCGAGGTATCCATTTTCACAAGCAATGCGTAGTGCAAAATTATCGCCGTTGCGTACGCCCCTGGCGGAAACACCGAAAATCCTAACCAATTTGTCTCGCTTGTTGTCGTCATAAGTGGACCTAAAACCAAATAGGAGGACTTGTCTATGGAATTCTTGGTCTACATTTTTGTGGCGGACTAGAGATGCTGTATCGCCTAGTCTTTTCGAAGTCAAAGAAACGCTTGCAAAAGCTCTGGGCCCTGCGTGCTCTACGATCTTAGTCAAGATTTCTAGAGGGAGGTCCAACATATTAGCCATCGTTATTGGGTATATGCTATGTGAATCCTTTCTCTAATAGGTCCGAATTGTTAGGAGCCCACCTTATTATTGTTTAAACAGCAATTAGAGAATGGCTATTATAAGGTATATATCACACGATGACTGAGATAATAGCTTGTAGTTGGTTGATGCGAGGTAAGGAGACGAAATGTGTAAGGAAGTGTTCTAAGATATCAGAGTACTGTGCTCAACACAACTTCCATATACAAAGAGGGAGCGCCCCATTCGTCCAATGTTCGAAGTGTGGTCGTGGTTGTCGTACTAGTTACGGGCTTTGTACGAAGTGTGGTGCACCACAACGCCGTCTCATTCGCGAGACGAAATGCCAAACCAAGGATTGTTTTTCAAAGGTGTTGGCGGAATTGAAGAACCACAAGGTATTCCTAGTTGATTAGAAATCGCGATATGAAAGAAAGAAAAAAAAGGAAGATAAATTGGTATCCCACTCCAACCAGTCTATCTTCATTCTTTTTCCATATATCGACGAGCAATTAGATAATAGATAGACCTATAGCATACACCACTAGTATGGACGATCCTCTTGGCTTGCTTGGTGCCAGCCCACATACATTCGATATTAATCCTATCACCCCACAGCTACGTATCAATCTCCCTGAAACGTGCTCCGAATGTCTATATCCAATGAAAGTGCTAGGAACCGAATTAATATGTCCCACCTGTGGTCTAGTTTCCGAGGCCGAATTAAGCGAAGAAACGATCAACGTTGCTACTCGGTTGCGTATAGTAGGTCCGGATAGCTCTCAGTATCAACGCGATCTCGATCGTATGAGCCCAACGGATAACCTAGAATTTTAACGACGCACGGCTATGAGAGAACCACAGGCATATAATACTGCTTATAAACAAGACCACAACCTCTCGTTTCCCACAAATGTATTAATAATCGTAGCCGACGCATTCATTCAATCGAAGAAAGTTCATGTCAAGCGTAGTCATGCTAAGAGAACTATTTTCTCTGCTCTACTTTACCATGCATGTATACAATGTGGGTTCGTTCGCTCTAAAATCGAGGTATCTCATTCCATTCAACTCAACAACAAGTGTATCTATCGAGGCAACGTCTTTATACGCTCGCTACATGCCGACGACAAAATCGATATTGACTTAATTGCTGATCGCATAGCTCCTCATATCACAACTATTTTTTCCAAACTCAACCTATCTGAAGTATGTCTTCAACAAATAGTCCATAAGATCGTTCATACGGCAATCGAAGACAATATAGGTATCAACTCCCGACTTAACACCAAAGTTGTTGGAGCAAGCTACGAGGTGCTACGTCGTGCAGGAGAATGTATAGCTCTTAATGATGTTGTTAAACGGTGTAGTGTGCATAAGAGTTCGATTATACGTTTTATCAACGAGTTACTTGCTTACCATTCACACTTCGAACCTATCTATGATAAACACGAACTAAATAGTAGTCGAACGAAATTTTTTTCAGAAAAGACGAAAAGCAAAACTGGTGTCACCAAAACCTCTCTGGGAACCACTTTCACCTTCTTCCTTCCTTCGCCATTTTTCGTTCCTAGAGAGGTTTTTGCTTTCTTTGCCGGGCCCGGCTTTCGCTGTATTTGTTCTACTGTATTTGTTCTACTGTTTCTTTGGATCCTGTCCTAACTGGTTGAGGCACAACCGGCACTCCTTGGAACTCTATTCAAGTATCCGTAAGCTCTACCCAAGCACCCGACCCAGTATTGACATTATTTCTACTGTAATTATTCAACTTCTGCCACATCGACAGACGCGCTACGATTTGTGTGGGGCTGGAGGCTTTTTACCCCACACACACCGATCTACCACATGTGGCCCCCGCAGGATTCGAACTCGGGTCTAAAGGGGCCTCCATTTTCCCTCAAGACCAGCGCAGAACCGTGAGGCCACATGTGCTAGACGAAAGATTTGGTAGCAAACATTATATTTATGTCTGGCAGAGCAGCTGCCGTATGTTAATTAGGGGCTGACGAAATCGAGACAGAAATTTGCATACGAACCAGACATACGAATTAAGCGCAGCTGTTCTTAGTAAAGTGAAAATAACATCCTTGTTTATTTCTTTCGTAGGACATCTCGATTTTTATACCACTAGACTGGCGAATTGTGCTTGTATTTCTCGCCTGAGTTTGGCTAGAATTTGTTCCATGTTTTTTTCATCTAAACTGGCCGAAGTTTTATGGCGAATTTCGACCTTCATAGTTTCATATTTTTCTTCCTCAGCGAGGATGAGATTATATTCAGAATCAGACACATTTTCATCGCGTAGGGCTGACACGAGACCACTAATCGTATTAATTTTCGCTCTCGCCAACATAGCGGTTTTCTCATGTTTAGAAACTTTTATTCCAAGCTTTTTAGTCCCGATAGTCATAGCGGCCGAAATTACCCCACAGAGTCCGCCGATAACGCCAAGTGGCAGGCCAATTATGACGCCAGCCCCGGTTAGAGCAACCGCTAAGCCAGAGCTTGATAAAAGCACAGATAGACTACCTGTTGCCGCAGCGACACCGTGAACTATTCCCTGCGCACGGGCATATTTTTTACGCACCACTTCATAGTGTTGTACTTGGGCTTTGATGCTATCGAGCGTATCACGGATATATCGCCGACGATAGTTCTCTCCATCGAGCGGGGGATAAATGTTTGGCGCAGTTGGAATTGTTTGAATCGAATCGCTTGCCATTATATATACGTATGATTTACTCAATCTTCAATACGTAGCGTATAGGTTTACCACGGAAGTCTATCATTGTGCCTTTCTCATCACGAACTGTCAGTTGAAGGCTGCTTATCATTGTCCCTAAGGCTCGGACAGTTAGTGGGGATATCGAATAAGAGGTTATTTTTCCAAACGCACTATTGGAAACAGCGTGGCTAGATAGGACTTGTGTTCGCTTTCCCTCGAGAAGTGATAATCTAGAATCCACCACATCGCAGTGAACATACACTGTGTAGATATCTTGTAGCATCAGATCTTGTGTACCCACTTTGATTGTCATATCATCTTCACCAAGTTTATCACCTTCAACACCTAGTAGTGCACAGAGATTTCTACTGAATTGGATTTTGGTCTTAACATATAGGCTCCAAGACCCAAGGTGTAAGAATTTCACGATATTAGCATCGATTGCGGGTTTTAAGTATTGTTGAATGCTTACCATATTGTGGTGCCCTGCATCGATAGTGTATGGGAACCCTACCCCCGGGGTATCCCACCAGACCGAAGCCGGCTTTTCTAGGTTATGCCAACTGTTCTCAAAAGTGATCTCGATTAGTGAAATATTCTGAATAAGAAGAGTTTGATCGAAGTAGACCGTATGGTCAGCCGATGTGGTGGTGACATTTAAGATCACCATTATATATTGAAGGTATAAACTGTATAGATATGTATAGATATGTATAGATTTAATACTATGCCGTTCGTACAGAAGAACACATTTTTGTGGACGGAGTTCAAGAAGAAATATCCACATGCTGACTATTCTCAATTTACCACCCGAGCATCCGAGTTCGATGGGAAGAGCTTTTCATATGTCGTATTATTAGACAAGGGGGAAGAACGCGTAGCCTATTGTGTGAGTGGCTACCATAACAAGCCCGATGTACCAAAACGTATTGATGTTGCACTAGGTAAGGCCGCCAGCTTCCCGCAAGAAGATAAAAAGGTCGCAAAACTGAATGCCGATCTAATGGAGAAGTTCAAGAAAAAATACCCACATGCAGATTTTCACGGATATAGATGGCCCCGGCAAATATTCAACGAGTATCTTATTTCGAGATGGAGATACTAGTTATGATGTTTACGGTGATGATGTCTCCAGGCTACCTTCTACACTTCAAAAACGTATTGATGATGTACTGTGGGATGTGCACGGAGGTTTCCCTTCTACCTTGATACTAGACCTAAGTGTGAAATATCATGTTCCAGCAATCCAATTTACCGAAGCAGCTCCCGATCTCGATCTAAAGACTTTGTATATATACGTCACACCAACGGAATCATTCAAAAGCAACGTCCAGGACATATTCAAGGAGACCGTTGTGACATATAAAACAGAAAGTGAGGCTAGAAAATGGCTAAAAGCTCTCGATTTCAAATATTGGCCTCAACAGTTGAACTTCGCAACGTGGTGTGCAACTTCTGGCTGTGGAGTGTCGTTGACCGATCCTACTTTCAAAATATACCATCCTATTGTTCAAGGGTTCTATCGATTTCACGTATATTTCACAATACGTATATTTCACAATATTTTGCGTGAGCTTGGAGCTCCCCTCCCTGACGACACCGCCTTCAAACAATGTGATAACCTTTACAGCAAAGTGGCTATGAATAAATTGCTAATAGAGTTTGGCTTACCTAACAACCCAGACTTCCGATGGAAAGGAGGTAGGAATAACGGATTAGGAGACATATTCGTTTACTACCCGGGTTACGGCTATACGAATGAGTATGAGATAAAGAGGGATGACCCCAGCATGTACACCTGGAACAGCAAGGGGTTTTATTTGTTCAAAGAGCAGGGGGGTAAGTCAACCAATGCCAATAATATTGCCTTCATTAGAAACGATGAGACAAAAGGAAAACAATACAATTGGTTCGCACCACCAATAGGAAATGGTTTAACAGAGGCTGGATTGGTCAGGATAAATCGATCAGTTGAAGCTTTTGTGTATTGCGTTCTAGCCGCCCAAACCAACGCACGCAAATCCATACTCAATCTAGCGGGAGGGGCTAAAGGTCAGTTCAAAGTCATGCTCGAAGCATCAATCATTATAAAAGATTTACCCAAAAGTGTAGCAGATTTACAGGATGCTGTTACAAAAATACAAAAGAGGCTCAATCTAGCTGTAGCTATAGATGTGTGGTTATTGCCAAGTAATCTGGCGGTCGACTTCGGCATACACCCGGGTTATAATAACGCACTCACGGGGGCCAAGAAAGGTATGCAGCTGGGTGCTAACGACCACATAAATACGGAGCACACAAATCCGTCTACTACAGATATGGAAGCATCAAGCCAAAAGACACACCTGCCGCATAACGCCAATCCAAAGACAAAGCCTACTACGACGGATGTACCAAATGCGAAAACAACTACGGCGCACGTACCAAAGGAAACGCCTACTCAGCACGAAACCAATCTAGCAGTGGTATCTATTGTTGCAGCTTGGACCGCATGGTTGATATTTCGTTAGCGCTTCTTGTATTGCTCCACTGCGAACACAACTACAGCCACTATCAACAACCAAGTATTCTCTGCCACGAATCCTAAGGCCTTGCTAGCCATATTAAACAAAAAGCGCATTAGGTAGAGCGTCCTTCATCTTGTTTCCTATGTCTTTTAACTTTTTGGCAATGTCTTCGGTAATTTTAGCCAGCTTGGAAAGTAGGACACCAATCACAGTACCTGCTGCAGCCATCACACCAAGCACTGTTACCCCATACTTCTTGAAAATCCCTTTTACCCTATCCCGCAGCGACATACGCTCTTCGATTTCCTCGATCTCTTGCTCGACTCCTTGAATCTCTTTTTCGATGGTGCCTATTTGCTCCTGAGCTTTAACTTTTTCCGCATCAGTCGAATCAATATTTTTGGTGACATCCTCTAATACTGCCTTATTCTGTTTGAGGACTTCGACCTTCCCTTCTTTTTGTTCGATGACCTCTTCAGATGGAGGTCCTAGGGCGTTTTTTATGGTCTTTGGTAGCTTATCGTTGAGGGCCATCTCCTTTGCGGTTTTGAAGAGGAGGTGAGGCACTGACTTCTTGTGGGCGAGTTCTACCCAGACCCTATCCTACTTATCCACACGAGCTACGAATTTATCGTACTTGACTTCTGGGAACCTACGTTTTATCTTTTCATATGCTCTTTCCATCTGCGTTTCGGCAAGCTTAAGTGCGACTTCCGCGGGGGAAGGCGTATCGCCTTCGATGAACGATGTCTCTTCCGTGCCTTTGTCGATCGCGCTAGTTCCATACGGATTTAGCGTTTTCATGCTTATCCACTCAGTATCGTTTGGGCCAAATAGGCCATCATCATCGCCACCGCCGCCTCCATTTTCTGGAATTAACTGAGTCTCTTCATTTGCATCAGTTGGATCCGTTTCATCTTCCATATTGAACATACCTACATATCTTGCTATATTCAATATGATATCGTCGAAGCCAGTTCCAGCACAAACACGCAGAGAGCCACTTGGACTAAAAGCTAGACGCATTCTATATAGACACACTTTCGCGCCATCATCTGCCAACCGAGGAGAGACACTCTATGTTGCTATTCCAAAACTTGGAGAAAACATCGTCCTAGTCTCAGGTAGTTTTGCACTCTTGGCGGATATTGCATTGGCTTGTGGACTCAACACCAATCGCGTGGTAGCCAATGTTGGGCGCTGTTTAGTATCTCACCGTAGGTGTAGAATTGGAACAGAGGTAATAGAAGACCTTACCCGACCAGATCTCCTACAAACATTCCATGATCTATACCTGTCTACTCCAGAGCGAGAAGCTCGGATTCAACAAGGTATCCAATCAGATAATGTGAACAAGCTTCGCTCGAAGACTAACGGTGCAACCGCTTCGAATGATGGAGAAACTGCGATACTGGCTGCATATGGTTCAAAGTATAGGATTCCATTAGATGTTGACATTCTAACACAACATGGAGCTCTGTATCCCCATGCCCTCCACGACATTATTTCGTTTGATTTGGTTCTAGCACCTGCTATTGACATAGTGGTGGGAACGGATGCGACCAAGATAGGCACATACAAGCTCAACAACATACAGCTGGAGTATGAGGTCATCGATGACGAAAAACTCGCCAGACAAGCACAGCACGCATATACCACAGGTGCTACCTTCCTGTTTAACTACGCTTTACACTCCAAGACTGTACCTATTAACAAGGCATCGGACACTCTGGTATTCCAAAACATAACCGTCCAGCGTAGATCCTTTACTGGAATACTTCTACTTTTCGTAGTACCACATACTGGGGGTGCCCGAGATAGCGAGTCATTCATCAATCCAGGTATCACTAAGGTGGAGGTAGATGTCAATGGAATTCCAAATTTCTTCTTTCAAGATGGTATGCTACCACCAGATTTCTGGGAGGCTGCCAAGGGTTGGTTTGGCACATCAATTGATGTTGATCCGCAAATGACACCACACAAGTTCTACAACAACAAATTTGCCATCTTGGTTGATTGTCGCACAGCAAAGGATGCAATTGTTCATGGCGATGGTTTGGCCCAAATAGGTGGTGGAAAATACATCGACCTTCGTGTGCATAGGGGCGGAGGTAGTGGAACTGTTAACATGCACATATTCATCCTGTCGGATGCCCAGGTCAATATATTGAACGGAACCCTTCATAGTTTCATATACTAACAATGGATGACCTCGTAGAACACATTCCATTCAATTTTCCCACAAATTGTGGGAAAACGGCATTTCTCATAGAGCAACTTCGTGGAGCATATCGCGGTAAGTTCGACTGTATAGTACTAATATATGCCCACAATAAAACCTATCGTGGATTTGCCCATCGAGACCCTCGTTTCTTTGTTATGTCACCCGCACAGGATGCTATCAATACCGCACTAGAGGTTTGTGCCACATTTTGGAAAGGGACCAATACTCTACTCATCCTCGACGATTGTGCCGCCTCAAAGGATGTAAAAAGCAGAACTGACAAGCTAGTGGAATTGGCATTTTCTGCCCGACATACCGAGATTTCTGTTTGGGTGCTAACCCAACAACTCACAAGTATCTGCAAACCCTTTCACGAAAACGTAGCTATAGTAGTGGCCTTCCATACGGCATCAGCTATGGATGGAAAAAAGCTCTTCGAGGACTATGGTGGAGGAGTAGAGGAGAATGATAAAAAGATATTGGTCTCTGAGCTCCGGGTCCACAAGTTTGCTCACATATGCTTTTGTTTACGTCATCCCTTTGCAGTCATGTTAGAGCTGACCGCACCAAACAGTATACTGTAGTATATACCATGAATGATAACGAATTCTTAGAACTATTAGGTGAGGACGTAACGAGTCCTCCACCCGAGTCAGAGGCAATCTCACCCGATCATCGTGAAGAACTGTCTATTTTGCCTATGACAGGTACCACAAAGGAATATCTAGGGGAAAATTTATCTCTAGGAGATAGTGCTAGACTAACTGAGAAAGATGTAGAGCGATTACATAGAAGGTACCAGGCCGTTCGAGCTCAGCAAATAACAGGGAGTCTAGTCGATGGTATGATGATGCTAGCTACTCGTGTAGTTGCACACCTAGTTACTATAGACGATCAACAAGCACTACTTAAGGACTTACAAGAAGACAGACTAGTTCGCAATGAACTCGGTGCTGAGGTTGGTATGTTGTCTCTTAAAGCAGGACGCTTTGTCGCTCTAGCTAGTGCTATGCTACACGTAGCTGATCATGTAGTTATTCCTAGTAGCGAAGCTACGACATCGAGCTATCCACATATTGAAGCCAACTAATATATCACAAACATCAACGACGCAACAAGATGGAGGATCAGGTGGCTGTAAATCCCTGCAACAAGATGGCGGAACAGATGGATCGGATCACTGCGACTGAGAAAAATCCAAGGCGCGTAGCTGCTGGAAAAGCATTGGCAGAACGCAATCGGCGAGCTAGAGAAGCACTTTCTCGTGAGGTGGCGCGTGAATGTGAAGTGGTGCAAGAAGGTGTTGTAGCTAAACCTGAACCCGGCTTTTTAGATAACATATCTACTAACACTACACTTGCAGCTATTGGCATAGTCGTGGTGTTGATAGGGCTGTACTATCAATACAATAACAACTCGAAACGTTCTGAGAGCTGTCGTAACTACTCGCCTACACCACAGGGTAGTACCGAACAATCATGTTACCGCGTGATACCACAGCACCCCCAGCGAGTGTGTTGCCGGATATGGAGTAGATTCTACACCATTTGAAGGCTAGAACTATAGGCTACATATGTTACGTAAAAATGGCAGAGAACACGTTGATGAAAACACTGACGGACGCTGCTATATTAACTGGTATTGCTGGTGGAATTGGGTTCGTATAAAAAAAATAACGAAAGAGCCCATGCTTAGTGACCCTTCGTCATCGATCATAAACTACGTGAAGTGGGTGGCTGTATTGGCTGGTAGCATAGCTGCCAAGAATTATCTTGTTGATTAAAAGATAATTCCAAAGACATTATGATTGTGGCTGCAATAACTGCGATTGGTGGAGCTATACTAAATGCAACGGCCTTCGTAGGTGGAAGCTACATCGCCAAGGCAATTGCTGGTGGGGATACCTCTACAATTGCTGCTGAGAAAAAAAGACACGACCTGGCAAACGAGAAGTATCAGATAGCATATGGTACTTACATGAAAAACCGAGCTCGCGTAGCTGACTGGTTCCGAGAACAGGCCCATTTGCAGCATGATGCTTCCGTGATTAGTGACGATGCGAATAAGAACTTAGAGCTATGGAATAGAGTACACGTAGGATTGTACCACATACGTCCTCAGGATATGAAGAAACCTAGATTCTCAGATTTCTATCGACCTTCTAGTTCGCAGAAGACAAGCGAGTTAGTCTACGTAGGTGGGGGTATGCCTGCTATTGGCTATGCTGCTAGTAGATGGCTATAGCTTTTTAAAACGAGCTTTGTTCTACTTGTTGAAGTTTGGTGTCATTGTAAAGATATATAGATATGTATAAAGATATGAGAGTAAAATACTATGGTCCTATGGGTTATTGGAAAGGTCGCGCTGCAATTGGTAAGCTATCAGTGGCAGCAAAGGTGTCAGACGATGTAGCTAAGAGTTGGTTGGAGAAACAGGCCCTATGGCAGATATACCTACCACCACCGCGATATATCCCACGACCACATTGGACTGTATCGAAACCTAATGAGGTTCACCAGGCTGATTTTATCTTTCTACCTCACGATCGACCTGGACGGGGGCGAAAGCTCTATAAATATGCCTTGGTGGTAATCGATGTGGCTTCTCGATATAAAGAGGCTGAGCCTTTAGCTTCGAAAGATAGTGGTGAAGTGGCTGCAGCTTTCGAACGAATATACAGACATAGTCCACTAGAATGGCCAAAAACGTTGCAAGTCGATCCTGGTAGGGAGTTCATGGGGCAGATGTCCGAAACTTTAGCACGATATGGTACAAAAGTCCAACGAGGCGAGGCTGGTAATCATAGGGCGCAAAGCTTTGTCGAGCGAGCAAACAGAACACTAGCTGAGGGATTGTTTGGATATCAATACGCACAGGAGATGGTGCTTACTTCAGAAGGGTCGGATGCGCGTAGTAGAGAATGGGTGTTGCGGCTTCCAGAGGTTATCAAAGCCATGAACAATGAGGTGACTAGACTTACAGGAAAGGGGCCTTCGAATACCGTATCGGCACAGCAGGTGAACATAAAAACTCCTACATATTCGCGGACTGTTGGATTAGAAGAAAAGCGCATACCGTTCGATGTTCTAGTTCGATATCTCTATGCGCCTGGGTAGTTGGAAGGGGGAGCCAAGCGAGCAACTGATCCTGTGTGGAGTTTACAGACATATGTTATTTCTCGAAGTGTGATATCTTCGAACCAACCAGTTCTGTACTATTTGGGAAAAGATGCACCAAAGCGAGGGTTTGTGCGTGAAGAGCTACAGATAGTACCACTAGATACTGAACTACCTCCAAGGGGGGTTCTATTCGTGCCAACCCGACCTAGGATAGCAGCTCGCAAATAAAATCGTCTAAGTTTACCTCTACTGGAATCGTATCTTTATGTTCATAAGATAGCAACTCATCGATGAGGTCATCAAAGTTTTCCTCGGTGTCTTTGTGCCCATAGGCTAGTGTATCGATTCCGTTTGCTGAAATCCAGCGCTTACTATCGAATGGTGATAGAGATACTTTGTTCATATGCATACCATACATCCTGTGACCTTCACTTCGAAGCATATGCATTCCATGGCGGAATACTTTCTTATCTAGTAAGCACTCTTTGTATTGTTCATGACGAATACGATGTTTCACGACTGCCTTCTTGGTGCCTTTAGCCTTCCTAATCTCACCACCACCTACTTTCAATATCGAGTGGAGCTTTGATCGTAGCCCAACATATTCGACTATGGGAATACCTTCACATTCGTCTTTCATTTTACCAAGTACTTTCTTGTTGTCTGTGTTATACGATGGATGGTCCTTGCTATAGTTGCTTGTATCATAGAGATGTTTGTTGATAGCCATGTCTGTATAGATGTCTTCAGTTTCGATGTATAGCAATAGACTGTCAGTATCTGTATATAGTAGATTACATCGTTGTCCATACTGCTTCTTGAGCTCATTATAGTAGAAGTCATACATCAGATGTTTTGAGAGATCTAGAATTGACATTCCAACATATACTGGGCGGTTCAGTAGTAGCTTACTTTTGTAGTTGTGCACAGCGGCTAGATCGTTGTCAAAGATTGTGGAGCGAGCATAGCTAGGTTTATTCAAGAGACGCTGTAGTCTGATTCCTTCTGAAGAGCGCACTAGTTTGATATAGCAAAATACGCTATTATTCATCAACTTATAGAGGTCTTGCTCAAAGGTGCTCTTAGCTTGTTTTCGTAACTATGTATTCATTCGTATGTATGGCTCCATCCATGGGGATTGGTCGAATCGTAGTGCTCTGTGGATCTTTTTCAAACGCATACCAAGAGATAAGTATAGTTGTAGGTTGCGGTAGTGAAGCACATATCGTTCTTTGTTGTATAGGTTAGGCACAAGCTTCTCCGCTTTCAAAGATCCATTGCCTTTGTACAGTTCCTCAAATAGATCAGTCTGATACTCTTGCATTGATACCACTTGCATTCTCTCGGGAGCTAGCGGATAGCTGCTGTGTGCGTCGTGAAGTTCTCGAGGATATTCAAGGTCGACTTCGAGGATGTAACCCTTATCTGAATTGCTCGCGTGCTGTGTGATTTGTTCTTCTGTTGGTATACACCACTCAAATCCTCCAGTTGGTAGATATTGACTCATGGCCCAACCGTATAGGTTATTAGCATCAAGGTAGACTATATGGCTATTTTGCTTATCCGAGTCAAAATCGGGTACGTTTGGGTTATTTGCTTTAGCATAACGTTGAGATACCATAGATATCCCACCACGTAGAGCTTTCTCAACAAATAGATGCATGCCATAGTCAGTTAATAGTTCAAGCTCCACGCCAGCCTTCTTTAACAACGCATCCCACGATAGACCAGGACTAGTATAGTAGTGAGCCGGGTCTAAGCCATAGTTTTGCATACATGTCGTGCGAAAACCCTCGGTCTGGAGATAAACGTCGTGGCAGTCTCCTAAAGTCTCACAACTGAATGTCTTCCAAACTTCTAGGGCGTGTTCGTAGTCCTCGTCGGATACGTACGTCATCTAGGTTTAGTTTACTATAGAACGAATTCTTTGGTGGAAGAGAAGTCTCTATGAATTTTTCCCAAGTGTCCATGTACTCATAAGGGTAGACACCTTTGCGACCAAGAAGATATGCATTAGTGGGTGTATGCTTAACGGTTATCGGTAGACGAGATGGGTCTAGTTGCTTTATGCTACCTTCTCCACACCGTTGTTAATAACAACCAGCTCGACCTTATTACATCGCTTACATTTGCCTGCTGATGCCTCTATAGTACTACGAACCAGTTTGTCAAGTGACCCTAAGAGAAATTGTGCACTATCAATGAACCGGAGGTTGCCAAGTGAGAATGAAATATATTTCTCCATATTGTTTGGAATACAAGAGATATGGCCCGCTGTATTGGAGATGGATTGCATCAATAGGTGAGAATCGTATCCGCGCAAGTTGTGGAATACGACTGGAATGGTAGGTGAGGTACGCAATTTGAGGTTACAGACTCTATGTGCTGCACCTCGAAACTCGCCTGTGATGTGGCAATGATCACGTACTCTATCGCTACCAACCAGGGGCTTCTGGCAGATATGACACATAGTTGACCTATTATAAGCTCTCTGGTTTTACTGTGACATACATAGTGGCTTGGCCTCTTGGGCTTTGATCTTTGCCTCCTCTTCTTGTATGCATCGTGGAAAGCGTTCGATAGTATCTGGACCTCTATATAGTACGGGTGGCTCGCTATAACCATCGGAACGTACGACTATGTAGCAAAATCCACAGGGAATATGTTCTTCTGTCTTTTGTGTGTTGCTTTTCTTGGGGTCTTGGGCAGGTCCTTCGATCCTAGTGGTTAAAGCTTCTAGGTCGGCATAGATAACGTAGGGAACTTTCAGCTGTTTGTGGATATTCTGAAAGGAGACTATGTTGTTCTCATTGGTAGGCATTTCAATTCGAATGGCTCGGTCATCGACGCCGTTACACTCTGGGGTGTGCTTCTTAAGAAGAGCTTCAGTAGTGTATCCATGTAGACACCATTCGCAGAAGTGCTGCCTATAGCCATGCTTTGTTTGATTGGATAGAAGTTTGTTGAAATCCTTGATCCAGCAGTAGTGTTGCCGGTCACTCTTTGGGCACTCTATAAGTAAGAGGTTAACGCGCTTTGTGAAGGTATCCTTTGATATGTGGTGTATGATCAAGCACTTTTCCTTTGGATCCCAACCATATACATTGATAGAGATCTCGTTTTGATTCTCTACGCGTTTTATTTGTGAGATTGGTGTTGGCGCATCCACCTCATTAAAGTTAAACCCATCGTCTTTTTGGTACTTCGATGTCCTCTGAGGGTTTTTTACGTCTGGAAGCGCTGCTGCGTATCTTGCAGCTGAAAGCGCTTCTGCGCGTAGCGACCAACGTAAGCAGTCGTCGTCGTCGTTCTTTACGTTAATCACAGCTTTCTTATTTGCGACTTCGGTAGGTAGTCGTATGTATGAACCTCCACGTAGTGGTTGATATCGAGCGATGTTTAACCATATAATGTTGACTCTATCTATAACCCAGTTCGATCCTCGACTGATCCACTTCTCGATGTGGTTGTAGATCTGAGCATGTGCTTCTACTAATACCCCACGGATCTCAGCACTGTTGGTCAAAACGGATTGCAAACTATAAAAGGTAGCTATCTCATATACTGAACCCTCAGGTTTGTCGAGCCGGAGCGTTATGTTCAAAGCTAGCTGAAGCTTAATACTATGGAGATCTTGGAGCTCTTCCTCGAGCTTTTCGGTAGTCTGCTTCCGCACACCGGCGAGGAAAGCTGCTGGGTCTGCTCCTAGAGGATTACCATCTGGAATATCCATCTTCCATCCGCGTAAATAATCCCCAATGCCGGGTGCTCGGACGAATGCTAGCATATGTTCAGACATGGTGTAATACCTTGTACTGACCCTCCTCTAATAGGGCGTCAAAATACAATAAGCGTACTATAGTAGTATATAATATGCCGATCCTGGTCGCAGCGCATTTGTTTTCGGATTTATATCACATTCGATGGCCCCCGAACCCAAACGTATTTTTTGGACTTATACCAAATTACAACATCTATGGTACTCGAGAGATAATAAGTTGGGATTTGGTATAACAAAATCCCAAAAAAATACGGTTGGGGGAGGGGGTCATCGGATGTGATATAAAACTAAAAACGGAGGTGCTGTGCCAGGATCGGCATATTGTATACTACTCAGAACCACATTTATAAGTGAATAATCCCAACACCTTCCCTTATAAACATACTACATATTCAATATATTCAGTATAAATATTACAAATTCAACTAATCTAGCAAGATCTGTTTATTTGGCACTTAATTGACAGCTAAAATAATATACAGTGTTTCCTATTGATTAGGAACTAATTTGTCTTTTCAGATTCAGTCAGAGAAATTATGGGATACAAAGGCCAGAAACGTCAGATACTGTCATTTTCTCTTTAAATGAAAAACTGGAAAGTGTGTTATACATGTATCTCTTAAAGTGAAAAATTAAGTACTCAAATATTTGCAAGTTAATTGAGGCATATATATATGTTAACACAAAAGGAGCCTTTGTTGCCAAACAAAGCCCTTTTCGTGTTAACGTGCTTCATATATACCCATTAGAAAAATGGCATCCAATTTAAAAAGCTATTGTCCTGGTAACGTGAACATGAGGCTAGTCAGTCGACACAAAAGCTTTTGAACATGTAAGCGAGGCTAGTCAGTCCTAAACAATAGTTAAATTTAATGCCATTTTTCGAATGGTCTATAGATCTAGTATGAATTATGTGTGCATGCATGTAAGTACTTTACCCTTAATTTGAGTTTTTGTTTCCTTTTAAGGATTCAAAGTTGTTTGTGTACATCAAGAGACGTTGCCATTTTGGAAGTGCAGGTATTGTTTCATGGCTGTTCCTGTGACAAGAATATTTTAAGGCCAAACTAGTTGACACGTTTGGAAAAACAATGGATATATCATTAGAAGGTATATTAATGAATATCTTCTAATATCTCAAATAATGTAAGTTGCTACAAGCTACAGTACATGTATCTGCTCTTAAATTATAACCGTATTATGTACATTATTTTTTCTGCCATTGATTCATACAAAGTTTCATGCCTGAATATTTAATTAAGATCATATATAATTATCTCATATTCCACGAAATTTTAAAATACATGTAAGACAACTGTGGCTAGCTTCCTCCACAGGCATCTATTTATATGACAGAGGGGTCATTTCCTATCTGCTCTCATTATACCACAGGATGCCCGGTTTTCTTAAGCCTCTTAAAAAGCTTCATCTAGAGATGCCTGCAGAGGAGGCTAAACTGTGGCAGCTATAAGGCAAGATGAAATGGACAAGGGAGCTGGAATTTCTTTTTTATAGGGGGGTCTTAAACGGTCCCTGGAATTACGATATATGTTGATTAAACTCGGTACATCTGATCTCAATCGTGCCGGTCTGCTTCAATTAATTAAGTTCATCTCAACACAGCCCGCCACACCGCACCATCCCAATGGTATGCCTTCCATAAGGTAGTTGGTTCGAATCCATCAGGGACATGTGGTACGCGACTGTTAGCCCATCTTTCATACATTTCAGTGCCATGGCCCGGTTATATAAAACCTCCTCTTAAGTGTTCACTTTAAGAGGGTCACTTAAGAATCCGTTACGGGTACACTTACAGGTGTTGCATGAAACATACAATGTACTTCGTGTTCTCGTACTGTTCGAGCTGCGTGTTGATTTACGCTAATCCAGATTTAATTACCATGACAACTAATATGTTTTGTTGAGAGTTAATCCAGGATTATCGCTAATCGGGCTTTCAGGAACCGGGTCCAGATGCTTTTCGTACAAGGTAAATTCAATCTTGTTTATGTCTTAAACCTATAACGTTTTTGTAGATTAAAATAGTGAATAATAAACTAGAATCTATTACGGTTGGCGACAAATATCAACGTTTTATACTAAAGACGCATAACGCGTTTAGAGTATTTGGGCAAAGAAAACTGTATTCGACCAGTCGCATAATGCGTCTTGTGCCCGTTTTTGTGTCTACTGCTTCTTTGAAGCCAGTAGACAGCCAGTAGACACTATGCTGTCGTGTTATGTCAGTTAAAACTTCCCATCGTGCTTTGCGACAAGTTCGAATGACCTCGTTTCCAGGACTGGCAAACGCGAAGAAGTTTGATTCTTACGATTTACCAAAAAATTAATACAGCTTTCAAAATGTGTGTCAAACCGCTGGAATGAAAGGTTAATGAAAGATGCTTTCAAGTTTTAGGTCCTTTCCGTCGATATTCTCAACAGAAGGGCCGATCACAGATTAGAATTTCACTTGCTCAATCTTCTGGCCCTGCATGATCGTTCTTAAAGATACTATGACCTTGCACAACATTTATTTCTGGACTTATCCAAAATCTTAAAACAAAGTCGTTTTACTCATGATTAGTACCAATAATTAAGCTTACATACTTGTTTTAACTCGTGTCCTTGAAAGCCATTTTAAGTTTTTCTCATAATTTTAATATGATTTCAAAATAATAATAGACCCATTCAGCTTGACTTTTCCCTTGACTAAAATATTTTTTGTTGTTTTATGTATACCAAAACGAAATGTATTGAAAAAAAGTACAATTCACTAGAGAACTGTCACGTGGTCTGAAATGGGCATCAAACAGGCAAGCTGAAATAATATTATATATCGTTCTTAGGCTGCAAGCTCTGTCAACTGAGAAGTAGTGGATAACAGTGTACATACTGAGGCAAAAACATCCATGTAGTAGTAGGATAAGTGGGGATCCTGGCACAGCACCAACGTTTTGACACAAGAAAAACAACATATGACACAACAAAAAGAACGTTTTTACACAAGAAAAACAACATATGACACAAGAAAAACAACATATGACACAACGAAAACCAACATGTCAACACTCAGACATCACCAGTACCACCCATCCCCACTGCTGCTATTGCTATTACATTTGTTGGGGACTGGTGCAACATCGGATGGCACAGATGTTGTAATTTGGTCACAAATACGTTGGACCCCGTTTTTATTGCATTTTGAAAAAAACTTAAGCCCCTATTAGAGGAGTGATTAGTATACAGTATATCCACCCATGGTACTAACATATATTCTTTACTTCACGATATTAACGTATGTTGTTATCTTAGTACGTATTAATACCACACAGATTAGACAAGCGCATGAGTCGAACGGACCTCAACGTAGACGCCACAACTAAGATACCAATTAGACACATAACATATATAGGCATATCGCACGATGGCTGAGATAATAACTTGCGATTGGCTGATGCGGGATAAGGACACTAAATGTGTAAGGAAGTGTTCTAAGATATCAGAGTATTGTGCTCAACATAACTTCCAGATACAAAGAGGTGGCACCCCATTCGTCCCATGTTCGAAGTGTGGTCGAGGTTGTCGTACTAGTTACGGACTTTGTACAAAATGTGGTGCACCTCACCGCCGTCTCATTCGCGAGGCGAAATGCCAAACTAAGGGTCGCTTTTCAAAGGTGTTGGCGGAAATAAAGAACCATAAGGTGGAATTGAAGGACCATAGGATTCCTAGACGATTAGAAATCGCGTACTAGATCACTAAAAAAAAAAGATAGACAGGATGCCCACTCCTATCTTCCTTCTTCCCCCCCCCCCCCTTTTTAAACAATAGATAGACCTATAGTATACGCCACTAGTATGGATGAATTTCTTAGATTTCTTAGTGCCCCGCGGTTACATATCAATCCCACTGAAATGTGCCCCGAATGTCTATGTCCAATGGAAGTGCTAGGAATGGAATTTATGTGTCCAACCTGTGGCATTGTTTCTGAGGCCGAACCATGTGAAGAAACGATCCACGTTGCTACTCGGCTGCGTATAGTAGGTACTGATAGCTTTCAACATCAGCGTGATCTCGATCGTATGAGCCCAACGAATAATCAAGAATTTCAACGACGCACAACTATGAGAGAACTACAGGCATACAACGAAGCTTATAAACAAAACCATAACCTCTCGTTTCCTACAAATGTATTAGTAATCGCATCTGACGCATTCATCCAATCAAAGAAAGTTTAAGTTAAGCGTAGTAATGCTAAGAGAACTATTTTAGCTGCTCTACTTTACCAGGCATGTATACAATGTGGGTTTGTTAGCTCTAAAAATGAGGTTGCTAATTTCATGCAACTCGACAACCATCGCATCTATAGTGGCAACACTTTCATACAATCGCTACATGCCGACAACAAAATCGATATTGACTTAAATGCCGATCGCATAGCTCCTCATATAGCAACGACCTTTGCAAAGCTTGACCTACATGAAGCACATCTACAACAAATAGTATACGAGATCGTTAGCATGGCAATTAACGACCACATTGGTACGCACTCCGTACTACGTAGTAAGGTCGTGGGAGCAAGTTACGAGGTGCTACGTCGTTCAGGATCTCGTATATCTCTTATTGACGTTGTTAAACTATGTGGTACACATAAGAGTTCAATCACACGTTTTATCAATAAGTTACTTGCCTACCATTCCCATTTCGAACCCATCTATACGAAACATGGTCTAACTAGTGATAGAGATACGAGACGGTAATTTATACGATTTTGCTCTTAGTGAAGTTAAAATAAAATCCACGCTGGTTTCTTTCATAGGAGATATCGATCCTTATCCCACTAGACTGCCAAGTTTTTCTCGCATTTCCTTTCGCACTTCGGTTCGAATTTGTATCACACTTTTTTCACCACCGGCGGTCATCGAAGTCTCTCGGCGAATTTCAGACCTCATAATCTCGTATTTATCTGCTTCAGCGAGGATGAGACCGTATTCAGAGTCAGATATATTTTCGTCGCGTCGGGCCTTTGATACTAGATCACGAATCGTATTAATTTTCGCTTTAGCCAACATAGCGGTTTTCTCATGTTTAGAAACTTTTATTCCGAGCTTCTTAGTCCCCACAGTTGTTGAGGCTGAAATTAATCCACAGAGACCACCGATAACACCAAGTGGTAGACCAATCACTATTCCAATCCCAGTTAGAGCGACTGACAATCCAGAACTTGATAAGAGTACAGATAGACCTCCTGTCACCACAGCGACACCATGGACAATTCCTTGTGCGCGGGTATATTTCTTACGCACACCTTCATAGTGTTTTTCTTGAGTTTCGATATCTGAAAGAGTATCTCGGATTGTTTGCAACCGAAAATTCTTTCCAGTGTCACTAGCAAACGATGGATAGATATTTCATGCTGTCGGAATTGTTGAAATCGAATCGCTGTCCATTATATCTATATGTCTTAGCTTACTCAAGCTTCAATACGTAGCATATGGGTCGACCACGAAAGTCTATCACATTTCCTTTATCATCACGAATTGTCAGGTTAAGACTGTTTCGTATCGTACCTATAGCTCGGACTGGAAATAGGATCGTTGCAGAATATGTTATTTCATTGAACCAGTTGCCTCGTACTTTTAAGCTAGACATAACATTTGATCGCTTTCCTTCTAGAAGTGAGAATCTGGAATCCACCACATCGCAGTGGACATACATTGTGTGGATATCTTTGAACGCCATATCGTATTTCCCCACTTTTAGTGATATAGCTCCCCCCACCTCTTCATTTTCATCGATACCCAATAGTTTGCAGAGATTTTTACTGAACAGGATTGGTTTCTTTACCTCTAGGATACGACCATTTTTACTGATTATGGTCGAAATATTTATGATGCCAGCATCAATTGCATTTTTAAATTGATCCATGAGTGAATGCATATTATAAGACCCCGGATCGATTTCGTATGGGAACAGCAAACTACCATCGACGCCCCACCAGAATGAAGCCTTCTCTTCTAGATTCCACCAACTGTTCTCAATAGTGATCTCGAGTAGCGAAATATTGTTGATATGAATAGGTTGATCGAAGTAGACCGTATGGTCAGCCGAGGTGGTGGTAACATTTAAGAGCATGTTAAAGTTATAAATTGTATATATGTATATCTTCAACATGACCGAAGCATGGCAACAGTTCAAGTATCTATTTCCTGAGGCCGTACTTGGTTGGTTCGAACCAACTTCTGATAATGTCAATTGCAATGATCGTGGGATGTCTCACCGAGTGTTCACAGATGAAGGTCCTACTACGAAGACGGGCGGAGGTAAGTTAATGGGTTGGCTTGGTACAACAGGCAAGGCACTTAGCATAGCACTTGGTGACAAAACAGTTTATGAGAGAGTACTATTCGCGAGGAATCACAGGGGTCTTTCCAAACATGATTGGATAGAAGAAAATGAAAAGGTCGCAACATTGAATGCCAATATGTTGGCGAAGTTCAAGAAAATATACCCACATGCAGATTTTCACCAGTTCTATACATCCACGGATATAGACGGCCCTGGCAAATATTCGACGAGTATTTGGTTTCGAGATGGTGATTCTAGCTATGTGGTCTATGGCGATGATGTCTCCAAGCCACGTGCTACCATTCGAAAACGCATCGACAATGCATTGCAGGGGATGGTTGGTGGTTTCCCATATACATTAACACTAGACAAAAGTGTGAAATATCCTATTACAGCAGTCCCAGATACCGAAAAAGAACAATATATCGATCTCACTAATCTATGGATATATGCCACACCTACGAAAACATTCGAAGCAGGTGTCCCGAACATATTCAAGGAGACCGTCATAAAGCATGTGACAGCAAATGAGTCTTATAAATGGTTACATGGTCCGGATTTCAAATATTGGCCTCAACAGTTAAATTTCGCAACGTGGTGTGTAACTTCTGGATGTGGAGTGTCGTTATTTGACCCTATTTTCAAAACATATCCACCCGTTGTTCAAGGGTTCCTACGATTTCACACATATTTCACAATACGAAGAATTCTGCATGAACTTGGTGGCACTCACGGAGTTCCTCTACCTGGTGACCATGCTTTCAAACAACTCGAAAATCTCTACAGTAAAGCAGCTCTTGAAAAAATTGTGCATCGAGTTTGGTTTATCTCGAACACCAGACGTCCGATGGCACGGAGGTAGGAATACTGGGCTAGGAGATATATTCCTTTTGTACCCGGGTCCTACAGGATACGTAAACGTCCATGAAGTCCGAAGCTATGACAAAGGGGCATCCACATGGCCTCAGCGATATAATTTGTTTGCAGACCAAGGAGGTAAGGGGGGCCAGGGCGATCTTGTGGCCTTCATTCGGAACGATGAACATGAAGGTAACCAATACAATTGGTTTACGCCACCAATCGGAAAGGGATTAACGAATGCTGGATTAGGTAGATTGAATCGATCTGTCGAGGCTTTTGGATATTGCATTCTAGGTGCTCAAAACGATCTGAACGAATCCATCATAGATAGCCATAACGTCAAAGAAAAGTTTAAGAGCTTGGTCGAAGGTGCTATTCTCGAAAACGATTTGGTGGTAAGCTATAAGAACTATAAGTTAGCTATATTAACCTCACATAAGAGACTTGATCTAGCAATAGCAGTAGGGGTGCGGTTACTGCCAAGCAATCTTGAGTACTACCTTAGTAAGAAGGATGGTTATAAAAATCCAATTCCGAATGCCACGAAAGATATGATGTTAGGTGTAAACGGTATAAATGATGAGATTATCAAATCCAAAGGATCAAACCATATGGAAGGACCTACATTGAAGACACTACTACCACACATTGCAAAACAACAAGGTTTGCCACCAACACTTAGCAAGGAAATCCCACACTTACCAAATCCTACTCCACAACATGAGATCAATCTAGCAATGGTATCTATTGTTGCAGTTGGATCAGCATGGTGGTTATTTCGCTAACGGCGTTTAAATTGCTCTATTACGAATACAACTATGGCTACGATTAACAACCAAACGTTATTTGCTAAGACTCCAATAACGTCACCGGCCATACTAAATATGAAATTTGCAATTGGTCCAATCATCGCAGGTAAAATATCTCCAAGCTTTTTCCCTATTGTTTTTAATGTTTTAGCAGTGGCTTTAGCGGCATCTTTAATAGCATCGGGAAGACTCGGTGGCGTGGGAATAGATTTAGTCAGACTGGAAACTATTGCACCAACTATGGAACCTGCTACTGCAAGGACACTAATTATACCAACCCCATACTTCTTGAAAATAACTTTTATACGATCCCGCAGTGACATACGTTCTGTTATGGCCCCTTCTAATTGTTCTAGGACTTCCAGTTCTGTTTTAGTAGTTCCTAGTTCTTTAATGATCACTTTCTTCTGAGCATCAGTTGTCATAGGATCTTGGAGTATAGATTCTCCTTGTTTGATCCGATCGACAAGCTGTTTCTCAGAAATGATGACTTCATCTGCTGACTCTTCTATACTGGGCCCTAGAACTATTTTAAGATCCTTCCCCATCCTCTTATATCTTTCACCATCCTTGGTGGTCAAGGGGATAGGATTCTTTTTACTTCCAAACTCGTGTATAGCTATTCTACCATCATCCATGGTTGCTACCTCGAGCATGCCCCTAATTCCCACATCATGATATTTTTCCCAGATAGTCTCAAATAGCATTTGTTTTTCATCATCTGATAAGACTTGCCTGAAGATTATACTTCGGTTCTTAAAGTTAGGAGCTTTCTCATTTCTAATATTTTCAATAATCACCTGAAGATTCGAAAGTTTCGTGTCCTCCGGACTGATGATTGAATCGATGTAATCATTCATAGAAAATGAGGTTTCCTGAGTCTTTGGCCTAGCACCTTTTTTGTTATAGTCATGTCTAGTTTTCATTGGGATCATTTCACTTGTATCATCTGGAAATAATACTTTCAATTCCTCTTCATCGCCATCATCGTAGTCTTCACCTCCTTCAGCTCCACCAGTTCTTTCCTCGGGTCTCACATCAACATCCATATTGAACATAACTATATATATTGCTATATTCAATATGATATCATCGAAGTTAGTTCCCGCACAAACACATAGAGAGCCCCTTGGTCTCAAAGCTCGACGAATCCTATATAGACGCACGTTTGCACCATCATCTGCCAATCCAGGAGAGACACTCTATGTAGCGGTGCCAAAACTAGGAGAAAACATCGTATTGGTTCCAGGTAGTTTTGCACTCTTGGCTGACATTGCATTATCTGGTGGACTCAATACCAATCGCGTTGTATCCAATGTCGGAAGATGTTTAGTCTCTCATCGCAGATGCAGATTTGGAACGGAGGTAATAGAAGACCTTGCCAGACCAGATCTCCTACAAACGTATTCAGATCTCTATCTTCCTACTCCGGATAGAGAAGCTCGGATTTAACAAGGTATCCAATCAGAGAATATGAACAAGCTTCGATCGAAGACTAATGGTGCAACCTCTTCGACTGAAGAAACTGCTTTACTTGCTGCTTATGGTTCAAAGTATAGAATTCCATTAGATGTTGACATTCTTACACAACATGGAGTTCTGTAT
This sequence comes from Actinernus sp. WN-2022, assembly GCA_030867875.1. Classification (NCBI taxonomy): domain Eukaryota; kingdom Metazoa; phylum Cnidaria; class Anthozoa; order Actiniaria; family Actinernidae; genus Actinernus; species Actinernus sp. WN-2022. The sequence goes on from JAOWCC010000237.1 coordinate 6,617,709, forward strand.
CCCTACGCACTACACGACATTATTTCGTTCGATTTGGTTCTACCAACTGCCGTCGATGTAGTGATTGGACCAGATTCAACCAAGATAGGAACGTATAAGCTAAATAACATACAACTTGAGTATGAGCTCATTGAGGATGAAAAACTAGCCAGACAAGCAGATCACGCATATTCTACGGGCACTTCGTTTCTATTCAACCATGCTTTACATTCAACGACTGTACCTATTAACAAGGCATCGGACACTTTGGTGGCTAAAAACCTCACAGTCCCACGGAGATCATTTACTGGATTACTTTTACTATTCGTAGAACCACATACAGCGGGTGCCCGTGATAGTGAGGCATTCTCAAATCCAGGCATAACTAAAGTGGAGATAGATGTCAATGGCATTCCAAATTTATTCTTTCCAGATGGTGTATTGCCACCAGATTACTGGGAGTCTGCTATGGGATGGTTCGGTCCTAAAATGACACCTATGACACCTGCTAAGTTCTACAACAACAAATTTGCCATCTTAGTCGATTGTCGCACGGCAAAGGATGCAATTGTCCATGGTGATGGTTTAGCCCAAATAGGTGGTGGGAAAGACATTGATATCCGAGTTGACAGAAGTGGAGGTAGTGGAACTGTTAAGAGGCTATCTCTGTAAGAGCGGTCCACTCGATCTCGGACCCAAAAATAGATTTCGTTTATCTTTCTACCATGAATGGTACTATCTATCCTTACTACTAAAATGTAGTTAGATTGATTGAAAAGTTTATTTTACTCCCATTTCGAGGGGTTGAATGGTTAGTCCTGCTAACAGGCCAAAAATTGCTTATTTCCAGTGCTGTGACACTGGGTTTTTAGGGTCCACTCAAACATTCTTCGCAGCATTTCAACTTTCAAATTTTACACACATTCAATAGATTATTACTTCTTTTTACCCTTGATGTGATATTTGAACATTTAAATGCTCGAAATAGGACGAAAATTAAATTTTAATTGAACCCATTCAAAGAGTAACTCCTTCAGCCCGAAATTATAGCTTTTCAAAAATGCAGAATTCTCACTTGTGGCACCTAGGCCAGACCTAAATATCCATTCTAGGCATAGATTAAGAACTATTTTGTAGAATTATGCAATAAAACCTGCGGCACAATGCGATTTCGAGGAGTAGGTTTCAAGTTAATTTAGCCGTTAATTTATTCATTTCGCTAACTTCTCTGGCGTGACACAACTCCTATTTCAGACTTATGACTATTTAACTGGTCCTTTATCGACTCAGCTAGAACTATTTCGGTTTATAAAAAGGTTATACGTTAATAATGGAACAACCCATAGAGTGCTTTGTGTGTTTCGGTTCCATCAACACAATAATTCAGTTCCTTCGCTCAGACTTAGTCGCGGTGGTGTTGTGTGACTCCCGGGGGGTACTCCTGTTTGTGACGTATTATGTATGTGCCGCCCGGGTGGGTCAGGGTTTTGAGCTCAGTTTGGGCAGGTAGGGTCAGGGTTTTGATCTGATTTGGGCAGATCAGGTTCAGGATTTGAGTATATTTTGGGTGCAGTCAGGGTCGGGGTTCAGTATTTTTTAGGCAGTTATATTAGGGTTCAGTGTTTTTTAGCTACTATGTCAAAAAAAGACATTCTGTTGCCGCATTTTTATCGCCTGCCCACATGCAAGCACTGAGGTTCGTATACATCGTGACGCCCCTAATTCGTACTTCAGTACTTATCTATGTACTTCATCTGCTGATTTGTTTACCCAATGCTACGTCCCGACTTGAAATGTTCCGTATTTTGCATGCAATCCTCGTACGCGGTATACCGGCCGGGATATATATCCGACCGTGTTTTTAAAACAATTTAAAGAAGGGGCAATCAGGGTTTTGGAGCTCGGATTGGGTCAAACAGGGTCAGGGTTTGAGCCTCTTGGCCTCACATACATACCCATTTTTCATGTAAGTACCCCCCCCCCCCCCCCCCCCCCCCCCCCGGGGTGTGACTCCCCACTAACTTTGGTCTTCTGTCGAGTCCCTAGTTTCGAACACGCTGAAGTTTCTCTTGTGGTCCTTAAATAGTTGGAGGAAGGAATTCGGTTAATCAGGTATTAAACTCAAACCAGTTGATCGAAATCCAGAGGAAAATTCACGAAAAGCGAGTGTTGCAATTTCTTAATTAAATGTAAATCGATAATTGATTATCGATATATAATTATCGGGGGATTTCTTATGGTGGTTGCTGTTAGTTGGTGCATGCTTGTTTGTTGTATTTGTTTTGCTGCTGATATTGTTACTTAAAGCACGTCGCCGAAATTCCCGGCACTTATCATTTCGAATCAGTAAAACAAAGTTTTTTGTGTGTGCAATCGGCGGACCGTCGGCCGAGTTTTTTTTTTCTTAGGCCCATGTACACTGTAGTTATACTGGATTTTTGGCACGGATATGATAAAATTGGTACACGTACCAAAACAAAGAGCGGCTCGTGTGAATTTTGCAGCATAAATGGTTTGCCACGCCTAATTTTACCCGTGCCAAACCAAACATTTTACCCGTGCCTGGCCCTTCTAAATACTTCTCTTTACCCTTCTATTTACCGCCTCCCGGTTAGCTCAGTGATTAAGCTCCGCCATCTGTTGTGCGGGAGTTCGCGAGTTCAACCCCGGCCGGACCAACACTCAGGGTCTTAAAATAACTGTGTAGCCTTTACCGGGCTGAAGTTAGCTGCAGCTAACTTCAGTCCGGTGCAGCCTTTGTGAAACAATCTCGTTCACGAACTGCAAATTGTTACACCTTCACGTCTTCTCGGATAAGGACGTTAAATCGTAGGTCCCACGTCGACCTCAGGTTTATCAGTCTTGCTTTCAAGACTGTCACGAGCTACCGACGTTAAATAAGGTCGCTTTACCTTTACCTTTATAGGTAGTACAAGCACGCATAAAATTGGTACGGGTACCAGAAATACAAGCTCAACTCGGGGAAAATTTGCAGTGTACACGATCATCCGAGCCAGGCGATTTTAATCCATAGCCTTCGTTCGTATTCGCAAGCAAAAACACGCCGAAGTTTACACTTCGGCGGACCTTCTCAAAATAATGAAAGAAAAAACCATCACATGTTTCAAAGCCTTGAAAACGAAAAAAAAACACCGAAGGAGGAGAGCCAGCATAGTCGCTAACCTTTTAAAAAGTCTGAGTCCCGTTTCAGTTTTCCCCCTGCCGTTTCATACACTAACGCCTTTTTCATACCTTTACCAAATCTACAGACTTCCAAGGTTAGGCTGTCTAGGGCCAGGCAAAATAGCCATTTTGCTCAACGCCCGCTAAACGTAACAATCTAAAAATAAACATAAATCATTGCATAGTAATTACTTGTCCCTTGAATAGGGTCTCACATTCCAGTTTCAGGCCTTAGAAAGGGAAGCAACTTTAATAATTCAACCTTAAATAGGGTGAGGGTTTTGATTTATCCGCGACACACCCCTATCCGGCTCAATTTCGGGTGAACATACCACCGTGTTGTTGTAAGGAGAACCCGCACGGATAAACCCTCGGAGCAAGTTGAAGGCGAGATACCAACCAACTCAACTTATATGTTACCACCGATGGCTCCAACCCTGGCCACAGTGGAAGTCGTGGAACAACTAACAGCAACCACCAAAAGAAATCCCCCGATAATTATAAATCGATAATCAATTATCGATTTATATTTAATTAAGAAATTGCAACACTCGCTGTTCGTGAGTTTTCCTCTGGATTTCGATCAACTGGTTTGAGTTTAATACCTGATTAACCGAATTCCTTCCTCCAACTATTTAAGGACCACAAGAGAAACGTCTGAGCGTGTTCGAAACTAGGGACTCGACAGAAGCCCAAAGTTAGTGGGGAGTCACACAACACCACCGCAACTAAGTCTGAGCGAAGGAACTGAATTATTGTGTTGATGGAACCGAAACACACAAAGCACTCTATGGGTTGTTCCATTATTAACGTATAACCTTTTTATAAACCGAAATAGTTCTAGCTGAGTCGATAAAGGACCAGTTAAATAGTCATAAGTCTGAAATAGGAGTTGTGTCACGCCAGACAAGTTAGCGAAATGAATAAATTAACGGCTAAATTAACTTGAAACCTACTCCTCGAAATCGCATTGTGCCGCAGGTTTTATTGCATAATTCTACAAAATAGTTCTTAATCTATGCCTAGAATGGATATTTAGGTCTGGCCTAGGTGCCACAAGTGGGAATTCTGCATTTTTGAAAAGCTATAATTTCGGGCTGAAGGAGTTACTCTTTGAATGGGTTCGATTAAAATTAAATTTTCGTCCTATTTCGAGCATTTAAATGTCCAAATCTCACATCAAGGGTAAAAAGAAGTAATAATCTATTGAATGTGTGTAAAATTTGAAAGTTGAAATGCTGCGAAGAATGTTTGAGTGGACCCTAAAAACCCAGTGTCACAGCACTGGAAATAAGCACTTTTTGGCCTGTTAGCAGGACTAACCATTCAACCCCTCGAAATGGGAGTAAAATAAACTTTTCAATCAATCTAACTACATTTTAGTAGTAAGGATAGATAGTACCATTCATGGTAGAAAGATAAACGAAATCTATTTTTGGGTCCGAGATCGAGTGGACCGCTCTTACAGAGACATGCATATCTTCGTCCTGTCAGATGCTCAGCTCAATATATTGAATGGATCTCTGAGTAGTTTTACATACTAATGGCTTCCATGGTAGAACACATTCCCTTTAACTCACTCATAGTAGGACCCACAAATTGTGGAAAGACCGCATTTCTCATAGAACAACTTCGTGGACCATTTCGTGGTAAGTTCGACTATATAGTATTAATTTGTCCCACCTATGCCCACAACAAAACCTATCGTGGATTTGCCCGTCGAGACCCACACTTTTATGTTTTATCGCCACAACAGGATGCTATCAATGCCGCATTGAATATTTGCGCAACCTTTTGGGCAGGTACCAATACTCTATTGATTCTAGATGATTGTGCTGCCTCAAAAGATGTAAAACGAAGAACTGACAGGCTCGTTGATTTGGCATTTTCTAATCGACATATAGGAATTTCTGTTTGGGTGCTATCCCAACAATTAACAAGCATATGCAAACCTTTCCGCGAAAACGTAGCTATTGTAGTAGCATTTCATACTGCATCAACTATAGATGGAAAAAGGATTTTCGAGGACTATGGAGGCTCACAAGAATGTAATGAGTTACAAGCAGTTCTTCGATCTCACAAGTTTGCTCGCATATGTTTTTGTTTGCGACATCCTTTCGTAGTCGTGTTAGAGCTACCTGCACCTATAACATATTATCATGGATGAATACGTCAAAGAACTGATAGATGAGTGCGCTATTATTTGTCCTCCGATCGTACTGGAACATCCAACCACATTGGAGGGGATCGAAGATTGTCGGGAAGAACTTAGATATATCTAAACTGTCTGAGAAGGACGTAAAACGTTTACATAGTAGATACCAGGCCGTAGTAGCAAAGCAAATAACAGGCTGCTTAGTAAATGGAGCACTACGTCTAGTTACCCGCGCAGTTGCATACGTAGTTCCACTAGATGACCAACAAGCACTGTTTAAGGATCTACAAGAAGACCACCTAGTCCGCAATGAGATATCTGCTATGGCCGCCTTGTTGTCTCTTAAAGCAGGTCGATTTGTGGCTCTTGCTAGTGCCTTGTTCCATGTATCTGGTCACATAGTCATTCCTAGTACCTCTGCTACCACATCTATTGAACCTTCACACATACCTACTATATCGAATCAAGATGGAGGAACAGACGGATCAGATAACTGCGAATCCCCCAAAGACTAAAGTAAAAGATCCAAAGCGTGTCGCCGCTGGGAAAGCATTGGCACTAAGCAATAAACTTTCCAGAGAGGCTCAAATGCGAGAGTTGACACGTGAAAGTGAATTACCTAAAGAAACCGATATTGGAGGATACATGTCTACCAATACTACTCTAGCAGCTATTGGCGTGGGTGTTTCGTTGGTTGGAGCGTACTATCAATATAAAAGATACAAAGATGATGCCCCTACCAATGCCAGTACGATACGACCCACGAGTCCAGTAAAGACTACAAAGGTTACATTGTCGGATATGGAGTGACATTTGAAGACTAGGAAACCATAAGTTATATGTTATAGTAAGTATGGTAGAGAATAAATTGATGAAAACGGTAATGATGCCGCTATATTTACTGGACTTGCTACAGGCATTGGTTGGATTGCAAGGAAGGTCGTTAAGGAACCTATGCTCAACGATCCTTCTTCTTCTGTAGTGAATTACGTGAAGTGGACGGCCGTGTTGGCTGGTAGCATAGCTGCAAAACAATATCTCGTGGACCAAAATATAATTCCAAAGGATCTTTAGATGGCATTGGCTGGCATCGGAATGGCCATTTTCGGAGCTGTTTTGAATGCAACGGCATTTACTGGTAGTGGTGTGCTTGCTAGGATTCTTACTGGAAATGATGAAACTGCTAATATAGAACGAGAGAGACATGATAGGGCCCTTGAAAAACAATCAACTGAAATGGAGGTCTATAGAAGGGAACGTCAAAGATTATACGACTATGTCCAAGAACAGGAAGGCCTCGAGCATGATGCATACAACACTCAAAACGATACCAACAAAGACTTTGTGCAATCCGATAAGTTACGTCAGGCACTGAAACGACTCAAAGCAATGAAAGAACATCGTTTATCTGACTACTATCAACCCTCAAGCAATCAGAAGACTGGTGAGTTGATCTATGTTGGTGGTGGAATGCTAGTCGCTGGATATGCTATTAGTCGATATGCTTTTTTTCTGTTGGTCCTTATTTTCGTCTTCGTATTACAGTCTCGTTGTTATGCTATATGTAATGGATGCTAAACTTGCGAATACCTTCTACGGCCCTGTGGGCTATTGGAAAGGTCACGCTGCAATTGGTAAACTCTCAGTGGCATCGAAGGTATCAGAAGACTTAGTTAAGAGTTGGTTGGAGAAACAATCTATATGGCAAATATACTTACCACCACCACGATATAGACCACGACCACATTGGACTGTATCGAAACCAAATGAGGTTCATCAAGCTGATTTGATATTTCTACCTCACGATCGACCTGGACGTGGAAGTATGCTTTAGTGGTAATCGATGTGGCTTCTCGATATAAAGAGGCTGAGCCCTTAGCATCGAAAGATAGTGGTGAAGTTGCTACTGCATTCGAACGAATCTATAAGCGTAGTCCACTCGAATGGCCAAAAACGTTGCAAGTAGATCCTGGTAGAGAATACATGGGACGCATGTCTGAAACCTTAGAACTACGTGGTACGAAAGTTCAACGAGGTGAAGCTGGTAATCATAGGGCACAAAGTTTTGTCGAACGAGCAAATAGAACACTAGCTGAGAGATTGTTTGGATATCAATATGCACAAGAGATGGTACTCACATCTGAAGGATCGGATACGCGTAGTAGAGAATGGGTATTGAGGCTTCCTGAGGTTATCAAGGCCATGAACAACGAAGTTACTCGGCTAACAGGAAAGAACCCCTCGAATTCTGTCGTGTCACAGCAAGTTAACATAATAACTCCCACATATTCTAGAACTGTTGGATTGAATGAAAAACGACTACCATTCGACGTTTTAGTTCGATATCTCTACTCACCGGGAGAATTGGAAGGTGGAACCAATTGCAAACGAGCGACCGATCCTGTATGGAGTTTACAGACATATATCATTTCACGTAGTGCTATATCTCCTAACCAACCAGTTCTGTACTATTTGGATTCCATTCACACTTCGCAAAAGAAGGATGCACCAAAGCGTGGATTTGTACGTGAAGAGATACAAGTGGTACCACCAAATACTGAACTACCTCCAAAGGGGATTCTAAGATAGCAATTCCTCGATGAGATCATCCTCTGGAATTGTGTATTCGTACCCAAGCAACTCATCGATGAAATCATATTCGTACCCAAGCAACTCATCGATGAAATCATCCTCTGGAATTGTGTCTTTATGTCCATAGGCTAATGTATCTATTCCATTTTCTGCGATCCATCGCTTGGAGTCGAATGGTGAGAGAGATACTTTATTCATATGAATACCATACATTCTATGACCTTCACTTCGAAGCATATCCATACCATGGCGGAATACATTCTTATTTATTAAGCACTATTTGTATTGCTCATGACGAATGCGATGTTTCACAACTGCCTTCTTGGTGCCTCTGGCTTTCCTAATCTCGTCACCATCTACTTTCAATATTGAGTAGAGCTCTGATCGTAGTCCGACATATTCGACAATGGGAATACCTCCACATTCGTCTTTCATTTTACCAAGTACTTTCTTGTTGTCAATGTCATACAATGGATGGTCCTTGCTATAGTTGTTTGTATCATATAGGTGTTTGTTGGTGTTCATGTCTGTATAGATGTCTTCAGTTTCGATGTGTAGTAGTAGACTGTCAGTATCTGTATATAGTAGATTACAACGTTGTCCATACTGCTCCTTGAGCTCATTGTAGTAGAAGTCATACATTAAATGTTTTGAGAGATCTAGAATCGACATTCCAACATATACTGGACGGTTCAGTAGTAACTTACTTTTGTAATTATGTACGGCAGCTAGATCATTGTCAAAGATTGTGGATCGAGCATAACTAGGCTTATTCAATAAACGTTGTAGTTTGATTCCTTCTGAAGAGCGCACTAATTTGACATCTACACGCTTACGTAGATTTTCCATTGTCTTGCCAAATACACTATTGTTCATCAGTTTGTAGAGGTCTTGCTCAAAAGTGCTCTTTGCTTGTTTTCGTAGATCCGTATTCATTCTTATATATGGCTCCATCCATGGTGATTGATCGAATCGAAGCGCCCTATAGATCTGTTTCAAACGCATACCTAGAGATAGATATAGTTGCAGATTGCGGTAGTGTAGAACATATCGTTCCCTACCATATAGTGTAGGTATGAGCTTTTCTGCTTTCAAAGATCCATTACCATTATATAGTTTATCAAATAGATCTGTTTGATACCCCGAGAACCAAGCTTTATCTACTTGCATTCTCTCTGGAGCAAGTGGATAGCTATTGTGTGCGTCGTGAAGTTCTTGAGGATACTCAAGGTCGACTTCAAGAATGTAACCTTTATCAGAATCGATTTCGTGCTGGATGATTTGTTTTTCTATTGGCATACACCACTCAAATCCTCCTGTTGGTAGATATTGGCTCATAGCCCATCCATATAGATTATTCACATCAAGGTATATTATGTGGCTATTTGGCTTATCTCGATCGAAATCCGGTACGTTTTGATTATTTGCTTTGACATAACGTTGAGAAACCATAGATATCCCACCACGTAGACCTTTCTCAATAAATAGATACATGTCATAATCGGTTAGTAGTTCAAGTTCAACATTGTTCTTCTTTAATAAAGCATCCCACGAAAGTCCTGGGCTAGTGTAATAGTGAGCTGGGTCTAATCCATAGTTATGCATGCATGTCGTTCGAAAGGTCTCGAACACATCTGCTAAAAGAAGTACGTCGGTTCGTAGATATAGATCATGGTAGTCTCCTAACGTCTCACAATCAAATACGTTCCAAACTTCTAATGCATGTTCATAATCTTCATCAGATATATCCTCTATTTTTAACTTACTATAAAATGCATCTTTCGACGGAAGAGAAGTCTCTGCGAATCTATTCCAAGAATCCATGTACTCATATGGATAAACTCCTTTACGAGTCAATAGCTTGGCTTTCTCTGGATCGGATGTATGTTTTGCAATTTACTGGAACGTATCTGATGCTGAGCCTGCTACCAACTTATCGAGAGAGAATGGTAAGAATTGAAAGCTATCAATGAATCGTAGGTTATCAAGTGATAATGATATATATTTCTCCATATTATTTGGAATGCAAGAGATATCGCCCTCTGTCTTGGAGATAGATTGCATCAATAGGTGAGAATCATATCCGCGTAGATTGTGGAATACAACTGGGATGATAGGTGAGAGACGTAATTTGAGATTACATACCTTATGTGACGCGCCTCGAAACTCACCTGTGATATGGCAGTGGTCGCGTACTCTATCGTTACCAAATAAAGGCTTCTGACAAATATGGCAAATCTTTGCTTGATCGAAAGACCTCTTGTTTTTCCACGACATACATAGTGGTCTGGCCACTTTGGCTTTGATCTTGGTCTCTACATCTTGTACACATAGTAGGAATCGTTCAATAGTATCTATACCTCTATATAGTACGGGCGGTTCGCTATGACCATCGCAATGTACAACGATATAGGAAAATCCACATGGAATATGTTCTTCTGTTTTAAGTGTATTGCTTTTCTTAGGGTCTTGGGAACGTCCTTCGATCTTGGTGGTTAAAGCCTCAAGGTCGGCATAGATAACGTAGGGAACTTTTAACTGTTTGTGTATATTCTGAAATGATAGTTTGTTATTGGTGGGCATTTCAATTCGAATGGCTCGGTCATTGACTCCGTTACACTCTGGGATGTGCTTTGCAAGAAGAGCTTCAGTAGTGTATCCATGTAGACACCGTTCGCAGAAGTGTTTCCTACATTTATGCTTTATTTGATCGGATAAAAGGCCGTTGAAATCCTTGATCCAACAGTAGTGTTGCTTACCACTCTTGGGCCACTCTATTAGCAATAGGTTGACTCTTTTTGAGAAAGTCTCCTTCGAGATGTGATGTACGATCAAGCACTCATCCTTTGGATCCCAACCATATACACTGATAGAGATATTGTTTTGCTTCTCTACGCGTGGTATTTGTGAGATTGGTGTTGGTGCATCCACCCCATCAAAGTTAAACCCATCATCTTTTCGGTACTTTGACATCCTCTGGGGGTTTTTGCAACTGGAAACACTGCTGCGCGTAGTGCCCAACGTAAGCCGCAGTCGTCATAGTTCTTTACGTTGATCACGGCTTTCTTACTCGCAATTTCTGGGGGTAGTAGTAAGTATGAACCTCCACGTAGTGGTTGATATCGAGCAATGTTCAACCATAGAATGTTGACTTTATCTATAACCCAGTTTGATCCTCGACTGATCCACTTCTCAATGATGTTGTGGATCTGAGCATGTGCTTCTACTATTACCCCACGGATCTCATTACTGTTGGTCAAAACGGCTTGAGAACTACGAAAGGTAATTATCTCGTATACTGAACCATCAGGTTTATCAAGTCGGAGTGTGATATTCAGGGCTAGCTGAACCATAATACTACGGAGGTATTTGAGCTCTTCATCTAACTTTTCTGCAGTCTTCCTACGAATACCTGCGAGGAAAGCAACTGGATCTGCTCCTAGAGGTTTACCCTTTGGAATGTCCATCTTCCATCCTCGTAAGTAATCCACAATGCCGGGTGCTTGGACGAATGTTAGTGTATGTTCAGCCATGGTATGACCCCGCGTATATTATAGTGGAGTTATTTGTCTAATTGGTATATATAATGTTGAGTAACGGCGCGTATCTAATTTTTGTTAATGGTAGGATTGGGCCCCGCGTATATTATAGTGGAGTTATTTGTTTAAATAGTATAACGGCGCGTATCTAATTTTGTTAATGGCAGGATTGGGGCAGTTATTCTTCTTATGTCTCCACAAAGCAAAGTAGCAGCTTAGCTCTCCTCCACAATTCTCACATATAAAGCGCTTTGGAACCTTAACGCATGGGGTATTGCGATTCTCTCGATGGCGTTTCAGATTCCAACTCCTCTGAAACACTCTCCCACACTTTTCACACTCCATCTACTAGGGTGGTACTATATCTTAATTGTAGCTATTTGTTTAAATGGTATATCATGTGGAGTAAAAGAGTGTCACCAAATTACAACATCTGTGCCATCCGATGTTGCACCAGTCCCCAACAAATGTAATAGCAATAGCAGCAGTGGGGATGGGTGGTACTGGTGATGTCTGAGTGTTGACATGTTGGTTTTCGTTGTGTCATATGTTGTTTTTCTTGTGTCATATGTTGTTTTTCTTGTGTAAAACGTTGTTTTTGTTGTGTCATATGTTGTTTTTCTTTTGTAAAAACGTTGTTTTTGTTGTGTCATATGTTGTTTTTCTTGTGTCAAAACGTTGGTGCTGTGCCAGGATCCCCACTTATCCTACTACTCATGTTCTAGGGGTTAGCTATATAGGCTGTTTATTTTTTTTGTCAAAACAGTGTGCTTAATATTTTTTGGGATAATTTGCGTAATCCCAGTCAACAAAGGTCCAACCTTGATGCATAACAATTTTTGTACATGTAAATAAATTTTGCATTATTCCATCTATATTCTCACTCTCAGCATCTCATTCATAATAATAGCATGCAGTAAACACATGCAGCCATTGGGTGCCTATTTTTATACTAGACGAACTAAGAATATGCAATAAGTTTTCTTTTCCAAAATACGTCTAGACGCATTCAATATTACTGAAAGAACTTCTAATATTTTGGGACAGACTTCACCGTTTGCAACCTGAAATGTTATTGGTTACCCAAACAATAGCCTACCCCTAAAACAATACAAACCCTAACCCTAAAACAATGGGATTCTTTATCAGTGAAGTCCAATAGGATACGACCAGTGAAGTCCAACTGAATATTTTATTAAAGACTATCACGTTATGTAAAAATTCGTACTTATTCCAACCCATATAATTACCCGAATATGTATTTATAGGTTAGTGTAATTTAATTATCCTTAAATGGAACACAAATTATAAGAACGAGTTTAGAAACACTTCAGAAGCAAGTCACAATTCGAATTTGAAGTATCATATAAAACAAAAAGCAAACAAAATGAATGTTTTTTTATGACACCCTAAATATACGGGACATCCATAGGTCCCGTAAATTTACGTGCGATTTTCCTCTTACGTTCAGGCCTTAAAAGTTTTATGCAACACGCGTAAATTATGTTGCATAAACGACACTTATACCTACGCAAATCTTAAGAATGGCTAAACACGGTTCCAGATGGCTACACATGGTACACGTAGTTGGCTGGGTCTGTAAGTAAGGACTCTCCGACTCTTTTGTAACTTTTGTACCGACCGTGTGGGCTTTGCTAAGCCCCTATATTTTCCCACATGGAGCACGGTTTTTTCGGCAAAGTCCCCAGTACTAGTGAGGCAACAGGAGTTAACCCATGCAACGAATGTGGTAAACTGACTACAAAAGAAGTTCTAATAAAAAAATATTCGCGAGGATAATTAATATTCAAAGTTTGAAAAGTGTACGATTCAAATGGAAAGATGAAATCACCGGACTCCCATCAAGAAGAGGTTCTTCGCAGGCTATACTCAGCGTAGAAATGGAGAGCGGGGAGACTCCCATCAAGAGGAGGCACTTCGCAGGCTATACTCAGCGTAGAAATGGAGAGCGGGGTGAGACTCCCATCAAGAAGAGGTTCTTCGCAGGCTATACTCAGCATATAAATGGAGAGCGGGGGGACTCCCGTCAAGAGGAGGTCTTCGCAGGCTATACTCAACGTAGAAATGGGGAGTGGGGTGGGACAAGTGGTAAACTCTTCACCTTCCTCCTCTGTGGTTCGATTACCGCTCGCGGCGCCATATGTGAATCGAGTTTGTTGGTATCTCACTCTTGGTCCGAGGGTTTTTCTCCGGGTTCTCCTGTTTTCCTCCCTTAGCAAAAAATAAGCTAAATTACAATTTGATCTGTGGTTTAGCCGGGTCCTGGTTTTTATCAGGCCATGGCTGTTTCAGATTCCGCTAAAATTCAGATATATTTTTTAGATAAAAAAAATGGATGGCAAAAATGCCTTATTGTCTGAGCCATATACTAATGATCCGGTAAAAAAGTCTAGATGGTAAAAACGACAAGAAAATGGTCGTGTTTCACCATTTTCGACTTTTCATATCTAGATCAACTTGACCAAGCAAAACTGTTGCAGCCTTACATTTAAGTAACAATCTGCTGACACGGTCGTATTGTCTGAGCCATGTATAAGACAACGACATATGCTTACTGCCCCGTTCAATGTCCACTGGACGTTTAAACAACATTTTATCCCTGTTCAGCTTAATTCTTAGTAGATATTCAATATTTGTTTCAATGCACTGCCATCGTAGCGTTTGTTACTGCAAACAAAATTGGAATCGATTGAATATTAATTGAGATACACAAATTTGAAGTGAATCCCGAAGCAATAATTGCTCGAAAACCAGTAAATTAATGTTAAGTAGCCACCCCAACCACCAGATTAACCCCAACCACTACTAAAACACCATATATGTCTTGCTTTTCAAGAAACTTTGGTGGAGATATCATCTTCACATAGCACGGAGCTACAACATACCAAATGATCACGTGACTAAACTGTGCTGTTGCTTAGCAACCATTGGTCAAATTTAAACAACATTTTATCCCTGTTTAGCTTAATTCTTAGTAGATATTCAAGTAGTAGTTAAAATATGAGCGGGAGATCTGTATGGGCATTTACAATGGCGAGCCGCTTCGGCGAGCCATTGTAAAGCCCATACAGATCGGACGCGAATATTTTATCTTACTTGTGAAATGAATAGATAACTAAAAGCCATTGATATGCACAACATAAAATTTTAACCTTTGATTTCTCCCACCCTGCTATCGATGTGGGATGAATTAGTTTCTCACAAAAACATATCCCACATCGAAGAAACAATGTGTATGCAATAAGAGAACAGAGCGTAGCATGCATAAAAACAGGTCCCACATGGAATAGATAGTGTGTACATAATAAGAGAGCAGATGTACTTTGTCATTTCACCCGTCCCGGAATAGGGGTAGTCAGTGATCGGTCGTGAGACTTCCCTTACTAGCTTAGCTAGTATTCTGTACCTGATACAGAATACTACTAGAGCTATAACGGACCATGGGGTCTGTATCACGGACCATGGTGTCTGTATCACGGACCTAAGTGTCTGTATCGCGGACCATGGGGTCTTTATATCGATACAGAACCTGATGTTTTATTAATCAGGTTTCTACGTGGGTATACAGAGGCGATCATGTGGTGTCATTCAGCACATGGGATTGGCTAGTACCCTTATGAATTATTAATGAATTTTACAATATGTGTCTGAATGCACTGCCATCGTGGCGTTTGTTACTGCAAACAAAATTGAAATCGATTGAATATTAATTGTGATACAAACAATTAAAAACGAGCAACAGAGCGGAATACGGTAATAGGAAATAGAACATCTGTTGCCTATTATCGTTTTTGGTACCAAAACGAGCAATAGCGGAAAACGGTAATAGGAAATACCGTTCTGGGCTTCCATAATTCGGCTTACTTCTTAGTAGATGTTCAGCAGTGTTTGTTTGAATGCACTGCCATCGTAAATCAATTGAGTATTAATTTAGATACAAAAAATTGTAAGATTGCTCGAAAAGCTGTAAAATATCACAAAATGCTGTGAAGGTAGGTTATTTGTGTTAACACATAGTCACCCTACGACACTTTTCACGTTGGGCTAGGATGGGTGTAAAATGTATCACTTGAGCATATCTTCGCCGTCTTTAATTAATTCGTCGTGAAAATTGGCATCTGGGCTGGGACAATTAAGGCAAATATTTTGATATTCATTTTGTCAGAAAATTTAATTTGATGACGTCACAATCGATGATCCCGGCAGAAATCCCGGCAGAAATGTTGCGAGTGTCGGCTTGATGAGGAGGAACAGACAAAGATTGTACATAGACTGAGCTATGCACAGGGACGTAGCCAGAGGGGGCCCCGGGCCCTCTCCCCTTTCGTAAAAAAAACGCAACTGAAAAGTAACGTCACAGTAACGCACCTAATAAGCTAAGTGATTTACCAGGAGTCAGTGAACAATGCGACAGTGTTACTGGCAAAGGTTGGTGACTGAAAACTGAGATGTACCTGAATAGACGAGATTGTTGCAAAAGACCGCGTTCTCTATGTAAAAGAGTACTCAATTCGCGAAATTCGTGAGTTTGGTGGAGTGCCCTCTCTCCACCCCCTCTATGCAAACTGCTGGCTACGCCCCTGTATGCAAGGCTAGGAAGGCAATATACGAGGATGGAGAATGGCCGGAAGACTAGTTTTTGAGAAGTGTTCTTGTACCGTTTTAGAAGAAAATCAATACAAGCAAATGCGAAGAACACCACACGATAAGTTTCTCGTATGTATCCAAAATCCAACTCAAAGTTCTGGCAAACAGACTAGATCCCAAGGCGGAAAGCGTACATCGACAATGACCAGTTTAAGTGAGTGCATCGAACATGGCCAAGATCTGCATGCATGCTTCTTTGTTTGACTACGAGAAGGGTTTTTCTACAGGTTCTCTGATTTCCCCCCTCCCTCAAAAATCATAATGTGAGTCGATTGCCTTGTATTCAACCATATATAAGCCATATAGGTATATATACCATCGCGTTCACGCAATGTAAAGTACATTTGGTGAAAACCGAAAACGCACTGGATTGTGTACGGGTCCACATAAAGATGTTGTTCTTGTAGGTATGTGCCGCGGGATAGGGTATGGTTTTCGAGGTGCCGGACCGTTAAATAGGGTCTCATATTCTGTATTATCATCCTTAAATAAAATATCCGATCCTTAAATTGGGTACGTTTTTTTTGTTCCCCTAACTCTTGACATCGTGCATTTGCTCAACGTCCGCTAAACGTAACAATCTTCAATAAACGTAAAGCATTACACAGACTGAGAGAAATACAAACGATATGTTCAATAAATTTTGAGTATTCACTTGTCCTTTAAATAGGGTCCCATATTTTTGTTTCAAGCCTTGAAAAGATTTTTAACGCTTATAATTTGGGTCAGGGTTTCGATATCTCTGTATCCTACATTTCTGGGAGTATAGCTCCCTGGGAAACAGGCCCATGCACGTCAGGTGTAAGCTGCCATAAGAAATACAATATTTATTTTAGTTATTTTATAAATGAGGAGCCGAAAAATGTTATCGACATTACAAGACAGCCATGATCAACTCGAGAGCCTCCCCTAGTTTAAACTACTCACCATATGATTGATTACTCAACCTCGAGTCCAACTTCAATGGCAAAACTTAATTGTCCGAGTCCGAGCGCCATCGAAGGCTTCGGAAAACATCAGTTTCTGGTTTGTGGAGAACTTTGCTCATAGCTCAGCTTTGATATTCAGTAAAGCAACAGAAGCAATCAGGAAGGCTGAGATGCCTCAGTCTGAACCCACAATTGAATGCGAATGACCTGAAGGACACACTGGCAAATCCAAAGGCGTCCGTTCTATTGACCCTTTTTATATATGGTGTATATTTAGGTTTATATACAGACACTGGTCGATACAGTTGGGTAGCAGATATAAAAATCAACCGTGAGTTGAGTGTAGTTAAATAAATAAGTGTCTAAAACAGTTAATGTATAGTGGGGAGTGTGTGAGGAGTATAAGCAGGCTTCCACCAGCTGTAAGCTGTAATACTCAGCCTGCTATAACAAATACAATATTTAATTATTTATTTTATTTATATATCGATAAAGGACCCACTTTATAGGACCCTCTTTCTAGTCAAACTGTAACATTTACAGTTTGACTCTAAAAAGGTCAAAAGCCACAATTATAATATTTCTATAAACAAGGACAATGATCAGACTTTAGTCACAGATTGCTATGTTATGGAAAGAGTACGGACCTAAATCGTATATATAGCCGTGTCCATTTGTTTAAGAACACTAATACTATCCACGGAAGCCCAAAGAATCTCAATAATCGAAGTATAAAGAATAAGACAACTTCAGTCATAGAACATATAATTTTAAGCTTTGATATTGTTCGCTCGCTCAGCTCTAGATCTTAGTCCAATTAGCGACGATTTTCCTTCCTCGAATGCTTATGAGAATGTACTTTCGCCTTATAAAATGCCTTATTTATGGTAGTCTCCTTCGCAGCCGTGCTCATGGAAGTGGATCACCTTCGTCGATACGTACGAGGAACCTCTGTTGGCAAAAATGCCTTATTGTCTGAGCCATATACTAATGATCCGGTAAAAAAGTCTAGATGGTAAAAACGACAAGAAAATGGTCGTGTTTCACCATTTTCGACTTTTCATATCTAGATCAACTTGACCAAGCAAAACTGTTGCAGCCTTACATTTAAGTAACAATCTGCTGACACGGTCGTATTGTCTGAGCCATGTATAAGACAACGACATATGCTTACTGCCCCGTTCAATGTCCACTGGACGTTTAAACAACATTTTATCCCTGTTCAGCTTAATTCTTAGTAGATATTCAATATTTGTTTCAATGCACTGCCATCGTAGCGTTTGTTACTGCAAACAAAATTGGAATCGATTGAATATTAATTGAGATACACAAATTTGAAGTGAACCCCGAAGCAATAATTGCTCGAAAACCAGTAAATTAATGTTAAGTAGCCACCCCAACCACCAGATTAACCCCAACCACTACTAAAACACCATATATGTCTTGCTTTTCAAGAAACTTTGGTGGAGATATCATCTTCACATAGCACGGAGCTACAACATACCAAATGATCACGTGACTAAACTGTGCTGTTGCTTAGCAACCATTGGTCAAATTTAAACAACATTTTATCCCTGTTTAGCTTAATTCTTAGTAGATATTCAATATGTGTTTGAATGCACTGCCATCGTGGCGTTTGTTACTGCAAACAAAATTGAAATCGATTGAATATTAATTGTGATACAAACAATTAAAAACGAGCAACAGAGCGGAATACGGTAATAGGAAATAGAACATCTGTTGCCTATTATCGTTTTTGGTACCAAAACGAGCAATAGCGGAAAACGGTAATAGGAAATACCGTTCTGGGCTTCCATAATTCGGCTTACTTCTTAGTAGATGTTCAGCAGTGTTTGTTTGAATGCACTGCCATCGTAAATCAATTGAGTATTAATTTAGATACAAAAAATTGTAAGATTGCTCGAAAAGCTGTAAAATATCACAAAATGCTGTGAAGGTAGGTTATTTGTGTTAACACATAGTCACCCTACGACACTTTTCACGTTGGGCTAGGATGGGTGTAAAATGTATCACTTGAGCATATCTTCGCCGTCTTTAATTAATTCGTCGTGAAAATTGGCATCTGGGCTGGGACAATTAAGGCAAATATTTTGATATTCATTTTGTCAGAAAATTTAATTTGATGACGTCACAATCGATGATCCCGGCAGAAATCCCGGCAGAAATGTTGCGAGTGTCGGCTTGATGAGGAGGAACAGACAAAGATTGTACATAGACTGAGCTATGCACAGGGACGTAGCCAGAGGGGGCCCCGGGCCCTCTCCCCTTTCGTAAAAAAAACGCAACTGAAAAGTAACGTCACAGTAACGCACCTAATAAGCTAAGTGATTTACCAGGAGTCAGTGAACAATGCGACAGTGTTACTGGCAAAGGTTGGTGACTGAAAACTGAGATGTACCTGAATAGACGAGATTGTTGCAAAAGACCGCGTTCTCTATGTAAAAGAGTACTCAATTCGCGAAATTCGTGAGTTTGGTGGAGTGCCCTCTCTCCACCCCCTCTATGCAAACTGCTGGCTACGCCCCTGTATGCAAGGCTAGGAAGGCAATATACGAGGATGGAGAATGGCCGGAAGACTAGTTCTTGAGAAGTGTTCTTGTACCGTTTTAGAAGAAAATCAATACAAGCAAATGCGAAGAACACCACACGATAAGTTTCTCGTATGTATCCAAAATCCAACTCAAAGTTCTGGCAAACAGACTAGATCCCAAGGCGGAAAGCGTACATCGACAATGACCAGTTTAAGTGAGTGCATCGAACATGGCCAAGATCTGCATGCATGCTTCTTTGTTTGACTACGAGAAGGGTTTTTCTACAGGTTCTCTGATTTCCCCCCTCCCTCAAAAATCATAATGTGAGTCGATTGCCTTGTATTCAACCATATATAAGCCATATAGGTATATATACCATCGCGTTCACGCAATGTAAAGTACATTTGGTGAAAACCGAAAACGCACTGGATTGTGTACGGGTCCACATAAAGATGTTGTTCTTGTAGGTATGTGCCGCGGGATAGGGTATGGTTTTCGAGGTGCCGGACCGTTAAATAGGGTCTCATATTCTGTATTATCATCCTTAAATAAAATATCCGATCCTTAAATTGGGTACGTTTTTTTTGTTCCCCTAACTCTTGACATCGTGCATTTGCTCAACGTCCGCTAAACGTAACAATCTTCAATAAACGTAAAGCATTACACAGACTGAGAGAAATAAAAACGATATGTTCAATAAATTTTGAGTATTCACTTGTCCTTTAAATAGGGTCCCATATTTTTGTTTCAAGCCTTGAAAAGATTTTTAACGCTTATAATTTGGGTCAGGGTTTCGATATCTCTGTATCCTACATTTCTGGGAGTATAGCTCCCTGGGAAACAGGCCCATGCACGTCAGGTGTAAGCTGCCATAAGAAATACAATATTTATTTTAGTTATTTTATAAATGAGGAGCCGAAAAATGTTATCGACATTACAAGACAGCCATGATCAACTCGAGAGCCTCCCCTAGTTTAAACTACTCACCATATGATTGATTACTCAACCTCGAGTCCAACTTCAATGGCAAAACTTAATTGTCCGAGTCCGAGCGCCATCGAAGGCTTCGGAAAACATCAGTTTCTGGTTTGTGGAGAACTTTGCTCATAGCTCAGCTTTGATATTCAGTAAAGCAACAGAAGCAATCAGGAAGGCTGAGATGCCTCAGTCTGAACCCACAATTGAATGCGAATGACCTGAAGGACACACTGGCAAATCCAAAGGCGTCCGTTCTATTGACCCTTTTTATATATGGTGTATATTTAGGTTTATATACAGACACTGGTCGATACAGTTGGGTAGCAGATATAAAAATCAACCGTGAGTTGAGTGTAGTTAAATAAATAAGTGTCTAAAACAGTTAATGTATAGTGGGGAGTGTGTGAGGAGTATAAGCAGGCTTCCACCAGCTGTAAGCTGTAATACTCAGCCTGCTATAACAAATACAATATTTAATTATTTATTTTATTTATATATCGATAAAGGACCCACTTTATAGGACCCTCTTTCTAGTCAAACTGTAACATTTACAGTTTGACTCTAAAAAGGTCAAAAGCCACAATTATAATATTTCTATAAACAAGGACAATGATCAGACTTTAGTCACAGATTGCTATGTTATGGAAAGAGTACGGACCTAAATCGTATATATAGCCGTGTCCATTTGTTTAAGAACACTAATACTATCCACGGAAGCCCAAAGAATCTCAATAATCGAAGTATAAAGAATAAGACAACTTCAGTCATAGAACATATAATTTTAAGCTTTGATATTGTTCGCTCGCTCAGCTCTAGATCTTAGTCC
The DNA here is from genome assembly GCA_030867875.1 of Actinernus sp. WN-2022. NCBI lineage: Eukaryota > Metazoa > Cnidaria > Anthozoa > Actiniaria > Actinernidae > Actinernus > Actinernus sp. WN-2022. The sequence goes on from JAOWCC010000237.1 coordinate 6,639,110, forward strand.
AATTAGCGACGATTTTCCTTCCTCGAATGCTTATGAGAATGTACTTTCGCCTTATAAAATGCCTTATTTATGGTAGTCTCCTTCGCAGCCGTGCTCATGGAAGTGGATCACCTTCGTCGATACGTACGAGGAACCTCTGTTGGCAAAAATGCCTTATTGTCTGAGCCATATACTAATGATCCGGTAAAAAAGTCTAGATGGTAAAAACGACAAGAAAATGGTCGTGTTTCACCATTTTCGACTTTTCATATCTAGATCAACTTGACCAAGCAAAACTGTTGCAGCCTTACATTTAAGTAACAATCTGCTGACACGGTCGTATTGTCTGAGCCATGTATAAGACAACGACATATGCTTACTGCCCCGTTCAATGTCCACTGGACGTTTAAACAACATTTTATCCCTGTTCAGCTTAATTCTTAGTAGATATTCAATATTTGTTTCAATGCACTGCCATCGTAGCGTTTGTTACTGCAAACAAAATTGGAATCGATTGAATATTAATTGAGATACACAAATTTGAAGTGAACCCCGAAGCAATAATTGCTCGAAAACCAGTAAATTAATGTTAAGTAGCCACCCCAACCACCAGATTAACCCCAACCACTACTAAAACACCATATATGTCTTGCTTTTCAAGAAACTTTGGTGGAGATATCATCTTCACATAGCACGGAGCTACAACATACCAAATGATCACGTGACTAAACTGTGCTGTTGCTTAGCAACCATTGGTCAAATTTAAACAACATTTTATCCCTGTTTAGCTTAATTCTTAGTAGATATTCAATATGTGTTTGAATGCACTGCCATCGTGGCGTTTGTTACTGCAAACAAAATTGAAATCGATTGAATATTAATTGTGATACAAACAATTAAAAACGAGCAACAGAGCGGAATACGGTAATAGGAAATAGAACATCTGTTGCCTATTATCGTTTTTGGTACCAAAACGAGCAATAGCGGAAAACGGTAATAGGAAATACCGTTCTGGGCTTCCATAATTCGGCTTACTTCTTAGTAGATGTTCAGCAGTGTTTGTTTGAATGCACTGCCATCGTAAATCAATTGAGTATTAATTTAGATACAAAAAATTGTAAGATTGCTCGAAAAGCTGTAAAATATCACAAAATGCTGTGAAGGTAGGTTATTTGTGTTAACACATAGTCACCCTACGACACTTTTCACGTTGGGCTAGGATGGGTGTAAAATGTATCACTTGAGCATATCTTCGCCGTCTTTAATTAATTCGTCGTGAAAATTGGCATCTGGGCTGGGACAATTAAGGCAAATATTTTGATATTCATTTTGTCAGAAAATTTAATTTGATGACGTCACAATCGATGATCCCGGCAGAAATCCCGGCAGAAATGTTGCGAGTGTCGGCTTGATGAGGAGGAACAGACAAAGATTGTACATAGACTGAGCTATGCACAGGGACGTAGCCAGAGGGGGCCCCGGGCCCTCTCCCCTTTCGTAAAAAAAACGCAACTGAAAAGTAACGTCACAGTAACGCACCTAATAAGCTAAGTGATTTACCAGGAGTCAGTGAACAATGCGACAGTGTTACTGGCAAAGGTTGGTGACTGAAAACTGAGATGTACCTGAATAGACGAGATTGTTGCAAAAGACCGCGTTCTCTATGTAAAAGAGTACTCAATTCGCGAAATTCGTGAGTTTGGTGGAGTGCCCTCTCTCCACCCCCTCTATGCAAACTGCTGGCTACGCCCCTGTATGCAAGGCTAGGAAGGCAATATACGAGGATGGAGAATGGCCGGAAGACTAGTTCTTGAGAAGTGTTCTTGTACCGTTTTAGAAGAAAATCAATACAAGCAAATGCGAAGAACACCACACGATAAGTTTCTCGTATGTATCCAAAATCCAACTCAAAGTTCTGGCAAACAGACTAGATCCCAAGGCGGAAAGCGTACATCGACAATGACCAGTTTAAGTGAGTGCATCGAACATGGCCAAGATCTGCATGCATGCTTCTTTGTTTGACTACGAGAAGGGTTTTTCTACAGGTTCTCTGATTTCCCCCCTCCCTCAAAAATCATAATGTGAGTCGATTGCCTTGTATTCAACCATATATAAGCCATATAGGTATATATACCATCGCGTTCACGCAATGTAAAGTACATTTGGTGAAAACCGAAAACGCACTGGATTGTGTACGGGTCCACATAAAGATGTTGTTCTTGTAGGTATGTGCCGCGGGATAGGGTATGGTTTTCGAGGTGCCGGACCGTTAAATAGGGTCTCATATTCTGTATTATCATCCTTAAATAAAATATCCGATCCTTAAATTGGGTACGTTTTTTTTGTTCCCCTAACTCTTGACATCGTGCATTTGCTCAACGTCCGCTAAACGTAACAATCTTCAATAAACGTAAAGCATTACACAGACTGAGAGAAATAAAAACGATATGTTCAATAAATTTTGAGTATTCACTTGTCCTTTAAATAGGGTCCCATATTTTTGTTTCAAGCCTTGAAAAGATTTTTAACGCTTATAATTTGGGTCAGGGTTTCGATATCTCTGTATCCTACATTTCTGGGAGTATAGCTCCCTGGGAAACAGGCCCATGCACGTCAGGTGTAAGCTGCCATAAGAAATACAATATTTATTTTAGTTATTTTATAAATGAGGAGCCGAAAAATGTTATCGACATTACAAGACAGCCATGATCAACTCGAGAGCCTCCCCTAGTTTAAACTACTCACCATATGATTGATTACTCAACCTCGAGTCCAACTTCAATGGCAAAACTTAATTGTCCGAGTCCGAGCGCCATCGAAGGCTTCGGAAAACATCAGTTTCTGGTTTGTGGAGAACTTTGCTCATAGCTCAGCTTTGATATTCAGTAAAGCAACAGAAGCAATCAGGAAGGCTGAGATGCCTCAGTCTGAACCCACAATTGAATGCGAATGACCTGAAGGACACACTGGCAAATCCAAAGGCGTCCGTTCTATTGACCCTTTTTATATATGGTGTATATTTAGGTTTATATACAGACACTGGTCGATACAGTTGGGTAGCAGATATAAAAATCAACCGTGAGTTGAGTGTAGTTAAATAAATAAGTGTCTAAAACAGTTAATGTATAGTGGGGAGTGTGTGAGGAGTATAAGCAGGCTTCCACCAGCTGTAAGCTGTAATACTCAGCCTGCTATAACAAATACAATATTTAATTATTTATTTTATTTATATATCGATAAAGGACCCACTTTATAGGACCCTCTTTCTAGTCAAACTGTAACATTTACAGTTTGACTCTAAAAAGGTCAAAAGCCACAATTATAATATTTCTATAAACAAGGACAATGATCAGACTTTAGTCACAGATTGCTATGTTATGGAAAGAGTACGGACCTAAATCGTATATATAGCCGTGTCCATTTGTTTAAGAACACTAATACTATCCACGGAAGCCCAAAGAATCTCAATAATCGAAGTATAAAGAATAAGACAACTTCAGTCATAGAACATATAATTTTAAGCTTTGATATTGTTCGCTCGCTCAGCTCTAGATCTTAGTCCAATTAGCGACGATTTTCCTTCCTCGAATGCTTATGAGAATGTACTTTCGCCTTATAAAATGCCTTATTTATGGTAGTCTCCTTCGCAGCCGTGCTCATGGAAGTGGATCACCTTCGTCGATACGTACGAGGAACCTCTGTTGGCAAAAATGCCTTATTGTCTGAGCCATATACTAATGATCCGGTAAAAAAGTCTAGATGGTAAAAACGACAAGAAAATGGTCGTGTTTCACCATTTTCGACTTTTCATATCTAGATCAACTTGACCAAGCAAAACTGTTGCAGCCTTACATTTAAGTAACAATCTGCTGACACGGTCGTATTGTCTGAGCCATGTATAAGACAACGACATATGCTTACTGCCCCGTTCAATGTCCACTGGACGTTTAAACAACATTTTATCCCTGTTCAGCTTAATTCTTAGTAGATATTCAATATTTGTTTCAATGCACTGCCATCGTAGCGTTTGTTACTGCAAACAAAATTGGAATCGATTGAATATTAATTGAGATACACAAATTTGAAGTGAACCCCGAAGCAATAATTGCTCGAAAACCAGTAAATTAATGTTAAGTAGCCACCCCAACCACCAGATTAACCCCAACCACTACTAAAACACCATATATGTCTTGCTTTTCAAGAAACTTTGGTGGAGATATCATCTTCACATAGCACGGAGCTACAACATACCAAATGATCACGTGACTAAACTGTGCTGTTGCTTAGCAACCATTGGTCAAATTTAAACAACATTTTATCCCTGTTTAGCTTAATTCTTAGTAGATATTCAATATGTGTTTGAATGCACTGCCATCGTGGCGTTTGTTACTGCAAACAAAATTGAAATCGATTGAATATTAATTGTGATACAAACAATTAAAAACGAGCAACAGAGCGGAATACGGTAATAGGAAATAGAACATCTGTTGCCTATTATCGTTTTTGGTACCAAAACGAGCAATAGCGGAAAACGGTAATAGGAAATACCGTTCTGGGCTTCCATAATTCGGCTTACTTCTTAGTAGATGTTCAGCAGTGTTTGTTTGAATGCACTGCCATCGTAAATCAATTGAGTATTAATTTAGATACAAAAAATTGTAAGATTGCTCGAAAAGCTGTAAAATATCACAAAATGCTGTGAAGGTAGGTTATTTGTGTTAACACATAGTCACCCTACGACACTTTTCACGTTGGGCTAGGATGGGTGTAAAATGTATCACTTGAGCATATCTTCGCCGTCTTTAATTAATTCGTCGTGAAAATTGGCATCTGGGCTGGGACAATTAAGGCAAATATTTTGATATTCATTTTGTCAGAAAATTTAATTTGATGACGTCACAATCGATGATCCCGGCAGAAATCCCGGCAGAAATGTTGCGAGTGTCGGCTTGATGAGGAGGAACAGACAAAGATTGTACATAGACTGAGCTATGCACAGGGACGTAGCCAGAGGGGGCCCCGGGCCCTCTCCCCTTTCGTAAAAAAAACGCAACTGAAAAGTAACGTCACAGTAACGCACCTAATAAGCTAAGTGATTTACCAGGAGTCAGTGAACAATGCGACAGTGTTACTGGCAAAGGTTGGTGACTGAAAACTGAGATGTACCTGAATAGACGAGATTGTTGCAAAAGACCGCGTTCTCTATGTAAAAGAGTACTCAATTCGCGAAATTCGTGAGTTTGGTGGAGTGCCCTCTCTCCACCCCCTCTATGCAAACTGCTGGCTACGCCCCTGTATGCAAGGCTAGGAAGGCAATATACGAGGATGGAGAATGGCCGGAAGACTAGTTCTTGAGAAGTGTTCTTGTACCGTTTTAGAAGAAAATCAATACAAGCAAATGCGAAGAACACCACACGATAAGTTTCTCGTATGTATCCAAAATCCAACTCAAAGTTCTGGCAAACAGACTAGATCCCAAGGCGGAAAGCGTACATCGACAATGACCAGTTTAAGTGAGTGCATCGAACATGGCCAAGATCTGCATGCATGCTTCTTTGTTTGACTACGAGAAGGGTTTTTCTACAGGTTCTCTGATTTCCCCCCTCCCTCAAAAATCATAATGTGAGTCGATTGCCTTGTATTCAACCATATATAAGCCATATAGGTATATATACCATCGCGTTCACGCAATGTAAAGTACATTTGGTGAAAACCGAAAACGCACTGGATTGTGTACGGGTCCACATAAAGATGTTGTTCTTGTAGGTATGTGCCGCGGGATAGGGTATGGTTTTCGAGGTGCCGGACCGTTAAATAGGGTCTCATATTCTGTATTATCATCCTTAAATAAAATATCCGATCCTTAAATTGGGTACGTTTTTTTTGTTCCCCTAACTCTTGACATCGTGCATTTGCTCAACGTCCGCTAAACGTAACAATCTTCAATAAACGTAAAGCATTACACAGACTGAGAGAAATAAAAACGATATGTTCAATAAATTTTGAGTATTCACTTGTCCTTTAAATAGGGTCCCATATTTTTGTTTCAAGCCTTGAAAAGATTTTTAACGCTTATAATTTGGGTCAGGGTTTCGATATCTCTGTATCCTACATTTCTGGGAGTATAGCTCCCTGGGAAACAGGCCCATGCACGTCAGGTGTAAGCTGCCATAAGAAATACAATATTTATTTTAGTTATTTTATAAATGAGGAGCCGAAAAATGTTATCGACATTACAAGACAGCCATGATCAACTCGAGAGCCTCCCCTAGTTTAAACTACTCACCATATGATTGATTACTCAACCTCGAGTCCAACTTCAATGGCAAAACTTAATTGTCCGAGTCCGAGCGCCATCGAAGGCTTCGGAAAACATCAGTTTCTGGTTTGTGGAGAACTTTGCTCATAGCTCAGCTTTGATATTCAGTAAAGCAACAGAAGCAATCAGGAAGGCTGAGATGCCTCAGTCTGAACCCACAATTGAATGCGAATGACCTGAAGGACACACTGGCAAATCCAAAGGCGTCCGTTCTATTGACCCTTTTTATATATGGTGTATATTTAGGTTTATATACAGACACTGGTCGATACAGTTGGGTAGCAGATATAAAAATCAACCGTGAGTTGAGTGTAGTTAAATAAATAAGTGTCTAAAACAGTTAATGTATAGTGGGGAGTGTGTGAGGAGTATAAGCAGGTTTCCACCAGCTGTAAGCTGTAATACTCAGCCTGCTATAACAAATACAATATTTAATTATTTATTTTATTTATATATCGATAAAGGACCCACTTTATAGGACCCTCTTTCTAGTCAAACTGTAACATTTACAGTTTGACTCTAAAAAGGTCAAAAGCCACAATTATAATATTTCTATAAACAAGGACAATGATCAGACTTTAGTCACAGATTGCTATGTTATGGAAAGAGTACGGACCTAAATCGTATATATAGCCGTGTCCATTTGTTTAAGAACACTAATACTATCCACGGAAGCCCAAAGAATCTCAATAATCGAAGTATAAAGAATAAGACAACTTCAGTCATAGAACATATAATTTTAAGCTTTGATATTGTTCGCTCGCTCAGCTCTAGATCTTAGTCCAATTAGCGACGATTTTCCTTCCTCGAATGCTTATGAGAATGTACTTTCGCCTTATAAAATGCCTTATTTATGGTAGTCTCCTTCGCAGCCGTGCTCATGGAAGTGGATCACCTTCGTCGATACGTACGAGGAACCTCTGTTGAATATTAACGACCGCAACCAGTCACATGGTGGTGAGGCAAGACATATGATATGTCCTGTATCACCATAAATACCATGGTAGAGATACAGAAGTTTAATATGTTTCTTAAGTGCCTGCCAGCGGCTCTTCTGGGTGTTTTTTTCGTTTATCTTTCGGATTGGGGTACCTGTGGCCCGAAGTTAAATGTTTTTTTCCTGGCTCCCAAAGGGAGCCCAATCCGAACCAAATGAACGATAAAACCACCCAGAAAAGCCGCTAGCAGGTTAGGGAAGGCGGTTGTTCGAGTAGATTGCCTAAGGGCATACTTAATATCATATTCCTAAGCGGAACCAAAACGTTACTGAGGCTGAACCATATTCCTAAGATCACTGTTAGCATTCTTGTTCCTGCAGGAACGAAATAAGGTAGGAATCAAAATCCTGTTACAACGGCATAGTAATGTTACTGCTGATTTTCACTTACGATTCAGAGTCCATAAATGGTGTTGGTGACTCAACCTTAATAATCATCTCGTCTTCAGTCCACTCATCATCTATACCAGGCTCACGTGTTCTTCCCAACCAAACTTCACAAATGTAATCACACGAGACTCCAATAAAATGATCTCCTTGTTTAGATGTCTGCAAATAAATTTAAATAAATACCGACCTTCACAATGAATCTTTATAGTATTATCAACCTGTAAAAAGTCATTAGCACTTCATAAAGCTTTAAAATAAAATGTATATGCATTTGTGAAAATATCACGATTAAGTTACAAAAGCTTAAAGCAACTGGCGTCATCACTCATACCTCACTCGATCACGATTAACTTTACTAATCATATATCTGAGAACTCTGTAACCATAGCGTAATACATGTTACCATATATACAATACTACAGCATTGCTACAATTAGAGCCGCATAATATGGTTAACTCGATTTACCAAGGAGAGGTTGCGAGTGGCAAAACAGTGACAATACGACACATCCGTGTAGGTCTAATTACAATTTTGAGAAACAGAAAATGAACATCAAAACAATAAGCTAACGAATACTGAAATGTTAATATTCAAATATTAAATAAAACCGCATATTAACTATAATGGTATATATAATGTTAAATTGAAATGGCTGTTTACTATCGGTTTATCTATGTAAGAATAAGAAAATTAATGTATTTGCATCAAATCCAACATACATGTAAGAGTTCTTATCATATGACCTGTACGATCCCCCGCGCGCTTTCTTTGCAAAACCGTTTGCAAATGTTAAATGTTAGGTGTTTCACGTGAGCCGTCCTGCTTGTTGTTTTTCCATTTGAAAGCGGTCATATAAAACAACAGTTATTGACTGAGTTAGGTCGGGCCGAACGGAATAATATTTGGCTCTCTGTCAATTTGTATGGATCTCGCTGCACCCGGTCCGTTCGTCATGATCAGTTCTTATTTTGCACAATGCGCATGTCCGTGACGCACACCTATAATACGCTTATCATCAATTTTATAAATTGTATTATTATAAAATAACCCAGAGGAAACTCGCGCGCTGATTGGCTGCTCTGATTATATGAGAGTCTATAAACATGGAAATGTTCTGGCATCTCGCTGTGGTTATGGAACAAGATTGTGAATGAAATCAAAATGGCAAACGACAGGGAAGAATGTCTTCACCAAACGTTGCCTTTCAATGTGATTGTAATAAGCAAAACAGACATATGTATTTAACAAAAAATGCAACCGACCGACATGAAGTTTTCAAATTTGCTAACCACCCGGCCGAGATATCCAAGAAACAAATCCACTTCTCTTTTAACTTATTTTGTACGGTAAAACTGAAACGCATAAACGGCTAACAAGTCTAGTTTTTAAACAATCTTCCTGATAGACGAATAGAATGAGGAATTGAACTAGAGATAGAGTAGAAGAGAGAGAAAAGCAACACTCGATTTTATCTCAAACTCAAACTATAAGTATGCTTGGTTTTCACTAGCGACGCAAGCACAAGAGCAAGCACAAGATATATGCGTCAAGTGAAAACGAACCGTGCAATAAGCGCAAGACTCGCTGGTCACTTGTCTCTTTGTGTAGCGGCCAATAATCCAATATGGCAGCCATCGTGCTCGAACAGCTAGTATTGCTTGTAGTAATTCTCCTCAGGCTTGTAGTAATTCTCATTGTGCTTGCGTTGTCTTCCGTTTTCACTAGCACAACGCAAACGCAAGCATAAGGACAAGCACAAGGAAAAGGAAAACAATATCCTTGTGCTTCTGCTTGTGCTTGCGTCGAGCTCGTTTTCACTGTGAAATAAGGCCTCTTGTGCTTGCGCTTCTGCTTGCGTCGCTAGTGAAAACCAGCCTTTAATGTTCAAGTCCGACATTTTGTCGGCAACGAAGTCACGAAAAAATAATCAAGCCTTTATATAAGGCCAATTGTTATCATTCACCCTGCTTGGTCTTAGATAATTCAGATAAGGATTTTAGCTTTCTCCTTTCCATTTTATGAAAAGCTACATGAATTTTGAAAACTTACGACTGAGTTACGTGCGACAGTTGTGAAGTCAAAACTTGTTGATTTGTCACAGAACAAAGTACAAAAAGTAAGTAAGTGACTTTAAAGGAGCAGTGTCACGATTCTGATTGGTTGTTATAGACAATGGCAATGTCACGCGCCGCTGCAAATTTATCTTTCGATTGAAAGAAATAAAATGCTGCTTTATGGAAATATAACATCAAACCTAACCATATAGTACTGAAGTATAGTTTTAAAGCAATTTCGGCTCGAGATATCGTGCAAATACGCCGATGCAAGCGGATTACTCACGGACTTCTACTTCTGTCACATCTTTTGATTTCTTGTCCGCCTGACACATTTTCAAAACTTTGGGCATGAATACTAATCGTGACACTGCTCTTTCAGTGTCAATGTATTTAGCTTTGCAGCTAATTGGGGACACTAGTCCTACGATTTTACGTCCTTATCCGAGAAGACGTGAAGGTCTAACCGTTTACGGCTGTATTATGTAAAGGCAGCACCTTCTACGCAGTTATTTTCAGTTATTTTAAGACCCTGAGTGTTGGTCCAGCCGGGGTTTGAACCCGCAATCTAACGCTCGACAGACCGGAGCTTAACAACTGAGCTAACCGGGAGGCGTAATGAGCTTTTCCCTCTTACTTTGCACTCTTAGCCTCGTCTCATTGGAAGGAAGGTCCTAGCAGCTTGATCTTTCCATTGAGTTCATTCAAGTCACACCTGCTTCAAAGTTCAATAGGGACGGGAATCATGTTTCCTCGTGACAAAACACCCAGTTCAAGTCCTCTACTCCTTGAATGCCTTATTCATTTTGGCTTAAATTTCCGGCAAAAATGTTTTGAAATCCAAGTTATTCTTTTCGGGGAATGTTGAAGCAGATATTTTCAAAATAGAGCCAAACACTAACACAGAACATGCCTTCGTTTCTCTCAGTTCTGCCTTGGGGGATTTCTCGCGCTGTGCAAACTCACCGTACCGTCGGTCATTTCTGACGACTGTTACAGTTGGGAGAATTGATCTTCTGATCGTGCGTGCGTAATATTTATCTCTCCTGTTTTTCCTGTTCGTTATTTTATAAAAGCAATATAACACGCTTTTCATGTCTTTGTTATCTTAAATAAACACGCGGGATATGTTGAGAGAACAAAGAAAAACTTGAAAATCATGAGCCGCTAGACGTTATATTGCTCAATTAAATATACTTAAATATACTTATTATACAATAGTTGTTGTATTAAATGTTTAATTAACATTCAATATACATTATACAATAGTCATTGTATTAAATGTTTAATTAACACACAATATACATTATACAATAGTTATTGTATAAATTGTTTAATTAACACACAATATACATTACACAATAGTTATTGTATTAAATGTTTAATTAACATACAATATACATTATACAATAGTTGTTGTATTAAATGTTTAATTAACATACAATATACATTATACAATAGTTATTGTATTAAATGTTTAATTAACACACAATATACATTATATAATAGTTGTTGTCATGATTATGTAATAGCTATGTTTCTTGAGTGTAACAAAAGACTGTATTCAAAACCCTCCCACATGCATAAAACGCATTCTCTAACATTTGTCAAATTCTCATCTATTTTTTTCCTGCAAAATCGCATTAAAATACACTCCATTTTAGGGAACTTTATTAATCTCTGCAAAAAAAACTTTAAATTAAGCTGAAATAATGTCCAGAAAGCCAAATTGCCTTCTCTGCAGTTCAGAGTATCAAACTTGCAAATTGCCTGCTCTGAAGTTCAGAGCACCCAACTTGCCTGCTCTGAAGTTCATATCACCCAACTTCAGAGCATCCAAATTCAGCAACCTCCAAATTGACTGCTCTAAAGTACAGAGTATCCAAGTTCCCTACTCTGAATTTCAGAGGCCCCAACTTGCCTGCTCTGAAGTTCATAGCACCCAAATTCCAACTTTCCTGCACTGAAGTTCAGAGTATTCTAGTTCCCTACTCTGAAGTTCAGAGCACTCAAATTGCCTGATCTGAAGTGTAGAGTATCCAAAACACAATACTTTCGAAGTAAACGAGGGATATTCTCAACTGAAGATTATTCCAAAATTACAAGGAAAACTGGTAATAATTTGCCAAAATCTAAAGTTAAACTAAACTGGTGAACACATCAAGGATTAAGACAATTAAGTTATCTTCTGACAATGGATTTTTGAATTTGTCAGAAGATTGAGGTAAATATTTTGATAAAATATATATATTATTAAAGTGCTTCAGCATTTCTGGCACTTTTTTCGAACTATCATTCAAAGAACTATAAACCGTAATCAATCGGTGCACATAATGCACAAATCAAAGATAGCGAGTTACTTTCAGATTTTTTATTATGACTAAAATTCATGTTTTTACAAATTCATCGAGTCGGGTTTCCCGCGGTCAAACGGTTTCGGCATCTATTCAACATTTTCCTGCTAGCAGAGGTTGTCCTCTGCTAACAGGGAATAGACCACCTCGAAGTTTTCGACGCCATTTTGAAAAATATGCTAGAATTCCTGGCGTGGTTACTCAGTCCCCATACAAACCTTTGTAATTCGGACACGCTTCATCAAAGCGCTCTGAAGAAAATTGAAATTACGGCAAGCTGACCTAATAATTCTACAAGAACCGACAACAGAATCAAAGGTAAGTTAAGAATAAATATCATTTGTGAATTTGAACCCAGTAGGATGACTTTTCCCAGATGATTTTTGATCGGACTTCTGTTCAAAAACATGGCGTCGTCGTCATAAGCACGTGGTGTGAGAGCAAAATATTTTTTCTTTCTCTCGAAATTAACTTAAACTTAAACATAAAGTTGTATTCCTACATATAATGTTTACTTTAACCCCTATTTTAATATTCAGTTCGCTATTTCAATACATTTGTGATCCGTAATTTCTCTTCTTTCCCGGTTCTTTGCAGAGTTCGATCAAAAATCATCTGTCAAAAGTCATCCTACTGGGTTTAAATTCACAAATGATCTTCGTTATTATCTTACCTTTAATTCTGTTGTCGGTTCTTTTAGAATTATTAGGTCAGCTTGCCGTAATTACAATTTTCTTCAGAGCGCTTTGACGAAGCGTCTCCGAATCAGAAAGGTTTGTATGGGGACTGAGTAACCGCGCCAGGAATTCTTACATACCTTTCAAAATGGCGTCGAAAAGTTCGAGGTAGTCTATTCAACATCGGTACCGTAAACTCTCTAAACATGCTTTCATCATATTCTAGTGCCTTGTAAAAATATAACATTTTGTCCGGCCTGTTTCATTTCAAACAATGTTGAATAATATGTTAAACCGTTTGAACCACTTAAGGTAAGCATTTCAACTATGCCGGCATTGCAAATGCATTCTGTATCCGGCTTTCTTTAACACATTCGAGGCCCGTCGCCACGGGGAAGGTTCAAGGGGGTTTAACTACGATGATCAAACTACCAAATACCACTGCCATTAAATACACTCACTTTGGACGCTACTGTATGCTTGTGATAAACGAACCTCCTTATTCAGAATCAACCGGGCGAGTAGATTCTTTGCACTCATAAAGTCAATAAATTAATTGTGGTTTATAAGCTTTGAAGACTGACTGATTCGTTGAATAAATTTGGAACTTGTTCAGTTCACTGACTCGAAAAGTTGCCGACTCGATTGACTGCTATTTTAACTAGCTCGAAATATGTCGTGACCTTGGTTTGCTTTGGCTTAGTTTTTGAGAGAAACTGACTAGTTGATATACAAATGTGCTTTATACATATAACTTACACAGTCCGCGGATATTAGAGTGAGTTAGTACAGTGAAAGGGATCTGGCAGCTTAAATATAATAAATGTGTGGTTTTCACCGTCATATTATATATATGGCAAATGCTTAGTTACTTACCTTCAATGTTCGTATATTTATCCTTAAGATTCTTTTGAAGAATCAGAAGAATAAGGCCTATGCGGGTTAAGAGCAAATGGCGCTAAAACGCCGCCGTGAAAGTGAAACAGTTAATTATAATTTGGGTTGTGCCTGTAATGGAATTTAATCATGATTCCGCTCAGTGTGAAGTGTCAATTTTAACCAGTTATCAGCCGTTTATATAGAGCCGGACCGCGTATGTATACGTAAAATGCAGGTCAAGAGTGTTCAAACTGCTGTTTTGATGCCCTTTAATATCAGTATTAAATGACGAGGAAGATGCAAATTAACGTAGTTCGTTTTTTTTTACCCTTGAACCTCCCCCGTGGCGACGGCTTCGGACGTGTTAAAACCAAAGCCTTCACTCTGAATATAAATTGAATGTTAGCTTATAATTATAATTCCCCTAGCGTAGTTTATGGCTGCGTAAAACCAAAGCTCCACTTCACTGAGCACTAGAATTTAGAACCTTGAACCGGTCTCTTGTGCCTATGTATTTAGAGCATATGTAGTTGTCAAGCACTGCAGTTTCAGAATCCCGGCGTAGGGCCACTAACATTTTCATCCCGTCACTCTTAACTAGCTGATATGTTTCCTTTTTCAGAAAAGTGTTACTGTAGTCTGAGTGTAGAGCACATCTATAGAAAATGGAGAAGCCAAAAGTCCATAAGAAAAGATTTCAGATTTACGGGTGCTGACGATCAATTTGTAAAAAAAAAAACATGCATTATGCAGTTATATTGCAGTTGTCTCTAATTTCAGTAGCATCTTGCTTACGCTTCGTCACAAATTTGCCTCTCGTACATTTTCTGGACTTAATCGTCTTAACCTTGATGTGTTCACTAGTTTGGTTAAGGATTTGGTAAATTATCAGTTTCCTTATAATTTCAGAAAAACCTTTGAGAATATCCCTCGTTACTTTCAAACGTATTGTATTTTAGGGAATTTGGATACGCTGAACTTCAGAGTATGGAACGTGGATCCTCTGAACTTCAGAGCAGGCAATTTGCAAATTGGGTGCTTTGAAAATTAAAACTTTACTATGTACCAAGAAGACTGGCTGGATTTTTTGTGGACTTGTTAGTCACTTTGCCTGTTTCTTTAAACAATGGTAATATTGAGACTGACCTTTACACTAAACCTACTGATAAACACCAACATTTACTCTATTCGTCTTGCCATCCCCAACATACCAAAAAAGCTATCCCTTTTAGCTTAGCCCTCCGTTTGCGACGTATCTGTTCTACCGACGAATCTTTTAAGACACGTACTGCTGAATTAACTACATACCTCCTTAAACGAGGCTATAACCGCACCTTCCTTACTAGACAAATACAACGCGCTGCCGCTATTCCTCGCACTCTCACTTTACAAACGAAAGACGCACACAGTTCTAACCGTATTCCTTTTGTTTTACTTTGAATCCATCCCTTCCACATATCTCTAACATCATTAGGAAACATTACAGCCTGCTGCTCTCTTCTAATCGCTGTAAGAAAACCTTTCAACACTTGCCCATGGTAGCCTTTAGACGTACCACCAACCTGCGTGACCTACTCGTTAAAGCTACACTCCCTTCTAACTCGACTAATTCCCAGCTCCAACTCCCACCTGGCTCGTTCCACCTTGCCCTTACATTTCTGACGGACTTACTAACTATACTTTCTTTGCTACCGGTGAAACGCGCTCTATCAAATTTAACCTGACCTGTAACACCAAAAATCTAATCTACATGATTCAATGTAACCGCTGCAATCTACAATATATAGGTGAGACTAAACGACGCTTAAAAGACAGATTTAACGAACACCGCCGGACGATAGATAACTCTAACAACAAATCTAAACCCACAACAGTTGCCGAACATTTTCTTAATTCTCCTAATCACACTGCCAACGACATGCAACTTATTCCTATCAAAAAAATATTTTCTAAGAGAGACTCTATACGTAAGGCCAGAGAAGCGTTTTTAATCGCACAGGCGAGAACACTCGAACCTCATGGCCTTAACATCCGGGAAGAGTCATACTAGATATCTGTGTTCACCTTCTTAACATTTTTTCACGATCTATCATATTGTAATCTGTTTTATGACAGCTCAGTATCAAGTTCAAAAATACACGCCAATGTAAATTTTCTTCATTGTACCTGAAGAAGGCTGGTGTGGCCAGCCGAAATATTGTACCACTAATTTCAAAATTCTACGTTGCATCGGTCTTTGCTTCTTCATAGTTATTCTTTCAAGAGACGTTTGAGATTCGAGCCCATACATTCCATACTGATGACGTCAGTTAATACATAACTGTAGAGTGTACGCGTGTGTCACACTTTCCAAGATGGTGAACGAATTTTGTTGAACGCGCCCTTTATTAAGAGAAAACCAAGCAATAACTGTTGGTGTTTTGTGTGAAAAGTTTCAGATATATAGTCAAGCTGAAAATGTCTTGCGAACGATCCTTAGAATAGATTGAGCAATATTGAGAAGATCTTGGAGGATATAAAACAATATTTCAAGGAAACGTTAAAGGCATTCGCAGCAGAGATTACTGACAAACTATTTGAAGAAACCAATAATATCAATGAGTCAAGCAGAAGGTAGCAGCCGATATCACTGAAAGCCAAACCATTCATTGCAAATGAATTTGAGAACTTTAACAACTTTTACGATTTTAAACGGCCTTCCAGCCGAACAGGTATTCAGCCGAAAATTGTCGATGGGTGAATGCCTTATTACAATAACCTAGTGTACTCGGGCTGTATTAAAGTGTGCTGCGTCCGTTTTAGTGCCACGGAATTTTAAGTGTGGCGCTTGGGTAGAATATTATTTTCTTCGGATCAGCCAATATTTAGAGTAGTTGTCATAATATATTTCAAGATGAGTTTCAAGAGTGGCGTGTCACTACTGTCGATCAGTACACAAATCGGAGTGGATAGATCTACCTTGTTAAATGTGCATCACTTAGACGCTGTTCATGCGTATCCGGTTTTTTTGAAAACTTTTTGTCTTCGTTTTGGCCTTCCGTCCATAGGTAAACGATGAAAACTGTCACCAAAAACGGAACTTTTCGAAGACGTTCTCCAAAGTGGAATTTTTCAAAAACGCCGTTTTCCTGTTCTCGTGTGGACGGCAAAAAAATCCGAAAACGGAACTTTTCGAAAACGCCTTCTTTCCCAGGCTATTTTACAGAGAGAAATTTCTAACATGGCAGACAACGGAGTCACTACATTTGCTTCTCTGTTAATAGGTTTGATTTCAATGTATTCAACTTAATATTGCATTATTAAATATCCAGGCTGACTACACGAGGAGAACGCTTAACAGTACCAGGTTACTCTCCATTTAATCCATGAAAACAAGCCTGAAACGACTGGCAAGAAGTACAAGACCTCGAAGATAGGTATCAATAGGTATCGCTGGCTCAAGCTGCGTCTGCTCTGTCACGTATATTAGCGTTTTCGAATCGTTTTAGCGTTTACTTGTGGACGGGGAAACGATTCGAAAACGCTCTCGTGTGGACGGGGATTTTTTTTTAAACGGAGAAAAAACGTTGCGTTTTCAACCGAAAACGGATACGTGTGAACAAGGCCTTAGGGACTGTTCATTACGTTGGGGGGGGGGAGGGTTAGTAAAACGTATTGGAAATAAACATGACAATATTACTGCTAAAACATTTACTCCCTCTTAGTAGCTAGGTTGGACATTTTTATCCCCACCATTTAGTTGATATTCTAGACACTACTGTTCCGTTGTCAACATGGCGTGGAAGCTCTCAAAAAAAAACATTTTGGGTGAATAACATGCTCCTCTTTCTTTACAGTCTCTCTCAGGGTCCCCTAACCCTTTTGGACCTAAAACTTATAATAATTCCATAACCTTTTAACAATAAAAGAGGTTTTTTTTCGATTACATGTACAGTAACAGAAACTCTAACAGAAACATTTATTTTAGGTTTAACAACATATGATAGTCTAAAGTGTAAAAACATAGGTACAATGGGTATAGATTTTTCAGCCAGCACACACACACTTCCCTATGTGAAATGTTGTCATAACTTATATCTGATCTGCTGGTGATGAAATTAGTGGTTTTCGTCGTCACAACACGCGATCGCAAAATTGGTTTACATTGATAAAGTCAATAAAACATCTTGTCCTTGTAGAACTACCAAAAATACACTTATAACCCAAAATGAGGAACATTAGATTATTTCCTAACGGATCTGTGGGCCAATGAGTGTACGAAAATTGTACAATACTTTGTATGCGGCCGCCATCTTTGTGTCACTCTCTGGGACACAAACATGGCGGCCATAAAACGAAAATACAAATAAAGCTTAATTTCCCATAAAATCGTTGGATTCACTTCAAAACTCTTTTAATGCATCTTTTAAAGGGATACCCGAGTGAAAAACACATTGGGGCTCAAAAGAATCTTCAACATGTTCTTTGTTCAGAAAATGTATTAAAATTTGATCAAAGGTTTTTAGTATTAAGAACGAGCACCTCAAAGTTGGCCCCACGAAGACATGGGCGCCGCCATCTTTGTTTGCATTTACGGAAGTGACGTCACTTCGTCCCACCAGCGTTCTCACTCTCTCACTTATTAGGTGTTTTTAGGATGATAAACGCCTTAACTGTACCCCACATACATTGTAGTTCTTATACTTATTCAGAAGTCACTCGAGTCTTTTAAGCCATGTTGTTTTGCTGTTATTAAATGGCAGTTACGAGACCTTGTTGTTCGTCTGATAATTTCTCGCCTTCCCAATGCTTTTCTTCCTCCTCCCAGTCTTCTGAACTTTTCTCATAATGTCGTCTTCATCATAATTCCGGTTTCTGTAAGAATTCCTCTGCAATCTCGATGAAAATATATCCACTTTAATTCCGAGCGTGTGAAAATCATACAAAGACAAGTAGCCGCGATACGCTGGTGGGACGAAGTGACGTCACTTCCGTAAATGCAAACAAAGATGGCGGCGCCCATGTCTTCGCGGGGCCAACTTTGAGGTGCTCGTTCTTAATACTAAAAACGTTTGATCAAATTTTAATACATTTTCTGAACAAAGAACATGTTGAAGATTCTTTTGAGCCCCAATGTGTTTTTCACTCGGGTATCCCTTTAAAGATTTATCAAATTTTTAAAAAAATACTCAACTGCATGGATTTTTATGCGTTCTGGAAAAAAACGCTGGGTCGTTCTGTCATAAAATTCAAAATGTATTTATTCCGGAGCAATACACCCCATCAATGTGAAATTTTCTGTGTAGAGTTTATTGTCGATGTCTAGAATATATATAAAGAACAGCTTTGTGTGTCTGATATATAGCTTAGAATTGTGGTAATTGTCACTGTAGTGACTTTGTATTAACAGACATAAGTCAGACAGATGCGCTGGCATCTATTATGAAAGCAAAAAGAAGATTATATTTTTAGTTTAATTACATCAATACAGTTTAGTAAGAGCACCACAAGAGTAACTTAAAGTATGCACCTCCGAAATGTTTTGAGTACTTCTGTAAAGAACGTTTTGGTTTGGTTTACAGTGAATACTTTATGTTCTACTTTTGTTTGAAATCGTATAAATTTGCCCTTTCATGACCCATGACCAGGTAAGTAAAAGCCTGGATTGATTCCTGTATAGATGTCATATAATTAATTCGGCTTTGCAATCATTTCAATAAATACTTAACATGGTGACTAAACTGACTTTTTTCTTTACTAAAAACTCACAAACTGTGTACACAAGTAGTGCAATGGAATACACTACACACAAGTAGTGCAATGGAATACACTACACACAAGTAGTACAATGGAATACACTACACACAAGTAGTACACTGGAATACACTACACACAAGTAGTGCAATGGAATACACTACACACAAGTAGTACAATGGAATACACTACACACAAGTAGTACAATGGAATACACTACACACAAGTAGTACAATGGAATACACTACACACAAGTAGTGCAATGGAATACACTACACACAAGTAGTACAATGGAATACACTACACACAAGTAGTGCAATGGAATACACTACACACAAGTAGTACAATGGAATACACTACACACAAGTAGTGCAATGGAATACACTACACACAAGTAGTACAATGGAATACACTACACACAAGTTGTGTAATGGAATACACTACACACATGTAGTGCAATGGAATATACTACACACAAGTAGTGCAATGAAATACACTACACACAAGTTGTGCAATGGAATACATTACACACATGTAGTGCAATGGAATACACTACAGACAAGTAGTGCAATGGAATACACTACACACAAATAGTGCAATGGAATACACTACACACAAGTAGTGCATTGGAATACACTACACACAAGCAGTACAATGGAATATACTACAAACAAGTAGTGCAATGGAATACACTTCACAGGTAGAGTAAATATTTTAGGGTGATTATGATAACTGTATAAATATGATGCTGGCAGTATTCATGTTTAAGAATTTGCTCTTTGCGCGGTGGAGCATATGCAATTACAGTTTCAAAATCATAATTAATCCTCTGAATGGCAATGGTCTATTCTACTCATTTTATATGTACCTTCACATCAGTGCATGGTTTCTGAACCGTGGGACGATCTTTCAAGCTGTATTCGTAATGAGCAATGTCTTGAATCCTTTAAGTACTCCATTAAGAAATCTACTTAAGAGAACATTTTGATACTAGACTCTCAAATTGCTAGTATTAATATTTGTCAGTAGTTTTTAAATAATATTTTTTAGTCCTTTGTATTAGTCTTTTATAAAGTGGATATTTTCTAGGAGAGCATAATGTCTGCTTGCATGATACTGTACATAATAATTGTTTCAGTAGAATTTAGGATGTTCTAGTTTTTTATATTCTAGCTATAATGTAATGCGATCATTTTCACATGAAACCTGCATAATATTAATTGGACAGCAATTTCTCCATTTTGTTAGGACATTTGACTTGTACTGTTCTGTATAATTAGAAAGCGGTTTCTCTTTTCTCTTAAAACTATTAATCTGCACTCTTCTGCATAATATGAAAATATTTTGTCCTTTTTGCTAGGATTCATTGATTTATAATTCAGAACTCTGTTAACTATAGCACAATCTTTTATTTGTGATTTCAATCAAGTCAGCTCGTGAAATGATCAAATTTCTATGGTTAAATATCAGAGCTGATACATACAGAGTGACATTGGGTAATAGCAGGAGCCCATAACTAGGAGCGTCCATGTCTCCTATACAGGGGTCACAGCGTTTTTACAAGTTGGGCTATTTTTAGATTATTTTCTCCACCAATTAGTGGGTTGTAACCGTGGCGGAACAAAATATGCCTCATTAGCTACTTTTGTTATACCAAGCAACATGGCTGCTACGCTTTTGTGATTTTATTCCTTAAGGAATAATTGCAACTCAACAATAGCGGTAAACCGTTCTAAAAATAACCTAGAACGGTTGTGGAAACGCTGTGACATAGCCCTAGTATGCGGGATGGACGCCCCTAGTTATGGGCTCCTGGTAATAGTTAGTGCTAGTCCTGATCACCTGGTCTCTCTTTCGATCGCTCGGTAGACTGGAAGGTCTCGGGAAAGAGATTCCAGTAGATATTGCATGCGCATGCTCAAAACTGTCCAATCAGGAATAAGGTCAAATTCGAGGGAATATTCTCGGGATTTATCGAATAAATATTATTTCAAGGTTTATAATGGCCGATAATTTTAGTGCAGAATTTCTCGAACTATATATCCTCCCGCACCACAAACACAAACAATTTCTTGCTTTAGAGTCTTTATTGCTTCTAGTATGGACCACTAGGAATAAATCCTTCAGGTCAGAGCATTAACAATTTGTATTTACAATTATATCGAAAGTTCAAGTCCACGCATTTCGTTTTCACTGAGATCAGTCAGCTTGACGTCTGTTACCCCGTACTCCTTTAGTTTAGACATTTGATCATCCATCAGAGATACGAGTGAAGAAATCAAAATTATGATCCACGAATTACAAGTCTGTTGTGGTGAATATCTTAAAGAATCACATACGAAAGGAAATAAAGTACAAACCAGCCACTTACCAAACTCAGTGCTAAAGTTAACGAAGACATCTTCCCTTTGCATATATTAAATGTCAAATTTTGGTACACATCTATAATCGCACACACTTTCAAGGCATAATCCACGTTGACACAATTCGGTAAACACCACACTCCACTCGCACTCCGGGATCGCCGCCATGCTTATGAGCTATGTAGCCAGGCCAAACCACATACCAATGGTGTGGCTTGGTTACATTTCTGACATGCGCATGCAATATCTACTGGACTCTCTTTCGCGCGCGACCTTCAGTCTGCAGAGCGATCGAGAGAGAGGCCAGGTCAGGACTATATTTAGTGTATACTTGCGAGTTAAATATCGTCTCAATATTCTTCTCTTTCGGGGAAAAAACGAGCAAGTTATTTCAAAGGAATTCGGCTGAGCTCACCAGGTCTATTGCACATCTGGCTTCCATTATTTCTATTATGCGCGATCAATTTCACGTACATGTAACGTACATGTAGCAATACCTGCAATGTTTTAATTTTGGCTGAGCATTATTAATAGTTATTTCGACTCTCTCTTCCCTATAAAAGTATCACCTATCTTAATTTACAGCGAGTTCTGTTTGCCGTTATAATAACTGCTGGCTGCTGAGAGAGGGGGAAATAATCTCTGTCTAGCAGGGTTAATATAAATCCAGATATTAAGAAGTTCCAGCTCAGTTTTATGTTCTGTCTTTGTCTTCGTTCACCTTTAAGTGCGATCGGCGTCAGCCTCTTACAAACTTTCACTACATCTGTGCTCAAGGCTTCGATTCGTGCTTCGTCCGTTGAGGCGTTTCGAGTCACTCAGTATATTTTGTAAGCGAGCGGATACCTTACATATAGGATGAGAGCAAAAATTGAACGACTTCCGATTGCCCTCGCGTCCGAACTCCGAGGCGCGGCGCGCGTAACGCGATGCGGACCCGCGATGCAGACGCGCAACGCGCGACGTGGCTTAAAATGTGCTGTAGATACGCGTACACTGCTAAAACCTGTCGGCCGGGATTGAAACCCAAGGAGGATTTGAAGGCGTTTCTCAACTGTCACTTGACCAGATCATTCTGCGTCAGCCTATATTTACATTGAATGTCTTTGAGATCGGACCTCGGCAGCATAAACATTTTCATAAAGTATCTCACAACCAAAGTGTTTCCAGGGATTTTGACGTCAATTTACGGTAGCTTTGACCTCCCTGTATTTCTGACTGATATTTTATAATGAAAGCCTTAGAAAAATGAGAAAATGCAGACCATTATTCGTGATTTGAGTGAAAATATTTCAATTTTAGTTTGCCCGCGCTGCTGACGCAATCTGAGAACGTCATTTTCCAACAACGACAGCGCTCGCGCACAAAGTTTCGATATTTTGTTTTCATTTTTCCCGTTTTCCTCTCCTTTCTTCTGAGGCTTTTGCACTGATTTCCTTCACCAGGCTACTAGTTATTTTTGTTTTGTTATGTTTGTTTTCTTTATATAGTTTATCGTTATTTTCGGGTCGTTACTGCAGTTCTGATAATTGGGAGCTCTGGTTTTAGGCTTGTCTAAATATATATATATATATATATATATATTATAAGTATAATTCATTGCCTATGAATATGATGTCTATGTCTATGAATAGTTCACTGGACAAATTCACTCGAGAGAAGCGTAAAATAACCCTTTTTACAACAACATCCAATGTTCTCGCTTTCTGATTGGCTCTCCGCTATATGCAAAATAAGTACATACAATGAAATTGATGTCACTCGCAAGCCGTGGTAGCTTTGCAAAGTACTTTCATGACGAGCTTCAAAAAACAAGAAAGTGAGGATTTCACAAGCATTATATTACTAGGAGAAGTTTATAATCGGTGAGTCAAACTTCTTTGTAGTGTGCCATTTGGCAAAATGAGAGTTTTCTCTTGAGTGGAGAAAGTTTCGGCGAATTTGTAGTCGGACTTTGTGACTAGACTAGTTCTCTCAGATCTCAGAAGTTTTGAATTATATAACAATAACTTTTCTGATCCAGAAAAAAAACAAGAAAGGATTACACATGCATCTCATCAATTACAGAAGTTAATCGGTGAACCAAATTGCCATTTGTTTAAGAAAGCTTTCTCTCAGCAACGGTAATTAGAAGTGTTTACGTTTTGACTTTCAATCGCCTTTTTTGACTCGAAAGCAGTTTATTACGCATTCATTTGAAGCTATAAGTGCTTCGTTGTTGTAAAAAACAAATCGCACACATTTTGCCATTGTCTGTACTGGTATTGATCGCTACGCTCGTTGTTCCACTTGAGTTTTGAACATTTTATGGCGTCATTTATATGATCAATACGAGTACAGACAATGGCAAAATGTGTGCGATTTGTTAAGTTCAAAATAACTCTGCAGACGTGATCGCAAATTGAATGGCAGAAATGGTGGTGGAGTATGCATGTATTTGCGAAGTAACCAAAATTATAAAATTCGAGACGATCTAGGTTGTGATCAACTTGAATGTTTAACTGTCGAAATAACCAAACCACGATCTAAATCGTTTCTGGTTAGTAGTTGGTATAGACCCCCCGGGTCATCGCCGAGTCTCTTTGACGATTTTGAAGACATGATCGGGAAAATCGATGCAGAAAACTTGGAACTTTATTTATTTGGTGACATTAATTGTGACCTAATGCCGAGTAATACAGCGAGTACCAACGCTTTAAAATTAATTAACGTTTTTGACATTTACGGAATTAATCAACTGATTACGGAGCCAACGTGAATTACTCCAAATTCTCATACTTTGATTGACCTATGTATCACAAATTGCCCTGCTAAAATCGTATTCTCTGGCGTCATACATTTAGGTATAAGCGATCATTCACTTGTTTACATGACTCGAAAGGCTCATTATGAACGCACATGTGTCCACATCTTTGAAACTCGGCAATTTAAACATTTCAAAAAAGATGATTTCTTACATGATCTTGAACAAAAGCCGTGGGACAATGTCAGCCTACAAAACGACCCTAACGAAATGTGGTATATTTGGAAGCAATACCTTATGGAATGTATAGATAAGCACGCGCCCCTTAAAAAGAAAACGATTGGCAACAAAAGGTCCCCATGGATCACCAGTGAGCTGTTAAGTCAGATGCACGAAAGAGACTTGAAAATAACAAAACAGATTCTCGTAAAACTTGGAATCTGATTAATGAGCTGAGTTCACGTAATTCCAGTAAGTCTAGAAATATATTAGAAATTAAAGTTGGAGGCCAGGCCATTAACTCGCCTGTCGACATGGCCGAGGTTTTCAACTCTCATTTTACTGGCATAGGTGAAAAACTAGCGTCAGAAATACCACAATCGATGTAGAGCCGGAATCATACCTTACGCCAACTGATACAATATTTACTCTGCAACCCCCTACAGTAGCATGTGTGCGCAAGTTATTAAGCGAAATTAATGCCAGAAAAGCTACTGGCTTAGACAAAATTCCTTGTAAACTCTTGACAATGGCGGCTGACATCGTTGCGCCCTCACTCACTAGTATTTTTAATGAATCCATAGGCAGTACTATTTTTCCAACGGAATGGAAGCTGGCTAGGGTAACACCAATTTTCGAAAAAGGTACAAAATCTGATCTTGGTAACTACCGGCCAATATCGGTTATTCCGGTTGTTGCTAAGATTTTTGAGAAAATTATTTACAATCAGTTTTACCAATACCTTAATGACAATAAGTTGTTATCAAATTGCCAGTCTGGTTTCCGTTCCCTTCATAGCACTCTTACTGCCCTGATTGAAGCCACAAACAATTGGTATGTTAATATCGATAATGCTCTCCTAAATGGAGTTATTTTCATAGATTTTAAGAAAACGTTTGATACGATCAATCACAGAATTGTACTACAAAAGCTCTCAAATTATGATGTTGACCAAAACAGCCTGAAATGGTTTGAATCATACCTTAGTAATCGAAGTAAAAAATGTACTGTTAATGGTCATCTTCCAGGCGCTTCAGAAATTACCTGTGGTGTCCCTCAACCAGTATCATCGGTCCTCTACTTTTCCTTATCTACATTAACGACCTTCCAAACTGTCTCAGTGTAGGTTCTCCGAAAATGTTTGCTGACGACACAAATATTAGATATGCAGCCAACAATTTGAGCGACTTAGAAACTGTAATAAATTCAGAGATAGATAATCTCAATCGCTGGCTTCTAGCCAACAAATTAAGTCATAACATTGCTAAGACGGAGTTTATGGTTGTAGGCTCTCGTTAAAGATTACTAGCGTAAGGGGATGATAAAATTAATATCGAAATCGAAGGAAATGCTGTTGAAAACGTAAGTCATGCGAAATCACTTGGTGTGATAATTGATGATCGACTCTCATGGTCAAAGCATGTCGAAGAAAAATCAAAGAAAATCTCCTCTGCTATAGGAGCCCTTAAGCGGATAAGATATGTTATTCCTACGACCGTTGCTCTTAGAATTTATCAGGCACTAATCCAGCCCCATTTTGACTACTGCAGCTCTGTTTGGGATGGGTTAAACCTACAATTAAGTGAAAAGCTGCAAAAGCTTCAAAATCAATCTGCTAGGGTTATCCTTCAATCGAATTACGACACTAGCGCAACTTTACTTTTCGATAAGTTACACTGGGATAGTCTATCCTTACGCCGAAAAAAGCACAAAGCTATCTTAATGTTTAAAATAATACATGGCCTCGCTCCAGTGTACTTGCAAAAAATGTTTACTTCCCGCAGCACAAATTTTGACCTACGAAACAGTAACAACAAATTAAATGTACCCAAGCCCCGTACCGATTATTTAAAACGAAGCCTCAGTTATAATGGGGCTGTTTTGTGGAACAACCTTCCCCAAAACATTCGAAAAATTGAGTCACTTTGGCAATTCAAAAGGGAAATAAAACGTTCTTATGCGGCAACGGATTCCCACACGGCAATCATGTAAACCAGTTTTAAATGCATTTTAATTTGTTTTAACTTGTACTTACCGATGATTTTACCGTGTTTAAATAAAGTGTGTATGTATGTATGTATACTGTTTGTTAAATCATTAAATCATTGTCTAATTCAGTACTTCGCACTAAATATGTCATTAGCAACTGTATACTTACGATAATATAGCCTTCAAGTCTCACAGTGTACCGGGTGGTCCTCTGTTGTATAACAAACCATGGATACACGTGGGTATCCACGGGTTTAGTCTGGAATGTCTGGCTAACCTTTAGTATAGAAGTGTCTTTAGCTGGACTGAAGCTTTTCCATCGTCTGTGAAGTGTCCCGTGAGAATCTTTCCAGGAATCTAAAATCAAAGTCAAATATCAAATAACTGAGTACAATAAAAGCAGCCATCAACTACCCAAAATATCACGCCAACCTTTCTTTGAGTTTCAGTTTGACTTAATGTGTTCATTACTCATCATATATCCTGTGCATTTCACCAGGATCGGAGCGGCAGACCATCGAGGGAGGTGACACCATTTTACGTACATATTTATAAATACATAACCCAGTCGCCCTCTATTGCCAAACTGGACATTATATTGGCTAGCCAGGCGCCGTCTATCGATCGATAATCACTGTGCGCGTGCGGCAGACAAGAATCATTTTGATAAATGCTTCTTTGTAAGCTTTTTCCACAGTTTTCTCGATCGCTACGTTGATAGAACTGTGGTATGGTTATGCTAAAACAATTTGACTTCTCGCGTTCTTGGTTTTTGCTGCGCTCCTCGAGTATTATATGCCGATAGAAACCTCGGGCTCGCAATGAGTCTAATTGTTAAATAGACATACAATACTTAAACCAGATAACAAACAAACGCTAGTCAGAAAGACCAGATTTGATGTACGGGATAAAGTCATCAGAGCGCTTACCAGTCTTCTGGGTTATAAACAACACTACAACTGATAGCTCCTTTGTTATCAAAAAAACGATTAAGAATCGAAAGAGAACGAGAAGACGTGGCTTAAATTATTTTCGCAAACGAATTTCAATATGCGAAAGAATAAGCTTGTTTTGCAGTTTACTATCGAACAATTTTAATATTGTAACGACAAGTACATATATAATTGCACCACACAGGCGACTTAATAGAGTCATGCACCACACAGGCGACTTGAGAAAATTATGCACCACACAGGCGACATGAGAGAAAATTATGCACCACACAGGCGACTTGAAAGAAAATTATGCACCACACAGCCGACTTGAAAGAAAATTATGCACCACACAGGCGACTTGAAAGAAAATTTTGCACCACACAGGCGACATGAGAGAAAATTATGCTAGACGAAAAAAGATTTATGCACCACACAGGTGACTTGAAGGAAAATTATGCACCACACAGGCGACTTGAAGAAAATTATGCACCACACAGGCGCCTTGAAAGAAAATTATGCACCACACAGGCGACTTGAAAGAAAATTATGCACCACACAGGCGACTTGAAAGAAAATTATGCACCACACAGGCGACTTGAGAGAAAATTTTGCACCACACAGGCGAATTGAGAGAAAATTATGCACCACACAGGCGACTTAAGAGAAAATTGTGCACCACACAGGCGACTAAAGAGAAAATTATGCACCACACCGGCGACTTGAAAGAAAATTATGCACCACACAGGCGACTAAATACTGCCCACAATTGATAAACGCAATAGATAAACATTGTAATAAGCATATAAATGACGGTAACTACTAAACAAACTAATAAACAAACAAAATAGCTACATGGGCGACTGTCCGGCACTAAAAGAACAACCTAAACTACATGGCGAAAGGTTGAGTACACAGGGGCGAAACAAAACACAAACAACGGGTAACTAACGAAGGAAAGGAACTACAAAAGGGAGGCCATGTGGTCTGAAGGTAATAAAGAAAACAACATGCTAAATGCGGCGAACAACAAAGGTACTGAGAAGCTGCCAGCGTGTACAAGCGAAGGAAACTAAATACGTGAAGCAAAATAACCTCGAGTAGTATATAATATGCCGATCCTGGCACAGCACCTCCGTTTTCAGTTTTATATCACATTCGATGACCCCCTCCCCCAACCGTATTTTTTAGACCACAATATGTACGTTCTCCCAACTTATTATCTCCGGGGTACCATAGATGTTGTGCCCATTTGTTGTCCGGTTTAAACAGCAATTAGAGAAAGGCTAGTATAAGGTATACATCGAACGATGACTGAGAAAATAAATTGTAGTTCGTTGATGCGAGGGAAGGACACGAAATGTGTAAGGAAGTGTTCTAATACAACAGAGTACTGTGCTCAGTACAACTTCCAGATACAAAGAGGGGGCGCCTTATTCATCCCATGTTCGAAGTGTAGCCGTGGTTGTCGTACGAGTTACGGACTTTGTACGAAGTGTGGTGCATCACAGCGCCGTATCATTCGCGAGGCGAAATACCGAGAGACTAGATGCCGCACTAAGGATTTCTTTTCAAAGGTGTTGGCGGAATTGGAGAACCATAACGTATTTCTAGATAATTAGGAATCGTGATATAAAAGAAAAAAAAAAAAAGAGAACCCTGCATCGTGTCTCTTTCTTCTTTTTTTCTTATGTTAGATAATAGATAGACCCTATAGTATACACCACTAGTATGGACGACCCCCTTGGCTTGCTTGGTTGTAGCCTATATACGATCGATATTAATCCTCCTATTCCACGACTACATATCAATCTCCCTGAAATGTGCTCCGAATGTCTATGTCCAATGAAAGTGACAGGAACTGAATTCATATGTTCCACCTGTGGCCTTGTTTCCGAGGCTAAATTAAGCGAAGAAACGATCAACGTTGCTACTCGGTTGCGTATAGTAGGTCCGGATAGCTTTCGACATCAACGCGATCTCGATCGTATGAGCCCAACGGATAACCAAGAATTTCAACAACGCACAGTTATGAGAGAACTACAGGCATACAACGCTGCTTATAAACAAACCCACAACCTCTCGTTTCTTACAAATGTACACTGTAAATTCAAAAGAGCTGTTTCAGCCCAAAAAGCCAAATCAGCCCCAAAGGCACTAGGGCTGATTTGGCTCTTATAGGGGTCGTTTTGAAAAATGAGACCAAATCAGCCCCAATAAAAACGAAATTGACCCCATAGATTTCTAATTTGGCCCCTTTATGTCATTTTAGTGCTACAATAAGAGCCAATTTAGCTTTTAAGCAAGGGTCGTATTGACCCCATTATTTCTAATTTGGTCCTTAGGCCATTTTAGTCCTACAATAAGGGTCAATTTAGCTTTTTAGCATGGGTCGTATTGACCCCATTATTTCTAATTTGGTCCTTAGGCCATTTTAGTCCTACAATAAGGGTCAATTTAGCTTTTTAGCATGAGTCATATTGACCCTATTATTTTTAATTATTTTTCCTACTCTTTGAAACCACATAGGCATGAAGTCTGGTGTCATGGGGCTGAGACTGCAACGATTGAAATAACATAAAGCCGCAGGGTCCGGAAATTTTCTCATATGCGAAGAACTATTTAAATTGTTTCTACTTTGTGAGGAAGTTAGGCATGTACATGTACATTGCTTATGCATTAATAAATGAAAAATAATTCAAAAGTACGAAATAATATTATGAAAATAGTCCAGAAGAGTCCGCAGTTGTTCCGCGAGTACAACCGTGTCTCCTGTAACCTGAGTATCAGTCCCTCTCCCCCTTCCTTTCCATCACCCATCCCCCCTCCCCCCTAAGAAAGGAAGGGAAAGAGGGCCTGACACAATTATTTGCCTGGCCGCTTGCTAAAAAGCCATATTCTGGCTTTTTCCTTCATTGGTCAGAAACACAAAAGAAACAGGTTCATGACTTTTGATTATGTCATATTTCTAAATTTAATTAAAGTGAAACAAATTAGACAAAAACGTCAATCACATGTCTGAATTTTAATTAAAAATCAAACAAATTAGACAAAACCGTCAATCACATGTCTGGATTTTTGTCTTAAAATGGCGCGAGAGGCGGAAGGCGGCCATGCAAATAATTGTGTCAGGCCCTCTTTCCCTTCCTTCCTTAGAGAGGAGGGGTGGTGAAAAGGAAGGGAGAGAGGGACTGATACTCAGGTTATGTCTCCTGGTGCACAAGTAGAGACTGGTAACTACGGTACTGCAAATTTGTCAGCGGCAACGCTCATGAGTATATCAGGTTTCGAGTACTTCAACGGTCACAATCAACGAAGCAGTTTCTGGTTTTGAGCGGTCTTGTCCTACAACTTCAATGGATTTACAGAAGGTTAGCTAGTTTAAGAGTTTTGGAACCAAGCTAAGAACTTATCAAGACGTCGTTTGGACCGTGAATGGCTATTTATGGGCTGGTATCCTTGGGGGAAAACGAAACACTAAAGACAGTTCGAAGATGATAGATGGTAAGCCTTGCATCATGATCAGTTTTAAAGTAATTCCTAATTTACCTACAAGTAGATATGTTGATCAGTAGGTCCCTTAATAATACTAACAAAAAGTAAATGAGTATTTCATGGACGAACTAACTGTGCAAAAACAGGATGAGCCGGGGTGGCGCAGTGGTTAAGCGCTTCTCCACTCAGTCTCACCTCTGGATCTGTGGGAAATGGCAAGATGTTGAGTTTTTTTTAGCAATCTAGCTTTGTAGAGCCCAGGTTCGATCACCAAAGCGGCGCTATACTGTATGTGAGTTGAGTTTTTTTGGATGAACAGGTAAATGTTGAAGACCCAATTTTGTAGGCAGGACTCCTTTGAGGACTTAAGTTGGCAAGCATTGATTACAAAATATTATTATTGGCTTCATGTTCAGTCCTGATATGTAAGCTGTTTATGTTGGCTTAATATTACCTGCTTGTTTACATTTGTCAATAGGTTGTCTGTCAGTAATTATATATTTATTTTGAAAAAGGTTTATCATTTTCATGACAAAGAAACCAGAGAGTAATCCTTAAAAGTTTTTTTTTTTTGGCTAGATTGCAGAATCCCCCCACTCAAGTACATTAGGTGTTGATGCCAACATGTCAATGCATTGACATCATACATGTTGCTTCATTCTACTACTGTGAACGGAGAGACTCGCTCACATCCAGACATATCTCTCTAACGTGTTGACGTATTAACATCATACATGTTGCTTCGTTCTACAAGACTCATACAAATCCAGACATGTCTCTTTAGAGAGATAACCATATATGGACTAACGCATTGACATGTTGTCGTCTCCACCTAACATACTTCAGCGGGGGATATTCTGTAATTGCTTTGAGTTTAGTTTTAATTTCTTAATTAAAATAACATTAGATACTTTCATTGTTAGTGGGGCTTCTAATGGGCACACAGACAACTTGAAAATCATAAACAATGACTTTAATTCCCAAAATAATGTAAATTAAGTGGCTAGAACACTGCGAACAGTAATGTTGTACATGTACTCTTCCTTTTTTTTCAGCAAACGTGTTTGCCAGAAAAGCAAATATACAATGTCCTGTAGAACAGGAGTGGCAAGCATACATGTACAATATGGAAAGCAACAAGACTGCTGGTTGGCTGAATACACGTGGGAGAAGACCACAGATAAGACTTATAAAAGCATAGACTGGGCTATTTTAGGATAGTTACTCATGTTTAAAAAAAGACCTGTCCAGTTACGGTATTTCTCAAAATTATGTTTACAACATTTTCTGGAATATTTTCCCCCTCTATATTTTGGTTTAAACTCATCATTTGCCTATAAATCCTAGGCCAGTGACAACTCGTTGTTTACCTGTGAACCCTAGCTCTATGTCGGTGAGACCTCATTGTTTACCTGGGAACTTATTTATTGACGGTTAGGGTTAGGTTTATGTTACGGGTTAGGGTTTAGTGTTCTTGCGTGTGAAAGTTTCAAAATGGCTGATTAAACGAGTGGGACTCAAAATGATTCATGGCCACTTTCCTATGCCATTTTGCAAAACTCACGGTCAATCGAAAGCTGGGATGAGTCTCCTGTATGTACATCAGTGGCCTCCCTTGCATACTTTAGTGACCCTCTACACATACATATGGTGGCCTATTGTGCTTCCTTATAAGGAGGTTGTACGATAGACACTTCTCTTTAGCCTTGCCCGAGTAATAACAAGTGACAGAAGTGAGATTCTTGAAAAGTAAAAATTGTGCCTTGTGCTCATGTTGTTTCACATTCAACAATACCGTAACCCAGTTTTCCCATTAGATAGAATGCACATAACAATTTATTTCACTATTGTCAAAAACAAATTCCCTCTATGTTATTAACAAGTAATCGCATGGGTCCTCGTAAAATAAATTATTAAAGGGAAACTTAGCTGAAAACAATGTTTGTTCTCAAGTGTTTGTTTATACTGTAGATGCCTAAATACATTGCTGTGTTCATCTCCAGTCAAGTGTACACTAGATGCAGGTTCTCCCAACACGCATAGTTAGGGGAGAAAAAAATTGAGTACCTTGGGGGAATTTATTTCAAATCCAGGCTTCTAATGTTAAGAGTGGTAAGTAAAAAGAAACCTTGTAGCTGATGTGGTCAAGTTGAGTACACTGGGAAAATCGCCAGTCGCCTAGAAGCTTTGGGAGAACTCTATACAATGTAGATGTCATTTATACACCGATTTTTCTGACAATAACACTCATTTGAATTTTCTGTGCATTGGCATCTTGGATCACATGACATCACAGTGTTGTCCCTATTGTTACACAACAAATGCTATTGCTTTCTGACACTAGGGGCAACACTGTGATGTCATGAGATCCAAGATGGTGGCACACAGGAAATTCAAATGAGCCCTATCGATTGGAAAATTGGTGCATAAATTACATCTAGTGTACAATTTACTGAAGACAAATGCAGAAACAGACATGTATTTAATAATCATTTGAGAGGAAACATTGTTCACTTTTTATGATCAGATTTGTAAAAAAAATGGAGTTATTAAAGGATAACTAGCAAAATAATACTGGGATAAGGGATAACAAACCAGAATTCAAAACAGTAGGGATAAGGGATAACCAAAGTCCATTGGGATAAGAGATAATCAATAACAGCCATCTGCATCTCAGGGATAAGGGATAACTATCCTGAAAAACAGGGATAAACCGCACCACCTCCCCTAACCGGGCCTCTAAATTGAAGTATGTATATATATAAGCCTCTGTTATTTACTGTATTTATATGTTATATTGACAATTTCATACTTTAAGAAATACATTAGACTCTGTTCTATTGACAATTTATAATTTCATACTGTGCTGTTATTTATTTGAATATTATATTATTTGATAATTTCAAATGTAAAAGAAAGTCATTCATACAATTAAATAGGAATAATTGCAAAGCTTACCAACTTTGTTATCTTAATTTGTAAATTTCAGTCTGGGTGAAATACAACTGACACTGATGTGAATCATTACTGAATTCAGAAAAGTGCATTAAATGCATCCAATACTGTATATCCATTTTGTTTGGATCCAATCCTTATATGCTGGGTCCAAAATAGCTCTTCAAATGGGTACCAAAACAGCCAATTTCTAGGGCTATTTCAGCCCCCTGAAAAATCAAATTGACCCCAGTTTTTTCCAAATCAGCACTTCATGGGGTCGATTCAACCCCTAACAAAGGATCAATTCAACCCTAAATAAGTGTCAATTCAGCCCCTAATTTTAGGGCTAAATTAGCCCCGCTAAATGGGGGCAAAACAGCTTTAAAGTATGTGCCAAATTTTACTCACCGTTTTGGCCCCATTTTTGGGGTCAATTCAGCTCTTTTGAATTTACAGTGTATTAGTAATCGTAGCCGACGCATTCATCCAATCGAAGAAAGTTTGTGTCAAGCGTAGCCATGCTAAGAGAACTATTTTAGCTGCTCTACTTTACCATGCATCTATACAATGTGGGTTTGTTCGCTCTAAAAGTGAGGTTGCTCATTTCATGCAACTCAACAACCAGCGTATCTATAGCGGCAACGTCTTTATACGCTCGCTAAATGCCGACGACAAAATCTATATTGACTTAAACGCTGATCGCATAGCTCCTCATATCACAACGACCTTTGCCAAACTCGACCTACCTGAAGCACATCTCCAACAAATAGTCTACGAGGTCGTTAACACAGCAATCGAAGGTTGTATAGGTCTCCACTCCATACTTCACACCAAAGTTGTTGGAGCAAGTTACGAGGTGCTACGTCGTTCAGGATCGTGTATATCTCTTATTGACGTTGTTAAACTATGTGGTACACATAAGAGTTCAATCGTACGTTTTATAGATGAGTTGCTTGCTTACCATTCCCACTTCGAGCCCATATATATAAAACATGGTCTAACTAGTGATAGAGCCTAATTTAAAAAGAAATAAAAATACGTAAGTATAAATAGCATCACGAAGTCTACGAACAGAAAGTTTCTCAGGCGTCGGAATCGTTCTTTAATTATTTTAATAGCATCACGAAGTCTACGAACAGAAAGTTTCTCACCCGTCGGAATCGTTCTTTAATTATTTTAATAGCACCACCAAGTCTATGAACAGAAAGTTTCTCACGCATCGGAATCGTGCTTTAATTATTTTAATAGCATCATGAAGTCTACGAAAAGAAAGTTTCTCACGCGTCGGAATCGTTCTTTAATTATTTTAATAGCATCACGAAATCTACGAACAGAAAGTTTCTCACGCGTCGGAATCGTGCTTTAATTATTTTAATAGCATCACGAAGTCTATGAACAGAAAGTTTCTCACGCGTCGGAATTATGTTAATAGCATCACGAAGTCTATGAACAGAAAGTTTCTCACGCGTCGGAATCGTTCTTTAATTATTTTAATAGCATCACGAAGTCTATGAACAGAACGTTTCTCACGCGTCGGAATTATTTTTTAATGGATGGGATTAGAGCAAAGACGAAAGATTTGGTAGCAAAAATAGTATTTATGTCTGGCAGAGCAGGTGCCGCATCGAGACAGAAATTTGCATATGAACTCTACATAGGAATTAATTTATACGAAGCTTTTTGCAAAGTCAAAGTAGCTACCTTGTCCACTTCTCTCATTGGAAATATCGATTTTTATCCCTAGACTGCCTAGTTTTGCTCTCATCTCCTTTTCGATCTCTGAGCGAAGTTCTTCGACGTTTTTTAACCCCCCTTCTCGCCTGTTTTTTTGTCGTATTTCAAGCTTAAGCGCTTCGTATTTCCCTTTCTCACCAATAACACTTCCAAACTCAGCTTCTGAAATGTTACCGTCGGCTAGAGCTTTCGAAACTTTGACTTCCACGGAATTAGCCTTAGCCCTGGCCAACATAACAGTCTTTTCGTGCTTCGAAACGTGAACCCCTAGTTTCTTACTGGCAACAGCCGTCAAAGCCGAAACGACGGCACAAAGAAATCCAAATGATCCTAAAGAAAGCCCCACTGGCAACCCCACACCTGTCAATGACGTACCCAACGCAGAGGCTGATAAAACACCACTCAGGGTACCTGTGGCCACAGCAACCCCATGAACAATACCACGCGCTCGAGCATGTTTTTTGCGAACAACTTCGTAGTGCTTTGCCTGCTGTTCGAGCTCGGCTAGTGTATCGCAGACTTTCTGCAGTCGAAAGCTCTCTCCAGCGCCGCTCAGTTCCTTTAGAGCTTTCGATGGATACATATTTTGTACCGTTGTAGATGGTTGAATTGAATCGCTTTCCATTATATGTATATGGTATATACGTATGATTTACTCAGTCTTCAATACGTAGCGTATAGGTCGACCACGGAAGTCTACAATATTTCCTTTCTCATCGCGAATTGTCAGGCGAAGGCTATTTCGCATTGTCCCCAGAGCTCGGGTGGTTAGTGGGAGTAGTGAAGCATATATCGATTTTGCGAATCTTTCGCCTCGGATCTCTAAGCTAGCTAGAACTTGCGATCGTTTTCCATCTAGAAGCGAGAAGCTAGAATCCACCACGTCGCAGTGGACATACGCTGTATGGATATCTTTGAGCGTCAGTTCGTGATCACCCACTTCGATCGTCATATCATCTATACCATGTTCATATCCTTTAACGCCCAACAGAGTGCAAATATTTTTACTTAACTGGATTGGTTGCTTGACCTCTAGGACCCAAACCTTACTAATGAAGATTTGCGAGATTTTCACGACTCCAGCATCAATTGCAGGTTTTAAGGAGGGCAGAATGCTTAGCATATCATGGTGCCCCGCAGCGATACTATGTGGAAAACCCACACCCTGTATCCCACCAGAACGAAGCCTTCTTTGCTAGGTTCCACCAACTATTCTCAAAAGTGACCTCTACTAACAAAATATTCTGGATAAGAATAGGTTGGTCAAAGTAGACCGTATGGTCAGCCGAGGTACAGGTGACATGCATATATGTATAGCTTTAATACTATGCCGTTCGTACAGTCTAACACATTTTTGTGGACGGAGTTCAATAAGAAATATCCACATGCTGACTATTCTCAATTTACCACTCGATCGTCTGAGTTTAATGGGAAGAGTTTTTCGTATGTCATATTCTTAGACAAGGGGGAAGAACGCGTAGCCTATGGTGTGAGTGGCTACCATAACAAGACCGATGTACAAAAACGTATTGATATTGCACTGGGTAAGGCCGCCAGCTTCCCGCAAGAAGATGAAAAGATCGCAAAACTGAATGCCGATCTAATGGAGAAGTTCAAGAAAAGATACCCATGCACATGCAGATTTTCACCGGTTCTTTGCATCCACTGATATAGATGGGCCAAGTAAATATTCAACGAGCATTTTATTTCGAGATGGAGATTCTAGTTATGATGTTTACGGTGATGATGTCTCCTAGCTACCTGCTACACTTCAAAAACGTATTGATGATGTACTGTGGGATGTGCACGGAGGTTTTTCCTTCTACCTTGATATATCATGTTCCAGCAATCCAATTTACCGAAGCATCCCCCGATCTCGATCTAAATACTTTGCATGTATACGTCACACCAACGGAATCATTCAAAAGCAACGTCCAGGACATATTCAAGGAGACCGTTGTGACATATAAAACAGAAAGTGAGGCTAGAAAATGGCTAAAAGCTCCCGATTTCAAATATTGGCCTCAACAGTTGAACTTCGCAACGTGGTGTGCAACTTCTGGCTGTGGAGTGTTGTTGACCGATCCTACTTTCAAAATATACCCTGCTATTGTTCAAGGGTTCTATCGATTTCACGTATATTTCACAATACGACGAATTTTGCGTGAACTTGTAGCTCCCCTCGCTGACGACACCGCCTTCAAACAATGCGATAACCTTTACAGCAAAGTGGCTATGAATAAATTGCTAATAGAGTTTGGCTTACCTAACAACCCAGACTTCCGATGGAAAGGAGGTAGGAATAACGGATTAGGAGACATATTCGTTTACTACCCTGGTTACGGCTATACGAATGAGTATGAGATAAGCAGGGATGACCCCAGCATGTACACCTGGAACAGCAAGGGGTTTTATTTGTTCAAAGAGCAGGGGGGTAAGTCAACCAATGCCAATAATATTGCCTTCATTAGAAACGATGTGACAAAAGGAAAACAATACAATTGGTTCGCACCACCAATAGGAAATGGTTTAACAGGGGCTGGATTGGTCAGGATAAATCGATCAGTTGAGGCTTTTGTGTATTGCGTTCTAGCCGCCCAAACCAACGCACGAAAATCCATCCTCAATCTAGCGGGAGGGGCTAAAGGTCAGTTCAAAGTCATGCTCGAAGCATCAATCATTATAAACGATTTACCCAAAAGCGTAGCAGATTTTCAGGATGCTGTTACAAAAACACAAAAGAGGCTCAATCTAGCTGTAGCTATAGATGTGTGGTTATTACCAAGTAATCTGGCAGTCGACTTCGGCATCCACCAAGGTTACAATAACGCACTCACGGGGGCCAAGAAAGGTATGCAGCTGGGTGCTAACGACCACATAAATACGGAGCACACAAACCCGACTACTACACATATGGATGGACCCAGCCAAAAGACACACTTGCCACATAACGCCGGACCAAAGACAAAGCCCACTACGACGGATGTACCAAAGGAAAAGCCCACTACGACGCATATCCCAAAGGCAAAGCCATCACAACATGAAACCAATCTAGCAGTGGTATCAAATCAAAATCAAATCAAATCAAACTTTATTTATACACGGAAATTTTCTGACAGACTATATCTGATTTCCACAGAAGCCGTGTTATCTATACCTAAGCTAATTATGCTCCTAAAAATTACATCGAATTCAAACTTATTTATAATATACATAAAAACATCTTAATAAAATAACTACTATAATATAAAAATACTGTTCTATTAATATATTATTGGAATAAAAGTATAGGTCTAAGTCATTTGTTGAGCAGAGTGATTTCTGCGATTTGTTTTTTGAACGAAATAAGAGACTTTGTTTCACGTACCGCAGTGGGAAGCTCATTCCACAACTTTGCTCCGCTATATGACAAACTCTTTTTTCAGGAACTCAGTTTTTGGTTGAGGGAGACAAAACTTTGTCTCACAACCTCTTAAGTTGTAGTGAAGTGAGCTTCCCATTGTTTTAAATAAGTCGACGAGGCTGCATGGCGCGCAATTATTAGGTATTTTATGCATGAGCTTCGCCTTTCGCTTTGCCCTTTTTTCATCCAATCTTTCCCACCCTAAAGATGCTAGGAGTACATTGGAGCTGGTATTGTAATCCGCTGATAAAATCAACCTAGCGGCCCTATTTTGGAGAACTTGCAATTTATCGGATAGGACTTTACCCAATGTGTCCCAAACTTCGCAGCAATAGGTAATGTGCGACTCAATGAGAGAGTCGTAAACCTTTATAAGTATTTCTTGGGACACATATGGTCTTATCCTTTTCATAGCTCCTAGACCAGAAATTATCTTTTTGGTTATGTAATTAATGTGCTCAGTCCATGTTAAATGCTCATCTATCATAACACCTACTGATTTGCTATTTGCGACTCCTCTAATTGGCACGTTCCCTATTTTTATTACAGGCGAATTGTCTAAGAGTGACAGACGTTGTCTAGAGCCGACTAGCATGTATTCTGTTTTGGCAACATTGAGATGTAACTTGTTAGCTAAAAGCCATTGATTGATATTTTCAATCTATTGTTGCAGCTGGGGCCGCATGGTTGATATTTCGTTAGCGCTTCTTGTATTGCTCCACTGCAAACACAACTACAGCCACTATCAATAACCAAGTATTCTTTGCCACGAATCCTAAGGCCTTCCTAGCCATATTAAACGAAAAGCTAGCAATTGCCCCAATCGCATTAGGTAGAGCATTCTTCATCTTGTTTCCTATGTCTTTTAACTTTTTACCAATGTCTTTGGTAATTTTAGCCAGCTTGGAAAGTAGGACACCAATCACAGCACCTGTTGCAGCCATCACACTAAGCACTGACAAGCCATACTTCTTGAAAATCTCTTTTACCCTATCGCGGAGTGACATATGCTCTTTGATGGTCTCATTTTCTTGCTCGAATGTTTGAATCTCTTGGTTGTTAGTGTCTATTTCGTTCTGAGCGTTCTGCTTATCCTGCTCAGACGTGGAAGGATCATCTAAGGTAGTCTTAGTTTCTTGATTTTTCGGTTCGATATTTTCAATCGTTTCTTCGTTTTGTGCTATCATTTCGTCGCCCAATCCTACTGCAAGTTTGAAGCCTTTTAATTTTTGTACATCAGCGCGAATGCTATAATCATCGCTGAATAACTGTTTTGGTTTTGTCCAACAACCACCACCCTTCTTCTTCCCCATGTTGCGAACCTCGATCCAGATCTTTCCATCTTTGTCTGGGGCTAATCTTATCAAGTTTTCATTCAGATCTTTATATGATTTACTAAGCTCTTTTAGACCCATACTCATAGCAGCTTCATCTTTAGTTTGAGTTGTCGTGAATGAAGTCTCGGCTGTGCCACCTTCTGGTTGTGTACTTTCTCCATCAGTTTTCCACATTGGGTTCATTTCGATTTAATTTTGTTCCCCATCTTCATCTCCAAAGTAATACTTGAAGGCACGCTTAATGTATGCTTCGTCATTGTCATCATCGCCTCCACCTTCTGGAAGGAGCGGATCCTTGTCAGTCGTATCGTCTGGGTCCACCTCACCATCATCCATGTTGAACGTACCTATATATCTTGCTATATTCAACATGATATCGTCGAAGCTAATTCCTGCACAAACACGCAGAGAGCCACTTAGTAGTAGGGAAAAGCCGATTGTGGCTCATTTGCAGCAAATGATCCATAATCTGCCTTTCCCGACTACTTTCATGTCAATCCCAGCGTTAGGATTGCAATTATTTTCAGTGAAAAAGCGCCGTTTCTGACTCGTAAAATCATGATAAATATAAGATATAAAATATAATAAATATATAATCCTATAATCCTATAATAAAATGTAAAAAATAAAATATACAAAACAAAACAAAACAAAACAAAAACAAACGATAACGAAACATGTATGATATATAACATTTCCCTATAGAATAATCCTATAATAAAAAATATAAAATAAAAAATATAAAATTAAAAATTAAAAATAAAAAAATCCTAAAAAATAAAAAATATAAAAAACCTAAAATAAAAAATATAAAAAACATAAAAATAAGAAAACATAAAATACGATAACGAAACATGTATGATATATAACATTTCCCTATAGAATAATCCTATAATTAGAATGGAACAATATCGATCATATGAGCCTCTAGAATGAAACGATATCTATCAGTCTGAGGGACTTCTTTAAACCCTCTGAGGCATGAAAGTTCTATAAAGCCATGATGTGATAATATATTATTGAGATGAGTGATAATAATATGAATCAAGAAATGCCAGAAATAACTATGCCTGTTTTGAAACCTACTATAAATAGAATTATCATTAGTGGAAAATCATACGATCTCCATCCGATTTACGATCTATATGCTGGAAGTAAATATGGAAAAGTAATACACATCATCAAACGAATTCCTACTAAAGGAAATGGTAAGGACTTACGTTATTTATCGTGTACAGTTAGGAAGCATGGAGATAGAAATTATAAAACATTCTGTTCACAGATTTATATGGGAATGTTTTAATGGAATTATCCCAGATGGTAAGGTTATTGACCATATCAATAATAATAAGATCGATAAAAGGCTCGATAATTTGCAACTAATGACACGACAGAACTGTAAAAAATCAGCAAAAGGAAGAGACTATACGTTTGTTAAAGATAAAGAGATGAGAGTAATATACTATGGTCCTATGGGCTATTGGAAAAGTCGCGCTGCAATTGGTAAGCTAGCAGTGGCAGCAAAGGTATCGGAGGATGTAGCTGCAAGTTGGTTAGAGAAACAAGCCCTATGGCAGATATACCTACCACCGCCACGATATATATCACGACCACATTGGACTGTATCGAAACCAAATGAGGTTCACCAAGCTGATTTGATATTTCTACCTCACGATCGACCTGGACAGGGGCGAAAGCTCTATAAATATGACTTAGTGGTAATCGATGTGGCTTCTCGATATAAAGAAGCTGAGCCCTTAGCCTCGAAAGATAGTGGTGAAGTGTCTGCAGCTTTTGAACGAATCTACCGGCGTAGTCCATTAACATGGACAAAAACGTTACAAGTCGATCCTGGTAGAGAATTCATGGGGCGTATGTCTGAAACCTTAGAACTACATGGTACGAAAGTCCAACGAGGTGAGGTTGGTAACCATAGGGCGCAAGGATTCGTTGAGCGAGCAAATAGAACGCTAGCAGAGAGATTGTTTGGATATCAAT
Organism: Actinernus sp. WN-2022; assembly: GCA_030867875.1. NCBI lineage: Eukaryota > Metazoa > Cnidaria > Anthozoa > Actiniaria > Actinernidae > Actinernus > Actinernus sp. WN-2022. Next base: position 6,681,643 of record JAOWCC010000237.1, read on the forward strand.
ACGCACAGAAGATGGTGCTTACTTCAGAAGGGTCGGATGCGCGTAGTAGAGAATGGGTGTTGCGTCTTCCAGAGGTTATCAAAGCCATGAATAATGAGGTGACTAGACTTACAGGGAAGAACCCTTCGAATTCTGTTGTGTCACAACAGGTGAACATAAAAACTCCTACATATTCGCGGACTGTTGGATTAGAAGAAAAGCGCATACCGTTCGATGTTCTAGTTCGATATCTCTATGCGCCTGGGGAGTTGGAAGGTGGAGCCAAGCGAGATGTTTGTTGATAGCCATGTCTGCATAGATGTCTTCAGTTTCAATGTGTAGTAGTAGACTGTCAGTATCTGTGTAGAGTAGATTACAGCGTTGTCCATACTGCTTCTTGAGCTCATTATAGTAGAAGTCATACATCAGATGTTTTGAGAGATCTAGAATTCAAACATATACTGGGCGGTTCAGTAGTAGCTTACGTTTGTAGTTGTGCACAGCGGCTAGATCGTTGTCAAAGCATAGCTAGGTTTATTCAAGAGACGCTGTAGTCTGATTCCTTCTGAAGAGCGCACTAGTTTGATATCTACACGTTTTCGTAGATTCTCCATTGTTTTGCCAAATACGCTATTATTCATTAATTTGTAGAGGTCTTGATCGAAAGTGCTATTCGCTTGTTTTCGTAATTCTGTATTCATTCGTATGTATGGCTCCATCCATGGGGATTGGTCGAATCGTAGTGCTCTGTGGATCTTTTTCAAACGCATACCAAGAGATAAGTATAGTTGTAGGTTGCGGTAGTGAAGCACATATCGTTCTTTGTTATATAGGTTAGGCACAAGCTTCTCTGCTTTCAAAGATCCATTGCCTTTGTATAGTTCCTCAAATAGATCAGTCTGATACTATGAGAACCAAGCTTTATCCACTTGCATTCTCTCGGGAGCTAGCGGATAGATGTTGTGTGGGTCGTGAAGTTCTCGAGGATATTCGAGATCGACTTCGAGGATGTAACCCTTATCTGAATTGCTCGCGTGCTGGGTGATTTGTTCTTCTGTTGGTATAAACCACTCGAATCCTCCAGTTGGTAGATATTGACTCATAGCCCAACCGTATAGGTTATTAGCATCAAGGTAGACTATATGGCTATTTGGCTTATCCGAGTCAAAATCGGGTACGTTTGGGTTATTTGCTTTAGCATAACGTTGAGATACCATAGATATCCCACCACGTAGACCTTTCTCAACGAATAGATGCATGTCATAGTCGGTCAATAGTTCAAGCTCTACACCAGTCTTCTTTAACAGCGCATCCCACGAGAGTCCTGGGCTAGTATAGTAGTGAGCCGGGTCCAAGTCATAGTTTTGCATACATGTTGTGCGAAAGGTCTCAAACACATCTGCTAGAAGAAGTACATCGGTTTGGAGGTAAAGGTCGTGGTAGTCTCCCAATGTTTTACAACCGAATACGTTCCAAACTTCTAGTGCGTGTTCATAGTCCTTGTCGGATATGTCCTCTAGGGTTAGTTTACTATAGAATGTATCTTTTGGTGGAAGAGAAGTCTCTGCGAATTTTTCCCAAGTGTCCATGTACTCGTAAGGGTAGACACCTTTGCGACCAAGAAGATATGCATTAGTGGGTGTATGCTCAACGGTTATCGAGAGACGAGATGGGTCGAGTTGCTTTATGCTACCTTCTCCACACTGTTGGCAAGTACCCACTAGCTCCCAAGTATTGTTAACAACAACCCGCTCGACCTTATTACATCGCTTACATTTGCTCGCCGATGCATCTATGGTACTACGAACCAGGTTGTCTGGCGACCCTAATAGGAATTGTGCGCTGTCGATGAACTGACGGTTGCCAAGTGAGAATGAAATATAGTTCTCCATATTGTTTGGAATACAAGAGATATGGCCCGCTGTATTGGAGATGGATTGCATCAATAGGTGAGCATCGTATCCACGCAAGTTGTGGAATACAACTGGAATGGTAGGTGAGATACGCAATTTGAGGTTACAGACTCTATGTGCGGCACCTCGAAACTCGCAGGTCCTTCGATCTTAGTGGTTAAAGCCTCAAGGTCGGCATAGATAACGTAGTAAACTTGGAGCTGTTTGTGGATATTCTGAAAGGAGACTATGTTGTTCTCATTGGTAGGCATTTCGATGCGGATGGCTCGGTCATCGACGCCATTACACTCTGGAATGTGCTTCTTAAGAAGTTCTTCAGTAGTGTATCCATGTAGACACCGTTCGCAGAAGTGCTGCCTATGGCCATGCTTTGTTTGATCGGATAGAAATTTGTTTAAGTCCTTGATCCAACACCCGCTATCTGGGTGCTCTATAAGCAATAAGTTAACGCGTTTTGAGAAAGTATCCTTCGAGATGTGATGTACGATCAAGCACTTTTCCTTTGGATTCCAACCATATACATTAATAGAGATCTTGTTTTGATTCTCTACTCGTTTTATTTGTGAGATTGGCGTTGGCGCATCCACCCCACCAAAGTTAAACCCATCGTCTTTTTGGTACTTCGATGTCCTCTGAGGGTTTTTTACAGCTGGAAGACCTGCTGCAGTCGTCATCGTCGTTCTTTATGTTAATCACAGCTTTCTTATTTGCGACTTCGGTAGGTAGTCGTATGTATGAACCTCCACGTAGTGGTTGATATCGAGCGATGTTTAACCATATAATGTTGGCTCTATCTATAACCCAGTTCGATCCTCGACTGATCCACTTCTCGATGTGGTTGTAGATCTGAGCATGTGCTTCTACTATTGCCCCACGGATCTCAACACTGTTGGTCAAAACGGTTTGCGAGCTCCGAAAGGTAACTATATCATATACTGAACCCTCAGGTTTGTCGAGCCGGAGCGTTATGTTCAAAGCTAGCTGAAGCTTAAGGCTATTGAGGTCTTGGAGCTCTTCCTCGAGCTTTTCGGTATCCGCACACCGGCGAGGAAAGCAACTGGGTCTGCTCCTAGAGGATTACCATCTTGGACATCCATCTTCCATCCGCGTAAATAAACCCCAATGCCGGGTGCTCGGACAAATGCTAGTATATGTTCAGACATAGTGTAATACCTTGTGCTCACCCTCCTCTAATAGGACGTCAAAATACAATAAGGTGGACTATAGTAGTATATAATATGGCGGTTATGGTGCAGCACCTTTGTTTTCAGTTTTATATCACGTTTGATGGCCCCCGAACCCAAACGTATTTGTTGGACTTTGTTGTACCAAATTACAACATCTATGGTACTCGAGAGATAATAAGTTGGGATTTGGTATAACAAAGTCCAAAAAATACGGTTGGGGGAGGGGGTCATCGAATGTGATATAAAACTGAAAACGGAGGTGCTGTGCCAGGATCGGCATATTATATACTACTCCTCGGGAGGAGGAACAGCTAGCAGAGCAGGTTCAGCCGGTGCTGGGGTCGCCGGAACCACAGCAGGCGCTGCAACATGTTAGGGGCCAGGAACAACTGGAGGAACGACAGTAGGAAGAATTGGAGGAACGACAACTGCGTGGCAACTGGGACAGGTCGTAGGGCGTCCAGAATTCAAGCTTTTAAGCTTGGTTGGCGATTGCTTGGTCCACGTTAGCCATTACGAAACTGAAAGGGGCAGCGATGAGTAATACTAGCCAAGCGATGAACTCCAAATCCGATGGCAGTTCGACGAATTGAGAGATTACTGAATAAGAGGGCAGCGTATTTATAGTATTCTGTCACCGGAGTAATCCGTGTACATACCCACGAGCGCATGCTGTCCCTAGCGATAATAGGTACCTAATTTTAGGGCGCTTGCTCGAGGCGGCGCCGATGAGAATAGTTTTGTGATTTACATCATTTGAGAAGTTCAGGATTTAGAAGCGTTCAACTGAACTCCGCACTGGCCCAAGACATAGGTACTTCGAAGATCTACATGTATGGTATTCGGGATAATAGTTTAGGAATCCACTCGGCAATGCCGACTCATAAACAAACAGCTAAATCTGTGAGAATAATAATATTCCATTCCAAACTGAGTTTCTCGAAGTGAAACTACGGGGAAACTAATGTTCTGACTTCATAGCTTTAGGGCTTTGTGATTTTTAGGATGAGTTGTTGTACAATTATAAGAGCACTTTCACTACAAAATTGGGGAAGAAAAGAGTTCGATTTTGCTTAGTAAATAGCGAGCTCGAACTGTACTGAACTGTACCGAACGAAGGCCGCGTTGACACTGCAATAAATAAACGCGAACATTCAGCATCTTACAAGCAGAGTAAATGTATCCCCTACATTCTCACTGTCTCCAAGTTTCCTAGGCCGCTCATTGTCCCCCTCTCAATGCTTTGGACGAAACTACCAGGAAACAGAAGCTTTCTTCTGTAGCCATTAATTCCTCCGCTCGACGAACAGTCTTGCTTAGGGCACTGAATTCAGAGTCAAAAATACTCGCAAAAATTATAGACATGAACGAAATAACATCATAAATCATACGATACAAAACTAAATTACTGTTCTAAATAGGTATAAGGTCAAATGAAACTTTGGCGAAGCCGATGGAAGAGGATTTCTTTCGCGTATCAAATCCCTCCCCATCTTTTTATTTCTTGACAACCCAACCAAAATTCAAACATTCGCGCATGGGCACTGAGCATGGCACTGTTCCTTTAAGTCTTTCTTATATCTAGATCGCATTGTAACATTTTTAGAAAATGTTGTGGCGTAATTACCAAAGTGGAAAACTCTAGCTCGGAAGTAAAAAACAAATCATGAACACGGCAAGTAACAGCGTTTCATCATTTCTTCAGAGATGGTACCTTATTACTCCATTGCACACAACCTTTGCACACATGCGGGACTTTAAGGTTTACGTAATACTCCGGCTAAGAACAGGCAAGGAATGTAAAAAGGTGTTACTTTTGTATAATTTTTTCTCGTAATTTCATTGGTTGATACTCGTACATTCAGTAGAAACCCATCGAAATAAAACATTATCGTTCGAAAGTTTTTGATTTTGTTCAAACTACTTGTGGTCTGATTTCAGAGTAAATCGTTATTTGTGATTCAAATATCTTTTGTCTTCAGTTCCCCTTTCTGATTGGCTGGATGGTTATTTCTTTCAGTTTTCACAGCAAAAATGACAAACAGCGTACAGTTCCCTTTATTTTTAGTTTAACTTTGACTGTTGACATCTCACAGCACTTAAGGCATATTCAAACAAAATCGATATTGGGAATTGCTCATTGCCGCACCCTATTGTCTTTTATAGCATAATTCAAGCTCTGAGACCAGCAATATAGTAATAATATAGTAATAGTGATCTGGTTATAAAACAAATAACGAATAGTTAACTTTGTTGATTGGGGTTTAATAGTTTCTCCAACCATCATATTGCCATCATCTATATGATGGTCTACAACACAGGTTAGTGTTAATTGTTTAAATTGCATTGTAACAATTACGAATATACTTTTCGGGCAGTGATTCGAGTATGTGAGTGCCGTGTCTGGATGACTAGGTACTGGTCAATGTTTGTAATTTAGTATATTTTAAGTGCCCTTTTCTGACTTTCATTGTGAATTATTTAAAGCGTATATGACACGAAAATTAAGTTAATCTCATTTCAAAGTGCTTTCGAAATTATTGATAATGGCGTTTTCCGTTTGGCAACATCTCATCTCGTTCCAGAGATGTTCAGGTTTATGTAATATGCAAATCAGATTACCTATGATGTCATGCTGGTTGCACAGTCTGAACAGAAATCACAAAATGAAGAATATCTCTGCAATTATTGGGTAACAGCTAATGAAGCTTTTCACACGTATGACGCTTTGGAAAATACACATCATTCGGTACAAATTATGGTGTTGCCATAGAAGCACTCTGGCCCTAGGCGTCCTCTATGAATAAAACAAAATTCCCTAATTTCTCCTTTGTCAAACACCATATTTTGCTGTGGGACCAAAAATAAAATTGTGATACTGTAGACATTGTATGTGAGTGGTCTAAGGCATGAAAAATTATTGCATCACGTCTAGACATGCTGGAAAGACGATGTTGCGATATTATGCGAAGGGATGTATGGCTTCAAATTCAGAGCTATAACAGGGATCGCGCGACTCTTTCACTATGGGAGAAAAGCCCATTTGTTTTGGCGATTGTTTCGTTTCTTCGATTTTCACGAATTTCGAGGAGCTCAAAATCGGCTAAAAAAAAACCTTCTCATTCGCACTTGAAATCAAGAGCAAACACAAAATAACCACTCAGTCGTTACAGTACCTTGTTTAATCTTTCCAACCAGCAGGTTTGTTTTCACAAAACACACCAAGCGACGGTGAACCACGCCCATGTTTGCACTGCATTTCACTCGACCACATTTTCCTGCTCCCACCTCCGATTGCATGCTGGGTAATGGACAAATATTCCACAATGGGTTCCCCCCCTCTGGGACTCGGGTAAGTTTTTTTATAAGTCTTTTACCGCTACAGCCAAGAGCGGTGATTTGGACTCAAGCCGTTGCTTTAAAGTGACAAAAACACATCCGAATAGGTTGAGCAGGGGTAAAAGAATGCCAACTGCAGGATTTCATTGAATAATTTTTTCCCGTGTCTGAAAGCACAAACACAACGGAACAACCCTGTGAAATCCCCTCACAAGGCCTACTAAAAGCAAACCAAGTAATGTTCAGCCTTCCTCAGACTTAATGATGTCCTCAAGATCTCTGACAGTGGCATTTTTCTCCAAAATTAGAGCACATTTCATTGGAAACCGTACAGAAGTTGCAATACCTACCGTCGACCAGTTCGTAGAATTCACCCGAATGGCATTGTGGGGAAAGTTTGAGCCCTCGGCTTAAAAAGTCAGCAGTATTTAACTACCCCGGGCTAGCCAAACTTGAACTGAGGGGGGAGAGTTGAGTTAGCACTCAGGATTTCACCAATTGAGCTCACACACGATCGGACGACAAACAGTTAAGAGAGTAATAACAAAATTTCCCGCACATTGGGTGGGATGGTATTTCTTTCACATAAAATTGTTCATGCTAGAACTTCTCAGCGGTTTCCGGTGTCACATACTCGACATATTACAATACCATGGTAAGGATTGTGTGTGAAAAGTAGTCTCACGTACACTGCTAATTGGCCATTTTTTCCTCTCCGAATAAAAAATGTATAATGTCGCTGTTGTTTGCCAAAATGGAATATATTCTTTCTTGTCGCACGCAACGGATGTAAGAAAGTATGGATATGTGTCGTGAGCGTGTTGCATGCGACAGGTACAACTAAAATCGCACCGCGTAGAACAGCCTTGAGCAAGTAGTGAGAATATTAAATCTTACCAAAAGCAAACACATCCATCTTGCATATAATTATGGCCTTGTTAACACCTGGTAAACGCACCATCACCGTGTCTGTGTAGAATTGTACTTCACACCGTGCCGTATATTCCCGTATCAATATACCTGTCCCGTGCGTTACATTGCAAGTAATAGACGAGCCAGTAGCACCATTAGATACCTCTATACTTGGCATCATATGGCTGATAGTGTTACTTGTTTTGTTTTCTCGGAGGTAAACGGACACAGTATGTATGAAAAGGGCTCTTTTAAGATGAGCTTCAAACCAGGGATTTATTTCCTAGAAAAGAATAAGAGTAGAATTATGGAGACTCAATTCAAATATTTGCTACGATAACAGTAAAAATACAAAACGTAACACTGCTTTCTGATTTCATAACCATCAATGAAAAAATTTGATTAAGTAAATAAATAAAATATTGTACCTTTGTGGAAGAAAAACAGGTTCTCAGGTCTTCGGTTAATGCAGACAGTGGAGAGGAATGATTAGCCACACTTGATTGCCGCGTCATGTTAGAATATTGAACGTGCACTGAAATAAAAATTGTAACGAACCATTTAATAGAAATACATAACTATCTCTAATTAATAAAAACATAATACGTGGTCACTGAAGCTTCAGCTTATGAAGGAGAGCACTAGAAATCTACATCCAGTTTAAACAATAAGGTAAAGAGAGGAATGCAGATAAGAGATCAAATATAGCGTTCCAATGGAGAATTTGTGGAAACATATGCAAGGGTCAATGTATGTTTATCAATAGTTGAAGGGGGAGGGAGGGGGAGGGAAGGGAAGGGGGAGGGGGAGGGAGAGGAGAGAAGGTGAAAGGAGCGCCTGCTGTCAAGTGCACGCCATTGTCTTTCTCTTTTCTTCCACCCCCTAAGTAAATATGCACGCCACATATATCTCTGAAATGTCGTCAATATTGTCCAATCTCTAGCGGAGCTTATTTGCATGTTTACCTTCTTACGTTCCGTTGAACTGGCTGAAATCTTCCCACGCGCGCTTTCTTCACGGATACATGCCGAGTACATTTATGCAGCCTTTCCGTTTCCCGAAGTGGTAAATATCGACGAAAGAAAAATGTGCACTAAATTGAGTGAAACAGCTTCAAATGTTATAAAACAGAGAAAATAAGCATAAAACCTATAAAAAAAAAAATCTCCCAAAATATCTTTTTTTCTAAATATCTAGAATGTTTCTAAATATCCTACAACCTTCTAAATATCTAAAAAAAATCCGGAGATTTGTGTCTAGGCCTAGCTCACCGGCTAGTCGAAAGACTCGGAGAGTTCGTTCTCCAGGCCAGCCAACAACATGAAACGGAATCGAGATGGTGGACAGGTTACGCTAAGTTATCGGGGCTGAATCAGTCAACGATCTGAACACTTTAAATGCCATTTATAACATCGTCAGAAGCGTTGTTGTAAAATGAAATTTCGATCAACCGTTCGCAGCTAACAGGTAATAATTAAAGCTTTTCTTTTAACCTTGAGAGACCTCTGCTTGCAGTGAAATTCGATTGCAAAAATCAACGTATCACATGTATAGGTAACAAGCTCTGACAGCTCGTTAGCCAATGGGAATTTTTCGTCCATCTGGCGGACGGAAATAGGAACACGACAATTGCGTGACTGCGTGCGCTCCTTTCTTCTTCCCTTCCTTCCCTCCCCCTTGCGGCGCTACGCAGGCTAATGTTTGTCAGTATGTATTGGCTTTATCGCTGGCATACAGCGATTTCACTAGACTGGACGTCGCCGAAAAGGTAAGAGGTCGAAACGTGTAACAAACGACACGAGCCCCATCGGCTGTCAGAATTTATAAATCGCTTAAAAGCATACTACTTAAATACATGTTCCACACCATAAAATAAAACGAAAATGAAATGAAATAAAAAATAATATGAAATAAACGAACTGAATTACAAGGAAAATAGATTGCGGTGAATATCTGAAACATTTTGGCAACCGCGTGCTGAACGCGACTTGAATATCGACAGATCGATAATTTGCGCCAACTTCGTTCCCAGGAACTTGGCCGTGCTAAATAGGACAAAACACGCTATTACAATAACTTGTTTCTACGCTTCGTATATGCACGAGTTAAAAATAATTAAATTCCAGTAATATTTTTGATAAATAATTATGACCATAAAAAAACATGAGGGAAACTGATGTATGTATGAGTTACGTTACACATGATCGTCGATGCTTAAAGTGCCAATGACATGAAAAAATCGAGTTCGTTTTTATTTTATCTTATTAAATCAATTTGGAGAGCGCGAACATAATTTTATTTCGTATCGAAGTCTGAGGCATAATTGCCAAAATCAGGCGACATTTTTATGCCGTTAAAGATATGCTAATCACATGCGTGACGCCAGTAGGTCCTACATTTATATTCACCAAAGTAAAAATATGACTGCAAGGATTCTATTAGAAAAATTACGGCCATCGTCAAGGTTTCTCAAATAAGACATATTTAAATTGAAAACTGGCCCCAAAAATGCACTTATTTTGTAGAATTTATGGAGACGATTATAAATGCGCAGACCTAGTGACGTCACGCATGTGATTAGCATGTCTTTAACGGCATAAAAATTGTCGCCTGATTTTGGAAATTCCGCTCGACTTCCACACGAAAAAATATCACGCCGGGCACGAATAACCGTAAAAACGGCGGGGTTGAGTGTAACATAAAACGTAAAAGTAACGCCATTTCCTTACTTCTACTCTAAATTTGACGAAATGTTGGCAGGTTGCACTGGACGAAAAATTGGATTTGCTCAAGTTTGGTTGCTGAGCAAATCTGATGCAAATTTAGCACCTAACATTTGCTCAAACTTTGCTCAACGAGCAAAACAAGTGCAAAATTTGCATTTGAAAACCGAGCAAATGTAACGCAAATATTTATTTTGCATCTAATTTGCAGTAGATTTGCAGGGGCACGCAAATATATATATTTAAACCGAATTTGTTATACCTTTGCCAGATGTGCAAATGTGATTCGTGTTTGTTGAATTTGTATAGCAAATGTGTGGTAAATGCGGACATTTGCTTGCCGAGAAAAGAGTGTCTCAAACGTGCATTTTGTACAAAAATTTGGTTGCTCAGTAAATAAAGTTAATAAACCAAAGACATAACGACCTCGGCTCGCTCCTCAAACTTCGTGACTCTGTTATCGAACGCGATTGAGCGGCAAAACATCAGAGAAAAGCTACTTTTGCTGTGCAAACCATGTGATCTCAAGTCTCTTGTCACGTGGTTTTACCGAACGTGCCGCACGTATAGTGAAACCACGTGACCTCTTTTAGAAGCAAGATGGCGTCTTCTAGTGCAGAAGGCATTATACTGGAGTCTGATTTGAGGGCAGAGAGAGCAGAATGGTAAGAGATATGTTAGGAACATACTAGAGGCGACATATAAAGCAGAACTCTCGTTCAATCCCAGGGCAAGGCTCTGTTAAGACCTGTTTACTGCTTATGAAACTAGCTAATGTAAACAACTAAAAAGCTCGTGCTCAAATCTACCATACAACAACCAGAGACGAATAGAAAACACTCCAACAGGATCTATTTGGAATATTGTAAAAGCTACAAACCACAAAAATCCTGGAAATCACAAATTATTCTTTACTTTAAGCTTAATGGAGGGGGTCCAACAACAACAATAATTCAACAAGTAATATTAAACAACACTGATTGAGTGATTTGAATAACCTGTGAAACAGTTTAGCGTAATACCCACTATTACTCCCGAAGTATAGGTTAGATAATGAAAGCGAGTGGTTTATGGCATTTGGGGTTCATTATTTAAGGTCATGATCAGCACACATGAAGGGGCAAGCCCCAGGGACAAATCCCTTGTTGCGTACACACGAAGGGACAAGTCCCCTCGTGTGAACAAGGAAAAATCTTGTGATTTTGTCGCGGCCTTGTCCCCTCAATTCAAACCAGTTTCATTTGAAGGGACAATTCCCGTGGACAAAATTTTGTCCCCAAGACAATATTTTCCCTAGTTCAGATGAGGGGACAAGTCCCACGTGTGTAGCAACCTTTATGGCTTGAGGGGGGGGGAGGTTGGCAAAAAGTTTTAAGTGCTTTTGTAGGGGGGTCATCAAAGATTTGACCTATTCCTTGGGGGATTATCAAAGTTTTGACGTACCTGTCATGTAAAATGTAATGAAATTGTTGTTGTAATGCTAAGCCAATGTTTAGTCCAGAACACAGGAAACCAGTGTTTAGAGAGCAGTAAATCTCAAACATTTAGGTTTGGGCCTTTGGCCCTCGCAACATTTAGGCACAGTCTGTTTTGTTTCCTTCATACGCAGGATGGTATTCTCTAACCTCATGATCAAAGGTACATCCTGCATCAGTGTCTGACAGGAGATTAGTTGTGCCAATACTGAGCTCTTTTTCATTTATTTACAACTACGGAACAATGCAATATGATGCAATATAATGCACAAATTAACAGTACTTATTTCAAGTACCCATGCGGGAAGGAGAGTGAGGTATAGATTTTCAGAAGAATAACTGTATATATATATGTGTTTTCTACTAAACAAAAGTAGTGTATCATGGAAAATGCCATAAATCTAGAAACAATAGTAAATTTGATAGATTACATATGTACAGTATATGCAGTTTGCATTTTTTCTTGGAAATCCATCTTTTTTTTTGGGGGGGGGGGGTCAATAAAGTTTTGAGCAATTTTATAGAGGGGGTCATCTAAGTTTTAATGCATTCATAGGGGGGACATAAAAGTTTTAACAAGACAAGACAAGACAAGACAAGACAAGACATATTTTATTAGAGTGCCAAGCAACAGACTGTACATAGGCATGCTTCTCCAATATTCTATACAAGGATGGTTTGCCTAACTTTAAAACATTCATAGATGTATTTTGCTATTTCTGGCTTATGTTTTTTTGGTGCGATTAAATCTTTATAGTTTGTTATTTTTTTGTTTATATCTTGAAAAAGAGAGTTTCTCAGATCAGAATATAATTGACATTTAGATAAAAAATGTTCTTCATTTTCCATAATTTGACAATGTGGGCATATTCTCAATTCAGGACTCACATAAACTCTGTTATAACGGCCTCTTTCAATTTGTAAAATATGGTCGCTTATTCTTAACTTAGTTAGTGCTCTGCGATGATCTATGTTTTTAACTTCCAATAAATAATCTTCGAGTTTATATTCTGTTTTGAACTCACGAAATGTTCTTAATTTGTTTCCTCCCACTGATCTGGATTCATCATCGAAGATGCTTGATCTCCAGTCTTGAGTTTCAATATCCTCTAGTCTTTGTTTGGTATATTTATAAAACCGCTTGATCTCGTTTTCATCAATAACGGCATCTTGTTGGGATTCCCAGCAATAGCCAAAGCCATTCTGAAATAATATAGCTTTAATTTGCATTGCCCAGTTCTTCGAATTTGTGTGACTTAGCATATCTAAGTAGGCTTGCTTTGCGATTCTATTTTCGTCTAATGTTAGAAGGCGGGCCCAGAATGATAATGCCTTAGATTTTACTTCAATAATGATGGGGAAACGGCCTAATTCTGCACGGCAAGCTTTGTTCACCGCTCTTTTGCTTACGCCTAGGATTTGTTTACAGAACTTTGTGTGAACTTGTTCTATTGGGTCACGTGATTCATTATATTTAACAGTATCAAGACCCCAAATTTCAGAGCCATATGTGAGAATGGGTTTTATTAGGGTATCGAATAGATGTAAGGTAAGTGACAGGTCTCTTCTAAATGAGATTCCCATGTTCTTGCGGAGTGAGTAAAAAGCTTTTAGTGCAACCTTTTTTAGCTCTTGTTTTGCTATAATAAATGATCCAGAGGCACTTAAAGTCAATCCTAAATACTTATATTTAGTTACGTTCTCAATCAGTGTTGTCCCAACGTTGAATAAATAACGATTTAGTTTTCTACCATTAGGGTTAAATATTATTACTTTTGTTTTATTTTCGTTGATGTAGAGACTGTTGGCTTTGCCGTAATCCAGTAGGCATTTTAAATTGTTTTGTAATCCCAACTGAGACTTTGAGATAATTACTAAATCGTCTGCATATAGTAAGCAACTAACGGTTCTGTTGTTTAGTTCGGGGGCGTCTTTGTCTTTGTTAAGAATGTTTGCTAGATCACTTAAATATATATTGAAAAGGGTAGGTGACAACATGCACCCTTGCTTGACTCCTTTATGGCACGCAAATTCCTCCGAGATGTGTCCGTCAAGTTTAACACACGCGGAGTCTTTGTTGTACATGTCTTTAATAATGGCAAGAAAATTTCCGTTTATACCAATGTTGTTTAACTTTGTGTATACTGGAAAACAAATGTTTTCCTAATAGGAAATTGCAGATGAAATGCCGACTCCCCCCCCCCCCCCCCCCCCCCCAAGCCATAACTAATGAACACTCCCTTAGAATGTCTTACAATCACACCACAAAGTACTAAGAGCATACTAATTGCTTTTATGAGATTAAGAGCGAGCAAATGCTGGACTCTGATTGGCTGTTACCATATTCTAATTCTAAGTTTTCTTTGGTGTTACCATATTTCTTTGGTGTTACCATATTGGCTGTTACCATATTCTAATTCTAAGTTTTCTTTGGTGTGGACTTGACTGCAGTGGAACCTGCTTTGTGGCCATCCCGTTAATATGGCGAGTTTTTCGAGGCCCAAAATTTGTAAACTCACTTCTGTTCTGTTTGAATCAACCATGTTATTACAGCCACCCCATTATACTAGTATTGTTCTGGCCCGAAGGTGGCTGGATTAACGGGGTTCCACTGTATTAGATTTTACTACTGTAGTTAGAGATTGTTTCACAGGTTAAGAAAAATCACTCTACTGTGTATTGTGGTAGTTAGTTAGAAACTAAGGGCCTCTTTATTTAGAGGCAAGCCAGGCTGGCTTACTGGGACAAGTATTTACTTGTGTTAATATGGGAGAAATTACACCGGCGAGCAAGCTGAAATTAGGCAGGTGTTACATGGCACAAAAACTCGTAAATGAACGTTTTATACTCTATAAGTGAGTCAATAAGCTTTTTCTATCATTCTTTCAATAATGGCTGATTTTCCATCATTTACTATAAAAGTTTAGCTAATTTCAGTGACTTTGAAGGCTTCCCCCCCAATATGAAACTCCCTCCACAGTCCCTGCCTAGAGTGGTTCTAACATTGCTGCAAAAAATTGGGCTCGCTACATTAATTTAATGTGCTTATTTATGTGACTTCAACTAAAATACAGCATCTAAACTTCCAATGGTTGCAGCAAATCCGGGGGCTTTGCCTGCTTTAGTTTAATGAGTGAGAGATTCTGAAAATTTAGATTTTAATAATTGTAGGACCTGTCAAGTTTGATTAATAATGATCACTTAAATTGTTTTGTGCACAAGCATAAGTCAGTTTGACTTTCCTTCACATGACTTGGGACTGAAAAAAACCCTGAGGTTTTATAGGGAGTTGTAAATGAACAGAACTTTGTGTTAGCGGAGTGGGGTGCTTTTACTTTCTACTTAAAGAGTTTTGTGAAAGGTTTTAAACAGCATGGTACTTTATGTATAATTTTTACTTTCATCTCCCACCTCATCCACAGGTTAAAAACACAAATTGAAGGATCAGAACAAGCAAAAACATGGAAAGTCAAATGCAAAACTGTCTATGAATTGGTGAAGTCAAAATTTACAACTGCCACACAAGTAGAAGCTGGAAAAATTGCAAAGAAAGCATTTCCCTTTATAAAGAGACAGAATTGCCACCAAAGAGATGGCACTTCTGAAAGTTACTACTACAGAGTCAGGTGCACTGAAGTCTCTACACGTGAAGTGGATATGCGCCAGACAGAACCAGTGTGGGAAAAAGAAAAGGAAAGAATACCAGAGCTGGAGGGAAATCTCTTAGAAAAAGAAATAGCAATTCAAAACAAACAATTAAAAAGAATGGCTTGCAGTTATGCAACTTCTGTTAAGAAAATAAAAAGTCTTGAAAAGCAGAAACAAACTTTGGCTTCAATTGTAAATGAACTAGAAGAAAACATATTACATGTGCATGCAAAGTCCAGTCAAAATGGAAGGCAAAATATTATTTCTAGCCAACATGATTTCCAAGATACTACTGGAATAGACTACATTCCCAAAGGTCACATGACATCCCACAGTGATTGTTGTACAGTTATTGGCTCAGGAAGTTATGGTACTTGTGAACTAATGAACTATAAAAATATCAAAGTATGTGTTAAGAAATTACACAAGAATGCTGATGTAGCAGAAGTTAAGCATGAGGCAGCTATCTTAAAACACCTCCAACAATCATTGTTTGTTCCTGTTTTGCTAGGCATTAATCTAATTTCTACACCTTTCTACATTGTTACAAAGTTCCATTCACATACAATGGAAAGCAGCCTCACATTACACAAAGCCATAAAGAAGTGCACAATTGGAAAAAACAAATGGGTATCAATTCTCTACAAGTGTGCTCTTGGAGTCCAATCAATCCACAAACTGGGGATAATTCATAATGATCTTCACCAAAAGAACATAATTCTTGACAGACTTAATGGACATGTCCACCCTATCATCATAGACTTTGGCAAAGCATGTGGACAAGGAAATGGGAGATGTCGCAAGGTGGATGACATAGATATGTACACCCAACTTCATCCATGGGTTGCACCAGAGACAATTTGTGGAGAGCACACAGAATCAGAACTGAGTGATGTATATGGGTTTGGCTATATAATGTTGAAGGTAAACAGTATTGCACAGGTAGATAGTCTTGGGAATTTGATTTCACTTTGTCAGTCCACGAGAAGCCAGCGGCCAGCTGTAAATGACATAGTTGAATCTCTGAAAACAATTGCCAGTGCTATTGAAAAGAAGATGACTTGATACCCAAATTAGTCAGTAATATGTACATGTACATAGCAAATAATGCAACTGCCACAACATACAGCAAAGTAATTGCATTTATACAGTAGAAAATATCATGTGTGCATAAAACTTTAAACTGATTTAGAGTACAATGTAATTGATTGCAGAGTAAAAGAACATGACTAAGTGATTAAATCGATATCACTCAGGGTGTTAGCTCCCTTTCCTGAGTTGAAACATCAATTTGAAATCAGCTACATGTAAGTTGGTAACAGCAATGTGATTTTTGACAAAGAATTACCGTACAGGGGGGACTTATTTCAAAATTCCCCTTGGAAAGGGGGGCTTAAAGAGCCTGGCCAGTCAATGATTATTTTAGAGAGATGGAAGGTTCAAAAGAGTATTTTCAAAATAAAAACTGATTCGATTTTTTTATTATATTTTTTTTTGCCGTGGATCAACATAAAAAAAAGAGCACTTAAAAAGCCTGGGACTAGTTTTGCTGTGACAATATTTAAGGGCTGCTTGTTAGTACAATCTTCATTTATGCAAATGAGCTACATGTATATCATGATATCTTTTGGGGTGACTGACAGATTGTTTGCAAATTGCTGTGTTTTGCAGGATATAATAGTTGTACTGGATTGTCAAGTTGATTGAAAATCGTTGATTGAAAATCGTTGATAAAAAAAGTAGCAGAACAACTGAAATCGAACTAGCCAACTCTTTAGGTTTATAACTTTGGAGAGTACACGAAACATTGACGAATGGTGACAGTGTCAGTATTAAAATACAATTGTCGATATGACCACATACAGGAAGGCCAAGCTCTGTATTTGCACTGTGAAAGTTCTAGAAGAAGAAATGAAAAATAAATAAAATATTTAACTTTGAAGAACTGGTCTTGTGTTATCATGTGTCTATAATTAACCATATAGCAATCAGTTAGTGCTCTGGCACCTGTAAATCTGTAATATTAAAGAGGGAGTCGGTTTTTCTCAACTATATTTTTCCTATGTTTGGTGTGGTGACATGAAATATTGAGAACTCTTTAAACATCTTGTAAGCTTCGTGCAGCAAACACATCAACTCTAATGTTTCAAAAAGTGACATGCTAGAAAATTATAAAGAACTTAAGAATTTAATTTATTTAATCTAATTATTAAATTAATTAAGCTTAACTGGTTGGAATACTTATAGACTTGGTGTTTTTCTTTAAGTGCAAATTAGGCATCGTTAATCTGGATATCAATCATTATACTTCATACAGTCAGGACCCGGGGAGGGGGGGGGGTACTCTACCCAAAGTTGGGTAATGGTGTGCCGCTGGGGCTCTGAAACCCTTACCCTGTTTAAGACAAAAAACCTCAAATTTCCATACCTTGTTCAAGACAAAGTGTTAAAATTTTATATCCTTCTATAAGACGAAAATACAACAAGATCAATCCACAAGAAGTGTCTATAAAGTCGACTGTTTTATTTAGAGGTCAGGGATAAACTGATTACAAATCGATATCTGGTAAAGAGTATGATGTTTACATCAGATAAATGTCATGTCAAAAGTGATAAATACCATACCCTGTTCAAGATCTGTCAATGTGAAAAATGGATACCCCGTCTAAGACAGGGTTTTCAAAAAAAATCAATAAAGGATGACAAAGTGGATTACAAAAGCTAATTCTAGAAAGAGGCCTGGTTAGGGGTATTGGGGATAAGGGATAACTAGCAAAATAATGACTGGGATAAGGGATAACAAACCAGAAAACAGTAGGGATAAGGGATAACCAAAGTCCATCGGGATAATCGATAACAGCCATCTGCATCTCAGGGATAAGTGATTAACTATCCTGAAAAATATAGGGATAAGGGATAACAGCACCCCACCTCCCCCTAATAACCGGGCCTCTATAAACTTGATTTCGGTTACAGTGAACATATTTCAAGTTGCTCTAAATTTCTCTTAAAAGCAGTATTTTCATCCACTCAAATCTTTGCCATCCTTTATCAAAATTGTCTCTCGGCTAGTACACTGCATACTCTGGTAATCTGAGTAGATATTTTTGTACCCTGCGAGCAGATGTTTCTCATCTCTCTGCCTGGCAGAGATGATGAGAAACCTCTTCTTGCAGGGTAATATTTTTGTCTTTAGTCATGAGAATGTTTATCATTTTTGGGTTAATTGACAGTGTTCCTTTAATAATATTAAATTTTTATAGCGAGTGGTTAATAATGTATGCCTGTTACTGGCTAATAGCAAAATAAGAAACAAAATATATAACATTCTCTCCAATGACTAAGTAGGGATATATAAAACTTATCAAAGTCCTGATATTTTTCTTTGCTTCAAAACTGGACATGTAACATCCACAGATTCAGTATCAAACTAAAATAATATTCTAAGATAATTTCTGCATCTCCTCAAGTACATGTAGCTAGCCATAGCCTGTCCTTTTCTAAGTTAAGGCAAAGGAAACGAACATTTAATTTTAAATAATACAACATTTATGAATATTTTCGTAGCTTAATTAAAGTTAAACCCAGGATTTTTTTTAAGTACATGAACGAGCGCCTAGAGTAAACAGTATTTATCCCAATATTCTTTTGAGTCCTGAGCAAAAGCTTATTGTGTTTGACCGATTATTCACTAGCATTAAAACAAGCAATCGAAAGAGTTCACCAAGTTGTGTTTAGCGGCCGCCATGTTTGCCATGCCTGAGATTCGAGGTGAGTTCGTTTGAGCGTTCAAACTCTATTTTGCGCAGCATATTTGACAAAATACCGGATCAAAAGTAAAGAAAAACCTTTACTTTTGTTCTGTATCAGACTTATTTCGAGATGAATTTAGTAAATAAGACGAATAAACGCTTCGAAGTCCAGCTATGATACCACGGCTCACTCAATCTCTGTTTGTTGTCAAGGGAGAGCTGGTTAGCTTGCAACCCAGTATGGCGTTGCTATGGGCCAACAAGTCACGTGACCGTCTGTTGCAAAAGGCCTATTGCCCTATATCATTAATGCATCAAATCAAAACAGTTTATTGTTTAAACGCTAAAGATCACGGTCGTGGGCTGGGGACAAAACAGCAACACAAAGAAAATCTCTATCAAATGCATTTTGTAGAATAGGTGACAGCCACCAAATACAGTAAATATTGTGGGATAATAAACATTGATACAGCTGATATCTGGAAACCAGACAATTCGAAGTTAAATTTTCCTCAGCAGAGCAGATTTAGTTCAAAATTCTATTGTTCATGTTGATTCTGCCCCCCTCATAAACAAGCTGTGACATAATGATATAGGGCAATTGACTACAGGACAATTTATCACAGGAAATCACAAAACCCATGGTGTGTGTTTAACTACACATAATGTTTATAAGCTGCATTCAGCATTGTGAGTCATGAGCAAAGTCAGTTCAAAGAACTATGGCAAGTTAAAGGCCCACAATCACCCTAGATGCATTGTGGCCATTTGTTTTGTTTTGAAAATTGTGCTATTGTTTCATATATGCTCTGATTGGTTGGTTATCAAGTCTTGCTCCACGTGTACCAATTTTTGACTGCAACAAAATGGCTACTAATTGAACGGGTGTGCACCTGCAAAGCGTCTAGGGTGACTATGGGGCTTTAAACATCAGGCCACAGCCAGCCTGCATCACTTCAATGTTGATAGAGTGTTACAGGGATGGCAGAGCAACATTTCAAGTGTGTGTGTAGGGGGGGGGGGTCATTCAATCATTCCCCCCAGCTGCACTATCTCTGTGTTACCCATCTGTATGATAAGTTTGTTAGCACTGAAGTTTGCGAGGGAGGGGGCAAACAACTAATACATGCTCTCTTTGAATAGTGTCAAATGCTGGGGTAAATCTAGAATGAATTCTTTGGATTGGAACACAATTTGCACCTCCATCCATTTCAAACATGTTTTTGCACCATATTTCAGTGGGTGCTCCAAGCATGTGCTGCAGATGATGTTTCTGAAACCATCTAACTGCAGCAAGGATGCAAGTTACTACTATGCCATTGACCTCAATGTTCTGCTTCATGAAATAGTCCACAACACCTGGTCTCAAATCAACACCTGTAGTGTCTATTCGTCCTCCCAACCCACACCACCTAGCTGTAACAAATGATGATCTTTCTTCTCTAGAATCAGAAGAGCCAAAACGTTCTCCAGCAACTGAAACTGATGCAAAACGTTCAAAGAACCTTGTCACTGACTGAGGATTTAATCCTGGGAAGATGGCTGCATATGATTCTTGTAGGTGCATGAGCTGATCAGCATTTAAACAGCCTTTTGATTGTGGTGGGCAGCAATGGTACATATGATCATTATCAAGCACCTTCCATCTGTCACTTGGTCGCACAGGGCCAATTGAAAGAACACTTGTTTCTATTACCACTTTGCTTGAGAGATTCTCTTCCTGTAAAGATGAATTGAGTGTTCCTGATTGTTGCCTTGTGAGCCTATTGAAGACTGGTAGGAAGATGTGCCTGAATTCTAGTGGGAGTGGCATATCTTTCACATACAAATCAGATGTGAACTTCCGCATGATTTGAATTTCCACAGATCTTTGGTTGGTTGTAAATTCCCCCAAGATACCATTGTATCTCTCAAAACTAAACAACCAAAATGAGTACACTGGGCCAAAATCTAATATACAGTCCAAAATGTGGGTTTGAAGGTGCATGTTTGGAGTAACTCTGTCTTTGCCATACAGCATTTCAAGTTCTTTTCCAAAGTTGACAATATATGATTGCCCCAGTTCAGCCCTTGATTGTGTTATTATCGGGGTACAGAACAATGTACATGCCATTACAAAACTGCGCCACACCTCTAGATCAGCTTTAGGCAAAATATCCCATAGGGAAAATATAGAGAACAGCACAGTCCATGACTTCCACTGATCTGCTGTGAAACCTCCATAACTATTCTCTATCTTCCTAGGCATCCTACCAATGCTTGAAGGAGCTTTGATTCCATCAAGCTTGCACTGAATGGTCGACAAGACTTTCTTTGTAAGAACAGGTTTATCATCAGCCAACCAGATCTTTTGCATGATATGCTTTGCTGTTCCCTGGAAAAGACAATGCATGGGGTCTATGACATGGAAACGGACACAGTCAAAGTATGGCAGGAGTAAAAGTTCACTGAATCTTACTCCGTATTTTTTTTCTTTGCCAGCCTGGTCAGTAATTGAAGTTTGGTTTAAAATCTCCTGTGCATGTTCACGGTGTTTTGCATTTGTTCTTGGAGGTTGAGGATCAAAACCAGAGTAATCCATTCCAATAGTCACATTCCCAGGAAAGAACTTGGTACATTTAGAGCATCCCATGGAAGATGTGTGACCAGTAAAACCACACACTTTTCTTGTGGCTGGTACATCACAACCAATACAGAGAAGTGCAGCATGGACTGTTGTGTTGTTTGTTGTTTCTGGTAGCTTAACCTGTATGCCATTACTCCACAAGATATCCAGCTCTGCAACAAGAGGCTTGAGGAAGCTGTTAATGTTATGCCTGGGTTCATGTGGGCCGGGAATTACTCCCACTAAAAACACATTCTCAGGTCTAAACCTTTCTGCCCTTGGAAGATTCATGAGTACCATGTAGAGCACCCCTACACTGTACACAGAATGCTTAAATGGTTGAAACCAGTCTACATTTAGCATAAATGCATAATTTTGGGGACTTGCTAAATATGGGGTATCTACATCAAAATACTGCCACTCTTGCCATATGCGGCCATCAAAAACATCGGCAAGGAAGCCAACAGGTGTGTCTCTTTTCCTCCAAAGTTCACACTTCATTGCAAATCCAGGACGTTGTAAAAACTGTTGTAAGGTCTGAATTACACTGTTATAGCAGTACACTTTGAAGGGATAGAGTCTGGTGCATCCATTTTTCAAAGTCACTTCTTTCAACAGAGGCTCATTGCATGTGGTACGTCGGAACGCCTGGCGGTGATGAGGGAATGCCACATGAGCACATCGTTTTGTGATAGGGTTTCCATTCCAAACAGTAAAACAATCATTAAAACTGTACAAGCTGTTACAGCCCTTGCAAATTACATACTTTACAAACCGGTCTTTGTCAATGCCAAGGCATTTGCGGAAGAGGTGCACTGACTTTGGAAACAGGAGAGCCACACTTGTCATCACTGGGAGAATAGTTCCAAGGGACTCCATCATTGCCCTCAAGAAAGCCAGTAAAATATCAAGAGCATTGTCTGATATTGAGCAAAAGGAAGTCCACAAACAAAGGAATATCATTGTCCATCTTGCAATGCACATGTAGCTACCCTGAGGACCTTGAGTATTAGCTTCGACATATGGCAACTGGCCACCCTCGATGAAATCACAGTTTATTTCTTCTTCAGATATATTCCATACTTCTGGAAGTATTTGGGGCACTTCCTGTTCCATATAGGCCCATTCACTGTCTGAAGATTCAACTGAACTTTGGTTTCCTCCTTCCTCTTCCTCAGAGCTCACTCCACCTTTATCTGGATAGATTCAGTAAATAAAATGCATTAACCTATAAATATATATACTACAGGCCACATTATGTACTTCGCTTATGGTTCCATGACAGGTGTGTCAAAATGGCACAACAATTGAAAATCTTAGTTATCTACAAATATTCTGAAGGGAGGGGATTTGTCAGGAATTTATGTCCATGCAGTGCCTAACTGGTGAGCTAGGGTGGTGCAGTTGGCAGAGCATTCGCCTCTGTAGTTCCGCTGCTTCTCACTTCTGGGTTTGATTCCCAGTGCTGAAGATGTGAGTTTAGTTTGTTAGTATCTCACCCTTGCTCTGTGGATTTTTCTCTGGGTTCTCCGGATTTCCTCCCTCCACGAAAACCAACTTCAAAATCCAATTCAACCAGGAACGAGGGCCATGTATATATCAGATGAACTACATGTACATCTACTGTGAATTTGTTACCCTCATAAAATAGAGATTTATTTATTTAA
The DNA here is from genome assembly GCA_030867875.1 of Actinernus sp. WN-2022. Classification (NCBI taxonomy): domain Eukaryota; kingdom Metazoa; phylum Cnidaria; class Anthozoa; order Actiniaria; family Actinernidae; genus Actinernus; species Actinernus sp. WN-2022. Next base: position 6,704,843 of record JAOWCC010000237.1, read on the forward strand.
ACTATAGAATACCCATCCACTCAAACAAGGTGGCAAAATGGCTATCACAACACAGTCCCACTGTCACAAACATGAATAAGTGCTCTCCTCAAATTAGTGCCCCCTTTGTGATTGAAATTTAAATAAGCACCTCCCCCCTCCCCTAATAAGTGCTGACAAAAGGATTCATGGTACTGCTCATGTAGTACCGCAGTCCAGACTTTGTGACTTTAATTCATTATTAGTCATTTATAGATTGTGTACAATTTTCATTATATTTAATTTTCATTTCAATTCTCATTTCATTTTTTTCTGATCCATCACATAATTTTATCAAATATAATATTATGATACTAATTTTTATACAGATATATATAAATCATACTTTGATTTTACATGTAAATACTTATTTTTATCTTTGTAAATTAATATGTATACATGACTACGTATACATCAGCACTTGTGCTGCCTTTAAACAATTAAATAATCATGTTGAAATAAAGTCTGTACTGTACTTGTTTCTTGATGTAGTTGACCACATGTCATTTCGCTTGATCAATATTTTCAAAATAAAATAATCGAGTTCAAGTATGGCAGTGTATTTTCAAATAAGTGCCCCCCCCTAAAAGTGAAATTTTAAAACAAGGTGCCTACATTGTACTAAGGTGCTTACCGTAAATGCTCGAATTAGCACAGCTTCAAATAAGTACCCCCTGAGTTAAAAAAAATTATATAAGTGCCCCCCTTCAAATAAGTGCCCCCACCCCTCCATCCAAGAAACAAAGAATGATGAAATCTTCCAGCATCTTATTATTAGTGTAAGTATAAAGTCTATAAACACACACAAATATTTGTTTCAAAGGAATAAAGACTAAATATATTTTTGGTATTTATTGTTACAGTTTATATTGCTTGAAATAAAGAAACTAGTTATACAGTGTAGTCGATATTGAGGCCGAAATTTGGAAAACAAAATAAGTGCCCCTTCAAATAAGCCCCCCCCCCCCCATGACTAAGAAACCCAGGTCATTTACGGTATTCGAGGAAATATGGTATTTATGTTCAGACTGTGGGACTACATTGTCACTCCTACATTGTAAGTATGCTTATTTTGATATTCATGCTTTCTCAAATTATGCTTATCAAACTCATTAACAATTCATGAAGCAAAAACAAAGTAAATCACCAAGTGATAAGTACATGTACTAGATAAAGAATTCACATACGATCTTTATGGGATTTTATACAAGCTCGAGCTGAAACCATAATTCTCAAAAAGATCGGACGTGAATGCTTTATCGCACTTATCAAACGTCTAGATGTAGAGTAATGTTTCCAGTTATTTTGGCAATACGACTTATTTTGGCTGAGAAAATCAAAGCAAAAGTTTATGGAAACCAGGACGAAATCTCTAGTAGAATTAAAGACACTGATGTTTTATTAACCCTTTCCCTACTGGACATGTTTGGCTCAGTTGGTGAAATCCTGAGTGCTAACTCAACCCTCCCCCCTCGGTTCAAGTTTGGCTAGCCCGGGGCAGTTATTTAAATACTGCTGACTTTTTAAGCTGAGGGCTCAAACTTTTCCCACAATGCCATTTGGGAGAATTCTGTGCACTCGTTAGCAGTAGGTATGGCTGCTTCGGTAGGGTTTCCAATGAAATGTGCTCTAATTTGGGAGAAAAAAGCCACTGCAAGAGAGCTAGAGGACATCATTAAGTCTGACGATGGCTGAAAAGTACTTGGTTTGCTTTTAGAAGGCCTTGTGAGGGGTTTCACAGGATTTTTCTGTTGTGTTTCTGCTTTGAGACACATGAAATAATTATTCACTGAAATTTTGCAGTTGGTTGTCTTTTCCCCCTGCTCAACCTATTAGGATGTGTTTTTGTCACTTTAAAGTAACGGCTTGAGTCCAAATCACCGCTCTTGGTTGTAGGGGTAAAAAACCCTACCGGAGTCCCAGAGGGGGAGACCCCTTGTGAATTTTTTGTTGATTAGCCAGCATGCAGTTGGAGGTGGGACCAGGTAAATGTGGTCGAGTGAAATGCAGTGTAAACATCGGTGTGGTTCACAGTCATTTGGTAGATTTTATGCAAACAAACCTGCTGGTTGGAAAGATTAAACAAGGTACTGAAACGACTGAGTGGTGATTTTGTATTTGCTTTTGATTTCAAGTGCGAATGGGAAGGGTTTTTTTGAGCTGATTTTCAGCTCCTCAAAATTCGTGAAAAGCAAAGAAATGAACAACAATCTCCATAACAAATACGTTTTTTTCCAAAGTGGGAGAGTCAAGCGATCTCCGTTACAGCTGTACATGTGGCTTCGAAGTAATTCATCCCTTGAAATAATATCACAACATCGTATTTCCAGCATGTCTAGGTTTGATGCAATAATTTTCTCCAGGTACATGCTTCATGTTGGGCGGTTATGGGCGGTGCAGGAGGGAAAGGGTTAATTTCCTTTGTTGTTGCTTCATGAAGTATTAATGAGTTTGATAAGTGATCTTTAAATCGTCCTGATTTACATAAACTTTTGCTTCGATTTTCTCGGCCAAAATAAGTTGTATCGCCAAAATAACTGAAAACATAACTCTATACTTGCCATCTAGATGTTTGATAAGTGTGATACAAAATTTGTATCCGTGCTTTATGGGGTATACATGTACAAACTCTCGCTTTTAGCTCAAGTTTGTAAATCCCACTCATTTTGTATCTATTACTTATAACTATTTGGGCACTGTGAAACCGTGGACCACACAAGGGTTAGCCTCATTCTGAAGTTAAGCATTCTTAAATACCAGCGAGAAGGTGCAAAATGCAAAACTTCAGCTGATAAACATAGTTGGGAATAGCACACCTCACTGGTATTTATGAATGTTTAACTTCAGAATGAGGCTCACCCTACGTACATGCGTCTGTAGTCCTTGCATTCAATCGTGCTTTCAACCAATGACAAGTCCATTACTTCAAGTAACATGAAGTATGTATCTCGTTCTTTACCCACGGAGTCTCTTCATATAATCATGCTCTTCCAGAGAGCCGTGTCAAATCCGTACTTTCCCCAAACGTAACCGGTCCCGAAATATACCGTCAAGCCAAAAACAAAACTATTTGTAAGCTTAAATACTCCTTAGATGTTTGGATTTTACCTACCACGTTCTTCTAGTTCGAAGTCACTATTTTCTGCTTCCTCTGCTTCCTCTGCCTCCTGTTCTTCATGTTGTTGTTTCACGAGATTTTGTGATAAATTCTCTTCATCGGACGAATAATCAAACATTTTCCTCCAGCGTTTCGTTTTTGTATCATAATTATTTTTGTAATGAAGGCGAAATGTTCTTGTATCTAAATCTTCATCACAACAGCCACAGCGCTTTCTCGTCTTTGCTTTATCAGCCATGTTGACTCTTCAATGAGACTCGACGTGAAACCCTCGACGTCACTAGCAAGCAAGCGAGGTAGAAGCGTGCCTTTCACGTGCAGCAGCTGGATTGACCAATGGCATGCTGAGTTTGCATGATGACGTCATACGTCAAGAATCGATATTGAGACTTGAGAGAATTTAAAGTTGAGAGAAGGACTCACACGTTGGCCAGCTTCTATAGTTTAACACAAATTTTACATCTATTTTACCGTTTCTTTCTACACCAGTGGACGGTTCCTCTGATATTATGATGAGGAATTACAAGCAAAAGCGGGGATCCTCCGGCAGAAATCAGGCAGCGAATGGAGCCCAAACTGGCCAAAGACTTCCGAACCAAACAGCAACGTCTGCTCGATCGGCCAAAGAGCCGAGACAAGGTGAAGCCCGTGAAACTGAAAGGGTGGAAAATGTAAGCTCAGTTACACCTCCGCCTCCGCGGACCACTACTAGTAATCACCGGCGAGAAAATGAAACTCCACGGCCAAACAGCATCGTTTCTATGTCGGGCACAGAAAACACCCCTCCAAACACCGTGGAGAGCGGTGCAAGTCGGCTGTTTACTCCGCCGGTCGTCCCACACGAACGTGGCGCAGAGAGGAGGAACATCCTGGCTCCTCTAAGATTACATCTTGTCGGTGAACCAGGCCATTCGACAGGAGGGACTGCAGAACCCAATGATCTGGCTGACCAGCTTAGACAGTTCATGGAGAAACAGGAATCATTTAACGAGGAGCTCATGCTCACGATTCAAGAAAAAGAGCGGGAAAATGAAGAACTGAGGGCGCGCTCTAGAAGAAAGCGACTACCAAAAGTTCTTACGGTATGATTTTTTATATATTTAATAGTAATGTAGCCTGCGAAAGCAGCCGCATCTTTGTGCTCGCTCCGAAACGGATTCCCTCAAAGTCAAAGAAACGTCTGCGGCACGAGCGTGAAAATTCCATACTGATGACTATATTTGGGGAATTTGGAGTTCTAAAATGTTTGATTTTCTAGTGATTCCCAATAGGAAATTTTCGATTGGAGTCGTAAACTACACTTGATCCAAAGATTCTCTTTCTATATTTTTTAATGTGTTGAAGAGCTGTGCCCTGCTTTTGGCTTTGAATCCCTCACCAACAGTCAGGTCAATTCCTTATAGCGATACTTACTGTGACGTCACACTGCACAGGCCAGTCACGCCACATTTGTTGCTTTCTGTGGTTGGCAGAAACGAAGCGTGAACCCAGTCAGATGCTTATAAAATATCACAGGTCGGTGCTTATTCATCGCCAAATTACTTTCTTGTTCTTCCAAAATGCAAGCAAGCCCTTTCATCGAAGCTTATATCCTCTTAACTTATAAGTCTTATAAAGGAATTAAGATTTGGAATCAGAATTGAGACTTTAGATGTATTTTGTGAGACCTAAATCGCTAGTTCCCATACAAGTCATACAAACACGCGGGGTTTTTTGCCAACCACATTATATATGCAAATATATAAATGATGTCAGTGTTTACAAACAGTAAGTATCGCTATACAACTGTTATATATTGTGGTGGTAAAGATGTGTGTGTTTACGTGTACGTACTAATGAGACTTAATGCAAGTCTTGTTCAGTTTGTTGTCCAGGTACCACAAAGTTCGAAGCAAGGTTGATTCTTCAGGGCTCGAAAAAAAATGTTTTTCCTATATTCAAGCTTCAAAACTTGGGGTGCAGCTTATCTGCGGGTACAGCCTATCTGCAGGTTTTGCGGTACATTATTTCTCAAATTTTCGCACCCTCCCACCCAGTTACAGGTAGAGAGGTTTCTCCCATTGGAGTATAGTTAGTATTCAATTTTAGTTGAGGTACTTCACTGAATATATAAATGCCTCATTGTGCCAAAATGAAAGATGTCTTTGTTTCTTGATTCTTGTCTATTAAATGAAAATTAAACTGTCTTGTAACTCTGTAGGCCCATGTGAGGGAAATTTACAAACATTTAATAACAAATGAAGATGATGGGACTGCTCCTCCAACTTGGGATGTAACCAAATGGTATGTCAATCATGGTACATGTATTTGTTTTAACTCCAAGAAATTCCTCTTCAATTGTAAGGCTACAGACCAGCTGATATTATCAAGATGTTTATAAATCCAGACATTGTAGTGCAGACCTTGATAATTTGCATGACATTTCGATTATATTCTCCTGCCTTTTATTCTTCAGCCTTGAGCCGAGCCATCATGCTCTTTTGTGTTGCTTTGTTCTTTACAGAAACCCCAGTCAGCCCTCTTCACAATTTAATTAGAAACTATGTACTACATTTGTATGTAGGAGGCAATTGAAGGTTTCTGCATAAAAACAACGTACATGTATGTGACAATTTTGTTTCACTGTCATCAGTCTTTCCTGTTTTTCATGGTCACTTTTATATTTTTCAAGTCAAAATTTTATGTAGATCGTGACCATATGACGCGTATGTGAAAATGTTGATTAGATAAAATTTGAGATTTTATTTAAAATATTTTTTTAGCTTTTTCTAGTCTCTGCTACCCTCTTTGTTTTAATATTACAAACTTGTTTACCAGACAGCTGAGTCAAATGTGAGTTCAGGGTTTTCAATAACATTTGAAGTAAGTGGCAAAACTTTAAGAGTAGGCGGCGAGCATCGAGCGCCATTGGCGCAAATATATAATTTAGGGGGAATTTTTCAATCAAAGTAGGCGGCGATTTCATGTAAAATACCCGGCGAGATTGAAAACCTTGGTCAGTTATTATTCTCTTTTGACTTCTTTTGGGTGTTTTCATGTCTTCCATTAAGGTCTATTACTTTGTATATTTTACCTGTTTTGAAGTCTTACTTTGTCGTATCTATTTTTCAAATTTGAATGTATTAGCCTTTTACTTATCAAAAATTTGCTACAGTGCACATCGCAATGAAACATTAAGTTATTTTGATTGGCCAAGCAGCATTATTGAACCAGTGGACAGAATTTCAGTGCTTTGCATTTCTCCTTCTGGCGAAATCCTCGTGAGCGAGCTCTTCTTGTAACTAACACAGCTAGTAACAAAACCGATTACCTTATGTTTACCTTAGGACTTAACATGGGCTGAAAAGAATTTTGGGTACATAGCCCAAATTTTGACAGGGCAATGCCATAGGGATACCTCTTTATAAAAAAAAGTCCCCAGGCAAAGCATAAACTAAACCCAACACGACTGTTTTTGGAAAGCTCAGACCACGAAAGTTACCGAAATGGCCTTCCTACATGTAGCTGTTTGTTGCCCTTGCAGTATCTCTATAAATGAAATGGTTTGCAATTGCTTTTTTATATTTGACAGCTTTGGTGATGAAGAAAACAAGCAACTGAACGCAGCCATTCTGAATGGTGTGCGTAGCACAGACAGTGAAACACCCACTATCACAATAAAAGGTGAGAACTGTCAGCATTACAGTGTACTTTTAAGAATCCGAGCCATTGCAAGTGTGTGATGAAGGGCTATTTAAAGATTATGAGGAAAATATTAGTTCAAAAGTTTGCTATGCAGGTGGCAAATACCTATTTTAGCAAGTGGGCAATTCCACAGTATTTTGCATGTCACGGAGGGGAAAATCACAAGATTGAAAGCTGCCTACCAATTAGATACTTGAATTTAAACAAACTTTTGAACCATCATGTATACCATTTTCAATAGCTCTTTAGGTGTTATGAATTTCAAAATGTTTTGTAAAATACCCAGTGAGATTATTTTTAATGTTAGCTGTCACGGAGGGGAACAGAGAAGTCACAAAAAGTACAATTCCAAATCTAACCCCAAATTCCTGTGAATATATTAAAGCTACAACTTTAAACACATGTTTTATTAAACATTTAGTTCATCAACTAACAAATGACATCAAATAATCAAATGTTTAATTTCTCTAACTTCTCCAGCTAGGAGGTAAGTCAAAAGGACCAGCGTCACGGAGGGGAAGTCACGGAGGGGAAAGTTTTGTCCCATAACAATGCCATACCAATTTTGTCTTAATTAATCCCACTGGAATATTAATTTAACTTATAACATTATGTAATTATCCTGGGAACATAAACAAGGCCTGTGAGCAATCAAACTTATTACTAGTTACATTTACATAAGCACATGGCAAAGGTTGCCCACAATGCATTGCTGCTATGAGCATGCTCAGAGGTTACAATTATGATCTGATTTGGGTACAAACAACATATTATTGTGTTGAATGTATGAAAATGATACATTTTATGCAATTTCTAAGTAATTTAAACAGCTTTTTTAAGTTTTAATTCCCCTCCGTGACATAATTTTCCCCTCCGTGACACTTGTTATTATTGAAATAGAACAAAGAAAACTTGCAGTTCAGAATTTTTTTTCATTTATGTAGTTGTATTGAACTTGAACCCAGAAGTTTATAAAATATTGTGAATTTTGTTTCGACTGTTTTGGAAATATGAAAACTTATATCTATGTGGTTTTCCCTTCCGTAACAGGCAATTTTGTATTTCAGCTAATTAATGATAATTTATGACAAGATAGGAGTGTGCCGACATTTCAAAATCATATTTTTTTTATACTTTAGTTATTAAATAATGGGAAAATGTAATGATCTTGTAAGGTTTCAGTAATTAAGAATTCAGAGTTCCATGTCCCAAATACTGTGGAATGGCCCAAGTACATAATTTAGAGATTTTTTACCAACTCGCTATTAAAATTGAGTAGTCACAACGTTCTAGAAATAGTAACATTAAGGTAGAAAGGCACTTTACCATAAGATGAAAATTTTGATCTTACACGTATTTGATTATATTTATTTTTAATATTTCAGCTGCCATGCGAGTTCACTTTCGAACGAAAAAACGTGAGTTTTATCTGCAAAGGGAAAAGAGAGAGAAATCTACTCTTAAAGAACAAAGGAGGAGAAGCAGATTAAATTCAGTAAGTGTATAGTATAAATGATATTAACATCCTTACTTTCAGTGGCCATCACTATGGGTAAGGAATTAATATTTTAGACAACTTTCAAGCCATGCTTATATATTACAACACTTGTTTAATTTCCAATATACTAGCCTGTGTACAGCCGTCCGTATCCCCTCAAAACTCGGGAAGGGACGTCTGTGCTACACTGTCGTTAATCGTGTTCCGGCATAATTTTGCAGAAATTACATCTCAATTTCCATTGGCCAAGAAACACTAGAGGGTACACATTGTAGATTTCAGATTGTTCATTTCCTATTGTTAACGGCAATGCAAGAGACAAAGAGGGCTGGGAAGCGGGGAAATAAAATAAATTCCCTTCTTCGATAGCCTATACACAGACCTCCGTAATCCCTTCAAAGGAAGGGATTTGGAGATCTTTCTTTCCTCGAGGAAGTGGAAGATTGGATAAATTCGAGAGTTTGAGAACAACATGAACTCGAGGTTTGAGAAGTCGCGCTCGGATTTTCCCACGGAGCCAGAACTAAGGTCAACATAACCGCTAAGCCAATCAGCACCCGCTATGAGGCACCAGCCAATCAGCGACTGGTTACAACATTCCTGTAACTATCCACGTGACCTAGAACACGATTAACTCATCCGTAGTACAGACCTCCTTTTCCTTCCTTTGAAGGGATTACGGAGGTCTGTGTACAGGCTACAATATACAGGTAACCAAGATTTTATGACAATCATAGAAATGTAAAAAGACTCGCCTTTGCCTGTCCTCTTTTAGAATTGGCTTTTAAGTGAGGTACATGTATAGAAAACTAAGGCAAGAAGAGGGTGGTAGTCATTAGAGCATTTATAATATTCCTCCTGAGTTTTAAAAAAGGAAGGTACATTGTACAGTTAAACCCTGGCCAAATGAGACACAAGTCAGCACAATTTTTCAACTTGTAAGGACTTGCATTCTATGTGGCCACCTTGCATGTACTTGCACTGACCTGTGTTGTCTTGGATCGAATTTGGTCTTCAAGTTGACAAGTTTTCACCGTTTTGCCAACCAACACAAGTCAATGCAAGTTTATTCAAAAGACATAAAACCAAAAGCAGTTGAATGGCTTTCCTGGGCGGCTTGCGTAGAAACGTGTGTCGTTTGGCTACTTGCATGGACTTGTGCTTTGGCTTGCTGTTTATGCAGTATTCTGTATAATGTTTGTTATTTTCCAGTTTATTGTAGAATGTCACTTTTTTTTCTAGTTACATGTAATTTTTTAACTACATGTAGGTTTGTTTGGGGGTACTTGACAGTTATTCACGAAATGGAGGCGAATAGTGGTGGATATTTACTGAGCCGCTTTGGCAAGGTAAATATCCACCACTATTCACCGAAGTGGAGGTGAATAACTGTTTTAGTATATACATATACCACACTGCAGGTGAATAGCTAGCACCAAATAGTTATTTTATTTTCTGTCAAATGGACAAAAACTCGCACAAGGTGATTGCTGCTTCACTCGGAGGTGAATATGAAATCATATTCACTGTTTGAGTAGCCAATCAGAGCGTGTGATAAGTGATATCCACTAGTGTGGTATATAATAATATAATATATCCACCCTCCCCTCCTGTCTTTTCCTACCTCTCTCTTCTCTTATCACTAAGTTCCCTTATTACCTAGTTAGAAAAAAAAAACTCGACGAAAATTAACTGCATCAAATATTTTAAGTCTGATTTTATTATGTATCTTATTTAATATTTCTCAATTTGCAGAAAAAGACTCTTAGGCTAAAAGTATTAAGAGATTCAAGCTCAATTGCTGAGACAGACAAGACCAGGATCAAAGCCGTAATGACCATAGACTACATTTCCTCAGAGCATACTGTTTCTGAGGAATCAGACAATGGAGGCTCTAGGGCATCAGATGAGTCAGAGGACTCGGACAGCAGAGGCCCCAAAGAATTTACAGTCCACAAGCTGGCTTGGAGGAGTGCTGAGGCAGATAGAGTAATGGAGTCCCTCGACAGGAGGGTGCAGAAGCGCCGTGGGAGGAAAGGTCGCAGCATGCTGTACAAAAGGAAGGCAGGGGCAAATTCCACACGCAGTTTCCCTGATGATGCCCCTGCATGGGCTGTCAGAAACCCTGCACCTCCAAGACGCTAGTCTGCAACAGAATATTTGTATGGCCATATATTTATGTGACCACCCCTAGGTTGTTGGATTTTCATCAAAGGGAACTTTGACCTAGAAATACACACCCTGCTAGCAGAGGTCTCATGTCTCATGTATTGTCGTTTGTATTTCCGTAGCTGTGGTCATGGTCAGTCTGATGCATCTGGTTTATTTTTAACAAGACGGAAAAGACTGACCACAACCGAAAGCTACGGAAATACAAATGTGAAACCCCTACTACATGTAGCAGGGTACTGAGAAGACACTTATCCATTTTAATTTCAGAGTTTTTAAATTTTTCATAGAGTTGATTTGGTAAACACCACATTAGTAAATACCATTATGTTCTGGGGAATACAGTATTTCAATAGACCTTATTGTGGTGTTGACTGCCTGACATTTTGATAGGTAGACAATACCCTGTATTTACAAGAGGAATACAGTTAGAATATGATGTCAAATAATTTCCGTAAAAAAAGATGAATTCCAAACTTGAGATACTAGATAAAAAACTATTTCTCCAGATTTGAGGGCTGCAGCTGTTCTGGAGAGCAAGCAGTTGTATTTTTATTTCTCCATGCATTTGTCTGTATTTTTTCTGTGCCGATGAACACAACTTTTACAGACAAATGTATGCAGAGCTCTAAAAATATATTTAGCTTTGTTTCAAAATTGAGATATTATGGTAATTGTTTGACATTGGCTTCTGACTATTTCTCTTGTAAACACAGGGCTCGGAGCTTGTTTTTACCAGGCCCATTTGTGCGACCAGTTAATTTTTCCAGGCAAAATTTCTTAATTTTAGGTGCACAGTTGAGACATGAATGGCATATTAGCGGATTTTTCTAGGTGCACAAGTGTGACCAAGTTTAATTAATTTCTTGTGTGAAGTTTGAAAAACTTGGTGGTCGTAGAGTCGAGCCCTGGGTCTTGTCTACCAATGAAATTGGCGCTCAATACTGTAATCGGGTCTGTATTGTTTGCCAAGTAATAGGTGTCGATGAAAGGTATCTTATGTTTTTGATACATTTCTATGACCATGGCGTTTTCCACAATAAGATACACGTCTTCATTTCTTTCAATGGAAATGTTTATAAAAATTGATGTTACAGAAATGCGTTATTTATAATACGTATGTATTATTATTGATTCAATGTCAAATTTGTTATGAATCTCTTAATGCTATTTTGCATTTTTATTTTGGCTGAAATATCTAGTATTTTTATATTGATAGATATCTTTGCAATGATTCACAGTGAAATTTGTATGTATCATATTTTTTATTAGGAGATTTTAAAATTTGTTTTCAAATTTAGATAAAGATTATAATTATTTATTCAGTTCAAATATATTTAAAATGTAGTAAATACAACGAACAATTATTTTTAAATAAATAGACTTTAGTAGCAATATTATATTGAGTTGTACTTTGTTTTGACTGATCTTGAGCAACATTCTTCCATATTTGGTTTAACAGCAATCTCTGGGGTTTACTACCAGAGCCCAATAAAATGCAGAGTTTGGGTCGCCAACAAAATTTACAAAGTGCAAAATTGGCTGCATTTATCATTTTTGCGCACAGATCAAATTTAGTCGTGCTGATGATGTAAAGTTTTATCACCTGAGCAAAACTGATTGCAAACGGTATTTGATTGAATTTACTGCAAAGGCAAATCTGACTGTATTCTATATTTGCGCACTGATCAAATTTAGTCGTGCCGATGAAAAGTTTTATCACCTGAGCAAATTTGATTGCAAACTGTATTTGATCGAATTTACTGCAAAGGCAAATCTGACTGTATTCTATATTTGCGCACTGATCAAATTTAGTCGTGCCGATGTAAAGTTTTATCACCTGAGCAAATCTGATTGCAAACGGTATTTGATCGAATTTACTGCAGAGGCAAATCTGACTTTTCTAAATTTGCGCACTGGTCAAATTTAGTTGTGCCGATGATGTAAAGTTTGTCACCTGAGCAAATCTGATTGCAAACCGTATTTGATCGAATTTACTGCATGGGCAAATCTGACTGTATTCTATATTTGCCACTCTAGCAAATCTAACTGTAGATCACATTTACATTACATTTGCTAGGGCCGTAAATGAGGTGCCAAATGTCTAACTTTGCTACACATTTGCTCAACCGTCCAAACTGAGACTAAAAGCGGTATTTACCACCTTTGCACGCATAGTAAATGTAACCCAAAGTCCATATTTGAATTTGAGCAAATGTATTTAAATGTGAGCAAAAGCGGTATTTACTATTGCTTTGCTAAACATTTGCTCTTGGTGCAAATCCGATTTTTCGTCCAGTGTTGGTAACAAAGTAAGACTACATTTTTCAGGACAATTGTTTCTGTATTGTGACGTTGTTGTGACGTCATAAGGGATGCCTCCTTTTCTGGTGAAAATTAACTTTTAAAACACGTTTCAAAAATATTACGTCATCAGAAAGCTTTTATGAAATATATTCATTTGCCGAAAATTTGAACATTCTACGATAAACATATTAAAAGTTATGGACGATTTACTGTATTTATAACGTCATTATTAGTGACGTCATTATTAGTGACGTCATACTTCAAGCTTAAATCAGATTGCCGACTATAAAAATATTATTAAAGAGAATACTATGACTTGTGAGTGTTAGCCAAATGCATTTCATTGATAAAATTCCAAAAATATTGAACTGGCTATTTTCTGAGGGTACACAAATATATTTATGACGTCATAATGACGTATACAAAAACTGGGGCTTCAATTCTAAGCTGTTATACTCAAAAAATCAAAATTCTAAAAAGAACACGTTGTTACTACTAAAGAGCTCTATTGTTGTGCAAAATATGATGCACCAGTATTTCGAACTGTAAAAGTTAAAACAAGCGACATTTTCATAAATGGTTTTATGCTATTTATTTCCCGCCAATTTTTGGCGGAAAAATTACCAAAATTAAAACTTTAATAACTTTCGTTTACTTCAACCGATCGATAACGGGTTTTCGATTATTTCATTCTCATGAACAAGAGATAATAAAACGTTTTTAGAGGTAATAAAAAAATTATTAGAAACCTATTAGAAAAGGATATATGACGTCATTGTGACGTCATAATGATGGCTATATTAGCTTAACTTATCAGACTATGTTTTGTTTGCACTCCTTTATACACCTACGAAAATTCATTCTTCTATGTCGAAAACATTTAAATATATATAAAACCCGCCGTTTTTAATGTATTTATGCTCGGGACTGTTATTGCAGTGCAACTAGATTACGTAAGAGTACATTCCACACTTGTTTATACTCTTTTGTTATTCAAACAGATAAAAGTCATGTCGCAATCAAGTTTTATACTCTTAGGACAGTCAGTGTAACGGATCAAACGACAGTTAATTTTTTCCTTAATATCATGTCAGATAGAGGCGAAGAAGAAGATTCTATTCCACATGCTTCCCGAGATCAAACTGACAAGACAGTTTTGCAACTGAAATCATACTTCGATTCAAAGTTTTTGTCATTGAAGCGTGAACTATCACAGGACCAGATAAAGTCCTCTTCCTCACTAGCAAAGAAGCTTAAATCCGAAAGTAGTGTGAACTTCAAATTCTACGGTAACAAGAAACAATTTGATTTTAACACGCAAACTTTGGACCAAATTTCTCATAGTTCGGATCTTGTGAACTCTTTGAAACACCTCGTCGACCTTGAGGACCCAGACAACCAGGAGGTTACAGCGCTGATTATCAAGCTAGACGAATCTCTTAAATTTACTACAAAGTCGGTAGATCGACGGAACAAGCTCATCAGAATCGCCGATAAGTCGGAAGCGGGTTGGGCTGTAGTCGACGAGTATCTGTCCGACGAAGTCGCCTCTGGCTCTGAAGACGAGAAGAAAATCCGTGCGGCGGAACAAAGGGCAATAAAAAAGAAAAGAAACTCCCGTAAACAGCAAGCGGGACAGAAGTTAAGTATTAGTGTGTCCGTTCGTCTTTGATTGACATTTTTAGTGTTTTCGCGCTATTTTCTAAGGCCCGTTCTTTATATTCTTAACTATGCTTTTTCAGTTTCGCATCCTAGCACTGCACATATCCTATCCTACCAATAATAATAAAGTATTATGGTTAACATACAGGTGTTCTGTGTTTTATACGGAGATAAAGGTTTAGAGCATAAATGAGTTATTGTTGGCACGGAGTATAGACAATAAATGTATTTATGCTCGGGACTGTTATTGCAGTGCAACTAGATTACGTAAGAGTACATTCCACACTTGTTTATACTCTTTTGTTATTCAAACAGATAAGAGTCATGTCGCAATCAAGTTTTATACTCTTAGGACAGTCAGTGTAACGGATCAAACGACAGTTAATTTGTTCCTTAATTTCCATAGATTATAAGAAGACAAACGCCCCCTACTGGTTTTACTGCTGTCTCTTCTATTTCACCGGGAAATTTCAATAATTTTCGTCCGTCAACAACGAGAAAAGTTTTTGGTAAAAGCCAGAACGACGTCTGTTTCGCCTGTGGCAAGACAGGTCATTGGAGGAACAACTGCCCAAACTCCAGTGCTTACTTCTCACCAGGACCGTCCTACACGTACAGTAATTACAGGGATTATACAAACAAGACCAGCGGTACAAGTGGGCAGCACTAAATTCATCGCCCAGAATAAAGTAGTAAGAGAAATCATTGAAGGTAACCAGTATTTTCAGTACGTTAATGGGAGAGATTTAGAATTTGAGGGCAGTTTGGATACTAATCCTACAGGCCTTACTGCCTTAACAGTTAAAGGCAGGCTCAGAAAACATATCAAGTTTTGGAAGGATACGCTTACAGCTAGTAACTTCATTATCAATACTATTGATAAAGGTTATGTTATTCCGTTCATTAACACGCCACAACCTGCTAGATTTAAGAACAATAATTCGGCAAACAAGCATTCTGAATTTGTAACTGAATCTATAATAGAACTTGTTCAATCAGGCTGTGTTATAGAAGTCGTAATCCCTCCGATCGTGATAAACCCATTATCTGTATCGGTACAAACGTCGGGCAAGAAAAGGTTGATCCTCGATCTAAGACATGTTAACTTCCACATATGGAAGCAAAAGATCAAGTTTGAAGATATCAGAGTAGCCAATAATTATCTTCCGTATGATAATTTCATGTTTAAATTTGATCTTAAGTCCGGCTACCATCATATCGATATAATGGTAGAACATCAATCTTTTCTTGGATTTTCTTGGTGTTTCAATGGAGTATGTAAATTCTTTGTTTTTACGGTTCTTCCATTTGGTCTTTCGTCTGCTCCATTTATTTTCACGAAAGTGGTCCGTGAATTAGTTAAATATTGGAGAAAGCATTTTGTCAGAATTACAGTGTATCTCGATGATGGTCTCGGTTCAGCTAGAGATTGGGCAAGTTGCGAGAGGTCGTCTAATTTTGTAGAGAAGGTTCTGAAGTTGTCGGGTTTTCTGCCTAATGATAAGAAGTCGGTCTGGCAGCCTACAACCAAATTAGAGTGGTTGGGATACATGATAGATTTGTCTACTCACGTTATTGCTATTCCCACAGATAGAATTCACAGTACTCAGCAGATTATTGATAATATTCTTTTGCATTCTTTCAGTACAGCCAGAAAAGTGGCACAATTCGTAGGAAAAGTTATTTCCATGGGTTTTGTACTTGGTAATATTACTCGTATTATGACCAGATATTCTCATTTCGATATTTTGAGAAGATTTTCGTGGGATATGAGGATTGAATTATCGAGCTCTACTCTAATAGAGTTAACTTTCTGGAAAAACAATCTATTGTTGTTGAACAGTAAACGCATGCTTAAGCAGCAATTTGTTTATTCTAGAATATGTTATTCTGACGCGAGCTCTACCGGTTGTGCAAGCTACATCTTAGAATTTCATAACGCAATTGCTCATAAGATGTGGAGCGACATGGAAGCTCAACGTAGCTCTTCTTACAGAGAACTTTATGCCATCTCCCTCGGTATGGAGTCCTTCATTAATATGTTGAAAGGTCAAACGATTATATGGTATACCGACAATCAAAGCGTTTCGAGAATAGTCGAAGTAGGTAGCATGAAGGAAGACTTGCAATGCATCGCTCTTCGTATTTTCAAGATATGTGTACAACATAATATCCGACTCCAGGTGGAATGGATCCCTAGATCACTTAATGAAAGAGCAGATTTTTTGAGCAAAATCGTAGACTACGACGATTGGCGAGTTAGATCGAGATACTTCTGTGTGATTGAGGACAGGTGGGGTCCACATTCTGTGGATAGATTCGCTAATCATGAAAATACACAATTACCTCGTTTTAACAGCAGGTTTTGGTGCCCGGGCACTGAAGTAGTAGACTCGTTTTCGGTTTCTTGGGCGAATGAAAATAATTGGGTAGTCCCGCCTATTTTCCTCATCCCTAGAGTTATTAATTACATCGTTGCCACAGGGTGTAGAGGTACCCTTATGGTACCAAAATGGCCTTCTGCCGTATTCTGGCCTATGGTGTACACAGATAGAGGGTTATCGTGCATATTTACTGATATATGTGAAATCCCGTGTGGTACAGAGGTGTTTGAATTTGGCCATAACAAGAAATCTTTGTTTGGTTCACCTGAATTTCGCTCCGGTGTCCTTTTCCTAAGGTTTCATAGCAGAACTGATTGACGAGCATCGGAGGACAATTATCTTGCATAAAGTTGCATGATCATGGTTTGCGGTATTTTGTCGGATGTTTCAGATCAAGCGCCCACCTGGACGTTATCTACGTTATATTGATACGCAATAACTAGGGTCCACTTGGAACCTGACTGAAATATGTAAATATTACTACTTTGGTACTTATACATGTACGACTTAGCGAGATCATTTGATATTTTGAACCTGAGCTACCTGGCATGTTAACCACTTGGTGTTAGTTGACACAAGTCATATCGGATTCACCTGGATCCTAGTTTGTTGAGTAAGTCGAAGAAACTACTTAGTTTCCGTAATTAATTAATTATATTATTTGTATGCATTTACTGGGACCACCTGGTCATTATTGTTTTATCTGTAAAGTCCCACTTGGGTTGTAATCAAGATTGAAGTTTCAATAACAACAACAAAAACAAACACAACAACAACAAAAATCCCACTTGGGTTCTCAGATTTACATCTGTTATCTAGGTTGCTATTGGCGACACCTGTTTGGGCCGCCTTTTGTTCGAAACGAAAGATAGAGTACATCGACAACCGATATAATCTCTATACAATTACATTGTTTTCGTTTATATATCCCTTTAGGTATGGTTAAAGGTATATTTATGATTAATATATTCTTATTATTATATTTTGATCAGATATTACTTCAGCTGTATACCAGGAAGGAAACGGTCAGACGGATCAGAAGTTGTGGTTCCTTGCCTTAAATTCTAGAGCAGATAATACTGTTTTGTCTTACTGTAGAAACTTTTGTAAATTCAAATATTGGTGTAAACTCAGTAATATGAGAAATTCTTTCCTTCCCGCTACACCTACTACAGTTGCTATGTATCTTAAATCAATGTTTGAAGAAAATAAGGCTAAGGCAACCATACACAACATGTATTATGCAATAAATTGGATACATAAGTTGGCAGGATTCGAGGATAGAAATCCTTGTAATAAGTTTCTTGTAAAATCAGTTGTAGAGGCTTCAAACCGTATTAATAGTAAAGCTGTTAAGAAAGCTGAACCAATAACCCCTGAGGTTCTAAGGATACTTTGTAAGCGTTATGGGGATAGTAGTAACTTAGTTGACATTAGATTCATATGTATGTGTTTACTTTCTTACGCGGGGTTTTTCCGCATTTCTGAATTATTGAATATTAGGAGGAATAATATTGTAACCCAAGACGAGTATCACAAGATCCTCGTAGAAGTTAGCAAAACAGACAAATACAGAGAAGGCTCTTGGGTTTATATTGCCAAAACGGGCAATGATACATGCCCATATACCTTTCTCCTTAAATACTTGAGTGCTGCATAGATACCTAACAATTCACAAGGTTTCATATTTAGATCAGTAAGATATGACAAACAAGCCAAAAGAAACGTTCTTTCTACAAAAGTTCTTAGCGCCAACAGATCTAGAGAGATACTTAAAGCAAATCTGGTATCTGTCGGAGTAAATTCTTCTGGTTTTAGTAACCACAGTTTTAGGTCTGGAGGGGCTACCGCAGCAGCGAATCTAAATATACCAGACAGATTATTTAAAATCCACGGTAGGTGGAAATCTGAGTCTGCCAAGGATGGCTACGTGTGTGACAAAATCGAGGCACGGCTAATAGTGCCTAAGAATATTGGACTGTAAAGTATTCTCAAAGTAATTGAAACTGATGCTTTTTCAGTTTCGCATCCTAGCACTGCACATATCCTATCCTACCAATAATAATAAAGTATTATGGTTAACATACAGGTGTTCTGTGTTTTATACGGAGATAAAGGTTTAGAGCATAAATGAGTTATTGTTGGCACGGAGTATAGACAATAACGATCATTTGTGCCCGGCGTGTATCATGTTCGCGCTCTCCAAACTGATTTTTAATTGCACAAAATGGCTAAGGGAAGCCTAGAATTTAATAAAATAAAATAAAAACGGGATCGAGTTTTCATTTCATTGCCACTTTAATACTTTAATATTGACCAATTGTTGGATATATCATTGTCTGTTTTAATAATACTGTCTGGTGTGGAGCCAGACAGTGAACTTTGGGCTGCGGCTAGCCGTTGTCAAGCGTTGCCAACGTTTCCCAGTCACTTATCCCAACAGGCGGATTTGTTTGAAATTCGATTTAGGCTCGAGAAATGGGGATTATTTCAATTAAATGGCACGAGGCTCTTGGAATAGATACTGCTGTGCTATTATTTGAGGTTTAGTTGCGGTTGGCATTGAATTTTTGGATGCAAGTTCGAGCGTGATGTTCGAGTTATAGAGGTTTTGCACCACCACGTGATGGCAGCCATGTTGGTGTCCAGAACAATGAGATTTGTTCAATCATGTGAAAAATTAAATCTCAAAGGAATAACATTCTATTGTTCTGGCCACCAACATGGCTGCCATCACGTGGTGGTGCAAAACCTCTATTGGGATCGAGAAATTGCCGTTGTGTCCGTCCTTGCCTTCTTTCTTAGTTGGAGAGGTCGAGGGGTAAAATTTCAACAGAATTTGCTGAAATTGAATACAGAGCCCAATGGAGAACAGGTAAAGACTTCAGGGGAGTTTTCATTGAATCTATTTCAGTATTACTGGCCTAACGGATACAACCAAATACTCGTCCAAAATCTCATACAAACCCTTATAATTTGAAACTCAAACAGGGCTTGGGTTTCCTGTGCTGACACAGTACCAATCAATCAATCAATCAATCAATCAAACTTTATTGCTCTTACAATGACATGTATACAATATAAAAAAGAAAAATAACTACTATATATATACAATGTGATGGGCAATACAGATTAAATAATATTTGAGCCTGGAGGCTAAATAAACTGTGAAGTTCTCGAGTTAGCCTCCAGCCTTGTTAATTAGCAATTATAATAGGAGAAAGGAAATCGGGAAGGAAATTTAGAAACTAGTTTAGATTACTGGGAAAACTCTAAGAATTTGAATATTAATTACAAAAAATATAAATAATAATTTGAGGAATTATAGATAGTTATTTTGAGTATTGGTCTGACAATAAATACTGTTTTATGCTTTTTGAGAAAGAAAATACATTTAAATTTTTGAGGTGGTCTGGGAGATTTCGCCAAAGGTCAATTGCCATGAATGAAATCATTTGTTTTCCTATGTTTGTTCTCACGCCTGATTTATATAAATTTTGTTTGGCTGCATATCTCGTATTATAACTGTGGACATTGCTGGCATATTGAAAAAATTTATCGAACAAGTTAGGTAATTGACCTTTGTGCCAGAGGTGAACAAATTTTAATGCGTGGAGATGGTAAACATTGTGAACTGTAAGTATATCTAAGATATTTAGCAGTGGGAGAGCACTTTCAGTATTTCTACCATACAATGTGGCAAAAAATATTAATCTTGCGACATGGTTTTGCTTTGTTTGTACTTTTTGTAAATTGGTTTTATAAGCGCTGCCCCAAGCTAATATCGCATATGAGATGTATGGATAAATAAGATTGTAATAAATTTGCTTTAGTTGCGTCAATGATAAATAGTGCCTCAGCTTGGATATAATACTTGTGTTTTGTGAAATACGCGAAGATACATATGATATATGGTATTTCCAACACATTGTATCGTCAATCATGACTCCTAGATATTTTATGTGGTCTTTTCTTTTCAAGGAGTGGCACGATCCATCAGAGGTCAATATTTTGATATCAATATTCATGTCCCTTTTCTTAGCTGACTTTATGATCATAAAATTAGTTTTCGATAGATTAATAGATAACTTATTTATGTTACACCATTCTTTGACCATTTTTAATTCAGAGTTCATTAAATTTTCTAGGCTTTTTAAATCTTTAGCCGATGCAAATACATTTGTATCGTCCGCAAATATTTTGAATGTTAGGGCATCAGAACAATTCGGTATATCGTTGATGTAAATTAAAAATAAAAGTGGTCCTAGAGAGCTATCTTAAGGGATGCCACAGATCATTGTTTGTTTGGGGGAGTCGACATTTCCTAGAGACACATACTGCGCCTGTTCGTTAAATAACTTGTGAACCATTTTAAGGGTAGGCCTCTAATGCCATAGGATTCTAGTTTATTTAGTAGTATTCCATGGTTAACAGTGTCGAATGCTTTCGAAAAATCTAAGAACACTCCACAAGTATACAAGTTATTATCAATCGCTTTTCTTAGGTTATCTGCAATTTCTGTTATAGCCTGGGATGTCGAGCGGCCTTTGCGAAATCCAAATTGGAATTCAAAGAGAGTTTCTTGTTTTTCAATGTAATTAATAAGTTGCTTGTATATTAGTTTTTCAAACATTAGAGTAAAGGCTGATAAAGTCGAAATAGGACGAAAATTGGCTGGATTAGTAATTTCCCCTCCTTTATCGACAGGCGTTACCTTAAAAATTTTGAGGATATCCGGTACAATTCCTTGAAGAAGGGATTGATTGAAAATTATTGTTAGTGCTTCATATATATGTTCACGGGCAAGTTTAATGCATGATGGGGGGATACCAATTGATGACTTATTTAGTTTAAGTCCCATAATTGCATCGTAGACTTCATGTGCATAAATGCCACGAAATACAAAACTATTCTGGAAGGATCTATTAATGTATTTTGTTGGATTATCATCATTTGGTAGAAGCTTACTAGCTAGATCGTTGCCAACATTAATATAATGTGTGTTTAATTGATGAGAAATGCTAGCCTTATCAGTATAACATTTATTTTTATAGAGAAGCTTCTATATCGTTGTTTGCGAGTTAATATTTTTCCGATTTGTTATCATTCCAATCAACTTCCACGTTGTTTTTAAGTTTTCTTTATTTAAATTAAATTGAGCGCGAAAATAGTTCGTTTTTGCGGCTTCTTTAACTTTGTTTAATTTGTTGTTATATGCTTTATACATTTTTACTTTTGTTGGATCATTACTTAAAAAGTGGGTTTTAAAATGTTTTTGTCTTCTCCTTATCGAGACCAGTAAAGCATGAGATATCCATGGTTTTTTAAATTGTATTTTTCTTTTTATTAGATACTTTACGTATCGGAGCGTGCCTATCAGTTATTGTTTGAAGCGCTTCAACGATTCTATTCATGCTGTTATTAACATTATCGTCACTTACAAGACTTTGGAAATCCGTGTCCGCTACGTCATTCAAAAATAAGTCATCGTTAAAATTCGAAAAATCTCTAAAATATCCTAAATCGTCTGTCACGGGTAGCTTATTCGCGACCGTGCAGAATATAGGAAGGTGGTCAGAGATATTAGCTAAACAAATACCTGCTTTTAATACTTTTTGTGGAATGTTGGTGTAAATATGATCTATTAAAGTCGAGGTATGATCAGTGATTCGTGTCGCCTTTGTAATAATTGGCAGGAAACCTAAATCTAGAATCATGTCAAGGAAATCAGATGTTTGGTTATCAACGTTGTATTTTAGGAAGTTTATGTTTATGTCTCCGAGCAAGAAAATTTCTTGTCCTTTACTGTTAAAGTACTCAAGCTTAACTTTTAAGATTTCGAGAAAATGTTTGCGGTCATTATGTGGGTGTCGGTAAATCAGCCAATTATAATATTCTTTTGTCTTTTTCGTATGATCTCAATCCTTATCTGCACAGAGCACATGTAAATCCCCGCATGCATGGACCTTGAGTTGAATCATGAAAGCGAGGTCGATCGGTCCAGAATGGTAAATTTAACTGTATTCTTTCTATTCTCAGCATTGGATATTTCTTAAAACATATGATAAGGGGCACATGTCAAAGTCACGATAAAACAGAACAGTGGCGAATTAAAACAGCTAGATCGACCTTGCTTTCATTATTTAACCCCAGGACTCAGCAACGGTTTTGCATCTTTGTTCATGTCTTTCTTTCTTACTTTCTTTTAGTTTATTTTTTGACACAGATATAAATACCATGAATACATGAATATACGGTTGCCATTGGCGAGGGAACCCAAATAGAAACCATTAGAATTATGTGATTTTGGGCTACCTCTTTGACAACTGATTGTAATAAAACATTGTAGGAGCGGCGCTTAAGAACATGTATGGTAAAAAAAAGCATAAAGTACTTTTGATATTTGATTTAGCATATGCCAAACTTAAATATGACGCTATACATTCTTGCGTTGGATACGTCGTAGACGCTTCCTCGCTCGTACTTGATATTGCTATATTATGTAGCTCTCAGTGGACTGCTTAGACTTATTTCATGCTAAACACAACAACGTATATTATCAGTCTGAGATATTTAAACACGAAGTTCCGGTATAAACAGGTTAGCCCCTCCTCTTTTCACGCATGGCGAGTTTGAAATTCAAAATTCAAATTGCTAAAAAGTGAAGAAAGCAAGCGAGCATATCAGCCTCTCCTTTGAAATGCTAAATTGTTAAGGTTTAAAATTATACGAGCCATAAAAAAAGTGACCAGAGGGAAGATAGTTGTTCATTAATGACTACCAATGGTGTTTTATGGCTGTTTGTTTATTTTTTAGTGTTGTTATTGTTGTGTATTGGCTCTCAACCCAACACGGTTACGACCTCGATTTTATAGTAGTGTAGAAAGCGGCTCTAATAGCTTAAAATAGAAGAAAAGATTAAATAAAACTTAGAAAGGCGAAAGCGCCACACTTTATTCATGAGAGCGCCACACTTTATTCATGAGAGCGCCACACTTTATTCATGAGAGCGCCACATTTTATTCATGAGAGCGCCACACTTTATTCATGAGAGCGCCACACTTTATTCATGAGAGCGCCGCACTTTGTTCATGCGGAAAGACAATAGATAATGAGAAACCACCACACTTTATGAGTCCAAGACAATAGAACCGTGACGTCATTGAATTAATGAGCGCGCCTTAAAAATTAGCATAGCGCCTTAAAAAGGGGGAAATTCGCCTCTCTCCCTACTACTCACATTTGTATATTGACGTTATTGTGACGTCATAACGAACGACTCATTTTAAGGTCAAATTCTGCGTTACTTATACGTCTGAAATAAAGCATGTTATCACAACAACATAAATATGTGTTTTTGATTGCCGCAATTTTAAAGTCTCTACGATAAATATATGCTGAGTTATTAAGAACTTAAGATTCCTGTGACGTCACATTTTCTAACGTCATGGGTCTGACATCAGTCATACTTTCTAAATTGGAGAAACATAAAAAAGGCCATATTGCGGCTATTCAGTGTACAGTAATTACATTTCCTCTTTAAAACCCGAAAAATACTCGAATTGTTAATTTTAAAAGAAGTTTTCGAAAATATATGACGTCATAATGACGTATCCTCTTTTTCACTGTTATTAATCTTTCTAATTCTCCTCTTTCGACCGACGAGATATCTGTTCTTTCGCGTGGACTCACTTTCTGCCCCACACCGCGACATATCTGAATTGGCCGGGAGTGTCAGCCGACATCTACGACTTTTCATGACGCATGCGACTAGCTGAATAGTTTTATGACAATAAAAGCAATAATCCTAACAACGTCACAGAACAAAATACTCCATTCTATAACAAAAGTACTTGGAACCCTCCAGTCAACAGAGAACCGGCTCTTAATACTTTTTTAGACGCTGTAAAACTAGACATAACAACTTGTAATCCTAACAAAATTCGTGATAACGTTACTGGCACAGAACGACAAGATGTACACCGACTGGAGCAACGACATGACTTTATTATTAAACCCGCTGATAAAGGTTCCGGCACTGTAGTTATGAACAAATGTTGGTACATCGACGAATGCATAAGACAGCTTAATAACGCCAAATTTTACCGACAATTAAACGAAGACATAACTTCTGACATACAAGAACGCATTACTGTGTATGTCAACGTAACAGAATGTACACTGACAAATCTATCAATGACAAGACGAGACAATACTTAATACAAACTGATGTTAAACCAGGACGCTTTTACATTCTACCTAAAATACACAAATCTGGTAACCCAGGACGCCCAATTGTGTCATCTAATAACTATCCCACTGAACGCATATCCCACTTCGTTGACTACCGTAAACCTTTAGTTAGTATACTTCCTTCTTTCGTTAAAGACACTAATGACTTTCTTAAACAAACTCTTTGCTATCCATAATTTTCCCGATAACTCTTTATTAGTTACCCTTGATGTCTCATCATTGTATACTAACATTCCGCATAATGAAGGCATCAACGCCTGTGATAGTTTTTTGCGTACTCGCACGCATATAACCATTCATACTGGCACACTCTGTGACCTTATTCGCATGATTCTTACCATGAATAGCTTTTCTTTTAATGACAACCATTACCTTCAAATCCACGGACATGGGTAGCAAAATGGCCCCTTCTTTTGCTAACCTGTTTCTTGGCTATTTCGAAGCTAATGTCCTTGAAAAAGCTCCATTTCAACCTCACACCTGGCTACGATACATCGATGATATTTTTATGATCTGGACGGAAGGACTGGATAACCTAAACATATTCATCGATTATCTTAATAACAAACCTACCATTAAATTCACCAGCTCACACTCTTCCACTAACGTACCTTTCCTTGATGTTAATGTTTCTTTAAACAATGGTAATATTTATACTGACCTTTACACTAAACTTACTGATAAACACCAACATTTACTCTCTATTCCTCTTGCCATCCCCAACATACAAAAAGCTATTCCTTTTAGCTTAGCCCTCCATTTGCGACGTATCTGTTCTACCGTCGAATCTTTTAAGATCCGTACTGCTGAATAAACTACATACCTCCTTAAACGAGGTTATAACCGCTCCTTCCTTGCTAGACAAATACAACGCGCTGCTGATATTATTCGCACTCTGAATTTACAAACGAAGGACGCACACATTTCTAACCGTATCGCTTTTGTTATCACTTTTAATCCATCCCTTCAACATATCTCTAACATCAATATGAAACATTACAGCCTGCTGTTCTCTTCTAATCGCTGTAAGAAAGCCTTTCAACACTAGCCCCCGGTAGCCTTTAGATGTACCACCAACCTGCGTGACCTACTCGTTAAAGCTAAACTCGACTAATTCCCAGCTACAGCTCCCACCTGGCTCGTTCCGTTGTAAGAAGAACTGCGCCACTATACTTTCTTTGCCACCAATCATCGCGCAGAATGACCTTTGTTTCATGGACATATTCAAATGAGCTGCCCTTACACAATAGACCGTGAAAAACGGTTTTTGATTGGTCCAAGCAGTCACGTGAAGTTATTTACGTCACTTCAACGCAAAGCCAAACCTGTCAATCTCACGTTGATTGATAGATAAAACTTGTACACAAATTATCCAGAGAGTTATCAATAAAAGTAACATGCAGAAGCATTAATTAGAACCAACTCTAAGTGTCATTACTTAATCCACATAAAAGCTTATCGACCGTGAGTTTCATTTTGATCTGAACTTTCAATCTTAGAGCATGTGTAATCTGTGTTCAAACTTGCTTGTGATACGATTTGAACGTAATCGTTTGAAAGGGGCATAGCAGCTTTGATAACCCTCGCGGTTTTATGGTATGATTTTGGTGTAAGAATCATTTTCGGTAAGAACGCTAACAGAACGCTAAGTTAAACAATCAGCGCTCAA
This sequence comes from Actinernus sp. WN-2022, assembly GCA_030867875.1. NCBI lineage: Eukaryota > Metazoa > Cnidaria > Anthozoa > Actiniaria > Actinernidae > Actinernus > Actinernus sp. WN-2022. Next base: position 6,731,605 of record JAOWCC010000237.1, read on the forward strand.
TTTAATACTCTTGGTGTAAGAATCAGTTTCGGTAAGAACGCTAACAGAACGCAAAGAGTTAAACAATCGGCGCTCAATTCAAAACTCTTGGTGTAAGAATCATTTTCGGTAAGAACGCTAACAGAACGCTAAGTTAAACAATCAGCGCTCAATTCAAAACTCTTGGTGTAAGAATCATTTTCGGTAAGAACGCTAACAGAACGCAAAGAGTTAAACAATCGGCGCTCAATTCAAAACTCTTGGTGTAAGAATAAGTTTCGGTAAGAACGCTAACAGAACGCTAAGTTAAACAATCGGCCCTCAATTCAAAACTCAATTCAAAACTCTTGGTGTAAGAATAAGTTTCGGGAAGAACGCTAACAGAACGCTTAGTTAAACAATCGGCGCTCAATTCAAAACTCTTGGTGAAAGAGAACGCTAACAGAACCCTAAGTTAAACAATCGGCGCTCGATTCAAAACTCTTGGTGAAAGAATAAGTTTTGGGAAGAACGCTATATAACAGAACGCTTAGTTAAACTATCGACGCTCAATTCAAAACTCTTGGGGTAAGAATATGTTTCGGTAAAGAACGCTAACAGAACGCTTAGTTAAACTATCGGCACTCAATTCAAAACTCTTGGTGTAAGAATCAGTTTCGGTAAGAACGCTAACAGAACGCAAAGAGTTAAACAATCGCCGCTCAATTCAAGACATTCAAAACTCTTGGTGTAAGAATCATTTTCGGTAAGAACGCTAACAGAACGCAAAGAGTTAAACAATCGGCGCTCAATTCAAAACTCTTGGTGTAAGAATAAATTTCGGTAAGAACGCTAACAGAACGCTAAGTTAAACAATCGGCGCTCAATTCAAAACTCTTGGTTTAAGAATCAGTTTCGGGAAGAACGCTAACAGAACGCTTAGTTAAACTATCGGCGCTCAATTCAAAACTCTTGGTGAAAGAATAAGTTTCGGGAAGAACGCTAACAGAACGCTTAGTTAAACTATCGACGCTCAATTCAAAACTCTTGGTGTAAGAATAAGTTTCGGTAAAGAACGCTAACAGAACGCTAAGTTAAACAATCGGCCCTCAATTCAAAACTCAATTCAAAACTCTTGGTGTAAGAATAAGTTTCGGGAAGAACGCTAACAGAACGCTTAGTTAAACAATCGGCGCTCAATTCAAAACTCTTGGTGAAAGAGAACGCGAACAGAACGCTAAGTTAAACAATCGGCGCTCGATTCAAAACTCTTGGTGAAAGAATAAGTTTCGGGAAGAACGCTATATAACAGAACGCTTAGTTAAACTATCGACGCTCAATTCAAAACTCTTGGGGTAAGAATATGTTTCGGTAAAGAACGCTAACAGAACGCTAAGTTAAACAATCGGCCCTCAATTCAAAACTCAATTCAAAACTCTTGGTGTAAGAATAAGTTTCGGGAAGAACGCTAACAGAACGCTTAGTTAAACTATCGCCTATCGGCACTCAATTCAAAACTCTTGGTGTAAGAATCAGTTTCGGTAAGAACGCTAACAGAACGCAAAGAGTTAAACAATCGCCGCTCAATTCAAGACATTCAAAACTCTTGGTGTAAGAATCATTTTCGGTAAGAACGCTAACAGAACGCAAAGAGTTAAACAATCGGCGCTCAATTCAAAACTCTTGGTGTAAGAATAAATTTCGGTAAGAACGCTAACAGAACGCTAAGTTAAACAATCGGCGCTCAATTCAAAACTCTTGGTTTAAGAATCAGTTTCGGGAAGAACGCTAACAGAACGCTTAGTTAAACTATCGACGCTCAATTCAAAACTCTTGGTGTAAGAATAAGTTTCGGTAAAGAACGCTGACAGAACGCTAAGTTAAACAATCGGCCCTCAATTCAAAACTCAATTCAAAACTCTTGGTGTAAGAATAAGTTTCTGGAAGAACGCTAACAGAACGCTTAGTTAAACAATCGGCGCTCAATTCAAAACTCTTGGTGAAAGAGAACGCTAACAGAACGCTAAGTTAAACAATCGGCGCTCGATTCAAAACTCTTGGTGAAAGAATAAGTTTCGGGAAGAACGCTGTATAACAGAACGCTTAGTTAAACTATCGACGCTCAATTCAAAACTCTTGGGGTAAGAATATGTTTCGGTAAAGAACGCTAACAGAACGCTAAGTTAAACAATCGGCCCTCAATTCAAAACTCAATTCAAAACTCTTGGTGTAAGAATCAGTTTCGGTAAGAACGCTAACAGAACGCAAAGAGTTAAACAATCGCCGCTCAATTCAAGACATTCAAAACTCTTGGTGTAAGAATCATTTTCGGTAAGAACGCTAACAGAACGTTAAGTTAAACAATCGGCTCTCAATTCAAAACTCTTGGTGTAAGAATCAGTTTCGGGAAGAACGCTAACAGAACACTTAAAGTTAAACAATCGGCGCTCAATTCAAATCTCTTGGTGTAAGAATAAATTTCAGTAAGAACGCTAACAGAACGCTAAGTTAAACAATCGGCGCTCAATTCAAAACTCTTGGTTTAAGAATCAGTTTCGGGAACAACGCTAACAGAACGCTTAGTTAAACAATCGGCGCTCAATTCAAAACTCTTGGTTTAAGAATCAGTTTCGGGAAGAACGCTAACAGAACGCTTAGTTAAACTATCGACGCTCAATTCAAAACTCTTGGTGTAAGAATAAGTTTCGGTAAAGAACGCTAACAGAACGCTAAGTTAAACAATCGGCCCTCAATTCAAAACTCAATTCAAAACTCTTGGTGTAAGAATAAGTTTCGGGAAGAACGCTAACAGAACGCTTAGTTAAACAATCGGCGCTCAATTCAAAACTCTTGGTGAAAGCGAACGCTAACAGAACGCTAAGTTAAACAATCGGCCCTCAATTCAAAACTCAATTCAAAACTCTTGGTGTAAGAATAAGTTTCGGGAAGAACGCTAACAGAACGCTTAGTTAAACTATCGCCTATCGGCACTCAATTCAAAACTCTTGGTGTAAGAATCAGTTTCGGTAAGAACGCTAACAGAACGCAAAGAGTTAAACAATCGCCGCTCAATTCAAGACATTCAAAACTCTTGGTGTAAGAATCATTTTCGGTAAGAACGCTAACAGAACGCAAAGAGTTAAACAATCGGCGCTCAATTCAAAACTCTTGGTGTAAGAATAAATTTCGGTAAGAACGCTAACAGAACGCTAAGTTAAACAATCGGCGCTCAATTCAAAACTCTTGGTTTAAGAATCAGTTTCGGGAAGAACGCTAACAGAACGCTTAGTTAAACTATCGGCGCTCAATTCAAAACTCTTGGTTAAAGAATAAGTTTCGGGAAGAACGCTAACAGAACGCTTAGTTAAACTATCGACGCTCAATTCAAAACTCTTGGTGTAAGAATAAGTTTCGGTAAAGAACGCTAACAGAACGCTAAGTTAAACAATCGGCCCTCAATTCAAAACTCAATTCAAAACTCTTGGTGTAAGAATAAGTTTCTGGAAGAACGCTAACAGAACGCTTAGTTAAACAATCGGCGCTCAATTCAAAACTCTTGGTGAAAGCGAACGCTAACAGAACGCAAAGTTAAACAATCGGCGCTCGATTCAAAACTCTTGGTGAAAGAATAAGTTTCGGGAAGAACGCTATATAACAGAACGCTTAGTTAAACTATCGACGCTCAATTCAAAACTCTTGGGGTAAGAATATGTTTCGGTAAAGAACGCTAACAGAACGCTAAGTTAAACAATCGGCCCTCAATTCAAAACTCAATTCAAAACTCTTGGTGTAAGAATCAGTTTCGGTAAGAACGCTAACAGAACGCAAAGAGTTAAACAATCGCCGCTCAATTCAAGACATTCAAAACTCTTGGTGTAAGAATCATTTTCGGTAAGAACGCTAACAGAACACTTAAAGTTAAACAATCGGCGCTCCATTCAAAACTCTTGGTGTAAGAATCACTGTTTCGGTAAGAACGCTAACATAACGCTAAGTTAAACAATCGGCGCTCACTTCAAAACTCTTGGTGTAAGAATCAGTTTCGGGAAGAACGCTAACAGAACGCTTAAAGTTAAACAATCGGCGCTCAATTCAAATCTCTTGGTGTAAGAATAAATTTCAGTAAGAACGCTAACAGAACGCTAAGTTAAACAATCGGCGCTCAATTCAAAACTCTTGGTTTAAGAATCAGTTTCGGGAACAACGCTAACAGAACGCTTAGTTAAACTATCGGCGCTCAATTCAAAACTCTTGGTGTAAGAGTCAGTTTCGGTAAGAACGCTAACATAACGCTAAGTTAAACAATCGGCGCTCACTTCAAAACTCTTAGTGGAAGAATCAGTTTCGGGAAGAACGCTAACAGAACGTTAAGTTAAACAATCGGCGCTCAATTCAAAACTCTTGGTGTAAGAATCAGTTTCGGGAAGAACGCTAACAGAACGCTTAAAGTTAAACAATCGGCGCTCCATTCAAAACTCTTGGTGTAAGAATCAGTTTCGGTAAGAACGCTAACAGAACGCTAAGTTAAACAATCGGCGCTCAATTCAAAACTCTTGGTGAAAGAATAAGTTTCGGGAAGAACGTAACGCTAACAGAACGCTAAGTTAAACAATCGGCGCTCAATTCAAAACTCTTGGTGAAAGAATAAGTTTCGGTAAGAACGCTAAATTAAACGCTTGATTCGACTTGACTTACTTGGTTGTCCTGCATGCTATTGCTCGGCAAAACTTTACTTTGATTTCACACATTGATAACACCGTCTGTCTGCATGTTTATTACGACTTTCAAGAACTGTGGTCTGTGTTAAAATTGACTATAAAACTAGAAGTGCCGTTTAATAATACAAACTTTTCAAGAGCCGTCCTGCTAATGCTCGGCAAAACTTTACTTTAACATCACAGACATCGATCAATACAACCAGATACAACGTCTGTCTGTTTATTAAAACTTGAACAGCCTTCTGTGTTAAAACTGACTTTAAAACCAGAAGCGCCGTTTAATAAATAAACTTTTCAAGAGCCGTCCTGCTAGTGCTCGGCAAAACTTTACCTTGATATCACACATCGATCGATACACCGTCTATCTGTTTATTACAACTGACTTTAAAACCACAAGCGCCGTTAATAAAAATGTTTTAAAGTGCCACTACGACGAAAATTTACCATTTCGATTTGCCACTTTTTCAGTGTCTATAGGTCAATCAGTATTAGAAATACCCGAAATAGTAAAAAAAAATCCCAAATGGGCATCTTAAACCACAAATTTTAGGAGAGTTTACCGGTAAAATCCTGTCCGCCATTGCTGGAAGCCGTGCCCTTTGTTCAGCTTTAAACAAAGGTTTATTCACCGGAAGTGATGTCATACACTTAACACGACAACCTCGTGGCGCGAAATAGCGTGCATAAAAAAGTAGCCAACCTCGCAAAGATAAATATGTCTTTCTTCTTATGCACGTGAAGACGTTTTTAGTAGAAATATGCCTCCAGGCGTTGTGTTCTGCAGGCGAGCGTTAAGTGTATGACATCATTTCCGGTGAATAAACCTTTGTTTAAAGCTGAACAAAGGGCACGGCTTCCAGTAATGGCGGACGTGTAGATTCAATATTCGGAGCTAAAAAAATAAGACTTCCAGTCGTTGTATCGAAAAACAATTTGAACTGGTAATAATATATGAACTCTACTTTATGAATATGCAAAAACATTGATATGTCAAAATTTGATCGTAGGGGCACTTTAAGAGTCGTCCCGCTAATGTTCGGCAAGAGTTTATGGATCCAACTTTACTGGGATACCAGCACATCCAAATTCACACGTCAAGTTTGAATTTGCCGCTTGATTTGACCTGACAATTGTACATATGAAGTCCATTGGGACTTATTGCAGCCACAGGAGGCGGAGCTTAGCACTCAGCGCGTACGGACTTCACCATTGTTGTTGAATAGCAATGAGGAACTATTTTCATTACCGGAAAAAGTCAAAACCGATACAACTTTGGACGCAAATTTAAAGACGATTCTCAAGTTTTTACTGAATATAGAGAAACATCTTCTATTTGCAGCTGGCAATTGTAAACATTTTTTATTTCAGACTGAGAAATAACATCCCAAACTTTGGCTTCAGTCAAAATGTAGTCAAATTTAGCCAATATTTGACGTAAAACCGATACTACATAGCGTGCTTTAACCGCCGTAATAAATTGTAACATGCTTCTTTGATTCCCTATCTCACTTTTGCCGATGGCAATTCTAATACTTTTTAAATCTGAGTGCCGAAAAAAGTGGCCACATGAGGGATACATCGCTCTAATTTCGTCCATTCTTCTGTAAATCTGATCTAATGTTTGAATTACCCGCGCGCTTGGGTGATCACTTTCGTATGCAAATTAGCCCTTGGTGATCACATATGTCCATTCATTCTGTGCGATGGAAACGCGCTCTATCAACTTTAACCTGACCTGTAACACCAAACATCTAATCTACATGATTCAATGTAACCGCTGCAAAACTAAACGACGCTTAAAAGACAGATTTAACGAAAACCTCCGGACGATAGATAATTCTAACAACAAATCTAAACCCACAACACTTGCCGAACATTTTCTTAATTCTCCTAAATACACTGCCAACGACATGCAACTTATTCCTATCGAAAAAATATTTTCTAAGAGACACTCTGTACGTAAGGCCAGAGAAGCGTTTCTAATCGCACAGGCGAGAGCACTCGAACCTTATGGCCTTAACATCAGGGAAGAATCATACTAGATATCTGTTTTTTGACCTTCTTAAAGGCCCGGATCTCTCACCTAGCATGCTTTGCGCGCCTCTTGAGTTTCGCGTAGCCGAAAACACTGAGTTTTGGTAGGGAGATATTCGTCTTCTTGAACCTTGTTCCATCCTTCGTTAGAGGGCATCTTCATTATTCCAAACTATTCCAAATTTGAATTGAGTTTGACTATTCATCTCGATCTGCATTGGGTTATTTTTGTTTTTTCGTAAGCCATTTTAGTTTATTTTAGCTTTGGTTAGAGGCAAAATGGCGGAGTCAGCAGTGTCGCGGTGGAAGGCTGCGTTTGCTTGGCTGTGTCAGATAAATAAGACTCGTCCGTATTTGGTATAGCAGGCCCTGGGGTACGCAGAGAAAACCAACAGTCTTTTCGCAAAGTTTCTACTCCATCAACTTCTCGGGAAGTATTGCAGCAGTGCAACGTAAGTTGTGAATTGTGAATTCGAAGTTACTGTTTATTTATGTCGTGTTTAACATTTTCTACAGAACCTCTGTATTACTTCGCAATCTGTTTTCCTTTGCTTCAGTATACAGAGCTAACCAAGCATAACTTCAAGATTCTACAGCAGTTGATGTGGGTTTTGAAAAAAATAATTAATAATAATAATAACTATTTATATAGCGCTGAATCCATTAATTGTCCTAAGCGCTTTACAAGAGTAAGTTAAAAAATATATATTATGGCTATACAATTACAACTATATAAAAATGACATAATACGCGAAATAAAATTCTAAAAATTCTATATATATATATATATATTATATGATAAAATATATATATAGATACAGACTATAGATTATATGCTGCTTTGAATAGGTATGTCTTGAGGTTATTTAAAAAAAGTAAAATTGATGACGATTCCTAAGTTCCAGTGGTAAGTCGTTCCACAGTCTCGGTGCAGCTACAGAAAATGATCTATCACCATATGATTTAAGTTTGCTTTTCGGGATACTCAAAAGCTCTTTATTGCTGGAACGCAGCGATCGTGAATATTTGCGATAACTCAATAGTTCAGTAACATAGGAGGGCGCCATCCCGTTAAGAGCTTTGTACACTAATAACAATAGCTTAAAAATAATACGAAACTCTACGGGTAGCCAATGTAGCTGGATCATTACAGGAGAAATATGGTCGTATTTCTTAGTAAGCGTTACGATACGAGCTGCCGCATTCTGGACAGACTGTAATTTACTTATTGAGTACTTAGGGATAACATATAAAAGAGAATTACAATGGTCAAGTTTAGAACCAATAAAAGCATGAATTAGAATTTCAGCAGTGCCTTGATTTAGATATTTTCGAATCTTCGCAATATTTCTTAGATGATAGTACGATGCCTTACAAATCTTCTTTACGTGTTCCTCCATGCTGAGAGAATGATCCATAATTAATTACTCCTAGATTGCGCGTAGAGGTCCGAGGTGCAATGCGCTCATTACCAACTAGTATGTGTTCAAGATCTGGTCTAGGACGATATCTAGAGCTGATAACTATGAGTTCAGTTTTGATTCAATTTAAGGAAGTTTGTGCTCATCCAGTAGTCAATGTCGCCAACGCAATGTTCAACCGACAACTTTAATTAATGACCGCTTCCTAATAAATAACAAATATGGGTCCTTCCAAAAAACATACAGGGCAAAGTTGGGTGATAGAGGAAAATAAACAATAACAAAGCTGCTTAGACATTGCTACGGAGCCCAGTAAGTGCCATGCAATTTCACCCCACTTTTTAAGCCCTCCATTTTTAGACGTCCATTTTTTGGACGACATTTTGGACGACTTTTTTGGACGACCATTTTTGGACGTCCACTTACTCTTGGACGTCCACTTTTGGACGTCTACTTTTGGACGTCCACATTTGGACGTCCACTTTTGGACCTCTAGTTTTGGACGACTGTTTTGTACTTGAGGTATGCACGTGATTTTACAAAGAGCCAAACGAAGATGGCGTCCACTTGTTTATGGTTCTGTGTAGTTTGCTCAGTGTTTGCTCCAAGTTTAAGTGTCTAACCGCCTTATCTACCTGTCTTTCAAAGCAATATCGATGAACGAAACGATTTGATCGAGCAATACTTTAATTTAGGCATTAAGCTACTCTGAGATCCTTGTGTTTTTTTAATTACTACACGAAATGTTCTTGAGCATTCGTCAGCTTAAGCGAGTACTGAAGGCTCGTGGCCTGTGCAGAAGAACGCATCGAAGCGACTTACACGCGGTTACTCAAGCGATTGAGGAAGAATTATGTGGTAGTGGTAGTTCCGTAGGATATAGGCAAATGACTCAAAGAATTGTACGTGAATATGGGCTTTCTGTGGACGTCAGCTGAATACAACTACGAGAATCCTTTGCCCTGATTCTTTTGTTCTTCTAATTTGGACCATTGTCTTGTTATCTCAGGGGAGTTAAAAAATCTGAATAAGAAAAATAATTCGAAAATGATTCTGGTAGTTGTATCTAACTGACGTAATAGGGCAAATCGGAATTGTAGTATCAGTCCTACTACATGTATAATACTGCAATCCAGATAATTACCGTTTATGCATTACTTCATGGGCAAATAAATCTCTTGACTTCTAGCAAAAAAAAATCGTAAACAATCTTGCATTCTTCGTATGGAAATTCCCTTTTGATGGATACGACCATAACACATATACAGTAGTTTATGTTGTGGTAAAAGTTAACTATATCACCATTAATTAGACATACTAGTCTCATTTTCACGTGTGCTGTATTTATCTTCTAAAAGAACAAAACATTGCACTTTTCCGATCTCATTGCACGGAGAGTTGATCCATGCTTTCTGGTAGAGCTTAACCCTCTTACATTTAAAATTAAACATATCAAACTTGTGATCAACTCTCAGCTACACATGATCTAATTATATTGTTTGAATTAAATACTAGAACAGCCACTGTAAATTGTGTATGTATTTCTGTCTGTCTGTCAGTACGTATATTTGCTGTTTTCTCGTAACTCACCTGATGGATATCCACATGCTGCTCCAAGTATCTTTTTACCGGAGGTAAACCGAGGTCTTTTGCAATCAAACAGTGACATTTCGTTATCAGAACAATCTTCAATCGCCATAACAATAGGCATGCCAGAGGAAGGTTGGACCACAGGGTACCTTAAAATATAGGCTTTACCGCGCATGCCCAGCATTCTGCATGCCACTCTGGCAACATTTCTGGCGTCCCACCTCCCGATGAACACATATCCCCAGCGTCCCCCGACATTCACCTCTACTTGACCTTGATTTGGTGTTACTCCATGAGTGAGACGTATTTCTGATGATGAAACAATAAAGCAACTGTTGATTTTGCAGATTTTCGATAACTTAAAGTGCAAGTGACACGATTTTCAACAATTTAAACTGAAGTGGCACAATATTTTGTCAATATGTCCTGAATGTCCTAATGCAATACTTCTTTTTCCCCAAAAAGTTAATGTTTAGTGCGAATTGAGAGGGTTTGTCTCACCACAGGAAGCCCGGTTAAATTTTGCGACATTTTTTACTGTTAAACTCAAGCTATGATCAGATTGGGAACTCCAGTTACGCCTATAATTTACTGGTTGATGATGCACCATTGACTTTCAAGACTCGCTAAAAATACTAGGAGTAACAATAGACAAAATAATATATTTAAAAGATCACATTACAAGCGTTTTGAAGAAAGTACATGCTAAAATTGGAGCCTTAAGACGAATCAAGCGTCTTGTGCCCACCGATGGTTCCCTTATGTTGCATAAGGCCTAAATTATTCCACACCTTGAATACTACAGTCCTCTGTTTCTTGGTATTAGTAATACACTCAACAAAAGACTTGAATCAGCCAATCATTATGCGTTAAAGATTCTCTTAAACTTTGGTAATAGTATTGACTATAATCAGATCCTTGCGTTAATCGGTATGAAATCACTAGAGCATAGAAGATATGAGCAATCGCTTATCCTATTCTTTAAATGCATCAAGGAAAAAGGACCTCAATATATTGATGATTTCTAAATATAACTTAAGGAGTGGTAATCATAATTTCGTACAACCATTATACAACAGTTCTTATTATCATAATTATTTTACTTTGAGATTAACTCATATATGGAATCAATTACCCTTTAGTATAAAGAACATTAACAACATTAAGGAATTCCGAAAAAAAACCTTGAGAAATTAGACTTGAGTAATCTTAGGTTCAGCTGCCAATGCAATAATTTTCTTGCCTAACCTACCCTTTGCACTATCTTGTCAACACATTCATTAGCTGTATTTGCCTATTAACTTATCTTACTTAGTCTTAAATTCAACTAGTCCTAATATTAATGTCATTATACTATATATCATTTTATAATTCATCTATATATTCAGTAATTATTATGTGCAAGCCTAAATTACTAGACTCGATATTAAATATAGCCTGCGTAGCAAGCCCAGGGACCTAGGGGAATTGGGAAGAGGAGGGAAGAGGGGAGAGGGAGGGAATGGTGAGAGGGGAATTGGAAGAGGGGGGTAGGGGGAATGGGGAGAGGAAAGGGAAAGGAGGGCTTGCAACGAACTCCCCGTTTTTTTCCTTACGCCCCCAAATTATAAATTCATTTTCAGTGTCGTCTGACATGTCATCTGTCAAAATCAACCAATCAACTTCCTTGTTTCTGTCTGTTACAAATGTTTGACCTTCGGTGCGAAGGAAGTTCAAAATGACCCCTAGGAAAAACGAAGAACAGAGGTCAAACATTTGGGCTAGAAAATTGATTTCTGCATAGATTTTCACCAAATAAACACTCTGCAACCCCTGGGGTACCATACTAAATTTACAGCGGGAAATTGTGGCTTAAAGATACGTTTTTCGCCACGAAAAAACACAATTACACTCGCGTTACTAAGTATTTATAAAACTCTCTGGAGTCTAATGCCTCAAAATAAAATACAACTTCGCAGCTTCTGGTCCTAAAACGTAGCTATCCTGAATCGCTTGACATCCTAATCGTAAATAATCTACTTCATTATGGCAACCTAAGGTAAATTAAGGCTTCTAACTTGGCCTATCCAAGACATCGCTGATGTAAATACCATTTTGGTTTCTCTCTCTCAATCTGGCGAGCGTTTTCGGTACGCAAAAACACATTTCTGCACCGAATTGAGTGCAATAAAAGCTATTGACAGTCTCCTGGGTAAATATTATCCAAGTACAATATTTAGCCATACAAGGCAGTGTTTCTACATCAAAAGTTTGAAAATGTTATTCGTCCATTCACGACTTTCGCTTTCCAAACACTGGCGTAACAAAACTACACAACCCTTCAGACATTTGCATCAAAATAAAATACAACTTCGCAGTTTCTGGTCCCAAGACGTAGCTATCCTGAATCACTTGACATCCTAGTCGTAAAGAATCTGCTTCTTAGGCAACTCAAGGCTGCTAAAATTGGCCTAGACTAAGTCTATAACTGTATACAGCACTGGTTGAACAAGACGGACCGCCATGTTGAACTGCCTTCTCCACGAAGCCGAAGATCAAACATTTGGGCTAGAAAATGGAGTTCTGTATGGATTTTCACCAAATAAAAACTCTCTGAAACCTCTAGGGTATCCGTACTAAATTTCCAGCAAGACATTTTGGCTTAAACATACAATTTTCGCCATAGTAAAAAAATCACAACAGACTTCAGTTCTACTCCGGTCTTCGGTTTCTCGGGGTTCGTTTTTCCGCCTGGGTCTTCGCTGTTCGTTTTCCCGACAACCCTGAAGCTATCGCTGTACATCTACTAATAGCTCTATAAACTACAAGAAGTTGAAGATACTTTTTCCAAATCTCAAGTCCTTCGACTTCGTGAACACTTCTTCATTGCATCGCACCATAACTGCTATTTTTATTACAAGTGTCAATCAAATGTCATTGAACACCACTTTAGCCAATCGGAATTTTGCGTCTAAAAAATGAACGTTAAAAGGGAAAAAACGGGGGGTCCGTTGCAAGCCCTCCTTTCCCTTTTCCTCTCCCCATTCCTCCTCCCCTCCTCTTCCACTCTCCTCATTCCCTCTCCCCTCTTTCCCAATCTCCCCCTGGGCTTGCTAAGCAGGCTATATTAAATAGTATTAGTATAATTTCATAAGTGAATATAGAGATTCCCGTGCTCTGATTGGTCGGGAATTAATAGATATGTCTCTATATTTACCTGCCTGGAGGTGAATATAGCATACAAAGCATTTACCAAAATGGCCGCTCGCATATTTACGGATGTTTCTCACGAAGAAATAAATAATGTGAAAGAAAAAAGCTTTTCCAAAACCCACCAAAGAAGCAACTAAATAAGTATGGCTAAACTTGAAGCTCTTTTTTTTAATCCATAAGCCTTCACAAACAAAGTTTACTTACGAGTTTCGGGTTGAGTTTATTCGGCCCTCGTGTCTTCATGAATAACAAACGTTCACAAGGAAATAACGTCTACTTAGAGCAATAAATAACACAACGAGACCTTTTCCTAAAACATTGGGAACGGTTCGACTCAAAAAAGAGTGTACTTACTTGAGTTATTTTCCTCGTGGTTCTTCATAGAAAAACAACAAGTTCTAGTTTCATTCAGGGAGCCGGTTGCTGTTAGTGTTTTGACTTATGCTCTTCTCTCGCCGATCTCGTTGTGTTTTCAAGCTTTATCTCATACCCAAATCATTTGTCTCTTGATTTACCATTGTCTTTGATTCTGTATTTCGTAGTTTATGTGTTGTTATGTCGAGAGATATAGCGCTGTTTTTATTTAACAAGACAGACACGCTTCAGCTCAAGTCGGCCATCTTTCTCATAACGCGCATGCGCCAAGTAACAGCATGCGTCACGCAACATAATAGTGTGACACAACAAACAATAGTCTGATCACACAACATCCCCCTTTCTTTAAAGACAGTCATGGGTGGGATGTACAACCCTTATAATAAACAGTATGAAATGCAGATACACTGCAAGTTCTAGAATGACTAAATTCTTAAGCTAGACCCAAGTTCTCCTTGACTTTTATCTTAGGCTTGACCTGACGCTTCGGCCTTGAAGTGATGAATGGCGAGGGTGGAACTTTCTCCTGGGGGCTTTCCTTAACTTCAGCTCTAGGCGGGGCTTTCGCTGGGCTCATATTGGGTATGACTTCAGGTAGTGGAAGCAGGTGGGAACGGTTTCTCCTCAGACTACCCTTGGGAGTATCCACCTTGTATTATCGTGGTGTTTCTGCTGTTCCTGACACAATATCTGTAGTGTCCATGTCCTTTATGTAGACTGGGACATCAACTTCCAGTGGTACAAGTTGAGTGGCTCTATGCCGGTCGTTGAAGTTGCATGCTTGATTATCCCTACTCTTCTGTTCTCTCTCTCCTAGCTTATTCATGTCTGGCCACTTAGGTATCAACTCTGTGTGGAAGATTGGGACCGAACCTCTAGGTTTTCTGCCCATCAGCAGTTCTGCTGGAGAGTATCCGCTAGCTAGACGGGTAGATCTGTATGCCAGCAATGCTCTGGTGGCATCCTTTTATTTCTTTAGGATTGACTTGACTGTTTCAAGAGCCCGCTCTGCCTCACCGTTTGCTTGTGGGTATCTTGGGCTGCTAGTACTGTGCTTGAATCCCCATTCTTTTGCAAAGTAGGTGAAATCAGCAGAAGCATACTGGGGTCCATTGTCAGATCTAAGCTCCTCAGGGATCCCATGTCGAGCAAAGATTGCTTTAAGTACTCTAATGACCTCCTCAGACGTCTTGGACTTCCGCATCACAGCTATCTCAACGTATCTTGAGAAGTAATCAACTACTAACAAGTAGTCCACACCTTTAAGTTCAAAAAGGTCGGTTGCCACCATCTTCCAGGGGCGATCTGGAAAAGGTATCGGGATGAGAGGCTCTGGTCTTTGTTGCTTGTGCTTTATGCATACTCTGCAGTTTTCTACCATGTCCTTAATCTGACAGCTTAGTCCTGGCCACCAGATGGCAGTTTTTGCACGCTCTCTGCACTTTACTATGCCTTGGTGTCTATCGTGGACTTTATCCAACACCTCAAGTCTCATATAGGATGGGATGACTATTCTTGTTGAACTCTTGAACTATGTTGAGCTCTCCTCTGGCTGACCAATATGGTTTGATAGAATCATTCAATTCATGTTTCTCAGGCCATGCTTCCAAGCAGTATGCTTTGATTTGTTTGCACATTTCGTCTTCTTCTTGGCCCTCTCGAACCTTCTGAAGCTTGACGTCAGATATTGGCAAACTATCAAGGATACTATCTATGTAGATATTCATATCTTCATATGTTACTGTTGGCTGGGGCTCTTGCACTATTGGCTGCATTCTTGACAGGGCATCGGCAACAGAGAGCTGCTTTCCTGGCACATGAATGATCTCTCTGATATGAAACCGCATTAAGCGCATTCTATACCTCTGGATCCTGGGGGGTATTTAATCCAACCTGCGCTTTAGGAGAAGTGGAATTAGCGGCTTATGATCTGTTTCACTAGGTAGTTGCTGCAACGTTCGCATGCCCAGGTGAGTGCCAATGCTTCTTTTTCGACTTGGGCATACCTAGTCGCAGTTGGTGTCAGTGCCCTGGAGATGAATGTGACAGGACTCCATGACTCATCATCTTGTTTCTGCATTAGCATAGCTCCTAGACCATATGACGAGGCGTCGGCAGATATCTTAGTTTCCTTATTAGGGTCATAGATGGCTAGTACAGGTGCAGTGGTCAAGGTTACCTTGATTTCTTCAAATGCTTTCTGCTGTGGTGGTCCCCATTCCCACTGAGTATCATTCTTAGAGAGATCTCTTATAGGCTTTGTTTTCT
Organism: Actinernus sp. WN-2022; assembly: GCA_030867875.1. Lineage (NCBI taxonomy): Eukaryota > Metazoa > Cnidaria > Anthozoa > Actiniaria > Actinernidae > Actinernus > Actinernus sp. WN-2022. The sequence continues at coordinate 6,747,161 of JAOWCC010000237.1, forward strand.
CTGCTAGATGCTCTGCGAACTTGCCCAAATTGTTGACCATCCCTAAGAAGGTTCTAACTTCATGGAGGTTCCTCGGTGCAGGCAGGTCTACTACCGCAGATATCTTCTGTGGGTCAGCCTCAATGCCCTCAGGGCTTACCACATGGCCCAATAACGTTATCTTGTGAACACTGAATTCACACTTGTCAGTGTTGAGGGTGAGGCCGGCTGATGAGAATCGCCTCAGGACTTCCTGTAGAGTGTTATCATGCTGTTCCTGGGTGGTACCATGAATGAGAACATCATCAATGTTGCATTCCACCCCTTCCATTCCTTCAAGTATTCTGCTCATGGATTTCTGGAATTTCTCGGAGCCAGAGCTGATGCCATACGGAAGTACATTGAAACAATAACGTCCCCACGGAGTGATGAATGTAGTTAGTGGCTTCGACTCATCTGCTAGCTTTATTTGCCAGAAACCTGAATTTGCATCTAGCTTTGAGAAGTATTGCGCTCCTGCTAGCTTACCAAGAGTAGCATCAACAGATGGCAAGGGGTGGTTTTCCCGTTCTACATAATTATTGAGCATGCTCAAATCCACACAGATTCTGACCTTTCCTTTGGGTTTAGTGGATACCACCATAGTGGCGCACCAACTTGTAGGCTCATCTACTGGTGATATTACTCCCTGTTGGAGTATTCTTTCAATCTCGTTCTTAGTCTATTCGCAGAGAGGGAGGGGTACCTTCCTTGGCATTGTGATGGCAAAGGGTTTTGCCTCTTCAACCAGCTTTATGCTGTACTCTTCTTTCATCTTTCCAAGGCCTGTGAACAGTTCTGGGTATTCACTGGTGATCTTGGCGTTATAGTCTTCACTACTTACTTCGTGTACTGATATCCTGTTTATGAGGTTTAATTTCTCGGCTGCCTCTCTACCAAGAAGTGGTCTTTCTAGGTCTTTGATCACATAGATGTCTTCCATCATTGCTCTCTTACCTGTAGTCAGATGAGCAACAAACTTACCGAGACACTTCATTCTATTTCTACAAGGACCTAGCAGCACCTTGCTAGTGGGCTCCAACTCTGTTTCAGGCTTAAGGTGATGATAAGTGTTCATAGGTATTAAGGTTACGTCCGCACCACTGTCCAACTTAAATTCTGTTGGCTGGTTTTCGATGGAGACTGATGCCGTCCATGGCTCTTTCTGACCTTGCACTGCATCGATGACCACTATTTCTCCCATAAAGAATGGTTCCTCACTTACCATCAGCACCTTACCTGAGTCTGGGGTTTTGCATGCCTTAGCCCAGTGTCCTACCTTGGAGCATTTGTTGCACTTAGCGTTGCGAGCAGGACAACTTTGCTTAGAGTGTGCATTCCGAGACACCTCTGGCACTTTTGATTGGAGATTGGCTTATGGAACTCCTCTCTTTTAGGTTTCCATTTTCCCTCTCCTTTCTTGTTTGCTTCCCCAGCTCTTCGTCTATATATCCTATCGATCTTGGCTGAGTTCAGTTTTTCATTGTTGTGTATAACGGTCTGCTGTTTCTTTACGGATTCACTTTGTCTGGTCATGTTGATGGCCTTCTCTAGTGTCAGCTTAGTGTCTAGTTGAAGTTTTTCCGACAAACTCTTGTCCTTGAGCGGGCCATACTGACAGTATTCGGCGAGACCGTACAGGTCCGTGATAAAATTTTCAACTGACTCACCTTCTCTCTGGTTTCTTGAATTAAATTTCGCTCTCTCGAATATTACATTCCTCTTGATGACGAAATGGTTTTCAAATTTATCCCTTACAGCATTGTAGCTATACTTCTCTTCTTCAGTGAGCTGAAGTGAGATGAATATGTCGTAAATTAACGTGTTTACTTGGTTCTCGCCACACTTTTTGTCGAGGCCGGTTGCTTTACGGAATCTTTCGAATCTTCTTATCCACCTTTGCCATTCTTCTGGCTTGAATGAAAATTTCTCGGGTGGTGGAACCTGATAATTAGCGACAGATTGTTGTTGGACTTGATTTGGCGGTTTAGCTTCGTTTGGCGGTTGAATTTATTGAACTTCTTCGGGATCTGGATCTGGCATCGTGTAATCGGCGGTTCAGTATTTGCTCGATTTTTTCGATTTAAAACTTCGGTACGGGTTTCTTTCTTTCCTTCGGTCGTAGATGCGAATTTATTCTTGGTTTTCCTTAGAACCGCTACCACCATGTGTTGTTATGTCGAGAGATATAGCGCTGTTTTTATTTAACAAGACAGACACGCTTCAGCTCAAGTCGGTCATCTTTAATTCTCCTTCTTCTCATAACGCGCATGCGCCAAGTAACGCGCATGCGTCACGCAACATAATAGTGTGACACAAACAAACAGTAAAGTCTGATCACACAACAGTTTCCAGGAAATTTGTCCTTTGAAGTGAACTCATGAAAGCGATTCCTTTCTATAAATTTTCACTCGCCGTGTAGTGGTAGACTTTCAGTTTTGCCCATTTCCACTCATTTTCGCTGCATTTCCTCTCTTTGTAACACGATACGAGGTCTCAACAGTGAAGATTGCTGCTTCAACTTGAATTCTAGTGTGCATTTGGCCTTTTCTTTTGTATTTCTATATTTTCAGAAAATCCATTCTTGTAATCCCTGCCAGTCTCGTGTCAAGTCGGTTTGTGCAATGAACCGTATAGCGGCACGTGATTATGCAAATGTTGGTCACAAAACTATCTTGTCACGCGCGCTTGTTAAACTTATAAAAGGGTCGGAAGTCAGACTAGCGCTCGAAACGTCAGCTGCTACTCGCTTTCCACGGCGGTTAGCATACCTCAATCGACTTTAGTTGATTACATACCATTGTTTATCTTCCCCGCCGACGCAGACCAAAACTAGTTTTTACAGGAACTAGTTGCCTATCATATTATTATATTGTCTAGTTTAAATTTATCTGATATTCACTGATGAAATTATACTAAAACAATTATTCACTTCATTCTCAGTGACTATTGGTGAATATTTACCTCGACTCCGTCTCGGTAAATATTCACCAATAGTCACTTCAGTGAATAATTGTTAATTATTAATCTTAAATACAGCTTAATCATATCTTAATCTTAGTATTAGTCGAGCGTTTTAAACATGAGCTTCTGGCTCGAATGAACGGGCAACCGTATTCCAAGTTTTGACTCTTATAAATTGAATTGAATTGAATTGTATTTACTGGTTATTTCATGGTTTTCTATGGAATACCGCCGAATATTTCACGAGAAATTTGTATTATTCAGTAGAGGCGAGTTGTATATATACCAAAATAATATGAATTTCGAGTGGAATTTTCGCCGATTTTGCATAGAAAACCATGAAATAACCATATTATCATATAAATAACAAATTTACGGGAAGCTTTATCACGAAAATAAAGTAACTTACCGAACTGCGAATTTTCAGCCTCGAAAACGAAAGTTTCGAGTGGCGGACGCTTCTGCAGACTAATTATGTATTCAAAATCTTCAATTCTTATTGGCTGATAAAGAAAGGGCGAAAAATTTCCTGAATTTTGATTGGCCTGACCTAGCCATGAAATACCGCTCTGTATTTCATAGAAAAACCATGAAATACCGCCCTGTATTTCGTAGTAAAGCTGAGCTATGATTAGCTGAAATATAGTATTTATAGGATAATGTATCGTATTGTATTGTGACGTCACACCCAGAACACGAGTTCTCTCTCAACATGGCCGGATGTGGATTTCGATCCTGAAAGTGAAGCGCAGTCAACTGAGCGACTTTTCCTTGATATTTCGGATTTCATGGTTAAATCCATTTTGTGACACATTTCCTAACTTCAGAGGCCAAAGGAGGCGAGTAAATCGGGATGGAATCGTGTACACAGTAGAAGAGACAATATATTCTAGAATGGTTACCAGCATGTTTCTTTTACCGAAACTAAGTTTAATAAACTGACACCGATTTATCTGCTATGAGTTTCTGACAATATTCTACTAGATTTGAGTCACCTATTGGATTTGGCCTCTTAGCTTCTTCCTAGATGATGGGGTTTCTGGAGGCTGGGAACTGCCCTATCACTATTAAAACCTGGCTATGAGAGAGTGCGTGAAGAGAAACGACCCCTGGAGCTAAACTATATTTTAGAACTCATAAACGAATGTTTGGCTCGAAATCCAAATTGATATTGAAATAAAATGTTGTATTTATCTTACACACTAAATATGGACATGTAAACATAGTGGTGTCTAATCTCTATTACTCCCGGCCGTTAAGTACTACAAGCTTCGCGCCTAATAACTTTGGCGTAAAGGATCGACCACTTTGACTTATCTTATTAATTGCAATGAATACTTCGGTGTTGTTTAGAAGTTGGCGGTTGTGTTTATGTGGCCATTTGAATTGTGTTTAATATGAGAATTACCAGAAGTGTTATGTCGAAGTGTTGCGAAATACCGCAAAGAAAATGCATATATGAACACGAAATAAACATAAATTTGCCTCACTGGTGTGTATTGTCGTCTAAATGGCTTAATACAGCAAATCTCAGCCAACGCAAGACCTTCCAAAATCGCTAAGACTTGCCGTATTAAGCCACAAGGACAACAATAATCTAAATACAGACGGCAACATAAACACTTTGTGTTCGCGCCCTGTGGTGCATGGCAGTCATCGTTATTTAAATGTTGGGGAATGTGAAAAGCTGATAAAATAAATTAACCGACAGACGATAAATGGTTTATACATTTCTAACTCCCTCCCACGGAGGAAATAAAAGCCCGCTGTCACGCGCGAGAAGCATATTGGACACAGCACTCCAAACAAGTGGGCTAGGACACCCGGGGGGGGGGGGTACTCCTGTTTGTGACGTATTATGTATGTGTCGCCGGGGTGGGTCAGGGTTTTGAGCTCAGTTTGGGCAGGTAGGGTCAGGGTTTTGACCTGATTTGGCCAGATCAGGGTCAGGATTTGAGTATAATTTGGGTGCAGTCAGGGTCGGGGTTCAGTATTTTTTAGGCAGTTAGGGTTCAGTTGTTTAGCTACTATGTCAAAAAAGACATTCTGTTGCCGCATTTTGATCGCCTGCCCACATGCAAGCACTGAGGTTCCCATACATCGTGACGACACTAATTCGTACTTCAGTACTTATCTATGTATTTCATCTGCTGATTTGTTTAGCCAATGACACGTCCCGACTTGAAATGTTCCGTATTTTGCATGCAATCCCGGAACGCGGTATACCGGCCGGGATATATATCCGACCGTGTTTTGCAAACAATTTAACGAAGGGGCAATCAGGGTTTCCCCCCCCCCCCTCCAAAAAAAGGGGGCAATCAGGGTTTTAATTTTTTTAATTTAAACTTATTTTTTCTCTACATTTTCTCCAAGAGCAAAGCTCATCGAGGGAGATTATGTCTGTATTGTTTACATAAATAGTGGAGAGTGCATTATGGTAATAATAATATTTAACTAAATTAACAGTGACTATAATGACAAACATAAACAAATATATTAACAAAGTGTATTAACAAAGTGCATAAACAAAAGACAAAAAATACTAAATCATAAGTCAATGGTCTGCTACTATTTTCATCAGTTAATTGTCTGATCAGTTGTTAAATCGTTTGGTTTTCAATATGAATGACTGAACATTACACATTAGAGCATAGTTTTCTTCATTGCCAATCTGTTCTGAGCCAAATATATGCATTTTTTGTGAATCTGATAAACTTAACCATCTGGAATGGAATAACTGTGCAGAGAAGGAAAGTAATTGCTGACGCTGGGCGGCATATCGGGGGCAATATAGAAAATAATGTTGGACAGTTTCAATCGTGTCCCATGTACAATCGCAGAAAGGAGAGGGTTTACAATTAATTTTATATAGATGCACATTGAGAGCGCAATGATTTAATCGCAATCTGGTGTGTAAAATCGAGCTATATCGACTCAAGGAAACGTTATAAATTTTGTTATATTTATTCCCACAAAAGTATTACGTAATCTAGTTTTGAATAAAGACAGAAGTTCGACAGAACGTGTAGCAATATCCAGATTATTCCATGATACTATTGTTGATGGGAAAAACGATTTCTTAAAGCGCTCGGTACGCGTAGAAATTAGCGTAAAATTTTCATTTGATCGTAATGCATATCTTTAACTTTGACTTACTTTTACAGGTAAAAGCTCACGAAGATAGGACGGTGTATACGAGTTAACTATTTTATAAAATAAAGTTATTTTATGTAAAAATCTTCTAGTTACCATATCCTGCCAGCATAATTCATTTAACAGTCGCTTTCTATTAGTTCCCTTCATAGCTCTAGTAGCGATCCTAGCTGAATCACACTGAACACATTCTAAAAGATTAGCTTCTCCTTCATTACACCCATCCCATATAACATCTGCATACTCCATTAATGGTCTAATAAGGCTTTTGTACAGGGAAATAAGAGTGGATCTGTTGAGCTTGTATTTTACCCCTTTTAAAACATTCATACATTTACTAGCTTTCTGATGTACTTCAAGAATATGGTTACTCCAAGAGAAATTATCCGACAGAGTTAGTCCCAAATGAGTATGAGAGTCCACTTCACTTAACGCAATATGATCCAAGTAAAGTGTAGGATGAATTATTTTAAATTGCTTTACTGAAAATGTGATGCATTCACATTTGCTAGGGTTCATATTCATCAGCCACTGCTTACACCACATGTTAATAGTATTGAGATCTTTGTTTAATTTTACACCAGAAATAGATGGATCATCTACTACATCAAATAGTGACGTATCGTCATCATAAAGAAAACAGTTGGATGAAACGATTGTACTTAGATCATTAATGTAAACGAGAAAGAGCAATGGCCCAAGTACAGAAACTGTGGAACACCGGCATCAATATTTAACCAATTCGAGCTTTGCCCTTCAATAACTACTCTTTGTTTTCCGAAACTTAGATAGCTGCGAAACCAACTTAAAAGAGGATCTTTAACTCCTAGATTTTCTAGTTTGTAAATTAAACCCTTATGCCATACTCTATCAAACGCCTTACTTATATCAAGGAAAACCATACGTATCTCTTTTCCCTTTTCTAAAGCCTCATAAATCTTATGAGTAATGAGAATAAATTGGTAAACAGTGCTATCACCAGGTCGGAAACCAGATTGAAAACGACTAAGAAATCCAATGTCTACTAGAAATTCGTAAAGTCTGGTAAATACTATTTTTTTCTGGTATTTAGAAATAGAAACAAGAAGCGAAACAGGACGATAATTAACTTTAAATTGACGATTTTCTTTTTTAAATAGAGGAATTACGTTAGCTTTTTTCCATTCGCTAGGATATTTTCCCTGTAAAAAACTTAAATTAATTAGATCTGTGAATGATTCTAAAATACCTAGCCATCATATTTTTATTATTTTGTTTCCAATACCATCGTGCCCGCATGCCTTTGATACGTCAACCTTCTCCATTAACTTTAATACTTCCTGTTTGGTTGTTTCAATTATAGACAACGAATTGTTAACGCTATATTGTGACTGTAATGTGATTGCAGGTAATGGGTGGCCGAGATCATCAACCGTAGCCTGGCTGGCGAAATATTCGTTGAATAATTCAGCTTTTCTTTTTGAATCAAACATAAATTCAGTTCCCTCTTGAATAACTGGTATAGATATGAGTTTTGTTATTAAAAACTGATTTAATAAGACTCCACCATTTTTTGGGCCTAATGATGAGTCTGATAATTGGCTATTTAGTTTATGATAATACAAGGTTTTTGCATCTCGAATCAATGACGTGGTATGATTTCTCCGTTTTTTTTATACCTTTGCCAAGACGAACTTGTCATTTTCTTAGAATGGGATTTTAAAAGTCTGTTTCGTTTGCGAATTGCGTTTCTTACTTTAGAAACCATCCAAGGCTTATCACGTGGGCGTATGACAACTGTCTTACAAGGAATATGTTTTTCAATTATAGAACGAAAGCAATTGAACCATTTCTCGTACACATCATCAATGTGTACACCATCCGTGACACATTCCCCCAGCTAATATTCAGTAGGTCTTCGTTGAAATTGTTACTATTAATATTTGAAAAATTCCATATTTGTCTCTTAAAAGCCTTTTGCTTATCAAAAGAAATAGACAATTTCCCATATATGTATGAATGGTCGCAATTCAAAGGTGGACTGTACGTGCCAGAATCAACAAAATAGCCGGGACAATTGGTAATAATAAGATCTAGTAATGTAGCACCGCCTTCGGTCACACGGGTTGGTTCATTAATCACCTGAAAAAGGCTATTACATTCCAGCCACTGGTAAAACTGAATGCCAAAGGCGCTACTACCTATTAAATTGTCAGAGTCAAAGTGAGCATTTAAATCACCAATAATTACGATAACTGTTTGAGAATTTTGTTGAATTTGATCTAGCATACTTTGTAAAGAATCAAGGAAGACCGTGGTTTCTTCTAACGAGTTATTTGGAGGTCTATAACACACTCCGCATAACATGACGAATTTATGCATCTTAATTTCAGCCCAAAGTAGTTCAATGTTGTCTTTTTCTAAATCATTACGTCTCTTAATAATAAGTGATTGTGCTGCATATAAAGCAACACCTCCTCCTCGCATATTTCTTCGGTCTTTTCTCATAATAGGATAATAGCCTGCAATGCACAATGCATCGTTAGAAGTTTTACCATCTAGCCAGGTTTCCGAAACTGCAAATAAATCAAGTTTTCGATCCAAAATAAAGGAGGAGATTTCATCAAATTTATCTTCAATAGCTAGACTTCTAGCGTTAATATGTCCTATTATAAAAGATGACATTTTGGGACCAGGATTTACTTCAACATCTCCTGCCAGCAGGAGTATGGCTTTTAAAATAACAATAACGATACATAAATTTAAAGCAAGTACTAGCCATGATAATGACATTACGAATCTTGAAGACTTAATGGTTATATTATTAAACAACCCGATAGCCGCTCTATAAACAGTGAGGCTAACCCCCATCTAATAAATAAACCTACCTACCTTTCTGCACAGTTACTCCAGTACCGAAGACCAGTAACATTCGGAGCGCCGAAACTAAACAAATTGAATTCAAAGTGCAAGAACTCAACTCTAAAAGAAACGACAACAGACGAATATAGTTAGCCAAATAGATTGCCATGAGGAACATGAGAATATCAAAGTCAAAATCTAGGACTATAGGCGACCATAAGCTGCAAGTCCAGTGTGTGCGTCACGCTCAGATCTGGAGAAGCCAAGGGCTTAAATTAAACCTTAGAAAATCATCCATCTTGTGAATTCGAAGTATCTTGTCTTCCACATTTCGAACCAATATTTTGCCATCTGAAGACCAAACAGATTTAACACTGCTGCAGTGTGTACGGGCATGGTTAAATAGCTTGACATTAAACTTGGTCAAATCTTCATTAATGTAGAAGTGAGTACCTCGTAGTTCTTTACGCTTTTTACAAATTGAAGCCTTAACACCATATGACTTAAACTTTACAATCACAGGTCACTTCGTATTAGGTTTCTTTGGACCAATACGGTGGGCACGGTCTATTTCACTCTTGTCAACACTGACATCAAGTTTTTCCTTACAGAAGTCGACAATTTTAACGCTACAATCTTCGTCTTCTGTTTCACCCAGACCAATGAACCTCAGGTTATACTTTCTAGAATATTGTTCGTTTTCATTTGCAAGAACTTTCACTTCTGACAGTTGCGCTTCCAAAGCTTCTATTCTCTTTATAAGAGGACGTGTAGCTTGTTCCACTACTTCTAATATAACTGGCTTGGCTGCTTCCATGAAATGTTCTTTGAACTCCGTAAACTTGTAAAAATGATGCATTTCACTTCGCATGACTTCCTTCATGTCCGCTCGAAGCTCCGCCGAGTGAAGTGAAAGTCTTGTTTCAGGCATGCTGCCACTGGAGTACTCAAATTATTAACATACATACGCCTTAGAACCTAGGAAACGTTTTCACATATTTGTGAGACTAATAAACTGCTCAAACATTTGCTAGAACTTCAAGGGTAAAAAAAAGTGGATGGTTGTGGAGCTCGGATTGGGTCAAACATACATACATACATACATACATACATATCTTTAATATAAGTTCCCAGAAGGGCTTTTCAACATATATTTACAAATGAATTAAAATAAGTTAAACTAGGAGAAACTATAAATTTGTTAAAATACTTATCGATAAAATTGCGTAAAAACTATATATGATCTAAAAACTATCTAAGATTAAAAACTATTACATTGGATTCAGTCGTAATAAGAAGCTAATAATTTGGACTTAAGAGCTCTCTTAAATTGAGGAAATGAAGTCGACGCTTTAAGTGTGCTATCTAAGGCATTCCAAATCTTAACACCTCTGTAACTAAAGGACCTCTGACCGGATGCTGAGTTACATTTAGGAATGTTAAGGTCGCCGCAATTTCGAGTATTGCGCTGGTGTATACTGGATCTCTTGCAAAAAAATGATCAGGGACAACCTTTTCACAGGTTCTCAGCAGCGCTAGCTTGTCGGCACGCGTACCGGCCCATTTCAATGTTAGCGACAAATAAGGTGTGTCATGCGTACCGGATAAGAGTGTTGTGCCCAAAATGCTGGCCTTATACACCGGGCTAAAATCAATGCTAACTTTTAGAATAGACAATTTCAGCTCGCCTCTTTATTGCCCCATTTCAGACCACGTGGCGTTTCCCTTGAGTAATTAGTTTTTTCAGTATCCCAAAACAAAGCACTGAATCCTCTGGAGAACTATCACGTGGTTTGAAATGGGGCACCAAGCAGGCAAGCTGAAAGGGTCTGGTAGTTTCTGTGGAATTGCTTAAAGCAGGGGTCCGAAGTTCGGATCCTTGGATTGAAGATTGCGACGATGAATATAGTTAGTTTCTGTTGAATTCCTTAAAGCAGGGGTCCGAAATTCGGATCCTTGGATTGAAGATTGCGACGATGAATATAGTTAGTTTCTGTGGAATTGCTTAAACCAGGGATCCGAAATTCGAAGTCTAGGATTCATGATGATCATTCTATGTCTATGGCAGTTCATGTGGAATAAAGTACAACAACATACAATTTTATATTCATTGATGAAGAGGGGGTGTTCAACATAATATACCCAAATCAGAGCACACGAATAGCATGTCCGCAAAATGTAGAATTGTTTTTGCCTTGTTAAACCAAACTTCCTAGCTGTCCGCTGTTTTTATAACCTTCAAGTTACAGAAAAGTTGCTGAAATATACTGTCCGATGACAAGAAGAAAAAGAGATGTACATTTAGCTTTTGATCATAGCGCTTCAAACAGCTTTTCCAATCATTTTCGTAGGTTGGTGAAACAAGGAAATAAGACATTTGAGCTTAATTTGTTTGATAAAACATACAAAACAGTAATTTCCAGCGGACTTTACAATTTTGGAAAAACTGAAAATTGTTTGGAAAGCGTTTTATTCTTGGTGGTTTTGTTATTATAGGGAGGAAATTATTATTATACAATATATTGATATATTCTTCAGTTAAAGCATGTGTGTTATATTTGAAAAATATAATTTGAAAAACATTCATTCGGCAGCTAACTTCTCTAGTTCCGTGTAGATTCGCTCACAATTTCCACTATAACACCTAAACTAAACTAAACAAAACATATGATATAGTTAGATGACAAGTCTAAAGCTACGAATCGGATAATGGAAGACTTAGCTGATGCAGTATAAAATTTCGGTGACTCAGTTCGGTTCAATTCAGTATCAACAACACTGTAATTAATTATTACGAGTCATCTTTAAAGAGTTCTCCTTTAGTTTGTCTTCAACGAGCACAACATTTGGTGTACATTGAAAACATCTGCTTAACCAGACACTAATACTAAACTTAGTTTTGGTAAAAAAAAACATGCACGGTACATTCTAGAATAAATTGTCTTTTCTACTGTGTACACGATTTCCATCTGCATTTCCTCGCCTCGCCTCTGAAGTTTCGAAATGTGGCACGAAAGGGTAATATCGAATGGGATATACCATCAAACCCTTAACTAAAGACCTGTTCACTAAATATCAAGGAAACGTCGCTTGACTGCGCTTCACTTTCAGTCCACATCAGGCCATGTTGAGAAAGAACTCGTCTTCTGTGTATGACGTCACAAGCCACCACAAACACAGTTGAGAAGAAAAGTAACCGGACTTCCTATGGCGATACAAACTTATAATAAAATAATCGTTAAAATCACTTAAGGGCCATGTCCCCCTGATGTTGTAAAATTTTGACGAAAAAGTCAAAAATCGTTTCACTTGCACTTTAATTAGGTTTCGTTGTTGTTGTTTGTTAGCAAACAGTGACTTTTAGTCAGACACAAGATGGCTTCTTTTTTGCGTGGCTCAAAATTATTTCCTACATTTATCACTAAGTGTTTTCAAATGCGTTTCCAATTATATTGCACCTTGATCATGGCCGGGGTAAAGGAAAAACATTTTGGACACTGTCGACTGTTCGAAAGGTTTATTTTGCCGTAAGTAGCTGGCAATATGCTGTCTTCTAATTACGTGACAGACACAAACAAACATGTGCTACCTGTGGTACTTATTGCCGCTGTCTTTTCCAAAAGTTCTTACGCGAATCATTACTTAATTAGAAAAAAAGCTGCATTTTTGACCTATATTTGTCAAATAACTCGTGAGAAATATTCGAAACAATCTACCTGTTATTAAGATATTTTGATCTCTTAAAATCGGAATATGTTCTTCTTTGTACTTTAATATTCTCAATCGGTTCTAACACTTTCTAGTACCAAGCTGAATGTTCTATAATTCGTTCAACATCGATTGACCTGTCTTTACAGTTGCCAAAATGTCTCTCACATCTTCGCATTGCCACTAATGTTCTCTTTGTCATTCATAGTCTACAATGTAACTCACTCTTTTGTATATAAATAACAAAAATATTTCAAAATGTATCATACATGCCTTGCTGTCATCAAATAATTATATTTATAAGACGTCCCCAGTGTTTCACGACAGAGTTCACTTACATTATTTTTCTGCGGCATTGAGCCGCCCTCACATAGGATTCTCGTGTGCTGTAGAATATAGATACACTGGACGATAGGGATGAATATTATGAAATAAAGTTGCTGAAAGTGCTTGTTCATTCCATTTTAATGACGAAATCCTTTTCCAGCCAATAGGAATTGCCGAACACAAAAGCTACGAAAGTGGTACATTTGATACGATTTTCTTATAAACGACATATGGAACAACCATGTAAATCATTTCATCAAACTTTCATAAAATCAGAAAAAGTGATACGTATCTTTCACTTTTTGGACGACTTTTATGTTTAAACCAATGAAATAAACAGTTTTAACAATACAATAGTAAAGGTACGTTTCTCAGACACTTTCCCATATGAATAAAGTTACATAGCTCATCTTTCCTCCGGAATGAAGCTGGTATGTACTCCCTTATCAATAACACTCTCTTATTCTTGAATGACAATCTCCAAGGAGCTAATCCACACTAAAGCCAATTTCCCGTATGCACATACATATATACTTCATTTATTTAAAGTAAAAAAGACTCGTTTAATAAATTGCTAATGTGTTAATAAATTGTCTAAAGCCTGGTTTTCACTAGTGACATAAGCACAAGCAACAAGCAGGAGCTCGTAACCAGGAGCGTCCATAGCTCCTATACAGCTGTCACGGCGTTTTTACAAGTTGGGCTATTTTTAGATTATTTTTCCCGCCAATTAGTGGGTTGCACCAGTGGCAGAACAAAAGATGCCTCATTAGCTACTTCTGTTACGCTTTTGTGATTCTATTTCCTTAGGAATAATTGCAACCCAAGAATCGCGGGAAACCGTTCTAAAAATATCCTATACGGGATGGACAACAACAGCAACAGGATAGAAGTTACAATTTCATAAGTAGACTGAAGATGCGTTCACACATACCGTGTAGGAGTTTAATTTTGCGGGAGTTAATTTTTGCGGATTTTGAGGATTTCCTTCGATCCGCAAAAAAAAACTCCCGCCGAAAAAAAAACCCGCAAAATTTTCCGCCGCAATAATATACTCTCAGAGAAAAATTAGTAAATCTTGTTTTAATGGTTATATCGGGTTAACAGGAACTTTTTAACATTGAACATAATAGGAAACGCTAGCCAAAGTTAATAAAATACATTGTTACTCTTACATTGCCGGCTTCTCACGGAAAACCGTACTTTCCCGCTTCTGTGTCACGTTCAACGTCAGTTGTCATAAATAAATACTGACAACATACAGTCAATTCCAAAGTACATGTACTCAATGGATTAATCTACAGACTTAATTCCTGCAGCAAATAAAGCGTACTCTCATAACAACGAGGCGACTGGCACAACAGTCGTCTGTATTTCCGATTCAACTCCAGACACGTCCTCAAAAGAAACGGAGACTGTTATCATAATCGACTAATACGTTTTTACAAGAACGTACAATAATTCACTCAGGTTTTGTCGTTGTTTATGTTCATGTTGGCGCTAGAAGAACAAATATAGAAACTTCCGGTCGAAATTGTAAGTCAGTAAGTAAAATTTCAATTTAATACCGATACTGCCTTGAATTTTATTTATACTTGACCAGAAATCCGCAAACATTTCCTCCCAGCAGAAATTTTAGCTGTCTCGATCCGCAAACATTTCCTCCCGCAAAACAAATTGAGTCGGCAATCCGCAAAATTTTCCTCCCGCAAAAATTTCTTCCTACACGGTAGCTAATAGAGTGAAATGGTTATGAAACCCGGAAAACTTCAAAGGGGCTAACAAAGGCGCTGCGATTTATGTTGGAAGGGGGCAAGACAAAAGATTGTGCAGGGTCATAGTTCATTAGCGTACCCTGAACGACTGAACTCACACGTTTCTATTGGCTGATTGATTAACACATTGGAATTTCTATTGTGTTTTGTGCAGGGTCACGGTTGAAAAAAGCTAACAAAGACATATAACAAAGAAGGTCGCTGGGTTTCATAACCATTACACTCTATTAACTATGGTTCACACTAGGGCCGAAACATGTTTCAAATAATCATGTTTCAAAGAAACACGTTTCCCATAAACTTGCTTGAAACTGCATTGTTTACATTAACGGTCTGTTTCAAACGCGTTTCCGTAATTTATGCAGGGTGCAGTTTCTACAGCAAACTTTGTTTTAGAGTTTAAATGGAGCTCGAACTTGTGGTTGCTTTTATCCCCTGGTTCAATCTGACTATTCAGGCTCTTCCTAGGCGAAGAACCTTGCAACGTTTAGCCAGAAAACAGCGTTTGAGATATCTTCGGCTCAAGATAAATCGTTTTCGACAAGCACAACAGCTTCTAGCGCATGTTGGATTGAGATTTTGCTCTTTTCCACGAGCTTGTGGGGTTTTGCGGCAGCGCTCTATTCGGGCAACAGAGCGCATCAACGACTGGGATAGGATCTTTAATGGGACGTGGACTAACATCGACTTGCGGGAGAACTTTAGAGGTAGTATCGTCGTGTACCGTTTATCCAACTGCGTCATAAAATTCCCTTTGTTACCCACGTTCGCTATGAATAATTTGAGACTCAGAATTTTATACGAACATCCGAATCGACACTTAGAAATTTTAGAACGATTATACGTTATCCTCACTATAAAAAAAATTCCTCCTGAATCGGGATTCGAACTCGAGCCGGTTAAGAATCAATGCAATGGCTTACCCACCACCAACACAAACACAAACCCTAACCATTAGACCACGAGAGAATTCGTTGATTGCAATCGTTTCTTTTACCAGATTTATATCAACTCCATTAGCATGTTCATAAAATATTCTATTATAGTATAATATATACTATAATAGCGGTACGACAACCCTCCGAGCGCGCGAGGTGTGATTCCTCACGGATCTCAACGGTACACGACGATACTACCACTTTAGAATATGTCCGGATACATTCAACCCTCTTTGTGAGAAGTCGGGACCGGCGATTGGTAGGCAGGACACAATGTTTCGACGACCCATACCTCTTCGTAAACGCTTCGCAGTGATTCTGTTGAGACTAGCCACTAATGTCGAGTACCGGACCATCAGCCATTTATTCGGTATTGGAAGATCCACAGCGTTCCAAATTGTGCGCGACGTTTCCAGAGAAATTGTTTATAGTCTGCTCCCGAGTTATATTACAATACCGGTGGTCAATATTTAGAATAGGTTATTGAAGGTTTTCATAGGAAAAAACGATTTTCACAGATTGGGGGAGCAATAGATGGTTGTCAGGTACCTATAGTTACACCAGTGGCGTATCCGGCGGACTACCACAACAAGAAAGGGATTGTATTCAATTATACTGCAAGCAGTTGTGGATCATAAGTACCGTTTCACAGATATGTGCTTAGGTTGGCCGGGGAGAGTGCACGATGCTACAGTTTTTGATAACTCCGCTCTAAATGCGAGCGCCCAGACTGGGACCCTCTTCCCAGAAGACAAGGAAGAGATTATCAATGGTGAGAAAGTGTCTGTACTTATAATAGACGAAGTTGCGCACGCATCAGTAGACGGGAGCTGCAAAGACTCGTTCTGGTTCACCAGCCTTTTGTTATTTAAAAAAAAACAGATAGCCATTGTTCTAGCTGCACATCATCCAAATGTCCTATGTCGGTGCTGCTGTACAAGCACTGAGGAGAGTCGGCAACAAAGGAATTACCAACAGCTTTTCAACTGTGAATGAAATAACGGAGAGGCTTTTTTGAAGTTATTTTGTTGAATAACATTGAAAACAAATGGAACACAAATACTGAAAACTTACACAATAATTATTGCAACCACATTGCCAATTGTAATTGTGAAAATAATTTAACAATAAAGACAAATGAAAAACATATTAGAGTTTTATTTTTCTATAGCCTTTGTTTTTCATAGACCACTGTTTTTCGTAGATTATCGTTAATTATCATATTCTGAATAGACGTCACCAGAGCGTAAAATGAGATTGCGACGTGCCTTTTACCCCGGAGATTCATACAGTTTAAATCAATATTTGTGCAAACATAATTCCACCTTTTCCAAGTTTTATATTCGGAATTCTAGCGTTTATAATCGAATATCTACAGGTTCTGTGTGAGACAAGATCTTTGGAATTCACTCTTCCACCACCTATTCCATTCGATGCCTTGCTGGCGGGCATAGATTGTTTTTTTGATGTTATTTCGCGATGGTTTATCCCTATGAATGTGATCATTCGAAACCATTATGTGGCCAACCGCGGGCTGATCTCTATCAACTCAAGTGTGTGGAATACGCTGGCTGTTTACCCTGAGTTCTTCTGGTTGTTCACAGGTGAGACGCCTGGCAGTCTAGCGAGTGTCAGATAAACAGGCCACAAGGTGCGGCCCAACATTTGTACTACAGACGAGATCGGGGATTTCATTTCCTAAACTTCCATGCTGTAGTTGACAATGATGGTTATTTTCAATTTATTCAAGGTGGATATTGGGGACATCCGACTGATGCGGGATCTTACGCACGCTTGCCACACATAGGATTTGGACAGCAACTTCACCTTCATCGCAACTCATACCTCTTAGCGGATGGGGGATACCCCGCAGTTTATCCTCTCATTACACAATTCCGAAGACGGAGAGGAGGTGGCCTCGGACGCATTCAGACACAAGAGAATAGAGAGAGCCAGAGCAAGAGTCAGGGTTGAACATAGAATTGTAGCTGTAAGGGTGTACCGTAGTGTTCCTGGTAGATCTGGTATAGATTTCGAGGTCGCAGGTATCTTTTGCCTGTTGTTGTCACTGTTGTAGTAGCGCTTGTAAATCGAAGACGAAGGCTAATGGAAAACATCAAAGCACGGTTTTTGGATGTATGTACAAAAAGTATTTATATACAAGGTACTCAGACGAATTAAACCATTTTGATGCTTCCTCCATTGAACCGTCGACCTCCGGTACAAAAAACCGCTGAGCTAACTGGGAGGCGGTTTAAATCAGTATTGGGGGAGGGGGCATGTCCGAAACTGTTTTGAGGTTTGACTTTCCAAAACACCATTTCCTGCTTTATTTAGCCTGAAAAAATCGGCTTGCTCCTCAACCCTTTTTAATTTATGATAGATATCACGTCTGTGATAGGGCTAACTCCCCCCAACCCCCTGTTCCGCCGTGCCCGTGTTTCTAAAGAGTTTTAGTAGAAACTTGCCATGGAGTATTGCAAATCCGCGAATCTGATTGGCTCTCCGATCGTTGACTATTCGCCGATAGTCAACGATCACGAGAAGCACGCGCTCAAGGCCGACGTATTTGGGCTCCGCCTCGTTCACTATCAGCTCGTAGAAAACTTGGGCTTGTGGTCTAATTGTTAAATAGAAACACGGCTTTCGACCAATCCGAGCGCGTATTTTCTGTGTTATTTTATAAAGCTCCGTTTTGAATGGTTGATATGTATTGGAAATGAGAAAAATGGAAAACTTGGTTCCAAGAACATGTCACGTAACCTCATCAGGGTCAAGTATTCCAAATGGAGCTTTCAGAAACAACCAGAAGTGGAATTAATCAGATAAACAAGAAATCGTTACTGTAAAATGCAATGTGACCGGTACATTTTGTTTCGAAATCACGTAACTGCTGACGTGATAGAAGTTTTACAACAAAATTTGTTCAAACGACGAGATTATTGATAAGTGACCATTATTTTTAGCAAATAGCCAATTATCTGCGATCTCTCAGTACTTCGTCATAATATCGTCAATATTTTCTCATTTGAAGACTTTGTAGCTTGATCGTCCTTTTAAGGCATGAGGAACTACGCATAAGGAGAGAAGCCTAGTAACGTCAATATCACCTCCCCGGACCTGTTCCAGTTTGGTGTGGTAAATATAACAGAGCAAACTAAAGCTGTTGTTTATACAACATTTTCCAAAATCGTTGTCCCGAACAAACGTCACGCGACATTTCAGACCGATATGGATTGCTTCCAACTCTCCTGTAAAGTACGGTGTAATAAATACAAAGACAGACTCGCAGCAGACCGTATATATTAAAACGAACGCATTCACCAGACTTTCAGCTACAACCACAATCCATTCCGGTCTGGAAATGTCGCTGGCCGTTTGTGGCTTGACCGCGACTACCTTTTTGAAATAGATGTATGACAAGTTCAATCGAATCGGTATTACGGCAAGTTAAAGAATGAATTTCCAAAAACTTGAAATAGAAACGAAAATTACGTCACAGCTAAAGATGTTTATTCTTCTGCACTGAATTTAAGGGACCGGTCATTATTTATCGCTGGGGGGGGGGGAGGATTTTGGGGGGGTTTACATGATTTGGGTTGAAGGAAAAGGGGGGATCAGTCACTTTTAGTCACACAGAAGGAGGGATCATACTAAATTCAGAGTTAGTCAGAAAGAGGAGGAACATACGAAATTTAGGGACGGACCATTAGAAATGTGATGGGGGAAGGGGCTGCGTCAAAAGAAAAAAATCGCGCAAGGTACAATTGATGGAAAAACAATCATGTACACATAGTCCCTAAAAGAATTTCGCACTGGTATGCCCTCAAACTGCTAGAATTAGCATTTCTGAGGCTTCTACGATTATTTTTTCCCCGATAAGCATGCCCCTGGACTCTCCGAGCTGGTATTGTGGACGTCAAGGTTTCACAACAGTACCGTCCCCTGTAACATGTTTGGTAGGGGGAGGGTCATATATTATACCTTGGTATACCTCGGTTTCACATCCAAATGTTCCGACTCTCCCCCGAGTGTATTTTAAGGAAACACTCATGCACATAATTATATGACTGCCACACCCCATACTGTTCAAATCGTACACACTTATTATCGAATCTACAATCTATTAAATTGTGCCAGAAAGTGCAGGAAAATGCGCACCCAAGGCCTGAAATTCAACGTTTTCCGGGGAGCATTTCCCCGGCGTCGGATGTAGCTCCTTCGAGTTCTTAGTAGCTTGTTGAAATAACCGAGACTGGGAACCCTTGAGAACTACTTAGTGCTGTCTTGTGAAAAATATTTCCTTTGTAAATTTGAAAACTGCAAAAAATGGTTAAAAACATCGTGCGGCAAAAAAAAATTCTGCACTACATATGGGCAAAAACATCCTGAATTATCTTGTTGCATCACTAAATCCACCGACGCCCCCCCCCCCCCCCCCCCCTCCCTAGGCGATAAATAATGACCGGTAAATTTGAATGACGCTTGTCATGTAAATCAGTGCAGCGAGTGTCAAAATCATCACTTAAATTATGAATTTCATAATGCATGTATTAATAATGAGATT
The DNA here is from genome assembly GCA_030867875.1 of Actinernus sp. WN-2022. Lineage (NCBI taxonomy): Eukaryota > Metazoa > Cnidaria > Anthozoa > Actiniaria > Actinernidae > Actinernus > Actinernus sp. WN-2022. Next base: position 6,767,452 of record JAOWCC010000237.1, read on the forward strand.
TATTCACCAAATCCCAATAGTTCAGTGGTCTCTACCAGGGCGGTGCCTTTCTAAACAAAATAACAAAATATACCAAGGCACTGATTATTCCAAATACAGGTATTTACAAAACTTATTTCTTCACTATCATCAACAGAATTTTATCTTCGCCAACCTGCGATGTTTTCTTCCAATATTTATTCCGTTGACAATTTCCAAGGCATAGTAACAAACAGGAATCTCAGTTTATCCATTCAAACATACAGATATAGAATTCGGTAAAATGACAATTGTCTCGTTATAATTAGTATACTGGTTTGTACGCTCAGTATATTATGACAATATGCTGTAACATTTACAAAAAATTTAGCGCGAAATAAATTCAAACCACAAAATAATATCGAATGAAAATGCATTATTTCGATGGGTTTCTATTGAATTTATAAGTATCAACCAATGAAATTACGAGAAAGAATAATAGAAAATTAACACTTTTAACATTCCTTGCCGTAGACACTACAGTTCTTATCTGGACCATTACTTAATTGTGATTGGACATCACTAGCTAATGCTTTAATGTGATTGGCTGATACGTTTACATATAAAATCACGGTCAAGAAAACATGTGGCCAAGGTTTTCGAGTAGTTTGAACATAGCCATAGGAACAGGTTCTAAATTGGCCTAAATATGCAAAATCAAAGTAAAATCAAAGTTGTCAACATCTTATAAAGTCCACAGCTTGTTAAATTTATTCAGTTTGGCCATCGACTGCCATACTTGGGCGTTTGGAGGTTGAATTCTCTTCGTCACTGTTCGCCACATTCGACATGAATTGGATGTTGAAGATGCAGTTGTTAAAACTGCCGATGTTGGTCCCTGAAAACAGACCTGATGTTAGCTGAGCGGAATTGAAGGAAGCAGTTTCTACACTGGCAGAGGATGAAACGGCAACAGCGGAGCTCATGGATGCGGCTCGAGTGGTAGAACTGTCATGTTCGGGAGTTGAGCGACTCAGGGCCAAAGACAGTCGCCGTTGATGTTTATATGAAGCCGATTTATAGGCATCCAGTTTTTTGAGATTTCGATGCCCACTAAGTTGTGCCACGAAATTCTCTGATACATCGGCATCAAGGAGACGGGAGATACAAGTTTTCCGAACAGAATGGTTGGTGACTCTGCCTTGTAAACCAGCATTTTTTGCGGCGCTGGACAAGAATTTCCCGATTTCATTTTTGCCGAGTGGGCTTCGCATATACCAGACTTCGTCGGCTTCTTTTCTCTGGTGCTTAACTGCCAAATAAAAAGGAGAATCTGGCATATTCATCTGTATTGATGGCTTGCAACCAATCCCCTGAGATTCAAATAACAAAGCTGTGGCGGCCATGTTGGTGGAACTAACAAGAGAAGCTAACGAGGAATCTTTTGTTAACGTCCACCAACATGGCGGCGATGACGTAACATGCAAGCCAGCAATTGGACGGTGTTTGGCAAATTCTTAGTAATATTTTACCGGACAGCGCTCATTTCCTGTGGCTTGTGCAGTTGGGTGGAATGCACGATGGCTGTGGGACGTTTCTTGGCCTTGGCGAGTTTTGGAGCCACGCTCGTATTTCCACACCAGAATTTCATTATTAGTTTCTGGGTCTTTTTCAAGGGAGACATCCCCCCATTTCAGCCTCCGGCTTTCATCACGGGCCCGGAACCCAAAGTGTAAAGCAAGAATCAACCAGATGGTTCTTTGCAGCACAGTTGATTTGTGTTACCAAATTCACCACGCTCAAACAGCAGATCCTCTTCCACCTCAGTGAGCTCTCGTGCTGCTTTGGGACGGTTTCCCTTTCGGTGTTCAACAACCAGCTGGCGACGACGAGAGATCAGAACTTCACGGGAAAGTTGAAAGTTATCTCCTTTGATGATATTGCTAGAGTTGCTGTTCCGCAATGAATTCACGAAACTCTGCGACTTGAGGACAATTCTCCTTGTTTGAAACATTTTTCAGGTCATGTGTTTCTTGTGTATTTTTCCCCATGTGGCAATTTCTTTGGTTCCTTTCAAAACATATGGGGTTTATTGCTATTTGTTAACGAATATTTGCGAGCGGTTTTGTAAAATCCTGAGCAGGCAAGATGGAAAAATCTTGCCCGCTGAGCATCCAATCAGATTGCAGCATTCAGAGTCATTAATGCTTGGGACATTTTATTTAACGATATATGAAGTACCTACCCTGGGCGGAACCAATCTGTTGTTACAGCGCCGCTGCCTTTCAACTCCTCGGTGTCGTACAAACATTCTTTTTCGCCGCCTGCAATTTGGCTTGACTCTAGTATAAACCGCGACGCAATACTCGGCGTGCTTCCCATAACCTGATCTAGCTCGTCGTCATAGAAAGGCACGTAATTTTTCCCTGCCCAGAGGTTGTTGAGCTTCTTAGCTTTTTTGTGTTTCCGGTCGAGATTATACAGTCGCGTTTTTTCAGTTCTTTCTCGGTGTAAGAAACCAGAATATTTGAATTGCAAATCATTTTCAGCCGTATTTATGAACACACTCCATACAATACAACGCAACGCACCGCACCGCAACGCAACACAACACAGTTAGTGTGTGCTAATGAGGAAAGTAAGATAAAAGTTATAAAAAAGCGGTCATCGGCAGCGAAATCCCTCGTGGCGTAGTGATGCGGGATTCGTGACGGTTAGGGTTTGTTTCGATTCTTCCCAGACGCTACTTTTTTTATATAGTTGAGGGTGGCGTACTTGTGAGTATTTTCGTTATAAAATGTTCTAAGTGTCGCTTTAGTTTGTACTTTCAGGGAACCCTACTAATTGGGGTTTCTTACACCGAGAAAATACCCGTTTTTCACTGCGGTCCGGTGTGCTGAAAGCCACTCTCTTGCAGTTTGATAGTAATGTTCTCCCAGATATTTTGCTTCCTTCCCATCGCAGATAGTTGCGTTTGAATTTCTTCATCAGCCCATATTTGTACAAGGTATTTAGACTCGTCATATCTCCAGTTGATATTTAATAGATCATTACTGAAGCATACAGCATTATTCATAGGTTGCACATGACGTCACCGCTGTCATGTTGGAGGAACATTAACAAAATATTCCTCATTAGTGTCTTTTGTTCCGTCCTCCAACATGGCTGCCACTTCTTTGTCTGTTCAGTGAATCTCCAGGGATTGATTGCAACACAAGAATTGGGTATAATAGCCCACTTCCGCGATATGCTTTACTTGTCAAGCACAAAGGGTTCAATACGAGTCTCCGTGCTAAATTAAATTAATTATTTTCTCTGTGAAAAGAATAAATGTAATTTAGCACGGAGCCTCGTGTTGAAACCTTTGTGCGTGACAACTAAAGCATATCGCGGAAGTGGGCACAATACCGCAAATTTCGTTAGTTCATACATTTCAACACAATAGAAATCGCGGCTTAAATCCTCAATATTGTGCAAGAGAGAGAACACGGAGTTTTGATGAGGGTCAGTAATTATAATAGATAATTACTGCGGCACGTAGCATTATTGGGTATAATGCAGACAGCTTCGTAATTTGCATATTACAAAAACCTGAATATCTCTGAAACGAGATGGGATGTTGACAAACGGAAAATATTATTATTCCTCATTCCGAAAGCATTTTAACATTAGATCAACTTAATTTTCGCTTCATGTGCACTTTAAAGCTACACCAACATGGCCGCAGTGACGTCATGTGCAACCATCTATAGTGCAACATATTTCGTTCGTGATCAGACTAAACATGTTTTGGTATTGTGTGAACACAACATGAGAATATTACAATTGAGTAGGTTGGTCCTGAATAAACCTTGGGGTTATCTAGCCAGGCTACCTTCAATGGAAAACATCAAAACAGACAATTATATTGATTTGATGTTTGACAGAAGTATTTCGATTGGAATACGGAAGGAACAGAAAGCGTTTATGGTAATTTCTTATTAAGACGCTCCTGGTTATGGCTTCTGTAAAACTCAGTTATGCATTGATCATTAGCAGCGCTTGTTCTTACCTCACACCTGTGAGTAGAACAAGTACTGCTAATGATAAATACGACACTGCGTATGTTATTCCTGCTTATTCTTATGTCGCTTGTGAAAACCAATCAAGATTATTAAATGCAAAATCTAATTTAATCAGTTAAAGTTAATAAAAGCTAACACTGATTTACAAGTTTGGTGGTTTCAGTTGTGAACTGTAGCACAGGGCCCGAGTGTTCGAATAAACTACTCCACAGACTATAGACTATTTACTAAGTTTAAATGCGAGATTGTGTTAAATAAATTCGAGTCAATAGGTTGGTATACGTAAGTTTCTGTTTTCTGGACTTTGCTTCCAGTTTGTAGAAAGGATTGGTGACAGGTGATTTTGTCTTTATTGAGCAACTGTTAGACATCATTCAACTCTTATTATGCTCAGTCTTATGAGACAGCATAACTTAAAATATGCATGTTTCCCATTATTTCTTTTAATAGTTTTGTGACAGCATTTTATTAAAACAGTTTTGTGGGTATTGCCACCGCCACACCTTCTACATCGTTTCTCGAGTGCTAGTTTGTTAAGTCTCATGGAGAAATCTGAACTAAAGAGTCTATTAATGGGGTCTTTATTTATGAGAGACGATAGTGGGATCTAAAAGATCCTAGCAAGGTTATGCTGATTTATTGCAGTGTTCTGAAAAGAACTGTTTTACAGTGCTAAATTAGCAATACCGGTTTCGGAAACTTAAATTGGTTTCCTTCATCAGTTCTGGTTGCTCATGTGGTTGACATTTTGACTGTAAAGAGCGTATGGGATCCGTTTATATAGACCATTATAAAATAACCCACACAAAATACGCTCTCTGATTGGTCGAAAGCCGTGTTTATAACTCTATAGAAACACGGCAGATTATGCCAGCATCGTAGCATTAAACTCAATTGGAAAATCGGCGAAATAATTTCTAGTACACTTTTCTAAAAATATTGAGCACTAAATTCAATTCGTCGAAGAACCAGCTACAGTACTGTACGAAACGTCAATGTTTTGTTAGTTTTATTAGAAACAAGCCAATAATTGAACTCAAAACAATCTCAAAGTAGGAATTTCAACATTCATTACTGTGTACAAAGTTGAGTTTCTTGACATTTGTGCGATACTAAACAGTAATTTTCGCCAAAAAAGTCTGTTTTGGCTGCCTAAGCTCAATTAAAAACTATTGTTTGGTAGATTTAAGGTGGGAGGGCTGGGCGCGTATTTCATGTTTAATCCTTAATCGAGGAGATACCGTTTTTAACGGTATAATCATTAATGCCCCCTTTAAAATATTTTTTTACGTACCTTCTACACAAATAACTCCAGCATCTTGTTGATGTGTGCAGTTATGTGTTCCCCATCCTCTAAATGAACACTGAGTGATATTGTTCTCTGTACCATTACACGACACATCGTCCATCCATATGTGACCCGATCCTCTTCCAAAATGTGCACAACAGGGAGCGGAAGTGGCACGAGACATGCCAAGATGGCGACACATAACGTTTGCATCAGTAACTGTCCAGCCATCATCGCAGACCGTACCCCATTGTCCGTTATGTTTGACTTCTACACGTCCTTCATAGCGACTGGAACCGCCAACGAGTCGAACTTTTAAATAAAATAATAATATCATTATGTTATATCAAATGAAATATTAAGATTTGATTGAATTATCGTTTCTCTTAAACTGAAACTGATATTTATTTTCGCCACGAAACGCAACTACGACCTTTTGGACTTAAACTAGGGATACAATACTTAATAGGTGATGGCATAATCATTAACGTAAATATTAAATGAGAATTATCTGAGTCATACCATTCTCTGCACAAATAACTCCAGCATCCTTTCGATGTCGGCAATTATGGGTTCCCCATCCGCTAAACGAACATTGAGTAATAGAATTCTCTGAACCATTACACGACACATCGTCCATCCATATGTGACCCGAGCCTTTTCCAAAATATGCACAACAGAGAGCGGAAGTGGCAGGAGACATGCCAAGATGGCGACACACAACATTTGCATCATTTAGTGTCCAGCCATCATCACAGACCGTACCCCACTGTCCATTATAATAGACTTCTACACGTCCTTGGTAGGGACTAGAACTACCAACCAGTCGAACTTAAAAAAAATAACATATTCAATGTGTGGAAGCAAATGAAATATTATTACTCTTTTCAATGAAGTGTGACCCTGGAAGTTTAAATCGCGTTTGGAAAATTGCGGACACCAATCAAAATGAATTAAGTCTTGGCGGTAAACTCTTTGTATGAGATTAGACAGTCTAGTATCGGGCGGCTGAATGCAATTTTACTAAACGAGACTTGAAACTTTGAGGATCGCACTTCAATGAAAACAGCAATAAGATTGATATTATCAGACTAATCATATTTTGAACTGACTCACCTTGTCGTCGAGAATACAAATTACAACTCTTATAGCCTTCGTGAATTTGGAATGAATTAGAATAGTATTTTAGGATATAGTACTGTACTTTTAGTTTATGATTGTACGCTAGAATATTTAAATGAGGTATATACAATAAACACTTAATGACTGGCCCCTCGGGAAACAGTGCGTTTTGTTTCCCCGAGATCCTCGATGTTGCCCGAGACCGAGTCGAGGGGAACATCGAGGATCGAGGGAAAACAAAACACACTGATTCCCGAGGGGCCAGTCATTAAGTGATTTCTTATAAGTTTTACTACATGATACGAACGAGGTTTGTCGTCTTCTGGAAGCTGCTTTTCAACACAAAACTCTGACAGCATCACCACGGCATTTTGAGTATCGTTTGGTGTCTTTCTTGCATCCTTCTTTAGCTACCAATTTCTCTCTCTCGCGCTTGATAAATATGTAAATTGTTTCTTTGGAGCTAGTTCCATTCTGAACGCTTTCTTTCGACGAAAAACTGTCAGCTTTTGACTGACGATCTAGACGTTTTTTGTAAACAAATATTTCCCACCTTTAGCTTACGATGGGACACTCAAATTACACATGTTAATAATAAAATTGCCAAAAATATTGGAATTATTTGTAAGTAAGATACTATATTTCTGTTACTATTCTAAAGCAACTTTATTATACTCTTATCTATTCGTATTTGAGTTATGGTCTAATGACCTGGGGTATTTCTGTTAAGACTAGACTAAGTAAAATTAAAACAAAGCAAAATAAATGTGTTTGCTGCATCTTCTTTGCTAGCAAATTTGAAAATGCCACCCCATACTATAGAATTTTGCAAATTTTAAAACTTGACAATGCCTTTAATCTAAAAATCTCCACTCTTGTTCACAAAATCAAATATTTTAAAACAGGTGTACCATCTGCTTTTCTCGACCTAGTCCCCTCTGCAACTGATATTCATAATTATAATACTAGATATGATACCAACCAAAACTTATACACACCAGCTTCCAGAACAAATTATGGCCTATCGAAATTTAAATATCTTGCATCACGATTATGGGATCGAAAATATACCGTTAGAAATAAAATCCCTCCTACACACAAGTTTTAAAAAACAATACCAATTATTTTTACTTGAAAACCAGGCCCAAATTATTGAATAACATTGTAAATATAGACAAATAACTAAGATCGAATTAATATATTCATACCATCTTTATTATTTGCATATATATATAAATATATTGTTAACGTTTCCATATAATTATTTATCAATATTGTAAATACATTCTTCTTCCTTTTAATATTAATTCCAGCCGCTTACTACTCAAGCAAACTTGTACAATAGATATTTATGTATTTTCTGTGCTCCAAATATCCTCATTTATTATACTTGTGATAGGGGTCAACTAGAAAGCCCATGGCTCCTTTGACCTCTATGCACATTCTTGAAGTTCATAACTATTTTATTATTACCGTATCTCTCTTTTTCTTTCTACAATTATTTTCTTTATAAAAAATAGTGCAAAATAAAATGAACTTGAACTTGAACTTGATAGCTAGCCAGTAGCACGCGCGACACATTATACCATCTTCTGTCACGATGAGATCACGTGGCGGACAGCAATTGATGAATTGTTACCTCGCGGGATACATTGGATTTTGATGACTGCCACGTGACCTTGAATCAGCTAATGAGAGCTTGCGTTTTGTCTGAATAACTTATGGCTACGTCACGATATACACTTAATGACTGGCCCTGAGGGAAACCAGAGAGTTTTGTTTCCCGATGCTCTCGATGTTTTCCGAGACGCCATTCGAGGTAAACAAAACCCACTGGTTCCCCGAGCGACCAGTCATCAAGTGTTTTGTTATATAGAAATACCTTTTTCTATCTGATACAAGCGAGGCTTGTCGTCTTCTCTTTGCGAAGCTGCTGCCAGCGTCGCTACGGCATTTTTAGTAGCGTTTTGTTTGTTTCTTGCACCTTATTTTAGCTACCAATTTATTTCTCTCACGCTTGATGATGAAGATGTAAATTGTTTCTTTGGAGCTGGTTCCATTTTAAACGCTTTCCTTTCGACGAAAAAGGTAAGCTTTTGATGAAGATCTAAACGTTTTGGCAAACAAATATTTCCCGCCTTTAGCTAGCCAGTTATCACGATGTGATTACGTGGCGGGCAACAACTGGGAATTGTTGCCCGCGTGGGAAACAGTTTGTTTTGTTACTTGTCAGGTGACCATAAATCAACCAATGAGGACGCACGTTACATATGGCTATATAACAGTACAATTGATTAGCCACGCCCACAAGGGCTCTTTAGAGCTAATTAACAATAGTTGTTAAAGGGACACCCGTGTGAAAAACACAGTTGGCTCAAAACAATCTATCACATATCCTTTGTTCAGAAAATGTATAAAAATTTGATAAAACTTTTAGTGTTGAGAATGAGCACCTCAAAGTTGGCCGCGCGCTGACCTGGGCACCACCACCATATTTACATTTACTTCCTGAGACGTTTTTACGTAACTTCGTCGTACCGGAGTTGGTGGATGGCATGCTCGTACGCGGAGCGTGTTGACTGAACAACATTGTGCTATGGGTTTATATTGTACGGAAATTGCTAGCCTTGGACAAAAGACGAAAGGTAAATTATGATATATTAGTATTTCTGTTGAATTGGAAACGCGTTTGATTATTGGATTCAGCTAATTACTGATCCGATTCGATCTGTACAGCGATTATAAGCAACAAGTGGCCCGGTAGACGATTCGATAGTGTGAATTGTAATATAAATACATAACATATTTTCGATTAGAAAGAAGTCGAGAAGTCAATGAAGTCAGCCTTCAATTTTTCGGCTCCATTTTTCTTTCTTCTCAGATATTCAGGAAATTAGTCAAGGCACATATCAATATGACTTTTGCCTAAATATTATACATCTGAAACATCAAGCAAGCGGTTAATAGACCAGTTCGCGGTTAATTCCGACATTTTGGAAGGGGTGAAAACATGGCGCGAAATATAGTTTTTGTATGGGAATCCGATGCGAAATAATTTCCGTAAAATCGAGTTTCTGTAATATTCACTGTATGCAACTTAAGATACTAGGTAAAATATTAACTGATCAAAATTTGAGAGATGTAGCTGTGCTGGGAAGAGTGCAATCGTGTTTCACTTTTCCATACATTTGTCTGTAACAACGAGACGATGTCCGCGGGAAAATTTAATGAGAAATAATGAGAATTGAAAATAATGAGAATTGATTTGTTTGCAGTAAAATTGCTTTAAGTGTCTTGTTCTTGTGTCCTGGCGGACTATTCTCTCCCTCTGCCATTTTGGTAGACTTGCCACATAGGCGAGCGAAGCGAGTTTTTATAACCTTAGCTCAAACAAATAGCTCCAAGAATCAAATGCATTTCGAATTCAACAGAAATACTAATACAGTAAAAACCCGCGTATAAGAACCTGGGTTTTAAGAACCTATTAGGCTAAAATGTTCATTTTAAGCACCCTCCACATAAGAACCTATTAAGGCTAAAATTTTAAGTTAGGTTCTTATCAGTGGAGTTGTGGTAAAAGTGCATAGGTAGAAACTGATGAATTGGGATAATCATAATCATCATAATCATCTTGACATAGTACTGTGTGTAAGTCTATTAAGTTTACCATTCAAATACAGTTCCTCTACTACCACTCAACTAATATAAAAAAGCTTTCTGACCATCTCAGGCTCTGTGAGAATCACAAAAAATAAGAACCTATTTTAAGAACCTTGGTAGCCTAAATTTGCTTTAAGTACTATTTATATAAGAACCTGTTTAGGCTAAATTGAAAAATTAAGGTTCTTATACGCGGGTTTTTACTGTACATCATAATTTACCTTTCGTCTTTTGTCCAAGTCTAGCAAACTGCGTACAATATAAACGCATAGCACAATGTTGTTCTGTCAACACGCTCCGCGTACGAGCATGCCATCCACCAACTTTGGTCATTTCGCCTTCCAAGTCAAGTCAATCTTTATTTACCATATATATAATACATGTATATATGTTTACGCACAAAATAAAATAAAATATATTATCATATATGGAAGGTGTTCAGTGAAAAAAAATGAAGGAGCTTGTATAAGCACTGACACCCATGGGCTGCAGAATTTTATAATTGGTACAGCAAAATAACAAGGATTATGAACAAAAACAAGCAAACAACTAGTCAATAATTAGGGTTCACTGTTTTGAAAAGATGTGATTTGAGTCTAGCCTGAAAAATATTTAAGGGTTGTCAACAACAACAACAAGTTTATTTCGTACTTAGGTTACATATTTACAGAGGGGAGATCAACTATATAGAAAGATGGAAAGTAACAAAGTTAAGTAAAGGTCATCTGAAAATAACCATACGGCTAATCTAAGTCAGATGACACTATTTGCAGACTGATAATTTAAATATATTAATAAGGTCAGTTACAGCATGGACGGTAAGGAGAAATAAAATAGTAAAATATGACAGCAAAGTAATATAATAACATACTTAAACATTGAAACTAAACCTAACAAAACAGTGCTGCAGATTATATACAAAATGAATAGATAATACATGTTTAATAAATAGAAAGGAGGACAGATGGTATTCAGGTGATTTTATTATAGGAATCTATAATATCATTTTGAAGCTTCCTTTTAAAGCCAGATTTATTGAGGTGTTTTGTGAGCTCGTCAATGATATTCCATTGTGTTGGGTTATAGTGTTATCAAGGGAATTCCAGAAGGTTGGTCCATAGTGCTTAAGGGTGTGTTTCCTGGTTGTTGTTCTAACTTGGTGGATGTAAGTTAGTGGAACTTTCATTTTTTGTACGCGCGCGCTGTTGGCGCAATTATCACATCATCTTCGAACACAAAGAGCGCGCGCCAGTGTCCGAGTGTCCGGCCGAAATATACAAAATAAAGGTAAAGCTTGAGCTAGGACGATCTTTTTATCTGCGTTTGTCACGAAAACGATTTTGCATTAGATTAACCACACATACATACAGAATGATCAAAGATGATAAGTACTACGAATTAGAAGTCGTTGATTTCGTGTGCAATTTCAAAGCACAACGACATGGCGGCTTCATATGAGAACATGGCGGGGACCAGCAACGAAAAATGCCGATTGGTGGATAAGACAAAGAAAAGATTAGCGGAGCGATGTCTAATCAATCCGTCAGTTCCATTTTTAATTTTGCAGCTTAGTTCCAAAATGACCGCAATGGGAGTTAGTGATTGTAAAGTCTTACTCAAAAGATCAAACTAAAAACACACTTCTCACATGCTCAGTAAGAGCGATTTAGAGGGATTCCAATTGTTTTCACAATCACATCGTTCAGGGAAATACTTTCACCAGTTTGAAAATGTTACATGTACTTTACTTTGTAATAATACAGCAGCAAACATTTGCAATTTATTTGAAGTACCAGTGCAGATATTTAAAACACTAATTAAAAAGTTGAAACACCAATGCAAATTGCACTTTCACAAAGTATCTCGAAACCAACGTTTTTTCCAGATTCTTACGCAAATGTGACGCAAGTGACGTCATTTTACTCACCTCAACAACATGCCGAGCTACTTTTCACAAGTAAAGTACAATGTTTTACTATTTCTCCACAAAGGAAAGAAAAGAAGGAAGTTAGAATAGAAATATGCCTTTAAAAAGAGAGACGTGTTGAGAAATTGACGTCACGACAGCAAACCGATGGACGAAAATCGCGATTTCGACAGTAAACTCTCCGCAAAATTCATAGTTTAATTCCATTGGTCCTTTTGTAATATTTTTCACTGATTTGGATACTGAATGGCGTTTTGGACGACAAAAAAGTGCCAAAACAAATGGTCGAATTTCGTCGTAGTGGCACTTTAGGTATTAAGTAAGACATTTATTTGTATTTTATTTTTCATACGAAACCAACGCAAATGGTTAACGCTATGTTGGCTCTCCTGTACTCTATATTTTACTTGTTGCAAAAATGTTTATCATCTATAGAGAAGTAAATAACATAAATGTGCGTGAATTCAAATAAGACCGCGTTTGACAGTTCAAACAAATCAGTACTACCAGCACTGTACCAACGGAGTGAAAAAAACCTAATGCAACACCCGTGCACAAAAAATGTGGTACTGGAACCTGCGTTCAACTATGACCAATTTCTCTGCTAGATATATTTTCCAAAGGCATGGAAAGACGTGTTTTCTCCGATGATTATCCCTTCCTCCACATTATGATTAACCTAATACAGCATGGTTTCCTCAATAATCTTTCTTGCATTACTCAGCTGTTTAGTGTCCTTCATAACACTGGAATTAATCTAGACTGACTAACCTGCAAGTTGACATACTCTATTTTTAGTACTCCAACGCGCTCGACTCTGTCGACCATGCAATCGTTATAAAGAAACTCCAGGCGCATTGTGTTGGCCGATCCTTGCTGCTTTGGGTTTAGAACTACATGACCGAAAAAAAGCAGCATGTGTCTTCTGAATTGTCTCCTGTCACCTCCGGCGTCCCTCACGGGAGACTTTTAGGGCCCTGCTATTTGCCGTTTTCATTAATGACTTAGCGGACAGTTTGTCCCCCGTGACAAATGCTTCTCTTGACGCTGACGATTTAAAGATATTCCTGCCTGTTAAGCCCTTGGATGACTATTCCACTTTACAACACGACTTGCAGAGCCTTGAGTCATGGAGCAAGAACGGTTTGATAAAATTTTATATTTAAAAATGCAAAGTCCCAACGGTGACAAGGATGTCAACCCCGCTCACCTATCCATACAGCCTGTTTGACAAGTTGTTAACACGACCCAATGCTGAAAAAGACCTGGGCATACTGTCACAAGAAATCTTAAGTGGAAGCCCAATATTTTAAACATTGTAGCAGAGGCCAATGAAATGCAGGGACTTTCGAAATTGACTTTCTATCACCTAGTAGATATTCGTATCAGAGGACTTCGTACCTATCATTGGTCAAGTCTCAACTGTGGTCCCCTCATAATGGGAAATATAAAATATCAGAGCTTAAATTAATCGTAAATTCCCAACGTTTCGGCTATCCAGCTTTCTTCAGGGAAAATACGTTATCTATTTGTGTACGTGTCATGAACGGTTTGAATGTCTGAGAATGCATGCGCTATTTAAATAAAGGCAACGTCAACGTTCATTCCATTGGGACATAGCGTTTCGTGTCTGAATATGAGGCATAAATAATAATACTAATAATAATAATAAACTTTATTAAACTGTCATTGAGGAGTCTAGCATTTCTGCTAACGAGGCTCAATGCGGGGGGTTCGAAGAATTTCCCGTGGAACAAAACGACAAGGGGCGACTAGTACTTGATTTACTAGTTGTAATACAAAATCAAACCCCAAAATTGAACTTCCAAAAAAGTGGAAACGAAAAAGACAAACGCAGAGAAGCAACAAAAGAACCAATCAGCAATAGACCAGTTTACGGTTCATGCGCAGTTGTTCAAGTCTTTTGTTTCAACTGGCGGCCACCATTGTATAACATCTGCCTGTCCGCCAAATAAACAAAGGATTTGCACAACTGCGCATGAACCGTAAACTGGTCTATTTGTCAGTCTAAAATCCCTGTTTCTTGACGTACTATGACTCTACTTTATACCGAGGCGACTCAACAAAATTATGGCTGCCAAAGGCAAGACTTCAAAACTTTGAAGGTAAAATATCTGAAATGCTATATGCAAAGCCGAGGGATTTCTTTTTCAAAGAAACCTAAAGGTGAACTCGTAGAACTAGCCCAAAATAGCGTGCGTTGTATCTGAAAAACTAATGCCTATGTAACAACGCCTGATAGTGCTCAGTGGAAGACGAACACTATTACGTCACGTGATCGCTTTTGGCCAATGAGCGCGCGCCAACATTTTGTATTGAACCATAACGCCTGATAGTTTGCTGCCACGGATGACTACTATCGCGTCACGTGATCAATTTAATCCAAGAACTCTAAAAATATAGCCTCCTATCAGTGCCCCCACGTCCATTTCACCACAGGGAAATTTAGAGTGACCGATCAACGCGTTCTAGAGGTTAAAATAATGATAATCATTATTCTAAGACAAATCCTAACCCGAATCACAAACCAAACCCTGACCATCGAACGATAGCCTGCGTTGCGGCTCTGGAGTATCGGAGCGCAGCGAGCGGAGATTAGCGGGATTGGGGCGAGAGAGAAAAGAGAAGGGGGACGGGGTGGGGAGGAGATGAAGATAGCGCCTGCCGGCAACCCATGGTTATTTTGATAACTCTCGGCCTCAGAAGGCCGCGTATTGCTATTGGCTAAAATGCGTGATTGACAGAAATCATTAAGTTTTATTCATGCATGGATGCGATAAGAGCAGAAACCAATTAGTATATGGCGACAAACATACATGTAACAAGAATTCTCTCAGCGATGAATTTAAATAAAGAACAGGAGCAAGGCTATTAGAGATATTTTGTCTGGAAGAGATGTTCTAGCTGTAATCCCAACTGTGTTTGGAAAACACTACTGAGTTGCTTTGATGATTTCGTAACGCTGCGTGGACGATTTTTAACGCTTCTTTTGGCAGAACTTCGCTCCGGTGTTATTGTGGTCGACAGTGTTCTTTACTGATTTGGTGGCGGCTTTATATTCAGCGGCAACGAGTTATCTTTATCTTAGTTATCTTTATCCTGCAAACCTTCTCGAACAAAGGTGTAGTTCTCTACAGCATTTCGAATCTTCCTTCCTCGGGAACGACAGACTCACTTTGATAGAGAAGCAGATTTCGGAATATGAAGACCAATACTTTTGCAGGCACCAGCTAGAATTATTTAAAGCCTCGGCTATCTTTTCTTTCCGGTTAAGGCTTGATCAGATTCTCGCCGTGGAAATATTTGAATTCCCAAACGCTACCTTAAAACATACATTACATATCCTGCAAAAGTCGTTGACATTTACAGGTTTGGGTTTAGGCCGGCCCTGTCTTCGCATCCAAGTTCGTATATTTTTTTGTTTTGAATTTTACGCTCGAATTGAGATTCCTCAAGGAATCCTTGAGATTCCTTGACATTCCACGCGTGAGTTTGACAGATATTAGACATGGTTTTCACTTCCGCCGCATGATGATTGGATGAATCGGTCGAATGACTTACTAATAAGCATGCATTTTAATTAGTAGGTGGATATCAAAATAACCATGGGTTGCAGGCATGCTCTATCTTCAGCTCCTCCCCACCCCGTCCCCCCTCTCTTTTCTCTCTCGCCCCAATCCCACTAATCTCCCCTCGCTGCGCTCCGATACTCCAGAGCCGCAACGCAGGCTAATCGAACGAGTTCGCGGGTAAAAGACGAGTTCTCACTCACCCAGAGTTAGGGTTCACAAGTACACAAGATAAGGTAAGGGAAAATTTTTTTTGAGCGGTCCTACTGGGGCTGGAACTCGTAACCGTTTGCTTGTAGTGCTTGATAGTGCAGACATCATGACCACTACACTAAGCGCGTCTACCGCCGTTTGAAATGTCACAATCTTTATCTTTATACTTGACTGGATGATCATTATTTTAAAGCGGTTTGACAATTAATGATAAACGTTATTTTAACCTCAAGATCGTATTGGACCGATAGAGACTCATTTTGGTTCCATTTAAATTCCCCCGCCTCCATTTCTCCTCACCACCTCACCGGTTAGCTCAGTTGGTAGATCACGGTCTAGAATGCGGGAGGTCGGGGGATTCGAATCTCAGCCGCGTCCTTGGGCAGGGACGTATAAGTTATTGGCCTAGTCTCCTTCCTCTTCTAATTTATACGAGGGGGACGAGAAAGAACCTGTTGTATTATTTCGAGAAAGAGTAGGGAATTGTCTCCCGACACAACAACCAGGTATTCTGAAGTACTTACAATCACTCATGATTGTACTGACTACACGGCAGCACATTGCGCCACAGTAGCAGTCCGTATCCCAAAAATAATCTTGTGAAGCGCATTTGAATATATAGAATTTGCGCTATATAAATGCATACCTTTACCATTTTGTTTCTCCACAGGGAGACTTAGAGTGACCGATAGAGACTCACATAGAGGTTGCCTGCCGAAGGACTATCAGCTGACAGTTGCTCACGGAAAATTGATATTTTTAAAACATATATGTTACTTTGATGAACGTTTTATGAACGTACTTTTATGAGCGCTTCGATAGAAACGTTCTATTGTTTAAGTAGAAGCCTCGAGTTTCTTTAATTTGTTAACATTTATGAATATTACCACGGGGCGTTAGTACGTTAGTTAGCGTTAGCAGGTTACGGTATGTATTACAACTGATTTTGTGTGAGTGGAAATCTTACGGTACCGTGACTATGAAATGGCTTACCTTCTGAACCAATCAGAGGGCGCGAACAAAACACTTCAGATAACATTTCAGAGCCTCTGCACTTAGTAAGTTTCAGTCCCCCTGAGCGATCGTATCTTCGACACTCAAATAATGTGTGCCCCTATCAAATATAATTTAAGTACTGCCCAGAAAAAGAGGCCGTAGTAACATGAAATCTATTTTTAGTGTATTTCAACGGGGTAAAAAAACAGTGAATTAAAATTAAATACCATGATAGCGTCTCTTGGATTATTAGTTCGATTTTTTTCAGTATACATACTTCATCATCGTTATCTCCCATCTTCACATAACTAAGTCATTAAGTTGAACCTCCTGCATTTTCGCTAGCTTCGCCAATCAGCGCCGTTGCTGTCACATTGCCAATTGTTCGATTTATCCATTTGACAGTTTAATTATCGACAATCTCAAATGCTGGGAGCGTACCTAAGAAAATCACTTGGAAAATACAGTGAAACTGTTCAAGAGTCTTTGGTGTGAGTACTTTTCGGTTTACAGCCGACTAACTATCTTAAACAGGAACTGTTGGCTTTGGCAGACAATCATTGCGCGCTACAGACACAGCTGGTTCTTGTACGTGAGATTTGCATCTTTTTTGTTATGACGCTAAGCAAGTATTAACAGTATTTCCTGTTTGTCCTAAATTAGAGTTAATTTTGTATTGAACATACTTTAAGGGGTGGACCATTAGAAATCCTGGGAGGTGGAGATGGAAACATTTTTGTGCACGATATTTTTTTTAGCAGTGTGAGCGCTGCAATATTTTTTTTTAAAGGCGACAGCTCTGCACGAATTGTTTTTCAGTGCACATTCTTTAGGTACAACGCTTAAATGTTCATTAGGTCTAAGTTTTATGGTTATCGTAAACTGAAGTATGAAAAGAACCCATTCTAATATAATTCACATACCATATTAAACAAAGAAAATACCAGTTTGATATCAAGTTTAAATTAAATGAATGTGTAAATGTATATAATAGACCTAGTGATAATAAATTTAAGCCATACTGTATATATGCAACTTAAACCACAGCATTAGACTGTTCCCTAGCATATTCTTGCAAATTTGGCATTTTGAATAACCTTTGTTTGACTTTAACTTCAGTAGGGTTTGAGCATGAAATTGTTAGCCTACGTGTAGCCGTAACGGCTGCAGGCTAGACATTGTCGAATTAATTAGTACATATTTCTAGCCTGTGAATACAACCGCCTCCACTAGGCCTTTCCAGATTGTGCTCGGCAACTTTTGAGCAATTTTGGCGTTTTGAGCAACTTGTTGTGTTATGAGCAACTTTCGCCTTCCGGAGCAACATTTGGGCAACAAATGAGCTTTTTGGAGATTTTGAGCATAAAATTGCTAAATTAAACTTGAGAAATTTAGATGCAGTATCTGCCATTTACCAAATCCAGTTTCAATTAAAACGCTAATTTTGTGTCCTTCAATCTTGATGTTATTGAAGCCCACGAACATAAAACAGCGTTTATAAAAACTAAACCGCTGCCCACGAACAACATCCCCAAATTAGGTGAAATAAGAAATTAGAGGTTCAGTTACTTAATTTGTGTTTAAATGACTCATTTTTCAAGCATTTTTCCAATTCAAGTTGCAACTATTTAGATTTTTTGAGCAACTTCTTCTTTTGTTTTTATTTCTTTGAGCAGCTTTTTAAGTTTATGGCAACTTTTGTGCAGCTTTTTGACTTTTTTGGAGCAACTTATTCTATTTTTACTAGCACAATCTGGAAAGGCCTAGCCTCCATTCAGGCCAAATCAAAAATGCATACCCCAAGATTTCAGAGAAGAAATTCTATACTGACATAGAACTCGTCGATTGGTGAATTGGCAAGCTGGATGTTCATAATCTGTTAACGGCGTGACCCAGCAGTATAAACCAGTATAGACCGATTGTTTGTGCTTTAGCTATTAAGTGATAATAATAACAATAACACTTATATAAAAAGAGAGCAGACCACATCACCCCAATGTTACGTGACCTTCACTGGCTGCCCATCAGAGACAGAATATCTTTCAAGTTACTACTCTTGACATTTAAAGCTCTCCATGAACAAGCTCCAGAATACGTAACTGAAACATTAGATAGATATAAACCTACTCGTACTTTACGCTCATCTTCCCGTAACCTTTTGTCTGTCCCTATATCTCATACCTCTACTAATGGTGATAGGACTTTTTCTGTAGCTGCTTCCAAACTTTGGACCTCATTGCCCGATCATATTAGATGTCTAGACCGCCTTAGTTCTTTTAAGTCATTACTGAAAACATTTTGTTTCTCTCGTCAGCATTAAAATTTATATATTCAATTTTATTATCGTATTTTCCCATGTTCTAATTAGTCCATCTAGTCAAAGTCTTATAGTCGTAATTTATTGTAATATTATCCTTTGTATAGAACGTAATTGCATTAGCATAATTTATAAATTAACTTATATTCAATTTTATTATTGATTTTCCCATGTTCTAATTAGTCCATCTACTCAGTCTTGTAGTCGTAATTTATTTTATTATCATCCTTTGTATATAACGTAGTTGCATAATTTATAAATTAACTTATATTCAATTTTATTATTGCATTTTCCCATGTTCTAATTAGTCCATCTAGTCAAAGTCTTATAGTCGTAATTTATTGTAATATTATCCTTTGTATAGAACGTAATTGCATTAGCATAATTTATAAATTAACTTATATTCAATTTTATTATTGATTTTCCCATGTTCTAATTAGTCCATCTACTCAGTCTTGTAGTCGTAATTTATTTTATTATCATCCTTTGTATAGAACGTAGTTGCATAATTTTATAAATTAACTTATATTTTATTGTAATAGTAAGCAATCGGTTTTATATTAGCTACATTTGTATTAACCTACATTTACATTTTAAGCTATATTTCTGTAAGAGCATTGAGACAATTATTATTATATAGCGCTTATCCAAACTGTTCTAAGCGCTTTACAATAATTAAAATAGTAACAATCTGGGCTGGGTTGTTCAAAGCCCGATTAGAGCTAATCCAGGGTTAATTTCCATGACAACCAATAGGTTTTATGCAGAGTTAATCCAGGATTAACACTAATTGGGCTTTGAACAACCCGGCCCTGAAGTTTAAAAAAAGTTATAAAAACCTAACTAATCTAATAAAACCCCTAAAAATATAATATAGAAAATGAAATAGAAAAACTCTTTCCTATACTAATCACTGATAAAAATTCCCAACTTATCTAAATAAAAATAGAACGCAACATGTAATATAAAAACATGATAAAAATATTCTAGTGATGAGTCAGTTTGCAACTCATACAATTTCATAAAACTCGGTTTACAGCCTGCAGAAACAACCGCCTCTAATTCGGGCCAAAGCCGCAAAAGTGTAAACTCTGAGAGGCTTTGCACTTTTAGACGCCTCTCTTGGGGTATGCATTTTTGCTTTGGCCTGAATAGAGGTGGCTGTTTTCGCAGGCTAACATATTTCTCACTCCTTAAAAATTAATACACAGAAACACAAACGCAATGTGATAAGAGAAAGCTTTGTGGCATTGAGGGAGATCCTCCACAGGGCATCAAGCCAGTGTCCTGCTGCCTTCTTTCTTTGAACAATGCATCATTTCCTTTGCAAAAACATTTTTGTATGCCTTAGTGCTTGCAGGAATTTTTTTTTGGGGGGGGACATTTAGTCAAGCACGATTTTTTTTTGGACTACCTACCCCCTCCCAGGATTTATAATGGTCCACCCCTTAGATACTTATATAAGTATACTCCTAACGGTAGTTTCCACTGATACTGGGAGTTACTCAGTGAGAAAACTACTGTCACAGCGCGCTTTAAAGGTTAGTTGTTCTCTAACCTATTTCACAACGTTTTTGTTATCCCGGTTGTAAGCTCACCCCTCCGCCCGGAATATTAAATTATTACAAGCAGACAATAGCACATTCTGATCAGCGACTCGCTGGAGGAATTCGAATTAAAATCCGAGTCTTACATAGAGAGATGAGATACTGGGATGACCGTAACATCTATTTTCACTGTATTTGTTAGGTTGTGCACGCAAGTAATGAACTTTCGAGTTGTTTTTAATGCGTATCGAACCTAACTTTTTACAAACAGTGTGATTGGTATATAATTAAATATACCATCGAACATTTGAAAAGTCGGTTCTGGGTGACATTTTGACGTAATAACTAAACGCCACATAAACTTTACCTTTTTACAAAGGACTCACGATATTTGTTAGTGTCTATGATACGTTTTCACGTAAAACACTGCTTACCATAATATACAGTACTTTCAGTTACTTAATAGAGGTAATCATGACAGATGGGGAAGGAGGCAGACTATATAACCGGAGCCTTATAAGCTTATAAGAATTTTACGGTATATGAGCACAGGCGCGAGGATGATAAGAAATATAATTATAATCCTAAACTGTAACTAAGTTTAACGGGAAATTAAACTTAGGTTTGGCTCGAAGATTTCAAATTTTAAATTCTGACGGAACGCCCAATCTAGCAACATAACCAGAAAGATACTAAAACACCGCATACAGTAGAATCATTGAATTGTTAATTACTTGTTCCCATTAACTTTTGATGATAAAAAATATAGCACTTTTCTAATGTAAAAAAAGCCCTTCATTGCCATGGCATGATTACGTTTTGGAATGTAAATATTGCCAAGGCAGTAAGTTGTACAAACGTAGTAGTACGTACATACATTCACGTACATACATATATACATGTACATACATATATACATACAATACATCAATATATTGTAGTTGCAGTAGTTGCAAAGAAAACCCGTTGCGGAAGGGGAGGAGGGTGGGTCGAAATTGTGAATGGTGTCAGTTAAGTGTGACTTCGCGTAAGAGGCCAAACCTATGAGTACACTCATACACTCATATCAATGATTCACTAGGGACGCAACATACCAGTCCTACACCGGGGCTGCTGCGCTAAAACCACGCGTACATTTTTCACGAAGCCCGTTCGTGACCATTTTGTCAATGCAAATAATATTCAGTTACCATATCCACATTCGTACCAGACCTACAGCATGGTTTAACGATAGTATAATCGTTTAAGTAACTTTTAAATGAGAATTTCCTTTAACATACCATATTCACAATTAACTCCAGCATCTTGTCGATGTGTGCAGTTATGTGTTCCCCATCCTCTAAATGAACACTGAGTGATATTATTCTCTGTACCATTACACGACACATCGTCCATCCATATGTGACCCGATCCTCTTCCAAAATGTGCACAACAGGGAGCGGAAGTGGCACGAGACATGCCAAGATGGCGACACACAACGTTTGCATCAGTAACTGTCCAGCCATCATCGCAGACCGTACCCCATTGTCCGTTATGTTTGACTTCTACACGTCCTTCATAGCGACTGGAACCGCCAACGAGTCGAACTTTTAAATAAAATAATAATATCATTATATTATATCAAAATCAAGTATTAAGATTTGATTGAATTATCGTTTCTCTTAAACTGAAACTGGTATTTATTTTCGCCACGAAACGTAAATACGACCTTTTGGACTTAAACTAGGGATACAATGCTTAATAGGTGATGGTATAATCATTAACGTAACTATTAAATGAGAATTATCTGAGTCATACCATTATCTGCACAAATAACTCCAGCATCCTTTCGATGTCGGCAATTATGGGTTCCCCATCCGCTAAACGAACATTGAGTAATAGAATTCTCTGTACCATTACACGACACATCGTCCATCCATATGTGACCCGAGCCTTCTCCAAAATATGCACAACAGAGAGCGGAAGTGGCAGGAGACATGCCAAGATGGCGACACACAACATCTGCATCATTTACTGTCCAGCCATCATCACAGACCGTGCCCCACTGTCCATTATGATAGACTTCTACACGTCCTTGGTAGAGACTAGAACTACCAACCAGTCGAACTAAAAAAATTACATATTCAATGCGTGGAAGCAAATGAAATATTATTACTCTTTTCAATGAAGTGCAACCCTGGAAGTTTAAGTCGCGTTTGGAAAATTGCCGACAGTCAATCAACATTAATTAAGTCTAGGCGGTAAAATCTTTGTATGAGACTAGACAGTCTAGTATCTGGCGGCTGAATGCAATTTTACTAAACGAGACTTGAAACTTTGAGGATCGCACTTCAATGAAAACAGCAATAAGATTGATATTATCAGACTAATCATATTTTGAACTGACTCACCTTGTCGTCGAGAATACAAATTACAACTCTTATAGCCTACGTGAATTTGGAATGAATTAGAATAGTCTTTCAGGATATAGTACTGTACTTTTAGTTTATGATTGTACGCTAGAATATTTAAATGAGGTATATACAATAAACACTTAATGACTGGCCCCGTGGGTAAGAGAGAGTTTTGTTTCTCCGAGATCGTTTTGTTTCTCCGAGACGGTGTCGAGACGAACATCGACGATTGAGTGGAAACAAAACTCACTGTACCCGAGGGGCCAGTTGTTAAATGATTTGTTATATAGCAACAATTAAAAATTTCCTTTTTCCTGAGTTTTGGTAAACAAATATTTGTTTCCCACCTTTAGCTAACAAGAGCACAGGGAGCAGATTAGTAATATGCGTGCATCAGCGCCGAAAATATTATTCCTAAAGGTTACATAGTGTAACAATCTAGTATCACTAGAACATACGTACTTTACAAATATTTTACAATTCTAGGGAGACAACGATGACACAATGATTCCCGAGGGGACAGTCATTAAGTGATTTCTTATAAGTTTTACTACATAATACAAAATATTATTCCTAAAGGTTACATGGTGTAACAAACTAGTATCACTAGAACATACGTACTTTACAAATATTTTACAATTCTAGTGAGACATTTCTTATAAGGTTTACTACATAATACAAAATAGTATTCCTAAAGGTTACATAGTGTAACAAACTAGTATCACTAGAACATACGTACTTTACAAATATTTTACAATTCTAGGGAGACAACGATGACACATTGATTCCCGAGGGGCCACTCATTAAGTGATTTCTTATACGTTTTACTAGATGATACGAACGAGGTTCCTTCTTTAGCTACCAATTTCTCTCTCGCGCGCTTGATAAAGATGTAAATTGTTTCTTAGGAGCTAGTTCCATTCTGAACGCTTTCTTTCGACGAAAAATGGTCAGCTTTTGACTGAAGATCTAGACGTTTCAGGTAAACAAATGTTTCCCGCCTTTAGCTAGCCACTAGCACGCGCGACACATTACACCATCTTCTGTCTCGATGAGATCACGTGGCGAGCAACAATTGACGAATTGTTACCTCGCGGGATACATTGGATTTTGATGACTGCCACGTGACCCTGAATCAGCTAATGAGAGCTTGCGTTTTGTCTGAAAACCTTATGGCTATGTCACGATATACACTTAATGACTGGCCCTGAGGGAAACCAGGGAGTTTTGTTTCCCGAAACTCTCGATGTTTCCCGAGACGCCATTCGAGGGAAACATCGAGAGTCGAGGGAAACAAAATCCACTGGTTCCCCGAGCGACCAGTCATCAAATGTTTTGTTATATAGAAATACCTTTTTCTATCTGATACAAGCGAGGCTTGTCGTCTTCTCTTTGCGAAGCTGCTGCCAGCGTCGCTACGGCATTTTTAGTAGCGTTTTGTTTGTTTCTTGCACCTTATTTTAGCTACCAATTTATTTCTCTCACGCTTGATGATGAAGATGTAAATTGTTTCTTTGGAGCTGGTTCCATTTTAAACGCTTTCCTTTCGACGAAAAAGGTAAGCTTTTGATGAAGATCTAAACGTTTTGGCAAACAAATATTTCCCGCCTTTAGCTAGCCAGTTATCACGATGTGATTGTGAGGTGGCGGGCAACAATTAGGAATTGTTGCCCGCGTGGGAAACAGTGTTTTTTTTTGTTACTTGTCAGGTGATCATAAATCAACCAATGAGGACGCACGTTACATATGGCTATATAACAATACAATTGATTAGCCACGCCCACAAGGGCTCTTTAGAGCTAATTAACAACACTGTTAAAGGGACACTCAAGTGAAAAACACAGTTGGCTCAAAACAATCTATGACATGTCCTTTGTTCAGAAAATATATTAAAATTTTATAAAACTTTTAGTGTTGAGAATGAGCACCTCAAAGTTGGCCTGAGCACCACCATCCTATTTACATTTACTT
Source organism: Actinernus sp. WN-2022 (assembly GCA_030867875.1). Lineage (NCBI taxonomy): Eukaryota > Metazoa > Cnidaria > Anthozoa > Actiniaria > Actinernidae > Actinernus > Actinernus sp. WN-2022. The sequence continues at coordinate 6,792,498 of JAOWCC010000237.1, forward strand.
CCTGAGACGTTTTTACGTAACTTCGTCGTACCGGAGTTGGTGGATGGCATGCTCGTACGCGGAGCGTGTTGACTGAACAACATTGTGCTATGCGTTTACAATGTATATCGTACGGAAATTGCTAGCCTTGAACAAAAGATGAAAGGTAAATTATAATATATTAGTATTTCTGTTGAATTCGAAACGTGTTTGATTATTGGATTGAGCTAATTATTGATCCGATTCGATCTGTACAGCGATTATAAGCAACAAGTGGCCCGGTAGACGATTCGATAGTGTGAATTGTAATATAAATAAATATTTTCGAATAGAACGAAGTCGAGAAGTCAATCAAGTCAGCCTTCAATTTTTCGGCTCCATTTTTCTTTCTTCTCAGATATTCAGGAAATTAGTCAAGGCAATATCAATATGACGTTTGCCTAAATATTATACATCTGAAACATCAAGCAAGCGGTTAATAGACCAGTTCGCGTTTAATTCCGACATTTTGGAAGGGGTGCAAACTTGTCGCGCAAATACAGTTTTTGTATATGGGAATCCGATGCGAAATAATTTCCGTAAAATCGAGTTTCTGTAATATTCACTGTATGCAACTTAAGATACCAGGTAAAACATTAACTGATCAAAATTTGAGAGATGTAGCTGTGCTGGAAAGAGTGCAATCGTGTGTTCACTTTTCCATTCATTTGTTTGTAACAACGAGACGATGTCCGCGGGACAATTTACATTGGTTGTGGACAGCGCTAAAGTAAATGTTGTTCCACTGACATCGTCCAAGAATCGGACTCTTAATTTTTTTGCAGTAAAATTGCTTTAAGTGTCTTGTTCTTGTGTCCTGGCGGACTATTCTCTCCCTCTGCCATTTTGGTAGACTTGCCACATAGGCGAGCGAAGCGAGTTTTTATAACCTTAGCTCAAACAAATAGCTCCAAGAATCAAATGCATTTCGAATTTAACAGAAATACTAATACATCATAATTTACCTTTCGTCTTTTGTCCAAGGCTAGAAAATTGCATACAACATAAACACATAGCACAATGTTGTTCAGTCAACACGCTCCGCGTACGAGCATACACACTATGCATAACTCGCGCGGTCACAAAACGAGAAAGAGGCCGGTAGGTCCTCTGGAATGTTGAACTTGAAATACTAGCAGGAGGTCATTTTCGTTGCCAGTGCCTCCTCAACTAACTGAAAAATCGGAGGCTCTGGTAAGACACAGGTAAGGCTCTAATTTGATTGGCTAGCCAAATCGGCTGCGCGATGAAGAAAAATAAAACATTTGCTGCGCATAGCGCTTTCTTCCGGTTTTACGAAAAAAAATTCTTCCAGTATAAACTGATTCTCCGGCATGAGTATTTTGTCGTAGTAGAAGTTGTGTTTAAAAATATAACTGAACAGAAGCACGATTTTATTCAAAAGTCAAGAGATAAAGTTTTTCTTTGCCTACTAGCCGAATGACCCTCGTGGAGCCAAGGTACGTTGCCTTTGATGCATATGGCTAACCGAAAGTTTGCTGATCAAGAACTCTCCCGAGACAGCAAATCAATTTGCAAACGATCCATTGCAAAAGCAAAGGGATCTAGCCAGGAGTTGAATTGCTAACACGTAAGTGCTAGTCAACTTAAAAAATCCACTTACAATTCGAACATAACCGCTAATATTAAATGTGCAGTTATGTAAATATTTTTATTGTGAAATAAATTGAAATTATTATATCTTTTTCAAGCACTAGCCCAGTCTGTAATTCATCCAAGTCTTGTGCTCTTCATGAGCAGGTGTAACTTTATAGGAATGTAACGATCAGTTAAACAGTATAAATAATTTAAAAAGTCTGCGAAACATCAAGAGATTTAAAGTTGTGTAGCTGGATGACATTGAAAGGCAAAACAAAACATGTACATCCAGTGTTTTTAAAAATTATATTAAACTATAAAATTGTCTTGTAATCTATGCCAATTAATCTGTGCTTCATACCTCATCGCAGCCAATGATCAACCCAACCTCTCCTTTTTTACTGATGATGGATTTTATGTACCAGTGATTTATAGTACAAATCAAGTCTTATAGCAGTATTGAGGACCAGTAGTAAACATATATGTTAGTGTGAAAAATAAGCCAGTTGAATTAATACATGAAATTGGCCAAATATGAGACAGTTGCCCTTTGCCCTGGCCTACATCAAGCACAGGTTGGGAGTCTACATTGAGCCAGGGACGGCAGAGGAAAATTTCAAGTTGAGGGGGGGGGGGAAATTGACATTGAGCCAGTGTGACCAAGTTATAGTCTTAAACTGACTGAGAAGTAACTAGGCAACATATTAGTTTAGCCCCACATCCCCTATGGCTATGACATTCCTGTGAACCTAGGACAAATGCATTAGCAGTGCAGAGATCTTTGCAGGAAATAAAGCATGGGTAACTTGAAAGGCTGGTACAAATATATCAAATAGAAAATCAAATCATGAATTTCCCATATGAGCAAGAAGTTTTAATACCCCTTTTGAAGCTAACGGAAGTTTATTTTTATGACATGGGGAGGAGGGAGGAAGGGAGGGTGATGAAGTTATTGACATTAGGAGTGTACAATGGTTGTATACCCTTTCCATCTCTTCAGCTTTTTAAGCACCCCCACCCCTGAACAATCCCAAGCCCCTCTTATAACTCCAGTCACTTTCAAGAGCTCCCCTTTTAACTGACCAAACTATTTATTATAAAGAGCCCACTCAATATATTCACCCACCCCCCATAAAGTTTCCCTCGTTATATTTATTCAAGGAAGAAGAATTCCCAAGATAGTTTAAGTTCACACAGGGTATATTCAGTTGTGTTCATACTATAATCCTATTTATAGTTCTGGGAACACCATTTTGAAAGGCAACAAAGCCTTTTGTGATATTAAGGCTGGAGTGGAGTCAGCTTAGTTAGAGCCTTGTATCTAGTTAGCATGATAATCAAAAGAAAGAGGGTTTGTATCAGTGCAGGCCAGTCAAGTCCATCCACCATACCATAAAATGTCTATGTCTATACTAAATAGCAGATCTACCAGATTTACTGCAAAGTATCCTTTTCTTATAAATGCTGTCACTTTTTATATATTAAGAAGTTATGGGCAGTGAACTTAACTGATGTAATTATAATGACACTTAAAAGCCTGTTGATGATGAAAAACCTGATAGTCAGAATATATTTGTCAAAATTAAAACAATGCAATTTAGTCCTAATTTCTTCGTAAAAATAGTTATGTAGAGGCCATAATTAATAAACAAGTGGGCTAAAATTGTATATGGCCACCACACGTTTACTAGTATATATACCAGAACACGCTTAGGGACCGGTCATTATTTATGAAGGAGGTGGGGGATTATTATTAAAGACAAAATTCACTAAAGCCCTCCCCCCTTCCTCCGGCCAGAAAATGACAAGCGACCCCACTCTCAAAGTCCTTGAGAGGGGGATCCCCCAGCACACACACATCGTTCCAGAGAACCATTCTAATAGGTATTGGGCGTGTGGAGCAGGGCTGGCACTAAGATACCATGTCGTAAGCGATAGTACGTAGCGATCTTACCTGTGGAACACTGTTGGAAGATGTAAATCTACGATAGTGTTGATAGTCAACTAAGTTTATTACTGCATATAACCTGTGTATCGTGTGGACCAGTGTCCAGTTCTGCGTCCACTTCGGGTTGTTTTCTCTGTTGGTGGTAATATCATTTTGCATCACAATCCCCCTTCTTTACTACTCAGAATAACATGACCCACTCCTTATTGACTAAAGAAAATGCACATGACCCACCCCTACCCCCCCCCCCCCCCCACCTCCTTCATAAATAATGACCGGTCCTTACTTTGATTTCTGAACCCATATTTCAAATGTCTTGATAACATTCAACCACCGAGGACCAGCAGGAGAGACTCCTATTTGGAGCATGTATACTTTAAGTAGTTATTCAAAATATTGTTCACAAATTGCGTTTAACATTTGATCGAATTTATACAATGTAGTACAATGTAGCCTGACCATCACTGGGGCAAGGGAAATTACCTAATTTCAAGAAAACTATTTTTATCTACACAAACCTCTGGCTTTACTTGTTGTATAAAGTAGAAAAATAAGACAATGGCAATTATACAAAATAACGGTACAGCAATCCCAGTACAATACAAATCCATTTTGACTTAGCTTGAATTATGGCAACTTCAGCTTCATATATTGTAAAAAAAACTGCTGTTATCAATCGGGTATCAATGGCAAGGCCAATTAAGGCACAGAATGTGATGTAAAGTGGTAAGCTGTAGTGCTAAGTGTGCACTAAGAATATGTGCATTAAGGCACAAATTCTCAGGGTGTTTCAAATTACCGTAACTTCAAAGTCCTCAGCAATTCTCAACACAGCACACTGAAGTCCTTTCGCCCTAAGTTTAGAAATTTGCCCCTCGATAATTGCGTTCAGGGGAGATACGACGACCACGATTGAGTTGGATGATCCTTGAACTTGAAGCACATGAAAAAATCACGTGAATTTAGTTTCAATCCTTTCAATGCTCTCTCTATCTCGGCACTTCGTGCCCTTACGCGTTGTCGGCACTACGTGCAACTGATGGCCTCGGAAGGGCCTTGTGCTGGCTTCGTATACTGCTGGCGCTCTTCAGTTATAGAATAGCAGTAATACTACAACAAAACAAATGTCACTATTCTGCTCCTTGTGCTAGTGACGCGTGAGACACATCACACCATCTTATGTCACGATGTGATCACGTGGCGGGAACATTTGAATTGTATCTAGACTGCAATCAGGCGGTGTACGTCACGAGCCGGCACAGCACCATGGGTAAATTTGTGGGAGAGCTCATTGTTGGCATGACACGATTGAGTGAACATGTCAGCTTCCAAATTAAAGTGTTCGTCGAGATTTTGACGTAAATATACCGTAGTATTGAAAACCCGTATTTGTTGCACATATTTGAAAAGGAAAGGCACAGAGAAAGGGAAAAAACTGCAGAAATTTCCCGGTGATCAGTTAGTGGAAGTTTCATTTTTTGTTCGCGCGCGCTGTTGACGCAATTATCACATCATTTTCGTACACAAAGAGCGCACGCCAGAGTTCGCCGAGTGCCCGGCCGAAATATACAAAATAAAGGGAAAGCTTCAGCTAGGACGATATTTTTTATCGGCGTTTACCACGAAAACCATTTTGCATTAGATTAACCACACATACATACAGAATGATTAAAGATGATAAGTACTACGAATTAGAAGTCGTTGATTTCGTGTGAAATTTCGAAGCAAAGCGACATGGCGGGGACCAGCAACGGAAAAAGCCGATTGGTGGATAAGACAAAGGAAAGATTGGCGGAGCGATGTCAAATCAATCCGTCAGTTCCATTTTTAATTTTGCAGCTTAGTTCCAAAATGACCGCAATGGGAGTTAGTGATTGTAAAGTCTTACTCAAAAGATCAAACTAAAATCACACTTCTCACATGCTCGGTAAAAGCGATTTAGAGGGATTCCAATTGTTTTCAGAATCACATCGTTCAGGGAAATACTTTCACCAGCTTGAAAATGTTACATTTACTTTACTTTGTAATAATACAGCAGGAAACATTTGCAATATATTTGAAGTACCAGTGCAGATATTTAAAACAGAATTTAAAATAGAAATATGCCTTTAAAAAGAGAGACGTGTTGAGAAATTGACGTCACGACAGCAAACCGATTAACGAAAATTTCGACAGTAAACTCTCCGCAAAATTCATAGTTTAATTCCATTGGTCCTTTGGTAATATGTTTCACCGATTTGGGTATTTTTGGCACTGAATGGCGATTTGGACGACAAAAAAGTGCCCCAAAAATGGTCGAATTTCGTCGTCCTGACACTTTAGGTATTGTAAGTAAGACATTTATTAGTATTTTATTTTTCATACGAAACCAACGCAAATGTTTAACGCTATGTTCACTTGTCTCTCCTGTACTCTATGTGTTGCTTGTTGCAAAAATGTTTATTATCTATAGAGAAGTAAATAAAATAAATGTGCGTGAATTCAAATAAGAGTTTGATAGTTCAAACAAATCAGTACTTCCAGCACTGTACCAACGGAGTGAAAAAAACCTAATGCAAAACCCGTGCACAAAAACGGATATATTGTACTGGAACCTGCGGTCAACTATGACCAATTTCTCTGCTAGATTTTTTTTTCAAAGGCATGGAAAGACCTGTTTTCTCAGATGTTTATCCCTTCCTCCACATTATGATTAACCTAATACAGCATGGTCTCCTCAAGAACTACTTGACCGACAAAAAGCAGGGTGTAGTCATTGATGGTGTGGCTTCTGAATTGTATCCTGTCACCTCCGGCGTCCCTCACGGGAGACTTTTAGGGCCCTGCTATTTGCTGTTTTTATTAATTACTTAGCGGATAGTTTGTCCCCCATGACAAATGCTGCTCTTGACGCTTTCGATTTAAAGATATTTCTGCCTGTTAAGCCCTTGGATGACTATTCCACTTTACGACACGACTTGCAGAGCCTCGAATCATGGAGCAAGAACGGTTTGATAAAATTGTATAATTAAAAATGCAAAGTCCCAACGGTGACAAGGATGTCAACCCCGCTCACCTATCCATACAGCCTGTTTGACAAGTTGTTAACACGACCCAATGCTGAAAAGGACCTGGGCATTACTGTCACAAGCAATCTTAAGTGGAAGCCCAACATTTTAAACATTGTAACAAAGGCCAATGAAATGCAGGGACTTTCGAAATTGACTTTCTATTACCTAGTAGATATTCGTATCAGAGGACTTCGTACCTATCATTGGTCAAGTCCCAACTGTGGTCCCCTCATAATGGGAAATATAAAATATCAGGGCTTAAATTAATCGTATATTCCCGACGTTTCGGCTATCCAGCTTTCTTCAGGAGAAATACGTTATCTATTTGTGTACGTGCACATGAACGGCTTGAATGTCTGAGAATGCATGGGCTATTTAAATAAAGGCAACGTCAACGTTCATTTCATTGGGACATCTGAATATGAGGCATAAATAATAATAACAATAATAAACTTTATTAAACTGTCTAGCAATTCTACTAACGAGGCTCATGCGGGGGGATTCGAAGCATTTCCCGTGGAACAAAACGACAAGGGGTGACTAGTACTTGATTTACTAGTTGTAATACAAAATCAAACCACAACATTGAACTCCCAAAAAAGTGGAACGCAGAGAAGCAACAAAAGAACCAATCAGCAATAGACCAGTTTACGGTGCATGCAGTTGTTCAATCAATCAATTTATTTACAAAATACTATAAGGGCGAACGTACAGAAGAAAGGCCAAAGCCAGAGGCTTAAATGGCTTATGGTCAGTAGAGATAGTACAATATTACAAGTATTTTTTTTTTACAAGATGGAAAGAAAATCAAAGTGGTGAATTAACTAACGAACATACACACACAAAATAGCTATAGTTTACAAATTTAAAATAAATAAATGAATAAATAAATAAATAAACTGCTTATTGATATATACCTTATTGCCTGTATTTATAATTGACATTGTTGCCTGTATTTTTTGATTATTATTTTTTGGCAAAGAAAAACTAAATAATTATTAAATGATAACAGTGTGTATTAAAAAGTATAGACAAAATTAAGCTTTTATAAAACGTATTTTTTAAAGTACTAGCGATCCTGTAGGAAAAACAATTAAGTTTCTTTCTGAAATTGCCAACATTTAAAGAGTTGCGAAGAGAGAGGGGGAGACTATTCCAAATAGTAGGGGCCTGTGAACGAATAGAAAATTGGTGTTTAAGAAATTGTTTATGGAGATTAAACCTTGAACGAGTAAAGTAATCATGACATTCATAGTTAAAAAGAAAAAGAGAAGAAAGAGGAGCGGGTAGTAAATTATTGATATGAGAAAAAACAAAGGATGATATTTGGAATTTGTAAATAGAAGAAATAGGTAGAATGTTGAGACTGAGAAAGAGAGGTGTGGTGTGACTACGCAGGGGAGAGTGTGTAATAATACGCAGAACCTTTTTTTGAAGTAAGACGAGGGGTTCAATGTGAGAAGAATAGGTAGATGCCCAAATAAGGTTGCAGTAGTTGAGATATGGTAAAAAAGAGCATTATATAAAGTCTTTAAAGTTTCGGAGACCAGTTACTTTAGAAATGTTATCACAGATTGTGTCAATATGATGTTTCCATGAAAGATTTTCATGAATAATAATTCCTAAAAATTTGGCATTTTGTACTCTATCAATCAAAGTGCCATTAATAATGATGTGTATACCACTGAGGTTAACGTTTTTTCGCCTAGGATGAAAAAAAATGAATTTAGTTTTGTCAGGATGACGAGTAAGCTTATTAGCATTAAACCAAGAAGAAACATGAACAAGTTCATGATTAACAATATCAATGAGTGAAGAAGGATCTTGGTGACTAAAGAAAATATTAGTATCATCGACAAATGATAGGAGCTTTGAAGAATTAAAAAGGTCATTGATATATAAAAGAAAAAGAAGTGGTCCAAGCACTGAGCCTGTGGAACTCCACATTTGATGGTATTATATGAAGAAATATGGCTGTCGATTTGTACGAATTGTTGTCTATTATAGAGATAACTAATAATCCAGGCTAAAGGAGTACCACGAATGCCATTAAATTTAAGTTTTTCGATAATAATTATATGATCAACAGTGTCAAATGCTTTCTTTAAATCAACAAAGATACCAACCGTAAATTCATTTTTTTCAAAGCCTTGAAATATGTGGTCAACAAGTTCGAGAACAGCCATGTAAGTGGAATAATTTTGTCTAAAACCATATTGATGATGATTAAGAATACCGTACTTCACAAAGAATTCAGTGAAGCGAGAATAGACAAGTTTTTCAATGACTTTAGAAAAGCAAGGCAAAATAGAGATGGGTCTATAATTGGAGAAATTGGTTTCATTGTCGCACTTGAAGACAGGAAGAATCTTAGCAATTTTAAGTTTATCAGGGAATTCACCAGCAGAGAATGATAAGTTACAAATATAAGATAGAAGAGGAGCTAGCAAATCAATAGAATGTTTCATTGGTGAAATACGGATACCGTCATAACCTTCACTCATAGTATTCTTAAGTGAGGAGACAATCGAAGACACTTCTTCAGGAGAAGTTGGAGTAAGAATGAAACTATTAGGATAGGAGCCAGTTAAGAATTCTTTGTAACAGGTTTGAGAACTAGGTATGTTTCTGGCCAAAGATGGACCAATATTAGTAAAGAAGTTGTTAAATTTAGTGACTATTTGCATGAGATCAGTATAGATGCCAAAAGAGTCTTTCATATTATGAAAGAGATGTGGTGTTTGTTTCTTAGAAATAATTTGTTTAATTATTGACCATGTGTTTTTTAAGTTAGAGTTAACAGCTAAGAGTTGTTCATGAAAATATTTTTTTCTGGCAATTTTGATCGAATAATTGTATTTATTTCGATACTTGTGATATCTTGATGTATTGAGAAGAGTAGGATTAATAATATATTGTTTATATAAAGAATTTTTCCTCTTGCAAGAGTTAGAGATGCCAGGAGAGAACCATGGCTTAGATCGTTTAGAGATATTGGAAGAAACAGTTTTGAGAGGAAAAGCTTGATTATAGATTGGTATTAAATGATTGGAAAAAGCATCATAACATTCATTTGGTGAATTAATGTCATAAAGAAACGACCAGTCAGTGTTGGTTAGTTTAGCACGAAATTTAAACATATTAGAAGAGTTAACAAGGCGAATGACTTTCTTACGGGGTGACGAATCAGATATCAATTTTAGCTGAGTAATTTGAAAAATGGGAAGATGGTCAGATAGATCAGTATAAAGTAGACCACTGACCATGTTATATTCAAGATTATTTGTAAAAATGTTGTCAATAAGCGTGGCAGAACATGAGGTAATTCTTGTCGGTTTAGAGATGAGAGGGTAGAGACTATTTGATGTCATGAGGTTGACTAAATCATTGGTAGGGTTGTGTGAATCAGTGTTGAGAATATTAATATTGAAGTCACCCATAATATATGACAATTTATTTTCAAAACTGCACTTATTAAAATCATTAACAGAAATGTCAGGAGGTTTATAAATGCAGCCAACAATAATGTTTTTGCCTTTGGGCTGTAGAATTTCAACAAAGATGGACTCGTATATCTTGCTGTCTGGAGATTGCAGGTCAGCTCGAAGTTTAAAATTAAGATTGGAATTAATATAAAGCCCAACACCACCACCAATTTTATATTGTCTATTATCCGAGATAAAAGAATATCCAGGAAGATTATAAGTCTTTAGATGAGTCGTCTAGCCAGGTTTCAGAAATACCAATAGTTGAAAAAGATAAATTAAGAGAGGAGACAAATTCAGAAAGGTCATCAAAGTGTCTTTTTAAACTTAGGATATTAATGTGAAATAAAGAGAAGGAGTCAGGAGATGAGAGAGGAATATTGTTGAATTCTTTAGAAGTAAGATAGACACAATTAGAAAGTAGGTTTGAGTTAGTAGCAAAAATATTAGTGTTGGGATCTATGTCAGAGTTCAATAGAAGGTGTCTAGAATCAAGGTCATCTAGAAAAGGATTGAAACACTTATTTTTGAGGAGTTCATGGTCAAAAGTAGAGTCAAGAATAGAATTAAAGTCAAAAATAGAAAAGTAAAAGTCAATATCATCCTTAAAGTGGTTAAAGGGGAAAATATTAAAAAGACATGTTGGGCAGAACCAGGATTCATCAGAATTAGAAAGGGAGGTGTAATCATTTAGAGAGAAGGGAGTACATTTCAGATGGGTCCAAAGGTGGCAAGAGTCACAAAATATGGCTCTGTGGTTGTTATGAACTGAGAAATAGCAAACTGAACAAGGATACTTAATAGGCATTTAGTGTACAGAAAAACAACAACAATAATAATAACTGTAATTATTTAGTCAAAAATAGCTTATTTTAGCGATAAGGTTTTAATAAAAGTTGACAGAAACGAAAAGGGCAGAGGCAGAGTTAGGAGAAGCTGAGAAAAAAATTAGTTAATTTAGTAACTTAAGTTTAAATATTAAGTTAAATCTAATTAATATATAAGATCACGCTCAGTAAAATGATTGGAGTTATTTATAGTTTGTATTAAGCAAGATCAAAACTGAGATATACATATATAAGCTTTAATATTAATAGTCTATGGATCTAGCTAATGTACTTAGCTATAATTGCTTGACATTGAGAGAGGGTTGTACACCGTTCAACAGTCAACAGTCGTTCAACACCGTTCAACAGTCTTTTGTTTCAACTGGCGGGCCACCGTAATCTAACATCTGCCTGTCCGCCAAATAAACAAAGGATTTGTACAACTGCGCATGAACCGTAAACTGGTCTATTTGTCAGTCTACAATCCCTGTTTCTTGACGTAGTATGACTCTACTTTATACCGAGGCGACTCAACAAAATTATGGCTGCCAAATGTAAGACTTCAAAACTTTGAAGGTAAAATATCTGAAATGCTATATGCAAAGCCGAGGGATTTCTTTTTCAAAGAAACCTAAAGGTGAACTCGTAGAACTAGCCCAAAAGAACGTGCGTTGTATCTGAAATACTAATGTCTATATAACAACGCCTGATAGTGCTCAGTGTAGGACGAACACTATTACGTCACGTGATTTTTAGTACCTTCTATTCTAAAATTACAGACACCATAAATCTTCATATTCCGTTAAAACAATTATCTAAAGAAGAAATAAAGTTGCTTGCTAAGCCATGAATAACTCCTGGCTTAAAAGTTTCCATTGACATAACAAATAAATTGTATCGGATATATATGACTAAAAGATCTGAGTTTCATTTAGCCAAATATAACATATATCGTAATAAACTAAATCATTTATTCCTTTTGAGCAAAAAAAATATTATAGTAATTATTTGACTGTTAATAAGAGCAACATTAAAAATACATGGACAGGAATTAAGCAAATTATAAATCTAAAATATCAGCAACTGGATATCCCAAATAAAATCATTAAAGATAGTCAACCATTAACTAATCTTAAAATCATAGCCAATGAATTTAACACATATTTTGCTAACATAGGCCACAACTTAACATTACTCCATAATAATACCAAATCCACTATATATTACAGTAACTATCTTAACCCTCCACAACTGGAAAGTTTTTATCTCTTTCCTACATCATCAGTTGAAATTGAGAATATAATAATAGATTTAAAGAGTGGTAAATCTGTAGGTCCATTTAGCATCCCTGTTAAATTACTAAAGCTACTTCAAAAACTCATGAATAATTAGAGTATTTTGTCCAATCAGATGAAGCAAATCAGTCACGTACATGCTCCTTTATACCTGATAAAATCGCATCATTCTAAAAGGCCTGCGGAGGGATTTGAATTCTATCCCAGAGGGAAACTGGGTTAATGATTGAGACAATGGCATTTCTATTGATGTTTCAGCTTTCTCATTGAATTGCTAATTAGGATGAACGTTTTATATAAAGAATACTAATGAACATGAAATTTTATATAAAGTTTCATCCTAATTAAGAATTCACTGATAAAGACCCAAAGATAGCAAAAAGTACACGGAACATAAGGTACCTAGATAATAAATTTTGCACTAAATTTACTAATATCAGCAGACTACCGAGATACACAGATAGTATTTTTAAAATGAAGTTATCCAACTACCATTACTTGTTTACCGAGCCACTGTTTAGTTCCAATTATTAAACCAAACTCAAAGCCGTAAAATAATAGAAACGTGCATTACACTTAGGTATTTTGTGCTGGAGTCAAAAATTTACAGTCTGCCGTCATGTCAGTCACATCGCTTTCCAAGTCTTGAACTTTATCGAGGTAAACCACGACACCAAATCCTTCAAGTGCAGGTTATTCTTGCATTGCGAAACGCCGCTTCAAACAACATAGTATGGTAATTTCTTCATGGCATTCCCTTGAGATGTTGGCGTTGTGAATACAAAGGTTCAATGGTTCATTAAGTAATAACACGTAATTTTTTAAAGTCAGATATTCTGAAGTAGGCGAAATTTGGTAAAAATGTGGGTGGTTATTTATCAATATTGCCATTTTATTCAATCGCGGTGCGCTGAGAACCTATCATACATGATTATTACCAAAACGACAAAGTTTTAATAATTATGATATTTTATTCAAACTGGCATACTTTGTATAATACAGTACCTATTTTTGACACTCTATACACGATGGCACAAATCTTTGCATATACACATTTTACACTGATCTGGTTAAAAACTCAGCGCTACGTTCAACTCTGAACTGAACAAGGCTCAAAATGCATTGGAAATTTCCAAAGACATTTTACACTGATCTGGTTAAAAACTGAGCGCTACATTAAACTCTGAACTGAACAAGGCTCAAAATGCGTTGGAAATTTCCAAAGACTTTTTACACTGATCTGGTTAAAAACTGAGCGCTACGTTAAACTCTGAACTGAACAAGGCTCAAAATGCATTGGAAATTTCCAAAGACTTTTTACACTGATCAGGTTAAAAACTGAGCGCTACGTTAAACTCTGAACTGAACAAGGCTCAAAATGCATTGGAAATTTCCAAAGACTTTTTTCACTGATCTGGTTAAAAACTAAGCGCTACGTTAAACTCTGAACTGAACAAGGCTAAAAATGCATTGGAAATTTCCAAAGACTTTTTTCACTGATCTGGTTAAAAACTGAGCGCTACGTTAAACTCTGAACTGAACAAGGCTCAAAATGCATTGGAAATTTCCAAACGATCTACACTTCTACACGATTGACACTTCAAATGAAATTAAACTTTGTTATTTTAAATGGTGTTTGGTTGGATTTGGTACAGAACGTTATTGAGCTGACCAGCTCTTTAAATATTGTGTAAAATGTTGATAACCATGTTGAATTCTTACCATTAACTTGGTAAAAATCAATTCAGTGAAGACGAATTTTACCTATAAACCTACTTCAGAATATCTGACTTTAAAAAATTACGTATTTAATCATTCCCTTGAGATGTGCGTCTTTCTTTCATTGCATTCTTAAAGCGTTTTTGAAGCCGTTTAAAGCACTCACAGCACGTGTTTTATCAAGTCTAAAAATTCTCGTGCTTCGCCCTCGAATTTTTAAACTTGATAAAACACTGCTGTTCGTGTTTTAAACAGTACTTAACTCATTATTATCAAAACCTTTAGAGATATTATTTAATTATTGCTTTAGTACTGGAGTTGTTCCTGATAAATTTAAAATTGCTAATGTAACTCCTATATATGAAAAAGATTCCCGCACATCTATTATTAATTATCGTCCCATCTCACTTCTCTCTATATTTAGCAAAATTCTTGAGAAATTAATGAAATGAAGACTTATGACATTTTTCACAAAGACAATTTGGCTTTCGCTCTAATCATAACACAACGCAAACTATACTTTTGATTACAGATAAAATTCAATATTGGTGTGGAATATTTTTGACTTAAGTAAGGCCTTTGACCTGGTCAACCATAAAATACTAATTAGCAAATTAATGAACTACGGAATTAGAGGAACTCCTCTTGATTGGTTTATCTCCTACTTGTCTAAAAGAAGTCAATATGTTTCAATTGGAAATTCAACATCCGATTATCATTCAATCTCTTGCGGTGTACCTCAGGACCGTTCTCGGACTTTTACTGTTTCTGTTATATATTAATGACTTCTCCAATTGTACTAAAATTTTAAACATTCATCTATTCGCTGATGATTCGAACTTGTTCTATGCTGACAAGAATCTTGCCAATCTAAAACAAGTAATTAATCAAGAATTACTTAAGATCAATGATTGCCTCTGTGCAAACAATTTGACTTTGAATATTGATAAATCAAATTATGTTCTCTTCTCTTCCCATCAGAAAAAGGTAAATGATAACTTAAAAATTGCCATTCAAAACAAACCATTAGAACAAAAGAATGAGACTAAATATCTTGGTATTATGTTAGATCAACACTTAAATTGAAAAGCCATATATATGAAATTTCAAAAAAGATAGAGGTATAGGTATCTTATCTCGTATAATACATTTTGTAGATATTAATATTCTAATCCAGCTGTATTACTCAATGATTTATCCCTATCTTACCTACGTTCTTATTTTGTGGGGAAATACTTATCAATCTACTATTCATCCTCTCCTTGTTTTACAATGTCCATTATTTCACAGGCTTAAAATTCTAAAGTTTAATGATCTGATTTTTTTTCTATAACGCCCAATTCCTCTATCAGTTCCATGCAGGATTACTTCCTATCGCCTTTGATATTTTTTTTATACTTGTAAGAACTACACATACATATAACACTATACTAGCTTCCAGATTCTATTACTGTCTTCCTAAAATTCGAACTAATTACGGCAAATTTAACTTAAGGTTTCAAGGTGCTGCTGCAATTCCATAAATGAACAAAAAAAGCTTTAAAAAAAAACTCAAAGCAGACTTTATTGACTCCCACCTTAAATAATAATTACAATGGTTACATGTATAATTTATATATTTCAATAATATTAGTGTCTATGATACGTTTTCACGTAAAACACTGCTTACCATAATAAACAGTACTTTCAGTTACTTAATAGAGGTAATCATGAGGACAGATGGGGAAGGAGGCAGACTATATAACAGGAGCCTTATAAGCGCTTATAATAATTTTACGGTATATAAGCACAGGCGCAAGGATGATAAGAAATATTATTATAATCCTAAACTGTAAGCTCGGTTAAAATCGAAACTGGTAGATGGATATAACGCAGCCAGGAAATATTTATCTCGGTAAGTATCGGGAAATTAAACTTAGATCATCTTCAAAAATAATATTAATCCATTAATGCTTTTAAATATATATATAGTTCTTTTCGCCACGAAATCCAACTACGACCTTTTGGAATTAAACTAGAGATACGGGACTTTATGTGGGTGGTATAATAATAAGAGTAGTTTTTAAATAAGAATTTATCTATTTTGATATTTACCCTTCACGTCACAAATAACTCCAGCATCTTGTCGATGTGTGCAATTATGGGTTCCCCATCCGCTAAATGAACACTGAGTAATATTATTCTCTGTGCCAGTACACGACACATCGTCCATCCATATGTGACCCGATCCTGCTCCAAAATGTGCACAACAGGGAGCGGAAGCGGCACGAGGCAAGCCAAGATGGCGACAAACAACGTTTGCATCAGTAACTGTCCAGCCATCATCACAGACCGTACCCCATTGTCCGTTATGGTAGACTTCTACACGTCCTTCATAGAGACTAGAACCGCCAACCAGTCGAACTTTTAAATAAAATAGTAATAACATCAGTATGTGGTAGCAAATGAAATATTAAGATTCATAATATATCAGACGTACAGGCCAATCCTTGCTGACGTCATTGTTTACATTTTTGTCTCATTAGCATAAATTAAACTTCAAGCTACAAACAAACTACATCAGTTGAATGAGAATTTTTAAATTTAGCAATCACCGAAAAGAGGAAATTGATATGTTAAATATTTACGGAGAAATTGACTTTTCTAAACTGTAAAATGGGCTGGGTGGCAAGAGTTGCTGACAGCAATATATTCTTTGTAAATTGTGAGATTTTTAACGCTCATTCCTCAAAATATATTATCAAGTCACTCTTAAATTTTCGGTGATTATCAAGTGTGACAATCTCTTTCGATGTATGTACGTCGCTTGAATTTTGATGTATGCTAATGAGGAACAACGTAAACAAAGATTCACCTATTGAAAACCGTATCCTATATTTGCTATAAACATTGGTTCGATTATTTAAAATAACAGCAAAGAAATCTATAACAAATCCACAAAAAAGTGGTTGGAAGGAGTTGGTTGACTGTTCGAAGGCTTATTTTCTCGTAGTCTCTGAATACGTATTCTAAAAAGTCTAGCATCACACTCTAGAGCCGTAGCCAGTCGCATTGATGTCACATACACAAAACAATCAATAATACTCCCGTTTCCTATTCGAAAATTACCGCTGAATGCAATGACTACAGACGCATGTACTCAGGCTTAGCCTCATTCTGAAGTTAAACATTCATAAATACCAGCGAGAAGGTGGACTATTCACAGCTCTGCGTATTATTGTAGTTTCGCATTTTGCACCTTCTCGCTGGTATTTAAGAATGTTTAACTTCAGAATGAGGCTAAGCCTGAGTACATGCGTCTGTAATCATTGCATTCAGCGGTAATTTTCGAATACGAAACTGGACTATTTGGTATCTGTGTAATGAAAAATGAAGAAAAGAAATAATAGGGAAACAAATAAAACAGAGAAACACATTGAAAATTCTTTATTTTTGTATTGCCATGCATTATTATAGGCCAAAACCTTCAAGTTACAAATACTAGAGTTCAAGTAACATGAACGAGTATGTCACATGGGTCAGAATCGGTGAATTAAAAAGGTAAACAGTATAGCATCTCTTGGATTATCAGTTTGATTTGTCATAGTATCTCACATATAATTAATCTAAGGAGCTAAGTAAGTATGAAAAACCTCTCATACTCAAGCCACATTAAAGTTGTGACCATATTCTCAATCCAGTAACCGTATTTTCCAGCCCCAGAAAAACAATTTCTCCTGGACCAAAACTGATTTTAAACGACATAGCGGAAAAACGGAGCGCATGCGCACTAGTCACTTTATTAAAAGTGAATAAAGATGGCCGCAGAGCAAGAGTGGATTGTAGCTCTTTTTCAGGGACCTCTCACAGCTCAAGAAATACCACAATTACTTTATTTACTTCACACCATGGACTGATATTCTTCAGTGAATTCTCTGATGAGCCCAAATAACACATAATCCAGTTCACAGAAAGAACACTATAATTGCTCGTTCAACTCTGTCTTCAAGGAAAACGAACCATTTCGAAATGTTCAAATGAGACTGGAAAACGCCAAAAATAAGGAAACTTGTGATCATATAGGCTTTATACATCGATAGAGAACTATGGAGGTTATGGTTTTCAACATATAAAATACTACATTCGAGATTTTCATACCATTTTTCAAACGAACCATTTGAAGTTATAGTAGTGACTAGACTGTCTACAGCAGTTGAAATCCTGGAACGACGATCCGCATTACCAAAAACTGTAAGTAAATCTACAGAACTAGTATCAGGAAATAGCGATGTTTCGTGTTGATTGATTACAATTGTTATGCTAATGTACCAACTATGATTTCAAAGGGCTGCATTATTTGTGTCAGGAATCAATGTGTTTCTCATTCTCTGGTTGGCACATTAATGACAATTGATGACGTGCAGTAAACATCGCTATTGTACAATATTTCACTGAATTTGGTTATTATTTATGGTATCACATCGGCATTTTGACGAAATAGTTTAATGTTTGACCAATGTAAAGAAAACGATTTTTAATTGTGTTTTCATTTAATTTTGTTCATGCTAGAAGAGGGTTGACACTAATTATGTTGTGCGAGACATTAGTGCGGTTCTGTAAGGGAGGTGGTTTCATGGTGTATGAAATTAAGAGCCTGCATGTGGACTTTCTCACCCAAGCTTTGTGTTTGCTTTACAGATTTTATGCAGATCAACCAAAGAAGCAGTAGCTCTGGTCTTGTTGATTTTCCTGGAAAATAGTAAACTTGATTCTCTTCCCAATTCTTTCAGTGTTTGTTTGCTGTTTTGGAATATCTGGACCGAAATTGTAAAGGAGCACCTGGTCATACATATTACTTGTTTAGAAATGCAGACTTCAAACACCAAAATTTCTCTTGATCTCTATCCTCCCAAAGCAAAAGCAAAATCAGGCAAATGTAGCAAACTATGAAAACAAATACATATGTATGTAGTTTTCATCTATACTTTCTCATTATTTGAGGCTATAAGTGTTTTAAACCTTTTTTTTTTACTGTAGAAAATAATTATCTGGACCCATATAAACAGCATTGGAAAAAACACATCTATATGGAAGAATTGAAAATATGTATACTTTATAGCAACGTCACTTCTCTTGATCTTTATTCTCTACCAAAAACAAAAACACGTATGTAGTATGTAGTTTAAATCTATGAAACATGTGAACATTAAAAGTAAGTTAACATTATTTTCTTAAAATATGCAAACCTATCCTAGAAAATTTAATTAGAGGTAAATCATGTATGTGTTGGTGTTGTAACTCAAATTTTGAGCGAGG
Organism: Actinernus sp. WN-2022; assembly: GCA_030867875.1. NCBI lineage: Eukaryota > Metazoa > Cnidaria > Anthozoa > Actiniaria > Actinernidae > Actinernus > Actinernus sp. WN-2022. The sequence goes on from JAOWCC010000237.1 coordinate 6,811,734, forward strand.
AAGGGTAATATTGTAGGTGTTGATTGAAATAATGTGATAGTTGATTCAGTTTATATGGGTTTGATAATGTATCAAATATGGGAAAGGAAAATCGTGATGGCTAGGGAGGTTATTTCCCATGAGGTTTCATTCATAATACTAACATTAACAATCAGATACATGTGTATTGGTGAACATATTTTTAAATTATGCAAAACATGACATAAAATGACTAATTGACTAATAATGATATAATTTTAATTATAAAAATATTAGTATTAAAAACAACAGTTGTAATATAATAATGATATCAATACTATGAATCTCTGCTCACACGTACATCATTGTATGCTCATGTTAATTCAAATCATAAGCATTTTAATTTTTAAGTTAATTTTTAGACAGAATAATAATACTATCAATAATACTAATATGATTATAATCAATTACATATTTATGTATGTTGCATCTGGATCTTAAATTCAGAAACAGTTTAACATCTCAGAGCTTCCATTTCAAAAATCGTTTTAGGCCTTCCTCTGTTGCACCGTGTTACAATTAAAAACAGGTTTACAATAGCCCACTTCCGCGATATGCTTTACTTGTCACGCACAAAGGTTTCAATACGAGGCCCCGTGGTAAATTAAATTTATTCTTTTCTCTTAACACAGTTTATTTTCTCAAATAAAGTGTACATGAAAAATGTAGATTTGTTCTCATACATGTACATGTAGTTTGCTATGGAGGCTATTTGTATCCCTTTCATTTATCCTACACATGTATGTATCTCACTTTGCTTGTGCTTGGGGAGAATAAAATGAAGATCAAGAGAAGTGATGGTGCTTGAATCGTCTCCATTTCTCAAGTTGTCTACACAAGTAAACACTGAGGGAGTAAACACTGAGGGAACTGGAATGGTATACTATTGCAGACTTCTTTTTTTCTGGGAAAACAACAAGAAGTACTGTTTCGTGTAAAGCAAACACAAAGCTTGGGTGAGAAAGTCCACATGCAGGCTCTTATTTTCATACACCATGCAACCAGTGTAACTGCTCAGAACTAACGGAGGTCGCGGTTACTCCAAAGCCCTCAAACAGTCACAGGGACGCTTGGCACAAGTATGATTTCGAACTCAACGGATTGATTTAAGCGATTTAATATGTACAGAATCAAAGAAATAATCAGCTAAAGGTTATGTACAATGTTACTGTAGATAATGAGGTGGTAGAATCGACAATTTCGGGACGCGATACCGAAATCGATTGATAGCAAATGATGAAGAGTTTTGCACAGAGCAATGTTTGTATTTGAGGTTTGTAGGTAGATAGCGAGGGTAGGGTGTAGATTGTAGATTGCAGGGATAGTTAGAAATGCAAAGTGTAGATTCTACCTCAACTAAACATGAAATTGCATAGCATAACAATACAAGCATGAAACATTGATAAGTCCTGCGTATGCATGTGGCATGTACTACTGGGAAAACACCGAGGACTGCGTGTCTACCGACCGATTGGACGACACTGAATTATGCTACATACATACGTTGCCTTTACTTGAATAATTGTTGCTCTAGGGAAGGGGTGTACAATCATGGGGCATAATATAACGAATATATTATAGCTAAAACCTAAATTAATACATCGAGTAGTGTTGCATTGAAACGTAAAGAGTATAACTCGTATACGAATAGTTTCATAGCTATGATAACGATATAGCATCAATAATAACTAAACATGCATCATTGCGTGATATAGCATGGAAATCACTAATTTGACCGTAGGCAACACCTGAAATCACTAATAACAAGGAAAGGTATACTTACGTACTTTGGTTTACGCTTGTACCAAGGCAGATAGCAGTAGGATAGCGGTAGCAGATTCCATTACACTGCTGGTAGCTTGGGTGGCAACTAACTAACTATGAGAAATTACGCTTGCATTTATATCCCTCTTTGGGACGTGTGCCGTGCCTAGGACTTAGCGGAAAGTTGGGCGTATTGCGCACTTCCTGTCGGTAATGTTTGCAGACATGTGGACGCACCGCATGACTCAGTACTATTTCTGATAAAATCTAGCACGTTCTCTTGCTATTCTGACAAATCAAGGAAATTAGAAATTAGTTTTCTTTAAACTAATATTCACCTCCCGTACAGAACCGCACAAAAGACTCACACAACATAATTAGTGTCAACCCTCTTCAAGCATGAACAGAATTAAATGAACACCAAACTGCTCTGCCAAAGGCATTCGATTGCAACTATGTTTTATTGTTGGCTTTCTGAAAACAGAACAATATTAAGCTTTTTACATGCAACACTTCATTTTAAAACAAAATTGAAAATCGTTTTCTTAGCATTGGTAAAACAATTTACTATTTCGTCAAAATGCCGATGTGACACCATAATAACCAAATCAAGTGAAGTATTATACAAATTCATGATACTAGCTCTGTAGATGTACTTACAATCTTTGGTAATACGGTCGTCGTTCCAGGATTTCAACTGCTGTAGACAGTCTAGTCACTACTATAACTTCAAAAGCTTCGTTTAAAAAATGGTATGACAATCTCGAATATAGTATTTTATGTGTGGAAAAATTCCGGATACGTGACTTTATGTCGGATGGTAAAATAATAAGAGTAATTTAAATAAGAATTAATATATTTTGTATTTACCTTCCACGCCACAAATAACTCCAGCATCTTGTTTATGTGTGCAGTTATGGGTTCCCCATCCGCTAAATGAACACTGAGTGATATTACTCTCTGTACCATTACACGACACATCGTCCATCCATATGTGACCCGATCCTGCTCCAAAATGTGCACAACAGGGAGCGGAAGAGGCACGAGACAAGCCAAGATGGCGACAAACAACGTTTGCATCGGTAACTGTCCAGCCATCATCGCAGACCGTACCCCAATTCCCGTTATGGTAGACTTCTACACGTCCTTTATAGGAACTATAACCGCCAACCAGTCGAACTTAAACAAAATCAGTAACATCTTCAGTGTGTGGAAGCAAATGAAATGTCTAGATGTATAATTACCAGACCTACAGCTTAATTGAATTGGTGGTAGGGTCGCTGTAAACGTATTTTGATGTAAGAGTTTTACCCCTGGAGCTCTTATATTATTATAAAAGCATTCTCATAACATGGGCTAAGTTTTTCTTGCTACTTTTTTCAAAAGATGATGTCAATGGTTTTCTTTATCAACCTATTTGGAATAACAAGTTTATCGGTATTCCTATAGCCTGCGTTGCGGCTCTGGAGTATCGTAGCCCAGCGAGGGAGATTAGGGGGACTGGGGCGAGAGAGAAAAGAGAGGGGGGAGGGGGTGGGGAGGAGAGAAAGAGAGAGCCTGCCGGCAAGCCATGGTTATTTTGGTATCCACCCAGTAATTAAAATGCATAAAATTAGTAAGTCATTCGATCGATTCATCCAATCATCATGCGGCGGAAGTGAAAACCATGTTTAATATCTGTCAAACTCACGCATGGAATCTCAAGGAATCTCAACTCGAGCGTAAAATTCAAAACAAAACATATACGAACTTGGACAGTGTCAGCTGAAACTGAAACAAAAAAACATATGAAGACAGGGCCTAAACCCAAACCTGTAAATGTCAACGACATCTGCAGGATATGTAATGTATGTTTTAAGGTAGCGTTTGGGAATTCAAATATTTCCACGGCGAGAATCTGTTCAAGCCGAAAGAAAAGAGAGCCGAGGCTTAATTTTAGCTGGTGCCTGCAAAAGTATTGGTCTTCATATTCCGAAATCTGCTGCTCTATCAGAGCGAGCCTGTCGCCGTTCCTGTGGAAGGAAGATTCGCAATGCATTAGAGAACTACACCTTTGTTCCAGAAAGTTTGCAGGATAAAGATAACTAAGATAAAGAAGAACGCGTTGCCGCTGAATATAAACACTGCCAACCACAAAACACTGGAACGAAGTTCTGCCAAAAGAAGCGCTAAAACCATCCACGCTCCGTTACGAAATCATCAAAGCAGCTCGTATTTTCGGTTCCTCGAACACACCGATCCATGTTTCAACCGTGTGCGATTCGTCGACGACAATACAAGCAAGACGCTTGTGGAGTGCAGGGTTCTTCAGCTGATCGCGAAATTCGCTCTCATTACTTATTCTGCAGAATTAAACAGCAATTTGAAGTTGCACTTCTGTAGTTCCTCGAATTTTAGGTCTGAAAGTTCGGAAGCAGGAACTTAAGTGCTTCAATTGATCTTTCGCAATACTAGCCAAAGGAGCAATAACCAAAATGACCCTAAATTTTCGACGTCTTTAACACTAGTGAATTCCTTGGAATATCCTACTTTTTCCAAACCCAGTTGGGATTACAGCTAGAACATCTCTTTCAGACAAAAGATCTCTAATAGCCTTGCTCCTGTTCTTTCTTTAAATTCAACGCTGAGGGAATTCTCGCTTTTATCGCAAGCCATACATGAATAAAATTTAATGATTTCTGTCAATCACGCATTTTAGCCAATAGCAATACGCGGCCTTCTGAGGCCGAGAGTTATCAAAATAACCATGACTTGCCGGTAGGCTCTCTCTTCCTCTCCTCCCCACCCCATCCCCCCCGCTTTTTTTTCTCGCCCCAATCCCCCTAATCTCTGCTCGCTGCGCTCCGATAGCCGCAACACAGGCTAGTATTCCTAGGTCGATAGTTAATATTACTGCCTTTAAAAGAAGAGGTTTTGAATATCTTATGGCCTCTATACATATATGATAGCTTCCCAGTATAAATTAGTAACTAATATTCTATATCTAAATCGAGATTTGTATAGGTTTAAGTTGATTACTTCACCTCTTTGTTACTTTTGTAAATCTTACTTGGAAACAGCTGATCACGTTTTTGGAGAATGCATTGAAACTAAAAAGCTGTATTTTGAAGTTAGGCAATTCCTGTACCAATATGATATCAGAGGGATGGAATTATCCTGTTTTTTATGGTGTTATGCTAATATTTAAGGTGTTATGCTAATTTTAAGGCGCGCTCATTAATTTAATGACGTCACGGTTCTATTGTCTTGGACTCATGAATAAAATGAAGTGGAAATTGAAGTGGAATCTCAATAAATGAAGTAGTTTCTCATTATCTATTGTTCCTTTGGATGACGTCATCGATCTATTCGGGCATGTTTGAGCAAAGCCTATTGTTTGGAGGCGCTATAAAGCTAGAACCGATCGTTCCCGAATCCATTCGAAATTGAGCAACAACAACATCGGGCAGAATGGCGCGACACATCCGGGGCTTAAAAATTACGGTACGCCGCCAAATTCGAAAATTAATTTGAACAGGACGGCCAATTTACAAAGGAAACAGTACAAAATGGCGATAGTGGCTTAAGGTTTGTTTTCTTTTCAACAGGAAAGAAAATCGCTACAAAAAACCAAAAGGGCGCAAAATGTAGATAAGATGATGAACTTCACCATCCCGCCAAAATATTTCACCTAACACATATTTTACGAGTATGAAAATGAGTAGAATGAAGAATAACCAATACGACGTAGAATTATACGGATTTAATGTAGCACAATATTTCGACTAGCCATACTAGTCTTCATCAGGTGCTAAGGAACTTTTACAATGTGACTTGACACTATATAATGGTAAAACGGAAATGACGTAAAAAACATAATATGATAACGAAAGATAACTAACGGTGTGACTGATTAGTAGGTCTCGTCGCGTTTGTTAAGGCCATTGGGTTCAAGAGTGTTAGCACGTGTTATGAGATAAGCTTCTTTAGCTTTGCGAATAGCATCACGAGAAGAGAAAATATGTTCTAAAGGAATTAAAAGGATATTAGATGCAGAGTGGTCAGGGTTAGATAGAAAATGTTCAGATGCAGTGGTGGGTTTGGATTTACTGGAAGGTTTGTCAACTGTCCTACGATGTTCGTTGAAGCGGTCTTTAAGTCTACGTTTGGTTTCACCAATGTACTGTTTGTTACATTTAGTACATTGAATCATGTAGATGACGTTTTTAGTGTTGCAGTCCATGTGTGTGGTAATGGTTCTGGTTTCACCCGTAGAAGTAAAAGTATATTGGGTGCAGTTATCAGAAATGTAAGGGCAAGTTAAACAGTTTTGTCCACAACGAAAAGAACCTGGATTGTTGTTGGAAGCAGTGTTGGAGTTATCTGAAGGTAGTTTGGATTTGACTAGCAAATCACGTAGATTGGACGAACGTCGGAAGGCTACAAAAGGGCGTTGGGGGAAAATAGTTTTGCAACGCACGGAGGAATGTAGAAGATCAAAATGTTTCTCAAAGATAGGAAAGATAGATGGAAGTGACGGATTATAGGTGACTATAAAGGGAATACGGTGAGAGGAATTAGATTTCTGTTTAGGTTGTAGAGCAAGATTACGAGGGATATCGGCAGCGCGTTTAGTTTGTTTAGTGAGTAAATCACGGCTGTAACCTCGTTTAAGGAGATAGGAGATGAGTTCAGAGGTACGGTTTTTAAAAGCTTCATTAGTGGAACAAATTCGTCTGAGACGGAGAGCTAAGCTGAAAGGAATGGCTTTTTTAGTATGACTAGGATGACAAGATGAAAAAAGCAGATGCTGATGTTTATCGGTGGGTTTACAATAAAGGTCAGTTTCAATGACTCCATTATTAAGGGATACATTGACATCGAGAAACGGTACATTACTTGAAGAGTGAAAACTGGTAAATTTGATAGTAGGATGAATATTGTTAAGATAATCGATGAAAGTTTTGAGGTTATCCGGACCTTCCGTCCAGACCATAAAAATATCATCGATATATCTAAGCCAAGAATAGGGAGTGAAAGGGGCTTTGTTCAAAGCATTGGCTTCAAAGTAACCAAGAAAGAGATTAGCGAAGGAAGGTGCCATTTTGGTTCCCATAGCAGTACCATGAATTTGTAGGTAGTTGTTATCATTAAAAGTGAAGTTATTCATGGTAAGAATCATACGGATAAGATCACATAAAGTACTAGTAGGGATAGTTTTATCAGAACGAGTGCTAAGAAAATGATAACATGCATTGATACCGTCATTATGGGGAGTGTTGGTATAAAGAGAGGACACATCTAAAGTGACAAGAAGAGCATTGTCCGGAAGGTCACGGAGGAGGGAGAGTTTATGAAGGAAATCATTAGTGTCTTTGACATAAGACGGAAGTTTGCTAACTAGAGGTTGAAGGTAGTAATCAACAAATTCCGAAATACGTTCGGTAGGATGGCTGTTGGAAGAGACAATGGGACGACCAGGATTACCTGGTTTGTGAATCTTAGGCAGAATATAAAAGCGCCCTGGTTTAGTATCGCGTTGAATAAGATATTTACGGGTTTTATCGTCAATGTAATGGCTATGGAACATTCTGTCTATGTATTCGGTTACACGTAGTTGGATATGTGTGGTCTTGTCTTCGTCATGCAGTGGTCGGTAAAATTTGGTATCGTTAAGTTGTCGGTTGCATTCGTCAATGTACCATTGTAAGTTCATGACAACAGTCCCAGAACCTTTGTCGGCAGGTTTGATGACTATGTCAGGTCGTTGTTTCAGTCCTTGTAAAGCTTGTCGTTCAGAATTGGAAAGGTTATCAAGAGTTCGTTTAGGTTTGATATTAGATATGTCAAGTTTGACAGCGTCAAGAAAAGTGTTAAGAGATAGTTCTCTGTCGGTCGGGGGAGTCCAGGTACTTTTGTTGCGAAAACGAAGGTGATCGTCATTAGTCTTGTCTTTGTTAAAGTCATAAAAGTATTCAGTCAGGCGCATACGTCTAGAAAAATCATATAAGTCAGCTGAAATCTCAGTCCAGTTAATTTGTCGAGGTGTGGGACAGAAAGTGAGTCCACGAGAAAGAATAGAAATTTCGTCAGTGGTTAAAGGAGTGTCAGAAAGATTAATAACAGAATTAGCATCGGGGACAAAAGAGAAAGGTTTAGTTTTACGGCGTGTTAATTGAGTAGATGTTAGGCGTGTCACTGGCAATGTTATCTATGTTAACATTAGTGTTGCGGTGAAAGGCAGAAACGGAAACGTGATTAGAGCCATTACGCAAGAGGAAATTTACTACTAGTGATAGAAGTTCTTGGGTTGATATAATGTACTGTGTTACAAGATTACACTGATTTATGTTTCATTGATTTTTTTCTTGTTGACAAATGCTGCTTAACTTGGATAAGCTAACAATTAGAAAGGGAAACAAATATTTTGTCATTCCCAGGCTACACTCTATTCGTAAAGAATAAAACACGCGTTATCGTTGTTTTAGGTTATTTTCCAAACTAGACTGAAGAGATATTTACCATATCTGAAAGAATACCAAGACAGCCACCAGTCTATCGTTTAAAGGACTATCATGGATAACTTTTAGAAGGAACATTTTACGAAGCCGAGTTACAGAGAGTCGAAAAGCAAGATGATTTCTACCGGGTAGAAAAAGTCTTAAAAAAGCGTAAACGGAAAGGCAGGATTGAATACCTTGTCCAGTGGATAGATGAAAGGGATATACTTGTAATTAGATAGCTGATCGTTTTAATAAATTAATAAAGAAAACCTATTTATACTATCTGAAATGAGCTATGGGCTCATTTCAGTATTCTATTTGCCGGATTGTTAGGTGTCCTAAAGAAAACGTTTGAAACAGGAATTCTAAACATGAGTTTCTTAATAATAGCAAAATCATAGAGGATAATTGGATTGCGGTATTACGATTAGCCTCTTTAAGTAACGATTCCCCTAAGAACTATAGCAAAAGGCAATATCGTGTGGCAATGAACATGTTTGTTTGAATATGCCTTAAGTTCTGTCTGAGATGTCCACAGTCAAAATTCCAAGCAGAAAATATCTAAAGGAAACTGTATGCTGTTGGCCATTTGTACTGCGAAAACGTAAAGAAAACTACATCCAGCCAATGGGAAAGGGAGAAACACAATATATTTGAATTTCAAATTTGATAAATTTCTTTACATTCGAAAACAAAGTATAGTTATTTGATCAAATATATATTATAGCTTTAAAAATTATCTAATGAAAATATATAACTTTGATGTTTTTAACTGTATTGATGAGTATTAACCATGCAATGAAATTACAAGAAGAATAGAAAATTAACACGTTTTAGTCCTTTGCCGTTCGTTATTATTTTCGCCACAGAGCATTCCTAAATGATTGTATTTTTTCTGTTAATAATATAGTTGTTGGTGTTTAGTTTTCAATGTTTCCTCTTGCTTTAGGCATTTTAAACTGGCAACTTTTTGTTCTTTTAGTATGAATGATTAATTGTGTGTCTTCCTGAACAGCACAACACTGAAGCGTGCGGAAAATTATTATCATGTTTGGCATAATAAACAAAATAATAAGCCACATTCGACCGAACGCTTACCCTTGAAGAACATATTCGTTCGCGCTCATATTTTAAAAGTATTCAACTAGTATCCTGAAAAAATTAGATTAGTAATCCAAGACTGCCCTTGGTGAATGTGTCGGAAATCCATGAAGTTAAGTAATCTATTTTTGCTGCAAATTTCACTTTTTGACTGAAGCCATGTTTATTTGTCAGCCAGTGTTAAGAAATGTTTAGAATTGGAAGTGAATTATATTACTCTATATTCTGGTTTAGTATAACATTTTGTTTTGAATTTATACGAGGAATTGTATCTTTTTATACCTTTTCCTGGTAATGAGGGTTTTTAAGAACATTCTTCGTTACTAGGCAACAACCAACAACTAGACCCAATATATGGCTCACGCGGCGAGTACTGAGAGCAAAGCTCAGCTCCGCTCCGTTCCAATAGATTTCTGTCGTACAATCTTTAGGCCGAAGTAACCTCCTTTGAATATGACGAGGTGTCTGGTTCTCGTTTTCATTGAGGAAGAGAGAGACTCTCCAGAGTCCGTAACTCAGTAGTCACATTGACCTCACATCGTACTTCAACCTGATAACAATCATGAAATCGCACCATACTATATATTGCGTAACTCTTACGTCAGATATTATTAACCTATGTAGAGCGACAGGATATCGAATCAATTCTCTAGAATCCTAACTCACCAGTTATGTTGACCTCACACCGTACTACAATACATAACAATAATGAATTCGCACCATACTATATATTGCGTAAATCTTACGTTAGACATTATTGGCCTAGGTATAGCTATTGTATTTTTTATCCTACCTCCAAGGCATGAGCTCACACTGACGTCATCGATGGCAATGTCTCCCATAAAACCAGAACCACAAACTCCCTCAAACACAAGCTACGGATTGAAACATAATCGCATTGAGGAATCATATAACATTTTAGAGCATTTTAAGCAAGGTATGCAGCATAAATTATTGTATTATTTGTGGAGCATTAAAGTATTTCATGTCATACTTTTACGAAATCGAGAAATACACCCTCACAGTTAATTTAAACTCAGGTTTTAGGTCTTTGTCCGATCGTTGCTGGTTTGCAATTTAGGAACATGTTATTATGCCCCGGAATTTAAAGTCTCTCAAATACTTTATCTGCATGACTGGTATTCATTGTATTTTCTTAGCACAGTTACAGCACCAATAACACAGTAAAAGGCATCCTGTCTCAGGCGAGTCAATATTTCAGATTGCCGCTCCTATGAAGTTCAACCAAACATCGGCAGGTTGAATGTTTTCACATGTTAAGCTGGGGCCACACTTATTCGTTTATTTGGTAAATTGGACGGTACGTGGTACTAATGCGGTCGGATAATCGGAATGTTGTAGGATCAGTCGGTTGGTGTAGCTACTCGGTCGGTTGGCTAGCGATCATCCGAGCAGCATACGAGCGATGTACGATCCACTCTATCCCGATTGAAACTTCTCTATCGTAGCTTAACGACTAGTTGAACGCTCGGAGGCCATTTCTACTCAAATCGGTCTAGTGTGGCCGCCGCTTCTCCGCTCGGAGAGAAACGTCATTGCAGCGGACCAATAAGTGAGCAACATTGTATCACGTGATTACACCGCCGATCAATACATGCGGGAAGACACTCAAGACGGGAGTTTTAAATTAACAGGAATACAGCATCAACATGGCGGACAACTCCCGGATCGCACTGTACTATCTTCCAGAATTGTAATTTGAACTTTAAAATGTATACACACAAGTAGGTTGCAACTATACAAAACATATTTAGCACCCGGCCGAGAGTCGACCCAAACTCTACTCCACCCCCTAAACAAACCCTTAATCGTCATTAATCTTGCATGTTTCGCTACCGATAAACCGCAAACAAAAACTTCATTAGTAGGTGTTACTTCATTCCACTGGAACTAATTACTACTATATGCACATCGGATTCGTGGGAATTCGAGTGCGCCATGCTGAAACTACGTATAAACCCCCACTCACGACAACGTCACGACACAACGAGAAAGCCGTGAAAGATGAGAATATTATCCGGAGGAATATTAATTGGAGGGCGAATCCGACATTATGTCTGATATCACAACGGGCATGGCAAATGATGCTGAAAGTCGTGAACGACATGCTACGGGCGCCATTTTGCAGTTCTCGCGCACAAAAAAGTAAAATAAGGTGTAGCCATGTGATCGGATGGATCGGACGGTCGGATCGGATAATTGTGGCCACATTAATTAGACGGTCGGTTTATCGTCCGAGTACTCGGCTGGTCGGGCCCGACTGAGCCGACAAACCGAGAGTCCGACCCATCCGAGTAAAGATCGGTAGGTGTGGCCCCATCTTAATGAAACTGAGTGCTATAGAAAGAAACTCAGAGCAGCTTAATTAATATAGTTTATGACGCGTTTTTTGGGGACGTATTCCAGCTATTTCGAAATTAGAATAGTCCTTAAAAGCCAGCCACGCCCCAATTATATTGTTTTATGAGGTTTTGAAGAGGAAAGGGGAGAGCGGGGCTGAATTTCAAACGCACGACAGGTCGGATTTTGAACTCAACCTTGTCCTTTGAATAAATTATTCACAAAATTCGTTTGACAGCAGTGCATTTATTTCCAGTACAATTCTTCTTGCACTTTCACTTTTAACATATTAAACATACAGTACTAGTTTTGGCGCAAATTAGTTTACAAAAAAGTTAGGATTAATACCTATTGACTTTCTCCATGAAAGCTTGCTTCGTCTCCTCGTTCTTCCTGTCACGTTTTTGTTAATTCTAAATATTGTAAATGATTGCGTATGAATGTTAGGAATGTAAACTTACCGCATCAGATAAAGTATTACTGATAGAATGGTACAACACATTGCCTTTGGGTGACTTTGTTTTCATACGCTCGAGTATTTTTGGGCTTCAGATTCCTATCCTTGAGACTTCCAGTGTTCGTTTGGGCACGTCTTCGCGATATTCGATAAACATCAAGCCCGTCGTCTTTTCTTCTTTTTCAATAGTTATCTGCCAATCGCTTCGTGTTCTGTGTTCGCATCCGCCACAAAGAGCAAAATGAATACCCAACAAGTAAACCAAAGTATCAACCAACTGTTGTGGGTTGTCTTCGCCGAGCGCGCCTCACTCCACATTTTATCCTCTTCTTCTGAAATTACAACTTCCGCCTGTTTCTTTATGTTTCCGAGACCTTCCGAAGCAGATTCTTTCATTGCTGCATCTAAGCTTCCTCTCAACTACTTGTATTCAACGTCGTTAAATAGCTTCACTGTTTGACCCTGTTGTCTCAGGTGGTTCTGGGATTAAAGAAATGATGTCGTGCAGTGTTTGTTGAGGATAGTTTGTTCCCTCTTGTTTTCTTGTTTCGAGACGGCCTTCACCTCCTCGGAACCCGGAATAGTACTGGCTATCCAAACAATGCCTAACCCTTAAACAATACAAACCCTAACCCTAAAACAATGGAATTCTTTGTCAGTGCAGTCCAAATGGGGTCCAATAAAATGCAAGGTTTTGAGAGGTGAAGGCCTGCTGCTTGTTTCAGCTATAAACAGTGCCAAATTTGTATCCAATTCTTCGACTGGAATATCTTCCAAAGCTTTCTCAACAAAATACTTGCGAATTCGCTACTGGAGGCAACTCTTGAATTTCTTTCTTCGCGCTACTCCTCGAACATCTTCACAGCCCAAGCATTCTTACAGCGCGTATTTTTCGGAACTGCTTCCTTGATCCTTTTAGCAATATCAGCCTCACTTGTCGACTCACTAAACTGAACGTTTGGTTCTCATCTTTTCGATTTGCGTCTTCTGCTTCGTTTTCTATACTACATAACACAGCTTCAAGGTAGTCGTAATTGTCTAACCACTCCAAATACTCTTCGCTTTCATGGCGGTCGAAATTCATGGCGCTCTTCAACTTTGCTAAACAGAAAAACACTGAACGACTGACTGGTGAATGAATATGAACTAAACGCGATAATCACTTGGAATTGTAAAAATTATCATGTGAACCATTGGTGCCAAATAACAAATCATTATCGAAGTCATAGATGAAAAACGTTGACGTTTTTTACAAAAGCACTAAATTTCGGATTAAAACCTGTCAATCAACAGTACAAATGCGACTGATTAACACTGGTTGCCTAATTAGGAAATCTTCAACTTTCCAATAAAATAATACAATTGGGGTGTTACTGGCTTTTAAATCGGTTCAAAGCCATGTGCTCGGACATTCTCGGAAATCAAAACAGAGGGCATTTGAATGTCCTTTCAACCTTTACGAAATACATAGTCGCTACTTTTAGTACGTCCCTTAGGAATTAAAATACCCCAAAATACCTAGTCGCTATATACGTTAAGAGTGTCCCTTAGGAATTAGAATACCTCGAAATTCGATACGTTATTTAATAGGAATTAGAATACCCCGAAATACCTAGTCGCTACTTTTAGTATATCTTATTTAATAATACGCTAAGTGTGTGTGTGTGTGTAACGCTCTTTCCCAGGCTCCCTCGATCGACATCCTAATATGGAGCGCGTGCGCGCGTCCGATCCGAAAATGGCGCCAACAAGCGACGGCCACAGGTATCCCAACGAAGTCGACGAAACATGCGAAAAGTTGCTCTCTGTCTTGGTTGCATTTGAGGAAATAATGTTAAAAAGAAATGAGTTTTCTCAAGTTCTACACTTAGTTGGGCGAGCAAGCCATCGAGTTTACTGGAATCTGTTTTAGGAAAAACCTGGGCGAGCAAGCCATCGAGTTAACGGAAATCTATTTTAGGGAAAACCTAGGCGAGCAAGCCATCGAGTTTACGGGGCGGCCGAAGTCAAACGACTGAACGAGGTAAGACCAGGTATTCAAACACAGTTAGAAATGTTGTCCGTGGAAAAGGCTGTTCATTTTTTTATCTTACAACTCTATGATATGTCTTAGAGCAATATATTTTGTCCATGTCTGTTCTCTGTAGTTTCCTGTGTTCTTGTAGATATAAAAATCAACTGTTTCCTCGCCCAACTATCGTAGGCTCTTCATACGATAAACTCACTACAACCAGACATTCAAATAACTTGGCTTTTGATTATTGTTTTTATTCCGTTTTCCTGCTTCGATCAATGCTCTTTCGGAGACCATATTTGTTTTCGTCACATTTAAAAAAAAAAAAAAATACAGTTAAAATCTAGTTGCAACATAAAAAACAGTTATTACATTTTCCATTAAAAGGTCAGCAAGGTCGAGTTTTCTTATAGATTTACGGAAATTCTTAAGCCTAGTTAGTGACTTGTCACTAGTACTTAGTTTCGACCAAAGCTTTCGTCCAACTTATACTATGTTTCCATAAACCACCGTATTGAATCGAGGAATTGTATAGTCAGCATTTCTTAAGTTATAGTTACTGTTATTTATAGTAAACTTGGATCCTGGATGTACTTGGGGCGTAACTTATTTTTCACTTTATACATTAAAATTGCTATATCCTGTAATCTTCTATTGTAAAGGGTGGAAGGCCAGCAGTTTCTAATAGTGTACGTTATATAATCCAGTGCCTTATTGCACGTAAACAGCACGCAGTGCTCGTTCCTGCACACTCTCCAGTTTTCTTCTGTCCGAAGCCCGAAATTTGAAACTTGAAATTCGATTAAAAGACTATACTCAACAACGTATACTCACTGGAAAAATCCCATTATCCCTGACATGAACATCAGCCCGTTTCCATACGTTGCCTTGGTTACCGGTGATGTTGTGTACTACATTTGAGCCAACCAGAACGTTCAGTTTTCCGACGCCGTTTCCAAGCATATGATAATAGAACCTGGAACACAATGAATCAAGATATTAGGGGATCAGTAGCTATATTCACTGCAGTTAATTCGAGAAAACATTCCAATCTTTAAAATCATTACGGTATAAAATGCACTAATGGACAAAAACTGAAATTTGCGCAATAAAAGTTAATAAATAAAAATAATAGTAATACAAATAATTATTATTGTTTACCGTAGTATGGGCAGGAGCCGTCCATATAATAATAATAATAACAATATCTTTATTACCAAATGAAAACATACATTTCATTTGTGACAACTTTAATGATAGAAAAAGAAAGAAAGTATGTTGTGGATTACATGTGATTGTGGTTTTAAAGCTAAGTTATATTTAAATATTAATCTATTAACGAATCCTGACATAAATCTGTCAGTGTTCACTTTAGGCCTATGTGCCCGTTTGCGTCTCATACTGTGTTTGTAAGGCTTCTCCTTTGCTATTATCTCCCGATGTGGATGCCATTATGTACAGCGCACAACATCCGTGAGTCAGCATATGACCGGATTGAGCTATTTTTAGAATACGTTTCCTGGCCTTCTGACTCCACTGCGATATGTGCACGCTTTCCGTAATTATCGAGATTAAGAAAGAACTATTGTTCTTTGAGGTGATTCACTAACACTGCATTGTACTGACTATGGTTTGTTTGGATTCCCAAAGTGTGGACACGAGAACTCCCATGAGATCTGTTCTAAATATAGCTCAATCCGGTTATACGCTGACTCACAGACCTAGTATGGCAGATGGATGCTCCTGGTAATGGGATCCTTGTATGTGTCATCTTATTTACCACGTTTTGCGTCATCGCATTGCTAAATTGTTGTGAATTTCACGAGGCGCTAGCCGAGTTTTTGCAACAACAAACTAAAACTAGTGAAGCGAGCAGGGCCAGCAAGACAAGGAAAGTTGCGGAGGAAATGTGATTTTTGCGCGCGCATCAAAAAACTCCACCGTGGTATGTCCTCTTATTTCTAATCAGTACAAATCCAATCAGAAAACGAGGAACTGAGCAGTTGTGGTAAAAAATAGTTTGGTTTGTGTTGTTATCATTAATAATATTATTAAGCATGATTGGATAAATGACGTTATGATGTAAGTTAAAAATCGTCCCTCACTTCTATGAACACTCCTATTGGTCATAGAATTTTCCTCACTGGTAAAAAAATGTCATATGACTAGTCAGAACCCTCATGTGATTTTTTCTAGCGACAGAAAGTCGAAACCGGTTTTCCCACCATTGTACACTGGCTGCCTTTTGCCTTTGTCGCTGTAGCTTAAAATGGCTACAAGATTAGCTCCGATAGATTCACTAGCAGAATTCATCGAAGGTCCAGAAAATGAGAACACAAAGAAACATACTCATCAAATGGTAGCTTTAATAGTGGGATTTCTGATGTTAAAAGAAGATACGACTGAGGTAACTAGAAGAAAATTCCTTCAAAATAATTGAATGCCTACCACGAATTGCTCTTTTTCGCGTGACGTCATCGCCGCCATCCTTGTTGAAAGTTAACAAAAGATCGCCGTCATCTTGGTTTACGTGAACAAAATATTGCTCGTTAGTTTCCCTTGTTAGATCAACCAACATGGCCGCCACGTCTTTGTCATTTGAATCTGGAAACCAGCGATTCATTATTAAACTCCGAAAAAAGTAGACCAAATTTCTTGCAATCTTTGATAGCTTTCAGCGACATTTAAAAAAGAAGAACTACGAATTTGGCATCACGAAGGACGTTCAGTTTGAACAAATGGCTTCAGCTGATCTCATTGAAGATGAAATCAAACTTTTCAGTATGTCTTTCACGTATTTCATGATCCTCCCTAACCGATCTCAAACAGTACTCGCGTAGAGACTGCCTAGGGATCAAAGGCATCCTGGCGTAGAGACAACACTACAACTATTGTGGTCAAAATGTGCGCCCTGATGAATGTACAACTAACTATATAAGGAAGCCATATCAATCTCCTATAGGCTGTCCGAAACGAACACGAACCCGCGATCGCACCAGGAAAGACCTGGTGTCCATGTCAACACGCCAACAATCATTGCTAAATTCACACGAAGAAACGTCACCGGTTCTGGCATCCAGAGAAAACATCAAGAACAAAACAGTCGCGGATATTGCTCTTGGAAGGCGCTCCAACAACAACATTTTTATCTCAGAAAGCTTAAGTCCCCGTAACAAATAATTATTTAAAACATGCCTTGGTTTCAAGCGAGACCACAAATACAAATTTATCTGGAAGGACGCGGGACGAATCTACTTAAGAAAGAACCAGGACAGTCCATCTATCGTCGTCTCAAGTCTGGACGACCTAGATAGGTATGCTAAATGACCAGCTACTAGACCGGAACAAGAGGAGCGGGAAGATACGTCTTATCATATTGTTCGATTTAGATCATTATGTAAGTATCTCTTGCCATGAGTGCGTTGCAGGGTCTTGCCAATGGCACCAAATATGACGATTATTTCATTTTTGCTCAATATTTTTCGTCTTGCTGCTTTCAGAAGAGTGAGGCTCTCGGTTTCTGCACCATGAAACTGGAGAATAAGCTGAAAGGGCTGAATTATTGAGCATATTCCCAGCATGAGAGGGAAGCCAACATGATCGCCAAGTTGGTGCAGAACGTCTGCTTCGTGTAAAACTTCTCTTTTGGCTCTTTCTTTTTCTTTGTTGGACTCATACCTGATTTTCTTTCCTTTACAAACTACTTTAACGTTTCTATAATAAGCTAGGAAACAATTTCCGTAGCTCCCGCTGCCTACTGGTACGTCCGATCGATGTTCGAGATATCAAATTTCCAGAGATCTTCCTGTTAGACGCCGGTCGTCGCAAATCTGCTGTAATTTTCTGTGCAGTATTATCTGGCTTAGTTTGGGACATGGACCGAGCTAATATTACCATATTTTGACACCTGCTCTAGATAGTTATGGACTTGTCGACTCTTGGGACCCGCAAGGGAAGCGTGCTCTTGCCGTTTTGGAAATTTAGAGGTATGTCTCCAATATCGCCCACATCAATAGCCACGTTACACCTTACAGGTTTTGTTGTCTCCCTATCGTGCCTTTTTTGTTTACCTTGCGCGCAGTCCGCATGAATTTCGTCGAAAACGTGACCAGTCTCGGCCATGCGTCTTCTTTCCAACTGCGATATCTGGCGTTTCTATTTCCTCTTTGTTTTCGTTCTTGACCCCGTTTTTCCGCCTTTCGTTTTCTCCACTCAACACGTGGCCCTCTCTTTAGTTTAGTCCTACGGTTTTACTTCCTTTTCCGAGAAAACGAGAAGGTCTAAGCGTTTACTGTTCAATTATGTAAAGGCAGTACCTTATACTCAGTTATTTTAAGACTGTGAGTATTGCTCCGGCCGGAGTTTGAACCCACGACCTCCCGCTCAACAGACCGGAGCTTAACCACTTAGCTAACCGGGAGGCCTGTTCTTTTCTTGTTTAGTATGTGGACGAGAATAAAACCGTTCAGGCTTCTTTAATTTGTTTTCAAGGTGTTCGGACATGACGAAAATAATGAGCTACATTTGCATACTGTATCCCAAACACTTACACTTTACGTCATACAGATATCGGATAACCACCCGAAAGGTTAAACATTCGAAGAGGGGACGACATGACGACAACCTACGAAGTCAAGTGCTATTCGTGCTCAAAGCGCTTCAAAAGCTCATATTCCCTCAGGAAACATGCGTCCAGTCGCCACCAGGATGTTAATTTTGAAGAAATGCCCTTGGATTTTCAAGACAAGAATGGTGAGAGATTAACCCTTCCAACATCGAAGCCCCTACACCTAGAGGATGAGTTAAAAAACTACCGAGTTTGGTTAGGGGGGATTGTCGAGAGAATAAACTCGAAATTTCACCCAAGGTTCCCAGGTATATCAGCCTATTATAATAATAATAATAACTTTTATTTAAACACGATAAATGTTTAAAGCACAAGTGCTTGTGGGGTCGTGTATAACTGAAGAATCTAAAATAACTTAACTAGTACATGTTATACTAAGTCGTAAAAAAACCAATTAGTTCTAAGATATATGTTGACTAAAAATCTATATTCAACAATAATATTTATATAAGAGGAATCCTAATAAATAACTTAAAGTATATATTGACTATATATAAATCTAAATCTATGTTTAAAATTAATGAATAATAACATTACTATAGACGAAATCCTACGAGTAACAGCGCAATCAATATAAAAGCATCATTACCCTTATGCAAATTTTGTATTAAAGTTTTAGTCGATGTAGTTTTTCATTCTTACGCAGTGGGGAGCCAGCGATATTAAGAGTCGTCTGTCTTCTCAGGCAAGTGCACTCCTTGCTATATCGAATATATTTAGAAATTTGGCGCTATCCTGGGGTTAAAGTTAACCTCGCTTCCGACAACTGGGCCAAGACTTCAGAACCCCGATCCAATTTTGACGGGGGGAAACGTAGCCTCAAATCCCATATACTTCGACCACAATAAAAAGATCGATTACGGATATTTATGATTTATTTATCTGTAACCCGGATTTCCATAAAAAAAATTCCAGTCTTTAGTTTAACAAGAAAAAGCAAACCGGAAATTGCCAACAAACAAATATCACAAGCTGCTGGGAGGAGGCCGGGGGAGGGTGGGGAGAAGGGGGTTTTGCCAGATGATAACCCCTCATGAAGATACGAGGTAGCAACGGTTTTGTTGACAAATATTTTCATTTACATGAATTACTTTGAATACAAAGAAACTGCAGTATATCACACATATTGTCTGAGTTTCATTTAATTGTTATTCACTCGAGATCATATTTTTAACTTTGCATACTGGGATCTTTCCCTTCAAAAATAACTATTCTCATGTCCATAGTACCTATGAAGCAACAGGTTTGGGAAGGTTTTTTTTCACTGTAGACTGATATTCTACCAGATATTGGAGATGAGATATCTAATGTCTATTAATCTAAAAATCTATATCTTAGAGTCTATAAGTCTCATCCCAAAATAATTTCTTAACTTTCCATATATTCAGTTCAGGGTTGGATGTAGCTTTCCGTTTTTTTACCAGATCAGTGTAAAATGTGTTTGGAAATTTCCAAACACTTTTGCCGGCCCTATGTTCAGTTCAGGATTGGATGTATCTGTTTCTAACCAAATGGTCCAAAAGGCTTATTTACAAGCTTT
Organism: Actinernus sp. WN-2022; assembly: GCA_030867875.1. Lineage (NCBI taxonomy): Eukaryota > Metazoa > Cnidaria > Anthozoa > Actiniaria > Actinernidae > Actinernus > Actinernus sp. WN-2022. The sequence goes on from JAOWCC010000237.1 coordinate 6,832,098, forward strand.
TGACTACTCTGTATATAAGGTCTCAAAGTAAATGATTGCATTCGGAAATGAACCATACACGACGGGTACAATATCATATGTAGACATTGTTGTTCTACCCTATTTCGAAATTTGGTTAGATTAATAATACTGCAAGTGGAATAAAACTTTGTTACTTTAAATTGTATGTTGCTGAATTTGTTATAAAATTGTTTTTGCTACCCGCTTTTTAAATATTGTGCAAAATGTTGATAGCCATGTGTAATACTTACCAGGAACAACGTAAAACTCTGAACAGACAAGGCGATGTTTTACCAAAAAGAGTACTTCAGAATATCTGGCTTTATAAAATTACGTGTTTCTAGAAACCTAGAAAATTTACCGCGCTTTTATATCTTATCAACAAATAGTAAACAATACTTCTAACTTCGCCAATATCGATGCTGACAATAACTTACCTTGCCAAGTTAACTTTAAAAATGGAACGAAAACAATCATCGCCAATTACAGACATCGATGCTCCCGTATCAAACAGTGCTTTAATAGTATTATTGCCAGAGATATTAAGTATAATAACTGATAAGTTAAGATCAGTCGACATTTTCTCCGTTTGCGTTAGTGCAGGAATGGTTTTCACGTTAACCTCAGAATCACGATGAAACAAATGTTGTATCCCAGCGTTGTCCATTAATATCGCTTCGTTGTCAGTATCTGTTCCCATACATATGTCACGCAATGGACGAATGTTTACATTATCATTTCCGTAAGTGTCATCAGTACTTGTAGAAGGGATTTCCCCGATTTAAAAAGCAACAGATGAATTAACACCGTTAACAATAGGAACGTCACTGACATGAGCATTTGCATAGATTAGTTTGGCACAATCTCCTCTTGTGAATCCAAATTAATCACATCAATTACTCCAAGGATCCATCAATGATTTTTACAGTTTGTGTGGCAACTGTCTTTCCCATGCAAGTAATCCTGTTCCCTTGACCAGAGGGTTGTGGAAATGATCTCCTTCTGTTGAACGTTGATTGACTAAAGCGAGTATAGCATTGTTGAGCAACATGGCCTGGCTTATTACAATTAAAACAGATGGGTATGCCATCTGTTTTTTCTTGCAGGTCTTTGGTTATCTCTTTGATTTGAGTGCTGCCAATTATTCAACCTTGATGGTGGTTGCTGCCAGTTATTCCTTTCGGCGATTTCAACTTTTCGCATTGCCCCTTGCATTTCAGTCTGACTTTGCATCTGTTGTAATTTCGTATTTAAGCCTTGAATAGTGTTTTGCATCTCATTTAACACCTTCAAACCATTCCGATCTGCTTGAGAAGCTGCAACACCTTGATTTTCTGCTTCTTTTTATTCTATTACCTTTACGACACGTTTTCCCAAATTTTGTTTTTCTCTTCTGAGTAACTGGTATTTGACAGTGAGCCATCATCGATACCATCTAGTCGTCTTTCTAGACGTTCTGCAGCATCATATAACTCTGGATTCTGCAACATAACGAATCCCCTGATATCCGGATTTACTCCTGCAAAAAGTATACCAATGTATCTTCATCTTCCAATTGCAATCTTAACGATAAGTTGTTGATATCGTCAATGTATTGTTCTAGACGCTCACTTTTTCCTTGCTTTCTCCCAGCCAATTTTTGTCGTAGCCTTAATTTCTTTGGTTTGTCGTGGTAGCGATCCTTTAACGCACCACAAGTGCTGTATAATCATCTCTTACTGGCCGATACAATCCAAGCATTAACTTTTTGGCAGATCCTCCAAGATGAAATTTTATTACGCCCAGAGTTCTTTCATCTTCACCGTTCCAACCGTTCAACTGCATTAAATTTTCAAAGTCAATAAGCCATCTTTCAGTGTCCTCATGCTTTTTATCATTGAAATGATTCAATTTAAACTCGTTTCTGAAAGGCTCCATCTCTTGTTGAAGACAGCTACTACAACTGCTTTCTGTAAGGCTTGAACTTTCTACTTCACACTGGTAATCTTGAGATTCGTTTTCAAGTAATCTATCTGCATCGGTTGTTAACTTTTCATCAGTTACCAAATCGGTTTCATTCGAACTACGCAAGTAATATTTAAGTGCGGCGGCACACAATTGATTTTTTTTCATCTGAAAATCCTGCGAAGTTACTTTTAGTTACCTGGATTTACAGCACCTGCCCAAGTAATCTTGATGATATTCAGGTTCGGATTCTCCAAATGTTGAGGAATTAGCTCAAAGGCACAGACTCTCTCTACGTTTACTTGGTTTCTTGACTTTACTTCGCTTCTTTCTACCCTACACCAATGGCACACTATACACTTGTCTACCTGCTTCTCTCTTTATTGTATTTATCGAGCTAGTTTTATAAGCATTGAGGCTACACAATCCAAACAGAAATTACTATATTGACAAACGTTAAAGTAGTAATCTAATCTGAGGAATGAAAACGGTAGCCAAATAAGGGTAGATCTTGTATGTACCTGTACGCTGACACACGATACATTTGACTAATTTTGGAACGCTAACCTTGGGAAACTCGCTTACTATCCCAAGATGCACCGTTCCGTGTGTGTTGTGTATCGTTGACGATCCGGATTTGCAAGTTGATCTTCTAAATTCACTCGTCACCGAATGTCTTGACCGACACGCTCCCCTAAAACGTACCAAACGTTCCCGTCCACCTGCGCCCTGGATGAATGAACTTAACATCCGGTCACTTCAGCAGAAAAGCAACTCCCAGCGTGCTGATGCCCATAGAGATACGAGTGACATAGTATGGACTCGCTTTCGTGAAACGAGGAATCTTCTCAAGTCCACCATAAAGAAAACAAAGAGTTAATTTTATCAAAGTGCACTGTCTTCAAAGAAGCCCAAGGAAGTATGGAGAGTTATACACAGAATCCTGCATCCCAATCCACAGCCTTTAAGATCTGACCCTGATGACCTCAATGAACACTTCGCCTCTACTGCCGAGCGCGTCACCGGCGCATCTCCTCAGTCTGTTGCTGATTTGTGGAAGCTGATCGACAATTTACCTGATGATAAGGACGGCGTATTCATGCTAAGATACGTGCTACATCATGAGGTCTTAAATGAGCTGAATAAGTTGAGGTCTGACTGCTCATGCGGTCCAGATAATATTCCAGTTAAATTCATCAAGATGGTGGCCGAACAGCTGGCGTCTCCGTTGACACATGTTCTCAACAACTGTATTTCCAAACAGGTGTTCCCTACAGCCTGGAAAATAGCTCGTATTAGCCCAATACCCAAAGTCAAGGAGGTTAAATCAAATAATGATCTCCGCACAATATCGATTCTGCCGGTGCTCTCCAAGGTATACGAACGTCTAGTGTTACACCAAATCGCTAGCTTCCTATCTGATGAAAATGTGTTAAAGGACTCACCCAGTGCGTATCATAAAGGCCACACAACTACCACTGTCATGCTTGCCATGAGAGATGACATTATACGTGCTATGAAACGCGGGGAGGTCACCATGGCGATACTTGCAGACTTTTCAAAGGCATTCGACACCGTTGCCTATGAAACCGTACTAGTGAAACTACACAAACAAGGCTTTTCGAAGTCCTATTTGAGATGGGTTGTCAACTATCTAACTGGACACACACAGTATGTCCAGATTGATGATAAGAGATCTCGAAGAATTAAAGTTACGTTCGGGGTACCCCAGGGTCAATCCTTGGACCAGTCTTATTTAACTTGTATGAAGTTGATTACATCATATCAGTATGCCGATGAACTACGATATACACTCACGGCAAGCCCATGGAAGTTAAAGAGTGCGAGGTCCGGCTACAACATGCCCTTGACCAATTAACATCATGGTCCGTCGCTTCTAACCTCGTGCTTAATCCCAAAAAAACGAAAGTTATGCTGTTCTCCACTGCTCAGCTCTCCCGGGTTCATAATCTGGATGACTATACTATTCGTCTTTCTGTGGGTGGCAAACAGCTTGAAAGAGTGACTTCTGCTCTCCTTCTCGGGACACAAATTCAACAGCACTTAAAGTGGACTGATGATGTAAACTCTACTATATCATCTTGTTATTCTGTTTTATCCATTATTAGAAAACTGAAACATTTAGCACCTTTCATGCTTAGGAAGCATTTAGTTCAAAGTCTCAATTTACAAAAGCTTGACTTTAATGATGTTGTGCTACCCCCAATTCCTGGCTATCTTGTCAAACGCTTACAGCGTGTCCAACTTGCTGCTGCTGGTTTTGTTCTCAATCGTTATGCTAGTAGAACTGATATCTTAAAACTTTGTTGGCTACCCGTATTTGAACGCAGAAAATTTCACTTGTTAAAGCTTGTATATAAGGCCCTTCATTATAGTGACTGGCCGCTTTATCTTCCATTAGAATTGTACATACCCAATAGAACACTACGGTCAGCCAGCAGTAAACAGTTAAAGGTCCCACCAGAAAATGGCACCTTCCAGGATACCAGTTCATCGGTGTTCAATAATTTACCTGTAAATATTAGGAACTCTGCAACCTTTGCTGAATTTTGTCGGTTATCTAAAGGATATCTAAAGAACTGCGCTACCGACAGACTCCATTGATTAATTTTACAATAGTTACGTATAGCCATATTTTAGTCCTTAGTACTGTTACCACTACATCTCAGTTATATCTTAGTCATATTTTTTTAACATTTTATATTTTACATTATTTAGATTAACAGGCGAAGAGCCACCCAGTGGAAGTACTGTTAATAAACCATTATTATTATTATATTATTATTATTATTATTATTTGTGAACCTCAAGTGAACCCAGGACATAAACAACACCATTAAAATAGCAAGGTAATTTCGTACTACGTCATCAGCAATTTCTGATGTTTCTTCATTTAAAATCTAATCACTAGTTTCCTAATTATATTATGATGAAACATCGTTCATTTCATATACATTAATTAACGTTTTCCCTCTCTAGTTGGAACTAAAACTGTCGTAACGTTGATTAACCTTGGAGGGTATAATCGCGTCAATGATATTCTTTACTTGAAAGCTACATGCTAAAACACAGCCATGTTAAAGTGCCACTACGACGAAATTTGACAATTTCTTTTACCACTTTTTTTGTATTCCATAAGGACAAACAGTGGCAGAAATATCCAAATCAGTGAAAAAAGTTTGCAAAGGGGGAACTTAGACCACACATTTAAAGCGAGTTTACCGTCAAAATCTCGTCCGCCATTACGCGAAACCGGTTCCCGTGGGCGAGGAACGCCTAGTCATTTTTGAGCGTACGTGACGTCAAACTCTCAACACAACAACACATGGGGCTACTTTTCTCATACAAACCTTCGTGCCAACTAACAAATGTAGCAAGAAAGTGTACCATTTTTCAATTTAACGAACCACAAAGCTGGCATTTCGCTACCTTCAAGCCTTCTAGTCGAGTACCCGGCGTACGAGCAGCCGTGTGATAATCAGTGAATAAAGTTTGTAATTATCTTCAAGCCTCAAGGATGGTTTGATTATGTTTTGGTCGTTTCGAGGACAGAAGCTTCTCCAGAATTGTTAGTGTCACATGGAATAGCCGGTAAGATCGTACCAGAGTCCACTATAACAGTTCGAAAGAAGACCAAAACAGCCGAACCAACTGACATAAATATATTAACCGAAAAATATGCTGAGAACATAGTTTGTCATATTGCTGTTTCCTATACACAGATAAACCTAGCGATGTTTAGTATACCTTTCACTTTACTGCTAATTCTATTTTCAAGACACTAAACCACAGAAGAAATGACCAATATTATTTCATGTACAGTACTTTGTTTGTGTCTCAAACAGCGACGGGCGCGCGTGAAGTTTGGTTCATTGTTCAAGCTCGCAAAGCATTATTCCTGATTGGCATTCTTTAAACCCAAATAACGAAAACTGAATCCCCTTGAAGTACTTAGCTAATTATATATAATCCAGTCCAACCCAAAACAAGTCTAATAAAATAACCCTCTTGACCTATACAAAATAACAATTTTACCCAGTTAAACGAACCAACATTCTGTCTCACAACAGAATTGTGCAAACTCAACTGTGGCCACATAGTGAGCTAAACATGTCTTGTATTAGCAAAGATACAAAGTATGACGACTTAAGAGCAACTGTCTACTAATATCGAGCAAACCGCGGCAAAAGATGAAAAAAAAATCCTTCATATTTCGTTCAAAGATAGGCTTTGGTCAGTTAGTAAACGTACTGGGATTCTTTTGTTCAAAAAAATATTTAACTTTGAGAAAAAATTAAAAAATGGTTACGGCCGGCGTGAGTCCGAGACAGCCTGAAATAAGAGTGATTTTACCGGTCTCTCTAACCTTGCCCTGTACAAATGCTAAAGGAGCTTCGCATTTTTCGAATTCGGATATATGTTTTGAAAGTATTGATCAACTGTTTGAGTGCAATAATTAGATTATAGCTTTATTCTCAAGATCCTGAGAGCCCACGTAAATACGCTGTAGTTTGCTAATTTGAAAACCTTATTTCAGGGCACTTTTTTGAAAAATAAATTTTATATGTGGTATAATTCAGAATCCATTGAAGCTTCGTTTTTAATACAAGTTAGCATTGATCTAAAACATATATGAGAATTAGTTTGGGTTATCTTCTCAGTGCTTCACAAGAGCGGTGTGAATTTCGACGAAATGACAACATGAATTTGTAAACAGTCAGTCTTACTCTTCGACAATAGTGCAAAATATCGAGCAGAAACCTATTGAACCAGCAGTTTTTAACAATAAACATAACTTAAAAGAGTTGAATGAACTTACCTTTTAAACCCATTGCTAGAAAATCGATTCTTACTAAGTTGTCTTCCTCTTCAATTGTTGTAATCCAAGGTCACAATTACCAATTAACTGTTCGGCGGGTCAGCTTCCAGACATGATGGAATAATAACGATTCTTGCATTAATCGAATGGCTTTTGGCCGCTTAATAAAGGAAATGCATTAAAAACATACCTAGCTGCAAAAAAATCCACTGTTTCGATTGCATTTCGTGTTTTTTAGGCAGCAGTTACAAGAGCGGATCCAGCTTTATGCATGTCACGCGCTCTTGGGTTTGCGTGGTCATGTCACGCGCTCTCGTTGGAGAGGGTGGGAGGGAGGGAAGGGAGAGAGATGGAATAAATTGGGGGGGGGGGGTTTTAACAAACCCTAGTGGGTAAAAAATAACAGGGGAGCATTATCAAATTATTTATCCAGCTTATATCTCATTCGAACTTTCCCTAATAGTATTGTATACGCCTTCTGTACAGTTGAGGCTGGCTGTACTTCTCCGATAACTGATATGAATGGTAAACCATTCATTGAGCCAGTTTCATATCCAAATTTGGTACGGCGCAAAATAAATAAGAAACAACAAATCAAATAACATCCAACATGTCCAAATGGGTTGCTTAATGTCCTCGTTCGGGATACCATAGAGGCCAGCTTTCCCCCGCTCCACGGGTTGGGTGTAGTCATGTAATGTGTGCATAACGTGAAAACTAGCAGTGTGAATGAAGAGCCGTGAAAAGAGCCTCTTGCCAGCTCATTCGCGACTGACACAAGCTTTTGTTAGATAGATTATAGATAGATACAGCCGATTGCACTGAGTAGTATGAACAGTGGGGGTTCTGGCACACCTTCGTCTAAACTGTGCGGTTCGGGCCCAGAGGCCACTCATCCCACAGTTCAGACTCGCTTTGCCATAACGCCCCACTGTTAATACTGCTATATACGGGGTTGCACCATATTTCGAGCTTCGAGTTTTCTCATTTCGTATACACCCACGGAAACTTAACCCAATAAAATAAAAAAGCAAAACTGGTATCACCAGAACCTCTCTAGGAACCACTTTCACCTTTTTCCTTCCTTCGCCATTTTCGTTCCTAGAGAGGTTTTTGCTTTTTGTTTGCCGGGGCCGGCTTTTTCACTGTATTTGTTCTACTGTATTTGTTCTACTGTTTCTTTGGATCCTGCTCTAACTGGTTGAGGTACAACCGGTACTCCTAGGAACTCTATTCGAGATCCCGTAAGCTCTAAACCCAAGTACCCGACCCAGTATTGACATTATTTCTACTGTAATTATTCGACTTCTGCCACATCGACAGACGCGCTACGACTTGTGTTGGGCTGGGAGCATTTCACCCAACACAAGCCGGCCTACCACATATAGCCCGCCGAGGTTCGAACACCAGACTTGTGAACGGCTCCCATTTCGATCACAAGCCCAGCGACCAACCCGTTGGGCTATATGTGCTAGACAGTGACGTAGGTGTAAAATATTGTATTTATGCCTTTCACAGCGGGCCGTGACATAGTCTGACGTGACTAGACATAAATTTACATACGAGCCAAAACAACACGGTAATTTATACGAATTAAGTGCAGCTGCTCTTAGCAAAGTGAAAATAAAACCCGTGTTTATTTCTCTCGTAGGACATTTCGATTTTTATACCACTAGACTGGCGAATTGTGCTCGTATTTCTTGCTTGAGTTCGGCTCGAATTTGTTCCACGTTTTTTTCACCCAAACTAGCCGAAGTTTTATGGCGAATTTCGACCTTCATAGTTCCATATTTTTCTGCCTCAGTGGGGATGAGATTATATTCGGAATCAGACACCTTTTCATCGCGTAAGGCTTTTGACACGAGACCACTAATCGTATTAATATTGGCTCTCGCCAACATAGCGGTTTTCTCATGTTTAGAAACTTTTATTCCAAGTTTTTTTAGCCTCAATAGTCGTAGCGGTCGAAATTACCCCACAGAGTCCGCCGATAACGCCAAGTGGCAGGCCAATTATGACACCAGCCCCGGTTAGAGCGGCCGCTAAGCCAGAGCTTGATAAAAGCACAGATAGACTACCTGTTGCCACAGCGACACCGTGAACTATTCCCTGCGCACGGGCGTATTTTTTACGCACCACCTCGTAGTGTTGTTCTTGGGCTTTGATGCTCTCGAGCGTATCACGGACATCTCGCCGACGAAAGTTCTCTCCAGTGAGTTGGGATAGATCTGTGGTGCCGTTGGAATTGTTCAAATCGCTTGCCATTATATCTGGTATATATACATATGATTTACTCAAGCTTCAATACGAAACGCATAGGCTGCTTGTTAAAGTCTATGATATTGCCTTTCTCATCGCAAACTGTGAGGCGAATGTAGTTTCGTACTGTTCCTAGGGCTCGAATGGGTATGAGGGTTGGTGGAAAGTAAGTTGTTGCGCTAAAAACGTGGTCTACCATATTAAAACTATATAGGAGTTTAGATGGCTTCCCCTCAAGAAGTGAGAAGGCGGAATCCACCACATCACAGTAGATATATGCATATTGAATATCTTGTGGCACCAGGGTGTATTTTCCCACATTGATAGTCACATAGTCTGTCACATCTGTATTTACCTTGATACCAAACAAATCGCAGATATTCTTAGTGAACTGGATTGGTTTCTTGACCTCAATAATCCAATATTTCCTAAATGGGTGGTCTATGAATTTCAAGAAACCAGCCTCAACTGCGAGATCGAAGTAGGTTATCAAGACTGCTGTACTATAATGTCCCGCCTTAATTTCGTTTGGAAACATCACACCATTGTCATCCCTTTATTAGTTAGGGTCCACCAATTGTGACTAATAGTGACCTCGACTTGCGAAATATTCTGGATAAGAAGAGGTTGGTCAAAGTAGTCCGTATGGTCAGCCGTAGGACAGGTGACATTTAAGATTACCATTTTCACGATATTAAAGCCTGAAGTTTACTTCAATATTAGAGTCTGGTTTTATGTTCAATAAGCATGTCAGATAAGGCTGTGGAAAACGAAAAGATCGCAACACTGAATGCCAATCTGTTGGCGAAGTTCAAGAAAAGATATCCACATGCAGATTTTCACCAGTTCTACGCATCCACGGACATCGAGGGTCCAGGTAAATATTCAACGAGTATCGTATTTCGAGATGGGGATTCTAGTTATAATGTCTACGGTGATGATGTCTCCAAGCTACCTGCTACCATTCAAAAACGTATCGACGACGCACTACACGCGACGGTTGGGGTTTTCCCACTCCGCTTCAGAAGAACGGATTTTAAGTATCCAGTTCCAGCAGTTTCCTAGGCACACGCCGCTAAAGACATAGCCCCTTTCCTACAAACTCTAAAGATTTATGTAGCAAGGGATCAGTCTTTCACGTTGACACCGAAAGATATCTTTCAAGAGCTGGGGTTCGAGCCCCCCATAGAGAAAAAACGACCATTCAATATACAATATTTCGTAGAAGATGTTGTGGCTAGGGCTAAAGAAAAAGAAAAAGAACGAGAGTGGGCCAATGCTAAACCAATTAAACTTTGGCAACAACAGCTATGTTTTGCCGTTTGGTGCGCAACGGCAGGCTGTGGAGTGTCGTTTGATGACCATCTTTCAGATGGCGCACCGATCATTGACAACGTTAGGAGCTTTTACCGTCTTTAATAAGTTTGACAACATTCCATGGAATTATGCTTTATATGACAGGCTCAGGTGAGAGTTTGGAGTCATTACAATTGACTTTGCCCAACATCGAAACGATATGAACGAGAAGCATTACAACTGGTTCGTTCCGCAGCAGGGAAAGGGATTAACGAAGGCTGGGCTAGTTCGAATCAACGCATCTATAATGGCTTACGTACATTGTGTCCTAGGACCACAGTTTACAGCGCGCAACCCAATCGTAGGGCCGGCAGCCATGTCTATCAAAATCCAAACAGCTTGCGGTGTGATGTTGAGATGGATCATCACGGAATCGAATGTCGATAGTCTAGTGCGATATCAAGATGACCTTCAGAACACAAAGGTTCGTCTTGATCTAGCAGTTGCCAAGGGGTGTCTGTTAATACCCAGCCGCATGATTATCAACCAGGAGATCATACTGGGTTATAACAACAAGCTACAAGGGGCGAACGCGCCCCACATTAGTTTCGGGATAAACGACCAGATCAACCTAGATATGAAAAAGCCCCCACCACCCCCCATGGGAGGCCCAGCACCGAAGACATCTAAACCTACCACCCAAACTGCGCAAGGCTCAACATCAAAGGTGGAACCGCCAAAGGCGCCTAAAACGGCACCCCAAGGATCGCCCCCGACGAGCCACGAAACTAACTTAGCAATTGTTGCTATTGTGGCCGCCGGAGCCTCGTGGATGATGTTCCGTTAATTAGCGCCGTCGTCCCGACTTATACTGCTCTATTACGAAGATGACTGCGGCCACAATGAGTAGCCAGGTATTCTTTGCAATGAAGCCCCAAACTTCACCCGCGATCTTGAATATGAAACTAGCAATGGCACCTGCTATTCCAGGTAGTGTTGGAATCAACTTATCTCCAAGTTTCTTTAACGCATCTTTAAGCGTCTTAGCCAGGGCAGCCGTAGCCTTTGACAGCTCGGCAAAGATAATACCAACCACGACACCCGCAACAACCAACACTCCAAGCGCTGTAACCCCATACTTATTGAATATCGATTTTACGCGGTCCTTCAATGACATACGATCTTTAATGGCATCAATTTGTTGATTGAGCTCCTGTATCTGATCCTCGAATGCCATTACTTCCGCTTGTGCCGCCTCATATTCTGGTGTTCCCTTCTTTAAGGAATTCATATCCTTTATTTTCTCAGTTTTTTGTTCCTCAGCATTATCGATCTCGACACCCTTTTCGCTAATTACCTCTTCTGCAGAGGGCCCCAGAGAATTTGTCATCTCCACCGGCAATTTTGCCTTGATATTACCAGCTTTGTCGATTAAGGGAACGAGCGTTTTAATATTTATGACTCGCACTATGACTCGATTCTTACCATCCACGGTTGCCTCTAGCTTACTTTGATCGACCTTCGGGAATTTAGCACGGATTAGTTCCCAGGCCAGAATTTTCGAAGTCTGCTACTTCTCCCTCGCCGCTTGGCCCTGCAGAATCGAGATCAACCAATTCGATATACTCGAGTTTGGTGTATCCCTCATAAGACCGATAGCCCCATATTTTATCGAGCAAGAATTTCGATGCTTTGCCGAACACACGCTTAGTTCTAGTCCTCCAATTCTCTTGTGACTCATTATCACGCGGCTGAATCTCCTTCCATTCTGCTTTAGAAAGCTCATTAACATTAGTGCGACCTTCTTCGGTTGTAGGATCAAAGTCTACATCTCCCGTTTCCATGTGCTCCATCTCTCTATTGAACGTTTATATGTCATATACTATTAGTATTGACTATATATTCAACAGTGTTAACGATAATCTCCATCCAGACTATGCTCCTAGAGAAGGTAGATCTCTCAAAGCCAGTCGTGTGTTCCATCGTATAACGTTTACCCCTTCGTCAGCCAATCCAGGGGAAACTTTGACTGTCAATGTTCCCACGCTAGGTGAAAATAGGCTTCTAGTACCTGGCAGTCTAGCACTCTAGTGCCAGTATCGCTCTATCCGGTGGTCACGCAAACAACCGCTTGGTAGCCAATGTTGGACGCTGCCTAGTCTTCCAGCGAGTCGTAAGAATGGGTACTACTACCTTAGAAGATTGTAGTAGGCCAGATATACTGCAGGTATATAGTGATCTATACCTATCTACCCCAGAACGAGAGAATCGTGTAGAGCAGGGTATTCAATCCGCTAATGTTAACAAACTTCGCTCGAGTTCTGGCGATAAAGACACCTCGAATACGGCCGATAAGGCGACACTGGCTGCATATGGGAGCGTGTATAGGATACCTATTGATCATGACATTATCACAAATCATGGGATCTTTTATCCGCAGGCGATTCGAGAAAAGATGTCCTTCCTTTTGACACTGGCACCAGCTACAGACGTCATAGTCGGATCTGACAGCACGAAAGTAGGCACATACAAACTCTCAAACATTGAGCTCGAATATGAAGTCATCGAAAGTCTCGATCTTTCGGCGCAGGCCAAGGAAACCAACGAAAGCGGCAAAGCCTTCCTGTACAACCGCGCTGAGTACTTCAACACAGTCTCAGTCAACCTACCAACCGACACACTTATATCTGAAAGTGTGGACACACTTCATCGCTCTTTCACTGGTATCCTTCTTCTCTTTGTGGATCCACATGTGACAGGTGCCAGAGATAGTGAGAAGTTTGTAAATCCAAGTATCACCAAGGTCGAGGTGCATGTCAACGGCATCCCCAATGCTCTCTATTCTTTTGGTATGCTACCAAGGGATTTATGGAAGTCGGCGAAGAATTGGTTTTGTAGAGATCTTGCTGGCGTTCCGACGACAGCCACTACGTCCATGACACATAAGAAGTTCTTCGAGAACAAGTTTGTTGTACTCATAGACTGCCGTACTTCTCAAAACAGCACGACTCATGGAGATGGTCTGGCCCAAATAGGCACGGGTGCAAATATTCGCCTGCGGATTCATCGCCAAGGTGGCGGCTCAGGGCTTGTGAATATGCATATGTTTGTGCTTTCTGATGCTCAGGCAACTATTGAACAGGGGATGCTGCAAAATATTTATAACTAATGTGATGGACACCTTAGTAGAGCAAATTCCCTTTAACGCATTGATAATTGGCCCCACAAACTGTGGAAAGACTCAGTTTATAGTCGATCAGTTGCGGGGTCCATTTCGTTTTAAGTTCGATTATATCGTGATGATTTGTCCCACCTATGCTCACAACAAAACCTACCAAGGTTTCGGTAGTGGAGATCCGCGCTTCATTCGTATAGCACCTCCGCAGAATGCTATAGATGCCACCCTGTGCGAATGTGCTTGTTTATTCGAAGGAACGAATACGCTTTTTATTCTCGATGATTGCGCCGCAAGCAAGGACGTCAAAGGAAGGACTGATAAGCTATCTGACTTAGCTTTTTCTGCACGCCACGTTGGCATTTCCATCTGGGCATCAGCACAAACGCAAAAGAGCATATGAAAGGACTTTCGTGAAAACTGTGCAATCATTGTGGCATTTGGCATCGCAAGTGCGCCGGGATTAAAGGATTTGTGTGATGCCTACGGTGCTGGCATATCACCAGATGATAAAAAGATATTAACAGAGATTAACACGAAAACGTACAGGAACAAAAATGTCAGTCAGCTGTCAGGATAGTTCTGGACGCCTCTTTGTTGGTGCTGCGCTCTGCTTTTGGCCATTTTCTTGCCTTTTCGTGTTTGGATATTTCTTGAGTAACACGACACGGCTGGGAGCCTCTGCGCCAGGCAATGCCTAAGGAAGCTAGGGCGATACGCCTACAATGCTTTGAAAAGCGCAGTTCAATTCTGTACGTTCGCCGCTGAAACTTAGCTTCCTAATTTTCACGGCTCTTCTTCGCACTGCTAGTTTTCACGTTATGCACACATTACATGACTACACCCAACCCGTGCAGCGGGGAAATTAAAAGCTTGCCTCTACGGTATCCCGGACGAGGACATTAAACAACCCATTTGGACATGTTGGATGTTAATTGTTTTGTTTCTTATTTATTTTGCGCTGTACCAAATTTGGTTATGAAATCTCAATGAATGGTTTACCATTCATATCAGAAGTACAGCCAGCCTCAACTGACTGTATAGAAGGCGTATACAATACTATTAGGGAAAGTTCGAATGAGATATAAGCCGGATAAATAATTTGATAATGCTCCCCTGTGATGTTGTTCCCACTAGTGTTTGTAACCCACCGCCCATTTATTTCATCTCCCTCCCTCCCACCCTCTCCAACGAGAGCGCGTGACATGACCACGCAAACACAAGAGCGCGTGACATGCATAAAGCTGGTTGTATATAACTGCTGCCTACAAAAACACGAAATGCAATCGAAACAGTGGATTTTTTTTGCAGCTAGGTATGTTTTTAATGCATTTCCTGTATTAAGCGGTCAAAAGCCATTCGATTAATGCAAGAATCGTTATTATTCCATCATGGTAATTGTGACCTTGGATTACAACAATTGAAGAGGGAAACTTACTTAGTAAGAATCGATTTTCTAGCAATGGGTTTAAAAGGTAAGTTCATTCAATTCTTTTAAGTTATGTTTATTGTTAAAAACTGCTGGTTCAATAGGTTTCTGCTCGATATTTTGCACTATTGTCGAAGAGTAAGACTTGACTGTTTACAAATTCATGTTGTCATTTCGTCGAAATTCACACCGTTCGTGTGAAGCACTGAGAAGATAATTCTCATATATGTTTTAGATCAATGCTAACTTGTATCAAAAACGAAGCTTCAATGGATTCTGAATTATACCACATATAAAATTTATTTTTCAAAAAAGTGCCCTGAAATAAGGTTTTCAAATTAGCAAACTACAGCGTATTTAAGTGGGCTCTCAGGATCTTGAGAATAAAGCTATAATCTAATTATTGCGCTCAAACAGTTGATCAATACTTTCTAAACAAATATCCGAATTCGAAAAATGCGAAGCTCCTTTAGCGTTTGTACAGGGCAAGGTTAGAGAGACCGGTAAAATCACTCTTATTCCAGGCTGTCTTCAACTCACGCCGGCCGTAACCATTTTTTTATATTTTCTCAAAGTTAAATAAATTTTTGAACAAAAAAATCCTAGCACGTTTACTAACTGTCCAAAGCCTATCTTTGAACGAAATATGAAGATTATTTTTTTCATCTTTTGCCGCGATATTCTGATTTCGCTCGATATTAGTGGACAGTCGCTCTTAACTTTCACAGAGTTTGTGGCAGGCTACTCCATACTTTTGAACTTGGAACCTATTCTAGAGCAAGGCTCGTTTAGAGCACTTTACGGCTCTAATGTACCTTGTCAGGAAATTCCCCTGGCCAACAGTTAGGAATTTCCATGCCGCGGTACTCTTCGAAATAGAACGCGGAAGGGAATGATGGGGTATTCCTTTTCCCATCTAGAGAATAGCTTTCTACGTAGCTCTTATGTAGGTAATCTCCGGCCCTCCGGCCAAAAGACGTAAAAGCCTGCTTCAACACGAGGGGTTTTCTTCTGACAAAATTGGCAGACTGGGAAATATCAGCATAGGAATGACCATTACGGGCTTATACGCAATGAGCGTAAGTGCGATAAAGTGCTTCAGAATGGATCAAACGGTTGCTAGGCATACAGAATCGTCCCCTGCCTGTCCATTGCAACAGACTGAAGGGCCAGTACCGGATTATTTGTCCGAATGACTGCATTAACTTCAGCGCCCGCAATTTTCTGATCATCTCACCGAACATTTTATTAACTGTCCTGCATGGCCCTACTCCCGAGAACGCAGAGGTATCATTGTTGGCTCTCGACAAAGTTCCCGTAGATGATTTCTCGGGTGTGCGTGATCAAATGTTTTTCGATCGTCAGGTTCATGACATTGTTGGTGCGCATGAACATTGTGTTGACTCTGCGTTCTTTTATGAAAACTCAGGGGAAGTAAGAAAGCTAAATTCAGAAACATATATCGTTTATAGATGATCAGGTTTACTTTACGGCTCCACTCGTACTTCGAAACAAACTGTGAACCGAATCGACTTTTACAGAGTAATCACTGAGCTAAATAATATATAAGCTGGAAGAAGACTTCTACGGAAGAGCTAAACAATATCTTAAATTAACGAGTTCAGAGGATCTTGGACTAAACCTCGTACTCGTTAGACTCAGTTTTCCAAATAGAATAACACGCTGTGACTACAACAAAAATGGAAGTACGCATTCCAAATAACGAACATCTAATTCCTGACAATAAAGAAGTAGTTTGTAAATTATACTACAAGTAGCTTATATCGCTAATTTGTGACTTGAGACATCACAGGTAAACAATAATTAATAAGGGAAGAGAAATTCTACTGTGATTGAACCCATAATAAGAAATAAACTAGGTTGAATCAAAATAAACGAGGTTAAAAAATAACCTAGGTTGAAATAAATAAACGAGGTTAAAAAAATAACCTAGGTTGAACCAAAATAAACTAGAGTATTTTTTTAAACCTAGTTTATTTTGGTTAATCTAGTTAATGTTTTTCAACCTAGTTTTTTTCAACGGGTGCTCACTAATTTAGGGTGTTTAGAGCTAGTCACAAATGTTTTTTTACGGCTAAGTCACTAAACAACAGATAAATATAATTATTTTTTAAAGTGCCCCTACGATCAAATTTTGACACATCAATTTTTTCTCACATTCATAAGGTAGAGTTGCTATATTATTACCAGTTCAAACCGTTTTTCGATACGACGACGGGAAGTCTTATTTTTTTGACTCTTGAACTTTACGTCCGCCATTACGTGACCCCGTTCCTGTTGGCGAGGAAAGCCTAGTCATTTTTTAGCGTACGTGACGTCATACACTTAACACAACAACACGTGTAGCTACTTTTCCCATACAAACCTTCACGCGAACTAACATATATAGCAAGAAATTAAAGTGTACCATTTTCCCGCTTTGAAAAGCAAACAAAACATTTTGAATAGAAATAATAAAACCTTCAAGTTTGTGCATTGTACAGGACTGTAGCAATTTAACGAACCACAAAGCTGGCATTTCGCTACATTCAAGCCTTCTAGTTGAGTACCAAGAATACGGTTTGTAATTATCTTCAAGCCTTATGCAAGGGGGGTTGTGTACGTTTTCAGGACAGAAGCTTCTCCATAATTGTTTGTATCACATGGAATAGCCGGTAAGATCGTACCAGAGTCCAATATAACAGTTCAGAAGAAGGCAAAAACAGCCGAACCAACTGACAGAATGTACTACTCAGACTACTACTAGTATAGATTAACCGAAAAATAAGCGGCTACGTTTGCTGAGAACATAGTTTGTCATAAATAACTCTCGATAATTGTCGATCTCTCATTTACGAACTAGCAATCCGGGTTTCACTATAAAACAATGAACAAACTTAGGACTTATAAACTGATCATTACCTTAGTGATTTCTCCGCTGAATTCTCCCTGTAGCCTGGATCCAGTAACAGCACAACCTGAAAGCCGAACCAGGGAAAATACCCTCGAAAAAAATTACCCGAAAAAGATAAGAAACCTCTGCTAGCTAGCACTAGCAGGCCACTTCCCAACTCAAGCAATTTTAGCGACTATTCGTCCAGCTTTCAACTCGGTCGCCAGTGGCCCTAATTCCTCTAAATCATCTACATGCGACAATACATTTAAACAGAAAGACACATTACTATGTTCTGAAGAATCTAATGCAGGTTTTAGGTCGTTATTTACTAAACCACAGCAAAATTCGCAGTGTGAGTTTGCAGCCAATATAAGAAGAAATGTATGGGTTCAAAGCAACTTGAGAACGATGCGTTAAGTGTATGACGTCACATACGCTAAAAAATGACGTGATTTTGATGGTAAACTCTTTAAAATGTGTGGTATAATTGGGCCCTTTGCAAACTTTTTTCACTGATTTGGATATTTCTGGCACTATTTGTTCTTATAGAATACAAAAAAGTGGCAAAAGAAATGGTCAAATTTCGTCGTAGTGGCACTTTAACGGTCCTGTGAAGTAATACAAACCCTTCCTCTACATTTAAAAACACCGCAACCGTCTACAACGGGTGCTCATTAATTTAGGGTGTTTAGAGCTACTCGGTCACTAATTTTGTTTTTCTTTACGGCTAAGTCACTAAACAACAGATAAATATAATACTTCTTTAATGGTCCTCTGAACCACTACAAACGCTACCCCTACATTTAAAAACACCCTAATCGTCCACAACGGGTGCTCACTTATTTAGGGTGTTTAGAGCTAGTCACGAATTTAGGGTGCTTAGAGCTAGTCATTAGTTTTTATTTTACGGTTAAGTCACTAATCAATTAAATTAAATCAATTAAATCAAGCAAAATGCAAAGAGCTACGAATATCATTTGCTAAGAGTGCCCCCAACTTCGCCCCTGTCGATGTGGATGCGAAACCTATTGAAGTAGTTTCCAACTTCAAACTACTTGGCCTGAACATTTCAGATAACCTAAAATGGAACGTTCATATCTCGGAAATCATACGAAAGGTGTCTACCCGACTGTACTTCTTGAAGCAACTTAAAAGAGCAAACGTGTTAACAAAGGAACTCTTGACATTCTATGTTACATGCATACGCCCAATAACCGAATACGCCTGTCCCGTGTTCCATAACGGGCTCCCGCAGTATTTGTCGGAGGATTTAGAAAGACTGCAGAAGCGTGCTTTAAGAATCATTTACCCATTCACCACCTATCCTGAAGCTTTGGCAGCCAGTAACCTAACTCCACTCTACGATCGCAGAAATGCCCTAACAATCAATCTATTCAACGAGATCAGCTCCAATGTGAACCATAAGTTGCACAACTTACTGCCTAAACCAAACACATGTAATGCTAATCTTAGAAGTAAGCGGAGTTTCAATGTGCCCATATGTAAGACCAACAGACTGAAAAACAGTTTCATATATAGTAATAGCAATTAGAATATAACAATATAACAATAACCAGAATATATATAGCAATATTGAGTAGAACCTTCATGATTATCAAGACACAGTTCTACATATAGTAAGATTATATCTAGCAACTATCAGTAGCAATATTAATTAGAATTTTAATTATCAAGTCCAACAGACTGAAGAGTTTTATACTTTATAGTATTATTAATTAGATTATAATTAGCAACTATATTTTATATCAGTAGCAACATTGATTAGAATTAATTTTAATTATCAGTATTTTCAAATTTAATGTAAAGTCTTACGCAATTCAGCTTTCCAGCTGCAACAGTTATTACTAATAAACTATCTATCTATCTATCTATCAATCTAAACGAAAGATACACATAATGGTCCTGTGAACTAATACAAACCCTACCCCTAGATTTAAAAACACCCTAACCGTCAACAATTAGTGCTCACTAATTTAGGGTGTTTAGAGCTAGTCACTAAACAGCTTACAGATAAATATAATGGTACCCTACATTTAAAAAACCCTAAAATTTACCGTTTAGGAAAAAATAACCTGGTTGGACACAAAATAAACTAGGTTGAAAAAATAACCTGGTTTGGAGAAAAAACTAGGTTCAACAAAAATAACCTAGTTTGGACAAAAATAAACTAAGTTGAAAAAAAATAACTAGTTTGTACAAAAATAAACTAGGTTGAATCAAAATAACCTAGTTTGGAAAAAAATAAACTAGGTTGAAAACAATAAACTAGTTGACAAAAATAAACTAGCTTGGACAAATTTAACCTGAAGTATTTTTAAACTACAACAGATACATCAAGGAGTAATTCAGTTGAGTTAAAATATAATGTTGACGAAGTATCGAATTTTGGAAGAACACCTATGCTCCGTATAATTTTGTTTACAAATTTCTGGTGTGAAATTTCCAGTTTAAATTGGAACCTATTTAACTGAGCTCTCCTGTTTATAGGTTTGTTATTGATAGTTTACTGAGGAAGTTTTTTTTTTTTGATGGGGATGAAATACCACACATTTTGTTTTATCAATACTTAGAGAACGTTAATTCATTTGGCATAGAGTCAAATGAATCATAAACATGTTTTAGTTCATTATTGAAGGTCCTTTCTAGTTTAAGCAGGTTATTGTCTGTATAAAAAAAGATTAGAGTCGTCAGCAAATACATTAAAATTGAGAATTGAGAAACTCACTGATGTAAAGGAGAAAACGGAATGACCCAAATGTTTGAAAGTTTTTGAAAAACTAATGTGCAAGCGTCTAACCGGGGCTTTCTTGAAAAACACAATATATTCTTTGACTACGTACGCGGTTTTGGGCTGCAGTCAAAAGTGCTGAGCCATATGTACACTGTAATTTTGACAGAGCTGATTTGGCCCTAAAGTCCAAAACAGCCCTTTTGACAGAGTACCTATTTCAGCCCCTTGTTGGACTGTTGTGACCAAGGGGAGCTGAAATAGCTCCAAAGAAAACCAAAATGGCCCCATGACGTTTCAAAACAGTACTATAATTTTCCAAAACAGCCCCATTCAAAGTCATTTCAACACCGTACAGGGTCAAATTGTTCACAAGAGCTGTTTCAGCCCTATGTAACATTCAGCCCTCTCAATATTCAAAACAGCCCCCTTTTTCCCAAAACAGCCCTGGTTTAGTCATTTCAACACCGTACAGGGTCAAATTGTTCAAAAGAGCTGTTTCAGCCCTATGTAACATTCAGCCCTCTCAATATTTAAAACAGCCCCTTTTTTTCCAAAACAGCCCTGGTTTAGTCATTTCAACACAGTAAAGGGTCAAATTGTACAATTGGTTGCAAAAGCATGTACTTGTTAACTATTTATTCCCTAAATAGCTCAGTGTTGTCTTCCCCCCCCCCCCTCTCAAAATTCATGAAGGATCATGAATTGCTGGTCCGGTGCAGGGTATTCGTATATTGCGTACACGTTAGCTTGCTTCTTTTAATTCTATTGGTTTCTCGGAAAGACTCGTGACTGTAATTTACTCTTGGGTATAAATCACAAGCCCGGCATTCATTTTGCCTCGTTTCTTCGCTGATTTCCCCGCGTAGAGGACACTGCCTTTGTTCAAACAGCGGTAAGCTGAGTCATTCCGGTCTAAGTGCCGGCATCGAATCAGTCAGTAGCTGTAGGCTACGCAATGTCAACGGAATTCGACGGAACCTTCTCTAGAGAACAGGTCAAGAATTGGCTGGAGGAAAATAATTTCCAGCCTGACACCATCGAAAGAATTGCAAGTAAGTAAAATTATCTCAAACTGATATTGCGCTAACCGTAGAGGCTGACTGAATGCTTAAACTTTAACTTTCACAGACAAAAAATTCCTCGACGGCGAAGATCTTGCAGGACGTTTGGAGGACGCGACTTTTTAAAGTCCGACGGCTCTTTAAGAAGAAAGCAGTTCAGTGAACCATGTGCTTTCTTGGAGTGAAACCACGTGATATGTTTTCGAGCTCTTATGCGCCGCATACAAACTCAGCGGTTGAGTGCTAGCGAGCGAGCATGCGTAGACGTTTTGGCGCAATTATATGTAAAGAAGCAACGAGGAGCAACGGCACTGCAAACTTCTACAGTTTTAGGCGTTTTATCTCGTGCAGAATTATCTTTTTTCAGCAATATTCAGTTTTTAAATAACTACAATATAACTTTTCAACTTTAAATTTGTGTATTCGTATGTATTATTAGTTCTTGTGTGTGTTTTTTGTACATTTCAGGCTCCCCGTCTTCCCAGAAGAATGCTACGACTGATGATGGGATTAATATGGCGATCTCTCTGCCGACTCCCAGGTCATTGATAACTCTTCCAATTCTGATCAAGACAGTCTATCCGGTTCACAAGGTATAGTTGTAAAGTCGGTAAAATACTACTGTTTTCCGCGTATTATATTGTACGTTCAAACGTCGTGCTACCGCCGTGTCGAACTATTATACGGCGGTAGCACTAGCACGACGTTTGAATTACCAAAATGTTTTAGCATATTGTTTAAAATTTAGCTGGATATTTTCACTAGTAGTCACAATCTACACATCATCCGCTATAGCTATATATAAGATTTATTACACACTAATTCACCAGATCCCGAGATAGAGAGAGAGAGAGAGAGAGAGAGGGGGGGGGGGGGAGGGGGGGAAGAGGGGGGGAATGGTTACGGTTATTAAACAGATCTTATTAGTTACATGCATTGCTCGTCACGTATCTAATGCTGTTATTTGCTTCATATTAATTTTGTTAAATTTCTCTGCATAGAATTATTGTATTAATGTGTGACTGAGAAATATGCATTATGAGTGCAAAGCCTTGTGTTTTGGAATCTCATTACTAACATGCATTGCTCGTCATGTATCTAATGCTGATATTTGCTTCATATTAATTTTGTTAAATCTGTCTGCATATAATTATTGTACTGTATGAATATGTGACTGAGGAATATGCATTTGAGTGCAAAGCCTTGTGTTTTGGAATCTCATTACTAACATGCATTGCTCGTGACGTATCTAATGCTGATATTTGCTTCATATTTATTAAATGTGTCTACATATAATTATTGTATGAATATGTGACTGAGGAATATGCATTATGAGTGCAAAGCCTTGTGTTTTGGAATCTCATTACTAACATGCATTGCTCGTCACGTATCTAATGCTGATATTTGCTTCATATTAATTTTGTTAAATCTGTCTGCATATAATTAATGTGTGACTGAGGAATATGTATTATGAGTGCAAAGCCTGAATAGCCATATGTTAGTTTTAGAGTTTTGTGAAATTTCTGAAGGGCAGAGACATTCTCTTACCATGTCTAAAGCTTTGCACGATGTACGTTCATGTAATATGCATTTTTTTTAGCAGAGCTGGCTCCATATTTTAATGGAATATATGTTGTGAAGGTTTTGATTATCTAGAGGCTCAACTGTAATGCAGACACCACAATCCTGTCTTTCAGTGCCTGTATTAAAGATGTTGAGGCTCAGCTATTCTCTGTCTATGATGAATAAATTATAATATCATTCCTCTTCTAGAAATAAAGAACAGCAAACTCAACTCGACAAACTGCTGAAACAAAAATGTGGGAAGAAGGGCTCACAGGAAGAGGTTTTCACTCTCTTAGCAGTAAGTATCTTACATGTAGGTACCGTAATTCCTCTATTAAGCCACCTGGTGCTTTTTAATTCCAGGCACATTTGAGGGGAGAGGGGGGAAGTGGCTTATTTAATTTCAATAGGTTATCAGTTTACTCATTTTATTGCAAGCCATGAGTACCTCCCATAATCAAAATGTCCAAATTAACTACGTGTACATGTACATCGAATTAAACATTAATTATCACCATGATACTGTATGTGCGATAGTGATGTACTGGTAATACTGTCAGTTATTGTGTCTATTTTGAGGTGGGAGGGGGAGGGGCTTAAAAGAGAAGAGGGGCTTAATAAATGTTGTGCCTGCCACCTTAAACAATTGTACGTACATGTGTTCCACTCCCTCTCGTTTTATAACTAAAGGTTTACAGTTACTTAAACTTTGGACTCATGATATTATTGTTAACTGTACACATATGAAAAAGTGGTCCTCGTGTACTTTTTGTAAATTATATTTGATGCAAGCTCTTATTGTTTCTTGCATAGGAACAAGCCTATTGAAGAGGAGGTATGCAAGTTTGTCCAGCCTCAAGTTGTGGCAGTTGGAGAGCTTTATGATATGGATAATTTGTATATTGTTTGAGAGGGAAGCATACTACCAAAACAGGTAGAGTGGAAACTGAGCTCGAAAAGAGGTCGATATGTTGCCCGTGACTCTTCAACGAACTGGTACAGATACGGCGTCAAAATGTCCGGGCCAGACTTTGGCAGTTATTCTGTTGAAATATACAGTTTTACAAGTCTTGATCAGAGCTTCGAGTTGAAATGGGGAATAAATATTCCTTTATATGGAGTAAAAATATATATTCTTAGCATAACACAGCCATGCCGACTATTGGCAAATCTCTAAATCTTATTGGCTAGACCAGTGACTTCAACCGTTCGATAGATGTCATGGGCACAAGATCTGACTAGTGTGTGCAGGACAAAAATTGATTGTTTAGCAAGGTTTTCTCGATGTTAGTCGATTGCTATTAAGTTGATAGAACGATAGCTATGTTATGCTAACACAATCCACTTTACCGAAAACGATGGCAGCCGGTACATTTACCCACAATTCTTAGTGTGCAGAAAACCTAAAATTCCCCATAAAAGAGGGGTGGAGAAACTTCAAACTATGCAGGTATAAGGCTGTTAACAAAGTGATAACTTTCATGCAAGTAAACAATTTCTATTTGTTGTGGTGGCTGATTTAGGTTCGCAAGGAATTGTGGTTAAATGTACTGTCACCATGTTTTTTGGTATGGTGGATTAGACTGGCTCACTCTCAGTTTTTATCGACTTTGATAGTTGTCTCGGGGCTGTACCCCTCGCCAACTATCAGTGGATAAAACCCTTTAGCTTGCAGTCTAATTGTTAAATAGGTGGAGCCAGGATTTTGAAAAGGAGGGGGTCCCAAGAGGGAGGTCAAGTATAGTTTTGAGCATTTTTTGTAACTTTCAATAGAACATTTAAAAGAATAATTATCAAGAAGTGGGGGGAAATGGGAATAAAACCCCTAGACCCCCCCCCCCCCCCCCAAAGATCCCCCACTGCTATTTTAAAAGTTTATGCTTTATATAAACTAATGTAGGATTTTGTGCCGTCAATTTTTTACACGAATAATGGTCATCGAGACAGAGTCGCCGAAGATCGAAAGCTTGTGATTTTTCTCAGACACTTCCCTAGAAGAGCTAACATTCCTTTATGTTTTGACTTGTAGACATATGAAGAGTGAGTGGCGAGACATCAACCTTTTTTCGAGCTCAGTTTCCACTCTACCTGTTTTTAGTAGTAATGTACACCCATCTTTGGTTTGTTGCCCTGTTTTTGTTTTTTTTGCATCTTACTTACAGCGGACAGCAATTCTCTCATTTCTTGAGCAATACTCCTAGCCACAATACTCCTAGCCACAATACTCCTAGCCACAATATTGTAGATGCCATCTTCGGTTTGTTGGCCTGTTTTTTTTTTATACATCTTACCTACAGGGGACAGCAATTCTCTCATTTCTTGAGCAATACTCCCTCATTGTACTGGGAAGGAAAAAGACTAGTGTGTGTTGCATAATTTTGTATGAATTTAATACTTGCAAGTTTTGGGAAAATATATTAAAATACACCCAAGAGTCTTTTCCTTCCAAAGATTGCTCAAGAATCAAAGGGAATTTGGATTTTTAAAGTCAATAGCAAGGAACTGAAGTTGCCTCAAGATGTGGCAGTCCGAGAGCTTTATGATATGGACAAGTTGTATATTGTTTGTGAGGGAAGCATAATGTACATGCACCCTTCCTAGCCACAAAATCGTAGATACCACCTTTGGTTTGTTGGCCTGTTTTTATGTTTTTAACATAATTATCGTACTCACAGGGGAGACTCTTAGTGTCTGTTGCATAATTTTGCAATGCACCGGCAAAGGTATGAATTAAATATTTGCAAGTTTTGCGAAATAGACACAAGGGTCTTTATTTTCCTTCTTTTTTTTTATAACGATGTGGCCTTTTATAATCTCAGTATAAAGTATAATCTTCCAGGGCACAAACAGCATTTATTATTGCTATTTTATAGGTCATCTTCAATTTCAATTAAAGTGGCAATTCATTTTAAATCTTAAGTTGTTGTCTCAATTGATTATTTGTATTTCTAAAATCTGTATTTAAGGTGTAAATTTGCGAAATCATCCAGTGTAAATGATTACAGAATACGAACAGCCCTGATGAGGTCGATGCAACCCCATTTGCGGTAGTGACCTACTCTACCCCCAATCAAGTCCAAATCAGAACCATTAAAAACCATTTTGGCACTGCTAAATGGGTCAAATCAGTCCTTGTTACAGAATACAAACAGCCCTGAAGGGGGTCGAAACAAACCAATTTGAGGTGTTATTTTAGCCCTTTCAAAATCCAATTCAGAACCTTTAAAATCCAATTCAGAAGCTCTCAAAAGCATTTCAGACCCTTCGAATTTCAAAACAGTACCAAACAGGGTTCATTTTAGCCCTAATGGAAGGGGTCAAATCAGGGCCCCAAAAAGGTCCAAATCAGCTCTAACCATTATGTCTGAAACAGACTTAAAAAAGGTGCCATATTTTACTCACCGATTCGGCCCCATTTTTGGGGCTAAATCAGCTCTGTCAAAATTACAGTGTATGTTTACCGTTTGGGACTCTGACAAAAGGTGCCAACTATCTCCGAATTAAGATCTGTGCAGCAGAAGAAAGTACGGTCGATCTAAGAGCAGCATAACGGGGACAATATAAGAAAAAGTAATTGATGCTTTCAAGCCTAAATCCACATGCACAAGCTGGAGATGTTACGCAATTAATTCTAAACAGATGATAATTTAGAGAACGTGTGTCTAAAATTGAAGTGTACGTATATCAATAGAATAATCATAGCACGTGTTATAACTTGGAATATTGAAATATCGTGCTGACATTATTAAAAGAGCCGATTGCCTCGTTATTTCGTGTCTCGATACTAATACTATTCCATAATTTAGTAGTAGATCGGAAAAAATGATTTCTTAAATCTTTCTGTTCGAGTAGGAAATAAGAAAAGTCTTCCGATATCCTTAACGACATATGTGGTCTTTGACACACTTTGTAGTGAAGCAAGTCTCTTAAGTATATAGGGGTTTCATCATTTACGATTTTATAATACAATATTAGGTTATGCTTGGAGCGTTTTATTTTCAAGTCTTTTCAGTCGTTTAATCTTTGTCTACTGGTTCCCTTTATTGCTTTATTGCTTCCCTTTATTTTATCAGGAAATAACGAGAACAGGGCAGATTAAGCTAATTAGGTTTATATGTTGTAGTTTTAAAAAAACTTCAGGTTAAATTTGTCCAAAGTAGTTTATTTTTGTCCAAACTAGTTTATTTTTTTCAACCTAGTTTATTTTTGTACAGACTAGGTTATTTTGGTTCAACCTAGTTTATTTTTGTACAAACTAGTTATTTTTTTCAACTTAGTTTATTTTTGTCCAAACTAGGTTATTTTGGTTCAACCTAACTTTTTTTGTCCAAACCAGGTTATTTTTTCAACCTAGTTTATTTTGTGTCCAACCAGGTTACTTTTTCCCAAACGGTAATTTTTTAGGGTTTTTTAAATGTAGAGTAGCATTATATTTATCCGTAAGTTGTTTAGTAACTAGCTCTAAACGCCCTACATTAGTGAGAACCAATTTTTACGGTTAGGGTGTTTTTAAATCTAGGGGCAGGGTTTGTATTAGTTCACAGGACCATTATATGTATCTGTCGTTTAGTGACTTAGCCGTAAAATAAAAACTAATGACTAGCTCTAAACACCCTAAATTGGTGACTATCTCTAAACACCCTAAATTAATGAGTACCCGTTGTAGACGGTTAGCGTGTTTTTAAATGTAGAGTTAGGTTTGCATTACTTCACAGGACCATTAAATAAGCATTATATTTATCTGTTGTTTAGTGACTTAGCCGTAAAACCATTTGTGACTAGCTCTAAACATCCTAAATTAGTGAGCACCCGTTGAAAAAAAAACTAGGTTGAAAACATTAACTAGATTAACCAAAATAAATTGGTTTAAAAAAATACTCTAGTTTATTTTGGTTCAACTTAGGTTATTTTTTCAACCTCGTTTATTTATTTCAACCTAGGGTTTTTTTTAACCTCGTTTATTTTGAGTTAACCTAGTTTATTTCTTATTATGGGTTCAATCACAGTATAATTTCTCTTCCCTTATTAATTATTGTTTACCTGTGATGTCTCAAGTCACAAATTAGCGATATAAGCTACATGTAGTATAATTTACAAACTACTTCTTTATTGTCAGGAATTAGATGTTCGTTATTTGGAATGCGTACTTCCATTTTGTTGTAGTCACAGCGTGTGATTCTATTTGGAAAACTGAGTCTAACGAGCACGAGGTTTAGTCCAAGATCCTCTGAACTCGTTAATTTAAGATATTGTTTAGCTCTTTCGTAGAAGTCTTCTTCCAGCTTTTATATTATTAGGCTCAGTGATTACTCTGTAAAAGTCGATTCGGTTCACAGTCTGTTTCGAAGTACGAGTGGAGCCGTAAAGTAAACCTGATCATCTATAAACGATATATGTTTCTGAATTTAGCTTTCTTACTTCCCTTGAGTTTTCATAAAAGAGCGCAGAGTCAACACAAACTTCGTTTGTATTTTCGTCTGTGTTATATTTTTCAAAGTCCGTTTTCGTTACCAGTGCACATGCCTGAATACATAATTTGCATAAGACTTGACGTCATAGTTATATTAGTGATTTAAATGACTACCACGTCATCGAATGTGTCTGTGGTAAAGTGGTAAAGTTCTGTTCTTCGAAGTCGACGGTTCGGGGTTCGAGTCTCGTCTGGGATGAAACAAAGTAAGTAATAATGATGTGTAATATTAATTAATGTAATGGTGGTAAAGGGATCAGGGTGGGGTAGAAGCAAGATAGTGGGCAATAGACGTAATGAGGGATGGGGTCAAAGAAAAGGGAAGGGAGGGATGGTAGAATACGAAAACCTGCTCAATTCTTTTTAGAATGTGCCCCCTAAAAAACTAAACCCCATTTTTTTATAACTCCCCCAAAAGGATCCCTTTTTAGAATGATTGATATCTAACAAAAATAACCTAGGTTGAAAAAAATTAACTAGGTTGAAAAAAAGAAACCAGTTTGGACACATTTAACCTGAAGTTGTTTTGACCTGCAACATATCCATTATCTGGGGTAACACGTGTGGTATCCCAGTGTCATACAATAGCGCATACACAGTAGTGCATAAATACATGTGGTCTCCAAGGCAGTTGTATATTGGTTCTTTTATCACTAACCCATAAAACTAGTCCGAATATACTACAACACTTATAAGTCAACTCTCCATCCTCTTATTCTTCAGAAAAGAGCGCTTCGCATCATAAGATTCTCAAAGTAAGGCTATTTTTTATAACGGTTTCCCGCTATTCTGGGGGTGCAATCATTGCTAAGGGAATAAAATCACAAAAGCGTAGCAGCCGTATTGTTGGTATAACAAAAGTAGTTAATGAGGTATCTTTTGTTCCGCCTTGGTGCAACCCACTAATTGGCGGAAAATTATCTATGAGTAGCACAACTTGTGAAAACGCAGTGACAGCTAAATATTATAGGCGATATGGACGCTCCTGGTTATGGGGCTCCTGTCTAGCCATATATAAATCCTGTTTCAAACACGAATTATAGTGTTTTATCAGGCGATCCGAATATTGAGAAAACAATTGAAACCCAAAATATTTCGATCCCCTGATGAAACACGAATAATGAGTGTTTGAAATTACTTCTCATGCAAATAGTAAACTGAAAATTTACATACGCTTATTTTCAAACATCATTAGCAAGTATTGTTTACCTTTCGAACTGTTGTATATAATTATTCAATAGATGGCTTATTCTTTTTTGCTAGCAGTGATTTCAACTAGCGAACCAGTAGTGTAGTGGTGAAGAGTTAGTATACAAGCAGTTGGAAGGGTCGAGATTCGAACTCCAGTGGAGGCACACTTTTTCTTTCTATGTCGTTTCTTTACTTCTTTACTTCTTACTTGTAGTTTATCAGTATGTAAGTAGTTAGCGGTTCATGAATATGATGATTAAGAACTAGGGATGATAATCAGTTGATATACTAGTGATTTTCAACTGGTGTTTCATTGGGTTTCCAAACTGATCCACCTGACCAAATGCAGTCCCCTGATTGACTAAAAAGATCATGAATTATTAATGTATTTGGACGACAATTCAGTGTCACTGTATTTAGCTTCGCAGTTAATTGGAGACACTAGTCCTACGATTTTACGTCCTTATCCGAGAAGACGTGAATGTTTGACCGTTTACTGTATTATGTAAAGGCAGCACCTTCTGCTCAGTCATTTTAAGACTCCGAGTGTTGGTCCGGCTGGGGTTTGAACCCGCGACCTTCCGCTCGACATACCGGCGCTTAGGAAGCCCATTACCAGAAATCACGGACAAATGGCAGATAGCTCAGTATGCGTAGCTTTTGCAGGGCATTTAAAAATGGCCTACACTTACAAAGAAATATGTATGGGACCAAACATAAAATGATTATAGCCCTACCTCTAGGAAAGCTTTCACTTTGCCGGTCTTCTCGTTTCAAATCCAGCGCTCATAGAAACCCATTAGTTTAAAAAAATTGATGAATCCACCAGTCAAAAGCGACCTTATTTAAAAAGTCACGATTTCTTCGGACAAAACAAATGCGTCTTTTTAGACAAAAATCACCACAGGCTGCCATACATTCCTTGCAAATTACCGAGGAGTATGGCCAAACTTCCATGTAGTACTCGCTAACCAACAACGAAGGCCAAATGCCGGTCTTCTAATTGGCTTCCACAGATAATTATACCTTGATATCGCCATTTTTGAAGGCTAGTTATCATAGTTTGGTTCGGACAAAACTTCTCCGAAAAGTGCTAACTTTTGGCTATAAGAAGCCGCCATTACAGTTCCGAAGCCTGCTAGGGTACCCACGTTTTCAGATCAAAACATACAAGAGACGAAGGCGTTTTGTCCGCCATTCTCCACTCCACCGACAGCTTACTATTCAAAGTTATTACCGCTATTTAGGCCAAATGCAGACTCTAATATAATAAAACGAGGGATTGAGCTGCATTTGGGTTCCCTGTGGTCGAGTGCCACACGACGTCATCTTTGTTATTTTTGGCATAGTGCGCATGCTCTGTGCCCTTGTGTTAACTCCGCTGTTTGGCTTAAGTTCGTGATTTCTGGTGATACAACCTAATTCTACCAGTTCTGGTCACCTCTGCTTGCACTCTATCCGCACCTTTACATATATATGGTACCGTAGCTAGATTAACCTCCTCGCTGGTTAGCTCAGTTAGTAGAGCACGGTCTAGAGTGTGGGAGGTCGCGGGTTCGAATCCCGGCCGCGTCCTTGGGCAGGGACGTATAAGCCGTTGGCCTTGTCTCCTTCCTCTTCTAATCTATACGAGGGGGACGTGAAAGAACCTGTTGTGTTATTTCGTAAAAAGAGTAGGGGATTGTCTCCCGACACAACAGCCTGGTATTCTGATATACTAACTAATTACTTATGATTGTAAACTGCACGGCAGCACATTGCGCCATAATAGCAGTCCGTATCACAAAAATAACCTTGTGAAGAGCATGTGGATATATTCATATAGAATTTGCGCTATATAAATGACTACCTTTTTTAGTTATTCTGGGTACCCGTACTTTTATTCATGTAAAGTTATCACCTGAAACCTCACATGTAATACATGGTACATATACATTTATTGTTGTTGTTATTACAAACGTCGAAACTTTTGAATACAGTTTGGTTTGACAATGCAATTCACTTCAGCCTTGGTGGCCGTAAAGAGGACCGAGATACAGTTATTTCAAATATGACCGAAAATAGAGCATATAGAAGGCCAATTTTGCCATCTAATATAGTGTCAAATGATAAAATATATGCTTTTATGAATTTTAAACCAAGCAAGCAATAACAAATGACAGGACTTCACTTGACGATGTCAGAATTTCAATCTGCTGTCCTAGTCCCATGCTCTTCTCGGTCACATAGGCTTGAGTCACTTATTATCACAGTTTATGCTGCGGCGACGTGAAATTTCGCCAAAATGCGAGTGGAGAGGAACATTTAAAGTATTTTGTGAATTAATAACTCCACAAATATTCTCTGTCCCTAAGTCATATCCAAAGAAAAGACCGACAGAAATGAATGGTAATGACAACTGCACCGACAACTGCACCGGGCAAGATTCCAGTAAACGTCGGCGGTTAACAAAACCATTAGAATTCAAGATGAAGTAGTACTCTTCACTCTTGAGACCACGAACCATGTTACAAAGAGAAGAAATGCAGCGAAAATGAGTGGAAATGGGAAAAACTGAAAATTGTCATACCACGGCGAGAATCGTTTTCACTCATGCGGTACAGTCATAGGACAAATATTCTGGAAACTACGAACTAGTTTTGTAGATTATAGCCATTGGTGAATCGAAGAAATTGGTAAATCAATTGCAAGAGACGAATAAATTGAGAATTCAGAGATAAGGCTTGATAACAGTTGATGTAAACACAAGGAGGGCGGCGAGAGTAGAGCATTCTAGTTTCATTCAGAGTAGCCGGTTGCTGTACCCTGGATGCCAGAGGTTCTAATGCCCTCTCTAAGTCAGCGAGAAGCGAAGCGACGAAAAGGCGGGAGGACCTCTGGGCGCCCCAAGTTTGAATCTCACTTCCATGCCAAACTAATCTCTTTTGCTTGACACCTGAAAAACCATTGAAATGTGCTTTTGACTAAACCGGTTTTGACCACGTCGGCTCAACATCCCAGGTTCAATTCTCAACGGTTTATGAAAAGCCGACTCTTTCAGAGAACCGAAAAAAATTAAACTTCCCTCTCCCAAAGATTGCAGCACAACACAGAACTAGGTCAGCTGGTGTAATGACCTATTATTCGGTGGTCTGACGTGTTTAGGAAAATCGTGCGAACTCCAGCGACGGATTCAGCGATACGGAACACGCAAACAATTGAAACGGCTGTGATCCAATCGCAGCACTCGTTAGAAATAAATTTGCTCTACGACAATCAGAGGGCCAGGGTCAAATTCTGAATCGGACTCTGATTGGATTGGCAGACACAAAGGCATGCTTGGGTTGCCCAGAGGTTCTCCCGCCATCTCGTCGCTTCGCTCCCGCCGCTTCAAGCCTAAACTTTGGCTTAGAGAGGGCAGTAGAACTTCTGGCTTCCAGGATACGGTTGCTGTCACTTGTTGTTTTTATATTAAGAAAATAGTTCAAGTATGTACACTCTTTATGAATCGGAAGGTTCCCAAATTTGTAGGGTAAGGTCTCCCTGTGTTATTTATTTCTATAAGTTAGACGTCCTTTCCTTGTTGTAGTTTGTTATTCATGAGGACTGAATACACTTGGAACAATTTAAAGTTAAATGGAGACAAGACAGAGTTGCTGCTTCTAAATACTTCCCATCGCCCGCTGCCATCTCTCGAATCCGTCTCTATCTGTGATGAACTGATCCGTCCGTCCTCTGTCGTTAGAAATATTGGTGTACTTTTCGATTCTTTTTAACTATGGAACAACATGTTACTAGTGTCTTTAAATCTGGATTTTATCAGTCGCATGAGACGATATACCTTAGTCTTCAATCAGCTGAAACTCTAGTCCATGCCTTCGTAACCTCGAGGCTAGATTTATGTAACTCCTTACTGTACGGCCTACCCAAGTATGTTATAGATCGTATACAGAGTGTTCAAAACTGATGCTGCAGCTCGGGTCGTTACTCTAACTCGTAAGTTCGACCATATAACTCCAGTTCTATTTAATTTACACTGGCTGCCAGCAGAACAACGAATTACCTTTAAGATACTTTTAAGTAATAGATAAAATATGAGCGGACGATCTGTATGGGCATTCACAATGGTGAGCCGCTTCGGCGAGCCATTGCAAAGCCCATAGAGATCGGACGCGAATATGTTATCTTACTTGTGAAATGAAAAAGTACAATGGAGAAATGAACAATAGTGGTTTTGATTACTAAACTGGCTTGTCCCATAGGATAAGAATAAATCTATTCAAGTATGTAGACAACACAAATAAAGAAAAATAGTGTAACCACTCCTTGCTTTCAACATCTCTCAAGGGAATTCCATCTGATTTGAATTTTCAAGTTATGAACTATTTCCTTTGAAAGTTAACGTGGTTGCGGTGAGTTGTCGTGAACTAAATATGTCAACCCAACGCTTTCGTCCACCAAAAACAGCAGTAGAAGAAAAGCCTTTACTTGCAGAGGCAACACCGAAAAACACTGTCTATAATACCAAATGGGCAGTGAAGGTTTTTGAAGAATGGCAATTGACTCGTTCAAACAAGAAATCACTACAAAGACTGTTGGCTTCGAGCGGGTGAATTTAGCTAATGTACAATATTTGACTGTCCCTTTACAAGAAATGTCTGCCTGTACCCTGAACTTCTGGGTGTCGAAGTTTATAACCGAAGTCGCTAAGCAAAATGGCGAGTGTCATTTCCCTCGCCCCAAAAAAGTCTATATTTGCTAGCATGCGGAATTAATCGCCATTTATTGCAGCTGAAAGGAGAGGAGGGAATGAGTATCTTCGTGAAAAGCGACTGAAGGTTAGTTACGGATTATTAATTCTTTATATGTGTAACAGCCCATAGTAGGTACACCCGTTCAGGAAGAGCCGTGAAAGTACCTAAGAAACTAGACATGTAATATTAACGGGTTACCTGTGGTTTACATTTGTATCCCTCCCCTGTGAGGAGAATTTTGTAACACCAGCCATGTTGTATGTCATATGTCGTAGTCAAGTAAAGTTGAGTTTATAAACCAATAGAAGCCGTGTTATTTCTCAACATTAAATGGTCCTTCGAGCCGGATTAGAGGATTAGAAGATAGCAAGCACTTTGTGAATCGATTCAAGCTGCCGTGGATTGACTGGACTCTACAAAACTCCGTCTTGTCAACATCTGAATCGCAAGCACGTGCTCGATAAAATGGCCGCCACCTCGATTGAAAGTGAAATGCAACTAGAAGACGACCTATCTCGCATGTCGGTCGAGACACTACGCAAAATTCTCCGAGAAAAAGGTCTTCCCACAGTTGGAAGGAAGAAGAACCTAGTTAAAAGGTTAGTACACGCTAAAATCGAGCTGAAATCTGTCGCCAAGCCAGAGAAAGCTGATTGTTTGAATTTTGCTGAGGTCACCCAGAAAACGTCTCTAGCTCAAGACGAGGAACTGTTGCAAGAAATTAGCTCGCTTAAGCGTAAAGAAAGAGTATTACAAGGGGATATCGACGCCTTGATTCATGCCATTTCAGAACTAAGTGAAACATCGAAAAATAAAGTCAAAGTACAGATCAGAGTGGAACGATTAATAGAATATCGTATGACATGCCTTGAGCTGAGAGATCAGATCATCTCACTAGTCCCAGAAGAGGGGATTGAGAATGAGCTTAGTAGCTGGAGAGATTTCTTAGAAGAAATAGATCAAGCAGTCGATGTCGCCCAAGAATACATAAACAAAGAATGTAATTCTTCATGTAAGGATCAATCCTCAAAGGGCAGTGCTCATAATGAAAATCGCCAATCGTCTAACCTCAAATTGCCCAGAATAGAGCTGCCTAAGTTTCATGGTGATGTGCTAAAATTCCAGAACTTCTGGGATCAGTTTGAAGCTGCAGTGCATGACAATGATGCTTTGCCAAATGTCCAGAAATTTACATATTGACGTTCAGTGCTGACAGGCAATGCATTGCAAACGATAGAAGGTTTTGAAGTTACTGGTGCTAACTACCAGCCAGCTGTAGAATCGCTGAAACATAGGTATGGAAGAAAGCGTGTTATAATCGCATCTCTCGTTAAGTCAGTTGTCAACATGGAGGCTAAGTCAAACACATCTGCATCCTCCCTTCATGATCTCTATGATACACTAAAGAACAGAACTAGGGCACTAGAGGCTCTCGGGGAAAACCCAATGAGCCATGGATGTATTCTGCTACCCATATTTGAAACCAAGCTGCCATCACAGTTGTTAGAAAAGTGGGAGTTAGAATTAGCCGACACTCCAGAAGATGAGATAGATCTGGATTTGTTTTTCAAGTTCCTTAATCGACAGGTTGTTTCCAAAGAGGCAGGCGAGAGAAATGTATATGCAAATCCTAGCACGAGTAGTCGTAGTCCAAACAAAGGTAGAGATGAAAGAAGAAAGCCAGGATTTGTACCGACAAGTAACCAGGAACGAGTATCAACAGCATCCACGCTGTTCAGTGAGGCCAAACTGGCACCAACATATCAAAGTTGTAGATTTTGTAAAGCGGATCATGAGTCAGTAGATTGCCCAGAATTCAATGGGAAAGCAGTAGACGATAGATGGAAGGTAGTCAAAGAAAGCAAACTGTGCTTCAACTGTCTAAGACCTACCAACAACAAGCATTTCTCCAAAATCTGTCGTCAACCCAAGTGTTCAGTTATCAATTGTGGCCAACAACATCACAGGCTCCTGCATGGCCAATATCCAAAGGCCACACCCCAAGGTCCGACCAATACTACATTGAGTGGATTGGCTGCCACAGAACCTGCTGTATATGTGAAGGAGACGCTCCTACAAACCGCATTGGCTAAGTTATCAGTAAATGGCCAAGAGGTCACAGTTCGTGTTCTGCTTGATTCTGGGAGTCAAAGATCCTATATACGTAAGAATGTTGCAGAATCTTTGGGCCTGCAAGGTCCCTCAGAGGTATTAAGCATAACAACACTATGTGGAGAGACCAGTGAGACCAAGAGATTGCAGAGAGTCAGATTTGCCCTCTCGCCTATCAAGGGCCACCCCATAGGAGCTGTTGAAATGGAAGCCCTTACCATCCCCAAAATTTGTAACCCTTTAGGACCGGTTAAGTTAAATTTTAAGAAGAACCCTCACCTAAAGAACTTGAACCTTGCAGATTTGTATCCTCGTAAGTCAGTTGAAGTAGATGTTCTTATCGGTGCAGATCATTACTATTCATTTGTGACTGGGATTTGTAAGAGAGGGAAGACAACGGATTCAATAGTAGCTGTGCAATCACACCTCGGTTGGATACTTACAGGGCCTGTGGAAGGCCACCCAAAGCCACACACCGCGTCAATGGTAGCAACTGCAGAGAGTAGCGGAGTCACTGCAAGTCTGCGTCGGTTCTGGGAGCTAGAGTCAATCGGCATTACAGAAAAGGAGAATCCAACTATGTCACAAGAAGAAGAGCATGCAATCTCTGACTTTAAGAAAGGACTGAAATTTGATGGCCACAACTATGAAGTCCAACTGCCGTGGAAGACAGATCACATAAAGTTAGAGAATAATTACCCACAAGCTGTGAAACGACTAGAAAGCACTGAGAGAAGGTTGAAACGTGATCCAGAGAAAGCTGAGGCTTACATGAATGTTATCAACCAATACATAGAGAAAGGCTTTGCAGAAGAGGTATCTGACCACAAACGAGAAGATATGAAGGTCCGGTACTTGCCACATCATGCTGTGTTTCGCAATGACAAGAAGACAACGAAGTGTAGAATCGTCTTCGATGCTTCAGCAAGAGATAAAGACGGCGTTTCTCTCAACGATTGTGTACTTCCTGGGCCTGCACTACAACCTAATCTTGCATCTGTTCTCATTCGTTTTCGTACACACAGAGTTGGTCTGATAGCAGATATTGAGAAAATGTTTCTACAGGTAAAGCTTGCACGACAGGATCAAGATGTCCACCGGTACCTATGGAGAGACCTCAAGTCACATGAAGCACCTAAAGTCTACAGAATGCGGAGATTGACGTTTGGAGTGAACTCTAGTCCATTTCTTGCCATAGCAACAGTGCACGCCCATGTCAACAAGTATGCAGAGACGTTCCCTAATGCTGTGAAGGAAATCCTACATAACATGTATGTAGATGATTGTTTAACGGGAGCCGACACAGACGAGTCTGCTTTGATACTCCAACAGGAGATGACAGAGATTATGAAGACTGCAGCATTCAACTTAACGAAATGGGCAAGTAACTCAAAGCTTGTTATGGATAGCACACATCCAGTCAGGAGAGCATCGTCGCCATTAGTAGAGTTTGAATCAAGCGAGCCACTGAAGGCACTTGGAGTTTCATGGGACATGACATCTGATTGCTTCAGATTCATTGCACCTGCAGAAGTCATCTCATCTCGTGATCCAATGACAAAGAGAAGCCTATTAAGTCTAGCATCTAAAGTATTCGATCCAATGGGACTGATATCACCGTTCACGATTAGAATAAAGATCATTTTCCAAGAGCTGTGGAGAAGAGGATTACAGTGGGACGATCCATTGGATAGCAACACTGAAAGAGAGTGGTCATTATGGAAGTCAGAGTTGTCGCAGCTGAAAGACGTGACCATCCCTAGATGCTTCGGAACAGGTATCACTTCGAAGTCGACAATTGAGCTACACGGTTTTGGAGATGCTTCCCCAAAGGCATACGGAGCAGCAGTGTACATTCGTATTGCAGATGAGCGGGGACAAGTGTCTTCACAGCTAGTGATGTCGAGATCCAGAGTTGCACCTATCAAGGCAGTGTCACTCCCAAGGCTAGAGTTACTAGCGGCAGTGGTAAATGCAAGATTGCTGAAATGTATCGTAGAGACATTGCCAGTTAAGATAGATCGAGTTGTATGTTGGACGGACAGTATGGTGACACTTCATTGGATAAGAAGGCAGAGTTCTTGCTGGAAACCATTCGTAGCAAATCGAGTAGCAGAGATACAGTCCACGTGGGATCCTGAGTGCTGGAATTACTGTGCAAGCAAGGCCAATCCGGCAGATTTGTTGACACGTGGATTGCCATGCAACGACATGACTTCAAGTGAACTGTGGTGGAATGGACCCTCGTGGCTGTCTCTACCTCTTCAATCTCGTCTCATCCAGCAGCAGGATGAAGATGTGCCCGAAAGCTGTGAAGAAGAGAGAAGAGTAGTCCATAGCTGTGTAGCTGCTGTAGTGAAGCCTTTAATCGATGTATCGCGCTATGGGACATGGATAAAGCTAATCCGTGTAACCGCGTACCTGTTAAGGGCCACGAAGCTGTTCAAGACTAATTCTACATCTTCCGTAACTGAGCTGTCAGCTGAAGAGTTGAAGCAGGCAGAGGTACAGTGGTACAAGTGGGTACAACAGGAGGTGTATAAAGAAGACTACGCACAGTTGAAAGTTGGAGAAACCTTAGCCAGCAACAGCCGTCTTCTGAAGTTAGACCCTTATTACGACGAGATTGAACAGGTAATAAGAGTGGGTGGACGTTTACAGTTTGCAGACCTTCCCGAAGAGAATAAGCACCAAGTCATCCTTCCACATGGACATCTAGTAGTTGAAAAGATGGTACAATACATACACAAACGGATGTTACATGCTGGACCAGAAACCATCCTAGCAAACCTGAGACAGACGATTTGGCTAACCCAAGGAAGACGAGAAGTCAAACGGATTATCAGAAAATGTGTAGCTTGCCAAAGACAGGAAGTTGGACCTTGTGCGCAGAAGATGGGACCACTACCCGAAGAAAGAGTTACGCCCTCGTCACCATTTACGCATATTGGCATTGACTTTGCTGGACCCCTGTACGTGAAAGATGGCTCAAGCACAAAGAAAGCATATGTATGTGTGTTTACGTGTGCGTCATCTCGTATGGTTCACCTGGAACTCACAAATAACCTGACGACGGATGAGTTCCTACAAGCCTTTAGTCGCATGACAAGTCGCAGAGGTCTATGTGATACAGTATGGTCGGACAATGCTAAGAATTTCAAGGCTGCGAGTAACGAAATCAAGAAGATGTATGACAACCACAAGACACAGAGCCAATCTGTGTGGGACACGCTGGATCAAGATCGAATCAAGTCTGAGATATCATCGAAGGGGATCAAGTGGAAATTCATTACAGAACGCTCACCATGGAGAGGAGGCTGGTGGGAAAGGATCTGTAGAGCAGTGAAGGAACCATTGCGCAAGGTACTTGGAAAAGCACTTCTTACCTTCACCGAGCTGAACACGCTACTTGTCAAAATAGAAGGTGTCATCAATTCCAGACCACTGATTGCAGTGAGTGATGATCATAGGGATCTATCACCGATAACACCTGCGCATCTCACCATTGGTAGATCACTTAATAGCTTACCCGATGCCCAAGAAGAAGGTTTAGAGGACTCCAGCAGAAGAGTCATGCAGAGGTATCTATATTTGCAGAAATTACTGAATCATTACTGGAGGCGTTGGGAGAAAGAATACCTGCATCAGTTGACTGTGCGAGCGAAGTGGCACAAGGAAGAACCTCCCCTACGAGTAGGAGAAATTGTACTTGTCTCCGAAGATAATGTGTCTCGTGGAAAGTGGCCGTTGGCTAGAGTTGAAGAAGTCCACCCTGGAAGGGATGGCCTTGTACGAACTGCGACGGTGAGAACAGAGAAGAGTACCCTCAACAGACCTGTGCAACGTTTGCACTGATTGGAGATAGATGCAGCAGCCGCACACACTAGATCCAAAGAAGATGTTCCTGTACATGGTGGGGAGAAGCTGAAACCAAACGTTGCACCCGTTCAGAATGTTTCAAGAGCAAAGCGCAAGACGAGTGTTGTCCCCCATGAAAGAGGACAAGGTGGGGAGGATGTAACAGCCCATAGTAGGTACACCCGTTCAGGAAGAGCCGTGAAAGTACCTAAGAAACTAGACATGTAATATTAACGGGTTACCTGTGGTTTACATTTGTATCCCTCCCCTGTGAGGAGAATTTTGTAACACCAGCCATGTTGTATGTCATATGTCGTAGTCAAGTAAAGTTGAGTTTATAAACCAATAGAAGCCGTGTTATTTCTCAACAATATGTACCATTGCAATACGCTGGTTATATTTCATGATTTTTTCCTTTAAATATCACTATTTAGTGCTAAATTGCTACGAGTAGTTCTAGGATCTAATATCCACATTCTAGCGTCTTGTCAAATCTGTATCAAAGTTAATGAATTAATTAGATCAGTAAGAAATCTGTACGAAAGTTAATGTACCTCATTAATAGTAAATTAAAATTCATTAACCCCAGTTTTTCCCTGCTATCTTTTCAAGCCCTCCATGTGCTTTTATATACTGGATCTTTATTGGGATTTACAGCAGCACCCATGTGACCTGAATACTGTGTTTGGATTGGTTGTCACCCTCATGAATTATTAACGAATTTTAGAATTACTTTTAAGGCATTGCATGGAATGGCACCGCCATACATCACTGATTTAATTAATGTCTATATTCCGAGACGTAATCTAAGATCGTCTTTTAGTAAGCGCCTAGTTGTTCCACTAAACAATATTCGCTCTTATGGCTATAGAGCCGTTTCTTATGCTGCATCTACCTTATGGAATTCATTGCCACAGAGCATTAGGCTTTGTAATTCGTTAGCAAGTTTTAAACAGCAACTTAAAACACATCTGTTTAAGAATGCATTCTGTTAGCATTGGTTATTTTAAATTTGAATCTATTCTTATATGTTCTTATATATTTTTATTAAGCTATCCATTATTATTTATCTTATTTAATCACGTTAGTTCAGTCTTG
Organism: Actinernus sp. WN-2022; assembly: GCA_030867875.1. Taxonomy (NCBI): domain Eukaryota; kingdom Metazoa; phylum Cnidaria; class Anthozoa; order Actiniaria; family Actinernidae; genus Actinernus; species Actinernus sp. WN-2022. The sequence goes on from JAOWCC010000237.1 coordinate 6,873,778, forward strand.
ACATTTATAACTAATAGAGTTATTCAGCAACTTAAGTTACATCTGTGAATGCTATTTACTTATTATTTATCCTATAATTAGTTTAGTTAGCTTAGCTAGTTAGTTTAGTTAGCTAGTCTAGTCATTACATCATTCATAGCTGATTCAGCTATTATAATCATTGTAATATTGTAAAGCGCTTTTGGACACAGTTTTTGGAAACAACTTTATATAAATAAACAAATAAATAAATATATTATTATTATTATTATTATTAAACTCAAACTCAACCCGAAACTCGTAAGTAAACTTTGTTTGTGAATCTTTTAAGTCTGTGGATTTTAAAAAGCTTCAAGTTGAGCCGTACTTATTTAGTTGCTTCTTTGGTGGGTTTTGGAGAATCAATGTCTTTTATATTATTAATTTCTTCGTGAGAAACATCACTAATCGACAACAATATGTTAGAATTGAAAACACCGATTCAGATTTACTAAAAATGACTTGTGGGGTACCTCATCTCAACTCTTGGGCCACTTCTCTTTACACTTTACATCAATGATATGCCTAACTGTTCTAATAAACTATCATTTCGAATATTTGCTGATGATACCAACGTATATTTCGTTACTGTGCCACCAACAAACTTTCAATAAACTTAAAAAAGACTAATTTTATGTTGATAACCTCTTCAAAGAAAAGAATCCGACACATAAGCATTAGAAATATTGAACAAAAAAGTCATATAAAGTATTTAGGTGTATATACATGTACATCGACAATCATATAAGTTGGGAACAACAGATTAAACATGTAAATAACAAACTTGCACAAAATACTGGAATCCTAAGTAAACTTAGATGTTACATTGATTTAAAAATGCTGAAGCAACTTTACTATACACTAATCTATCCATATATCAATTATGGATTGATGAGCTGGGGTAACACCTATACTTCAAAATTGACAAAATTGCGTTCTTGTCAAAATAAATGCATAAAAAATATGTTTTTTGCGCTTCAAAGAGAGAATGCCACCCCTTATTTTAATCTCCTTGGTATACTTATGCTTGATAACATTTCAAATTAAAAATAGCATATAAAATTATAAATGAAAAGAGTAAAGTCCCAACAATATTTTGTGAAACTATTAAGATTGCATCAGATCGACACTCCTATAATACAAGATTTCCCGCCAGACAGAACTTTAGCAGACCTAAAGCACGAACAAATTACGGAATACAAACATTTAAATTTATTTCATCACAAATTTGGGAAACCATTGATCTTGGAATTAAACAGTCTAATTCAACCTCTACATTGAAGAAAAAATATACTCAATCTCTCCTTATCTCACAGACACTCTAATAATGTTTGACAATAACTCTTTTCATTTATTGAGGCTGAACGTTTTATCCACGTCCGTCCTTCTTCTTTTTTTTTCTAGCTATGGTAGACGTAGGCAGTGATCAACACGAAAGGTTATTGCTACTTTGATCACTGCCCACGAATAATTGATTATAGTTCCTTATCAGTTATGTAATTATTACTATTGTTATGTTTTTATTTATCCTGTAATTATCTACTACCATGTTAACTAGAAAATGTGCGAATAAAACTGAAGTCTGAAGTCTAAATATGCGAGCGGCCAAAGTGGGAAATGCCTTGTATGTTATATTCACCTCCAGGCGCTTACGACGTATGACGTAATTCTCGACCAATCAGAGCACGGGATTCTCTATAATCACTTATGAAATTATACTAATATAAATATAATTATACTAACAAGAGGCCCTGAGTGGCCTTAACTCGGGCCACCTAGGAATAGGTGAATACATGTAGTTTATGGAGTTCTAGTATATTTTCGTGTCATGCATGGTTTGTGCTAGGGAAGCCGGATATATCTAGATGTAGTCAGCTTGATAGTTCTCCAGAAGATTCAGTGCTTTGTTTTCCAATTATAGAAATTGGTACATTTCCTCTTGGGATACAGAAAAATTAAAAAAGCATTACTCAAGGGAAAAGTCAGGTGGTCTGAAATGGTAAAACAAACAGGCAATCTGACTAGGTCTATTCATTCACTATTCATGCTCATTTATATATAATGGCATCGCCTTTCGTAGGAATGCAGTCACATTGTTGTACTGGTTTACAAACTTAATTAATATATTTAAAGGCACTTGTACGAGATTGGTAGTGTTTGTAAATGCTATTTTCCACCTCCAATCGATTGTCGATCTTTGTAACACAGCGTTTTTAAAGATAGGCATCCATGGCAATGTCTTTCCCACAAGCTCAATTCATTTGTTCACAAAGTATTATACCAGCACATGTTTCCTGCGAAAGGCCTATCACAACTGCTCCCAGTAATTATAAATCAACTTCACATAACAATCTCTCTGAACTTAACTTGCTCAAAAATATTACAAATATTAATGTGTTTTCTTTTGTATTTTAGAAAGCAATTATTTTTAGTAGGGTTTACCAACCCATACTTTTCAACATTCTTAGAAATCAATGCTTTTCAGTAGTTCACAGGCTTGGATATGTCAAGGAACTTAAATATCAAAACAAGATGAGCCCACCCAATATGATCAGAAATTATTCTGCAATAACAATGGACACTCAATATTCTGCAGCCAGCCTTGGTCTCACTTGAAGAATAATTTGAATCAGTCTGAAGGTGTAGTTTACACACATGCACATATATTTTATGTCCTACACTGGAGTGTAATCACATGAAAACTGGGATGCATGCAGTTTATAGACATCTGAATAGGGTTGTTTGTGTTCTATACTCTACTTTTCAAACACAAATTGGAGTGGTATTACAAATGTTGAGTAAACAATTGAAAGCCGAGAGGCGTAGTTCTCATGTAAAAAATATGTCGAACGCACTTTGATAATCTATGATTACTTCTAGTATTATTTCTAACTTTACTGGCCAAGCACAGGTGCTATTATATTGTAGCATACATGTAACTTTTCCTTTAGCTAATAATAGCTATATCGCTTGTGAATATTTAGGGATGTGTCATTCTAAATGTGAAATAAAGTCATCTATCTATATCTACATGCAGTTCTATTTTCGAGTAGAGTGGTGACTTTTCAAATATTAGGGCTAGTGTTCATTTTCTACATCTTGCAGGAGGCTGAAATTTATAACGAATGGGGTCGGCTTTCCCGAATTCTTACTATGTAATGAAGTGACCGAGTGAAAATACCGACGTTAGCTGGCCATGCATGGCCTACAACAAAAGGAATCGAGCTATTTACTGCTGTATTTGATGGTGATACTCTTCTGTTGATACTCTTAACAGAAAGGAATATTAAACAAGAAGATGCTCATATCATATCAATGCGCTGGCTTCAGATCAAAGAACTGATGAGCGAGGGATCATGTCAAGTGTACTAAACCATTTGACGATGGAGTCGTAACTACATGTATATAAGCTTTGATCGTAAACATGATCCGAACTGAAAAATTGGGCCATTTACTATGTATTTTAAGCCATTACTTTTAAAAGGCACTAATAAACACGACACTTCTACAAGCTGGTGATCAAGTTTATATCATTTCTTTACTTACATGTCGATTATTACTGGTCCACGTGCGTTTAGGAGCGCCAGTTATCTTGTCGTAAAATGTGCGAAATTTCCCTCGAAAGTCCGTAAAACTTTTGTCAGCCCTAGAAAAACTCAACATCTTAGCATTTCAGTCGAAGAAACTTTTGGTTTTAGCCAAATAACAGCTACAACTGGCACAACACACTTTCGTCTTTGCTCGCATTCAAACACTTCGTATTTCCGAAGTCTATCAGTGTCCACGTGCACAGTGCTTTCTGTCAAGATACTTCCGGTTTACTTGATTGACAGTTGTCGATTATAAATATTGAACGTAGGCTTGATAAGAGAGAATGTAATGGCGGTCGGTCTCAATAAGCTCGTTGAGTTTAAGTAGATATAAACAGAGATCTACTGTGTAAGTCAATCGGTAAAATCAGAAATAAATAAGACATGGCGGCAGCGGTTCGATTGCTGAATCCACCGGAGAATTTTGACTTCACGAAGCCCCTGCAATGGCTCGAATGGAAGCAAAAGTTAACGCGCTACTGGATCGCTACACGACTCAACAAGGAGGAGGGCGACGTCCAAGTTAGTACACTGATTTACACGATGGGAAATGAAGCTGAGCATATCTTCAAAGCCTTTAACTTCACTGAAGAAGGACACAAGAAACGTTTTGATAAGGTACTCCAGAAGTTTGATGAGCATTTTATTCCTAAGCGCAATGTAATTCACGAGCGAGCTAAATTCCACCAGAGAAACCAACAACAAGGCGAGTCGGCAGAAGCATTTATCAGAAGTTTGTACGAGTTCGGGCAACAGAAAGACGAACAGATAAGAGATAGAATTGTTATCGGGACACTAGATAGAGAATTATCAAGGAAATTACAACTCAGGTCAGATCTGAATCTCGATACTGCCATACAAATGACGCGCCAGTCGGAGTTAATTAAGAGACAAGTCTCAGATCAAAACCCAAACAAAGCACTAGAAGAAATCCGTCGCAACACGTACACAAATAAGCGCCAAAGGCCAAACAGAGGAACAAAAGAGCCAAACAGAAGCCAAGGCCAGTACCCTAGTACCTGTGGTAGATGTGGTAGAAAACACAGGCGAGACGAAAACTGCCCCGCAAAAGGTAAACAGTGCAGAAAGTGTAACAAGACAGGACATTTTGCCGCAGTTTGCCGTTCAGTTAAGGGTGCCGGGGAGGTCACAGCCTCAGAAAAAAACCAAAGCTTTTTCATGGGAGCCATTGTGTCGAATGAAAAGTATGAAGTGCCGTGGAGAGTCGATTTGACAATCAACCAGAAAGTAGTCAACTTCAAAATAGATACTGGAGCTGACATAACGGTGATGACAGAATTCTCATATAATTCTTTGCCAAACACTCCAAAGTTAAAGTCAACGGGTGCACAACTGTCAAGTCCTGGAGGGAGATTGGACTGTAAAGGAGAGTTTACAACTCAGGTCGAGCTAAGAGAGAAATTCTACTCAGTCAATATATTCGTCATTGCCGGAGAACATGCTAATAACTTGTTACGCCGTGATACTGCATGTAATATGGAATTAATCCAGAGAGTCGAAGAAGTCAGTGTTGACGTATTTGGAGATATCGGTCTTCTGAAGTGCGAACCGGTCAACATAAAGCTCAAAGAAGGTGCACAGCCCTATTGTATCAGTACAACAAGGAAAATACCCTTCCCACTCTTGCCAAATGTAGAAATGTAGAATGAAGAGAGAAGGGATTATAGAGGAAATAACAGAGCCCACAGATTGGTGTGCGCCCATGGTCCCAGTCACAAAGAGTAATGGAAAAGTGAGGATCTGCGTTGACCTGAGGAGGCTAAACGAGTCAGTAAAGAGAGAGAGAGACGTGTTACCAACGCTAGAAGATATGGCACCCAAGATGGTTGGAACAAAGCTATTCTCCAAGCTGGACGCTTCCAGTGGGTTTTGGCAGATACCGCTCGCCAACGAGAGTGCAAAGCTTACAACATTTATCACACCTCAAGGTCGGTTCTTCTTTCGTCGTTTGCCGTTTGGGATAACCTCGGCGCCCGAGATTTTCCAACGGTGTATGACTGAACTGTTAAAGGATCAAGAGGTAGCTGAAGCAATAATGGATGACATTATAGTTCATGGCAAGTCCCTAGAAGAACACGATAGGAGATTAGAAGAAACGCTAAAGATCATCGAAGAGTCTGGACTCAAGCTTAACAAAGCAAAGTGTGAAATCCGGAAGAAGGAACTCACCTACTTTGGTCATGTCATTAACGAGAAAGGAATCAGTCCAGATCCAGACAAGGTTAGAGCCATTAAAGCCATATCAGCAACAAATAATGTCCCAGAATTACGGCAAGTACTTGGCATGATAAACTATCTTGGGAAGTTCCTGCCTAACCTATCCACAGTTCTAACCCCTATAACTGACTTACTGAAGTCGGATACAGCCTGGAGGTGGGACTGTGAACAGCAGAGAGCCTTTGATAAAGTCAAAGAGATGTTGTCAACAACACCGGTACAACAACAAGTTTATTTTTGTACTCATAATTTACAAATAGTAATAGACTAATAATAATAATAACAACCAGATTAGTACAAGGAGGCTCAGAATAACTGAAAAGCTAAACTCAGCTGAGTTTAGCAAACCAACAACCGTAAGTGCTGATGCTAGTAGCTATGGGATTGGGGGAGTCCTGTTTCAAGACAACGATGGTCAGTCTCGACCAGTGGCATTCTGTTCACGTACGCTAACGCCAGCTGAGACTAGGTATTCTCAAATAGAGAAAGAATGCTTAGCTTCAGTGTGGGTCTGCAAAAGGTTTTCGCGCTATTTTATTGGCCTAGAGTCATTTAAGCTTCTAACAGACCACAAGCCATTGGTACCACTGATTAACTGTAAAGATCTTGACAAAGCGCCATTGAGATGCCAGCGTCTTCTAATGCGCCTAATGAGGTTTAACACCAAAGCAGAACACATCCCAGGAAAGGAGATCGTGATTGCAGATACGCTGTCCAGGAATCCGGTCAAGTGTACAGAAGTTCCAGACACCGAAGAAGATGTTAACGCATATGTAGATTCAGTTGTGGAGACTCAAATAACGACACAAAGTCTCAAAGAGATAGAGCAAGCTACGTCGGAGGATCCACAGCTCAAGGCAGTTCTGGAATACACCCAGAATGGTTGGCCAAAGCACCCCAAGGAAGTACCACCCGAGATACGCGAGTACTATGGAGTGCGTAACGAACTTTCTGAAGCCAACGGGAAGCTAGTCTTTGGCAACTGAATCGTAATACCGTTGTCTATGCGAGAACATGTCCTAGAACGCATCCACGATGGACATCAGGGCATAACTAAGTGTCGCGAGCGAGCACGTTTATTAGTGTGGTGGCCAGGTATGAGCCGAGAAATTGCACAGAAAGTATCTTCATGTGAATTCTGCCAAACTAACCAGCCGTCACAGAGAAAGGAACCTCTGATCACAACGCTGTTGCCTGAAAGACCCTTGCAAAGGATCTAAGCGGATCTTTGTGAGCTGGATGGTCAGAAATACCTTATAGTCACGGACTACTATTCAAGGTTTATCGAGATTGCACACATGCCAGATACAACAAGCAAACAAGTGATAGGGAAACTTAAAAACATGTTTGCACGCTGGGGAATTCCTGAAGAATTCGTCAGTGACAATGGACCTCAATTTACCTCAGAGGAATTCCTCTCATTCAGCACAACGTGTAAGTTCAAGTGTACAACCTCTAGTCCACATCACCCACAAGGAAATGGTGAAGCAGAAAGTTGTGTACGCATAGCAAAACGAATCCTCAAACAAGAAGACTCATTCTTGGCCTTGATGAGTTACCGAGCCACACTTATACAAGCTACCAAGGTTAGTCCGTGTCAACTCATGATGGGATGCCAGATACGTACCACTGTTCCTACCTTAGAAAGAAATCTAGAGCCCGAGTGGCCTAACCAAGAGGCAGTAAAATCGGCTGATGAGAAGACAAAAGTAGTCTACAAGAAATCCTTTGATAGGAGACATGGGATGAGGAAATTGCCACCCCTACAAGTAGGAGACCACGTGAAAGTGAAGCTAGACAGAGAAAAGGGATGGAAAACAGAGGCCCAAGTAGTCACAAGGGATCCAAAGTCACGGTCATATGTCATACAGACACCTTACACAAGACTTAGGAGAAATAGGCGTCACTTCCGTCCTACATCAGAGAAAAGGGGGACGGAGTCAGACGATACAATCCCTTGTGAATTTCCTGATGGTAACGAACCTGAGAGTCCAACTCCTGAAGACCATGTCCTAAGCTACCCAGAGATACAAGATCCACCGGAGCAAGGATTGACTGAGAACGAAGAACTGAGAACCTCGAGTGGCAGACTTGTGAGAAAGCCAAAGCGCTATATCGAGGAATACTGAACTGTGAACATTTTACATTGTGTTAAGGTTAAAGCTATATTGTATCACAGACATTGCTTTGAAAGCAACCTCAATGAAAAGGGGAAGATGTCAAGATACTTCCGGTTTACTTGATTGACAGTTGTCGATTATAATTATAGAAGGTAGGCTTGATAAGAGAGAATGTAATGGCGGTCGTTCTCAATAAGCTCGTTGTGGCGAAATACCTCGAAATACCTCGGCCTGGCCCGAGTAATAAGAAATAGATTAATCTAAGCATAGTAGAGCATAAGAAGAATATATATATATATATATATATATATATATATTGACCAAATATCTAACCTTAGATATCATACCGATAGATTTTGATAACATTAGAAATATATAATTGTGCTTTGTCTTTCCAATGAACCTGCCAGTCCTTAGTGCAGCCAATTCCCAGGAATCTCACGTAGTATAGTCCTTTTGAATCACAAGTGTTCTCTTGTTGACGTTGAGAAAGGAAAACGTAGATTGCTGAAGGATTATTTGTCGAGTCGCTTCGCCTCGCTCTGCTGTCTTTCTTCGGCCTTCCTCTACTCACCACTCTAGACCGGGATTTCGAAGATTTTCATTTTAAAAGGTATAAATACAAAAATTAAGATAAAAGAAAGTCAGTTAAAGATATACTAGATAGATATCTGGAAATAATTATACGATGGCCTAAACTAGAGAAAGATTTCGAAAGATTCGAGAGTCACACAACAACAACGCTAATATTTCTGATTTTTGTAGCCCACGAAATTCATTTGCGCGCGCAAAGCACCATGGGCTCGGACACAGTATTTAAGATTCCCAATTAAAAACACTGCAGTTCTCCCAAAACAGACAGGTAAATATTACAGTCCAATGAACGTAAATACCGGAAATCAACTGTAATTGAAATATGCTAAATTGTGTATTTTGAACCCCGCTATCACGTTTCAAATTGTAACTAAGTATATTGATTGAATTTATCGAAGGTAATACAAAAACCATATTTGTTGCTAATCATGTTGATAAAAGGTGAGATCTTGCTCTTTGGAATATAGTTATTATCTCTGCTCCAAACTATCTAACCTGCTATGCAGACGTATTTTTTCACTCTCATAAATTCGAAGAAAAAAAGTAACGTCTGCTTACCAGAGCGCTTAATTCGTTTCCAATATGCACACCTCATTGTAATATATATGCAAGCATGACGGCAGCACGTTTGTTTTATTTTTCTGCCCAATCAAAGCCATTGTTACAATTTTAGTGAATTGGCGCGCCAGTGAACACTCCTATGATTGATCAATGGCAAATGTATTGTCTGAATTCCTTTTAAATATAGCATTACGTCACTTTCCAGGATATGGAAGGTAAAATCTGATTGGTCCATAACACAATGAGGTGTGCATATTGGAAACTAATTAAGCGCTCTGGTAAGCAGACGTTACTTTTTTCTTCGAATTTATGAGAGTGACAAAGTACGTCTGCATAGCAGGCCACAAACTATCAACATAAACGCTCACACTGAGTCCGACTAAACGACTTCAGTGACGTGTGGAGTCGTCAACTTAGCATGATCACCAAGTTACAAAACATATTTTGGGGTTAGTAAACTTCTCATAAAAGCACAAGACTAATAAGGAGCACTGAAGGAATTGTTGTAAAAAAATACAAACGAAACGACCACAATTTATTTACACTCGCTGTAGTAAACGCTCAGATGGCATTATGTTCCGTGCGCATTAATTTGTTGTACCCTCGCGCATAACCACATGCAATGTGCTGGCAATACGTCAAAAAATCGGCCCCACTATACAAATTAGTACTGCTGCCTTGCTGACTCGCTTCAGGCTCGCTCGCTGCAGCAGCAACTACGGACGCGCCCCAATAAAGGACTGGGATTAGACACTCTTAGTTTTATCACACCGTAACGAGTCCACAATGCTGAGCAGTCAGCGTGTTTTTCGTAGTCGCCACAACAGAGTATGTTAGTGAGATTTAACGTAAGAAATTCACTACTTTTCATATTTCAATGACTAACCTGTGAAGGGCCTATAAACCTAATTTTTTAATCATTAAAATCGATTCTACATCAAGTGAATAGGTGAATTGTAAAATATTTATTGGCTTAAGTGTTGCGTCTATGAGTTATATGCTAATTACGTGATGTCATAGTAGGCTAACAAAAAGTCGTTTCTTTCTCCTTGTGAATGGAACTGAATTCGTGTTTGAAATAGTACTTGAAAGATGTTGAAAGATATCGAAAGCATGTTGGAGAGAGTTTGACTTCGTTTAAAGGTCATTTCAAACGGTTTCGATATCCGTTTCAACAAAAGTTGTACCGATTTTGTACCGATGTTGAAACCGTTGCACAGTGCTTTAGAGATCTGATTTGCCACCCTGGGCCAGGATGTTCGAAACCCGATTAAGCTAATCCAGGTAGGGCAATCTTTAGTTCGATTTGCTAACTTGCGAAATACATATTTGTCGTTAAAAGCGAATTACAAGAGGAGAAATGACAAGTACGTTTCTACTCGTCTTGCTCGATTTGGAAACAAATACCTTCTACCGAGAGAACCAAAACCATGGATTAAGACTTAATCCAGGTTTAGCGCTAATCGGGCTTCGAACAATTGGGCCCTGGCGTTACAAAGAATTGTTTGTGCCGACCTGTATTTTTACAGAGAGAAGAACATTTAGTCAGTGTATACATACAAGTTCATGTTCGCATACGCATACACGAACAAGTACACGTACGTTATGCAGGTGTTTTCATCAAATCTAAGCCCGCCTTTCTCAATCGTGGCATTGTCTCCTGTTTGCCTTGGACTCGATGTCTCGATGTACATGTAGTAGCCTGTAGTGACATAAAAATAACGAAGAACTGAAGATGTAATAAATATTTCCTACAGATGCGAGTAAATACATTTATACGTAAATAAGTCAACACGTGATAATAATAGAAAAGCTGAGATGTCTTTATTAGGGAGGTTCGAATTTCTTTCATTTTAATTTCCATGACTGATTTACTCGAAAAATGGCTGCCACACAATTTCGATGATTCTCGAAACTTGCTACAGAAGAAATCATATCAAATAACACAAAAGAGGAGGCTTATTTTGGTAACATTATCGATAACTGGTTAATAAATAATAACAATTAAAAATGATTACTCATTAATAATTATATTTCAGAGTGCTGGATTTGCACAGAATCGACTAGAACTTTTGTAGATTACCTCGCGATGTGAGTTCTAGAAAAAAAAAATCTGGTTTTCAACTTCAAAAGAACATTTCAAACACGAATTCAGCGTTTTATCAGGGGTTCCAAATAGCAAGGAAACAATGAAACTACACTATCAGACACATTTGTTAAGGAGCACTCGTCACAAAATAGATTTTTGCTGCCTTTGGATATTAAACATACTTCTGTATTTGTTCTGATCTGTTTGGATTTCCGGTCAGTGTTGAACAATATCTGAAACAAAAGCGCTTCTACACAAACTCATTAGAGCCCTAACCTAGAAATTGATATTATTTTCTTATAGGCGAGATACTGCGCAGTTGAAATTGCACTGAAAAGAGCTTTGAATTGAGTTTAGCCAGTTGTAAAAGTCCGCGGAAAGTTATTTAATCTAATTTGTAGACGTTTGATGCATATTTTGGAAGTGGTTATTTAGCTACATGGCTGAGTTCTGTTTTAGTCATAGGCTACGCGAAGATGTTCGCGCAGACAGTACAGGTCAACACCATAGAATGTGGTCACTAATTAGTGGAACATTTTAATGGACATGTTTTGGTTGGAACTTCACCGAGTTATCAAGACCACCAGTACTCAAGTGCATGAGTCTCATCAGACTGTCACGAGTTGCCGACGTTAAATACAGTTGCTTTACTTTACTTTTACTTTACTTTACACTTTAAGTAACGGATCCAAGACACTACCTCCCGCAAGTTGGACAACTCGTTATTTTTAACTATTTCATTTTGTTTTATCAGCATACACGACCACATCAGCAATTGTGCAGCATTTAAACAAATCGTATTTCAATGAAGGTTTTTGTATTGTATTGTATTGTGTCAAACGCTTTGATATTTTGAGATGAAGAGGATATATATAAAACACCACGTATCGAAGATCTTATAACTTACAGCAAAGTACCTAACCCACCCCCTCTCAGTATCCATCGGTTTTTTAAGTATTAAGCTTACCATTTCCGGTGTGGTCACCACTAGGTCCAGTAGACCGTGTGATAGTGTATCCACGATTCCTGGTCCAATCAAATTTGTCGGATTTCAGCTGAATGAATCCACAGGTATCCTGATCAAAGTTGCATGAAAACCCTAAGAAAGAAAGAACACAATGACGTCAGGTGAATACAGTGGTCATAAATGAACGAGAAGTGGTCACTATTTACATTATTTGCTAGTTTAAATGAAAACAAGACATGCATTAATATACCTAATAAACTCATTAAGATTGCTAGTGGACCACTCTCCATCCCTTTTACCAAAATATACAATGAATCTATTTTAACAGGAAGAGTACCTGAAATATTTAAAATTTCAAGAGTTACCCCAATATTCAAAAGTGGTAGTGCTATAGAATTTGGAAATTATAGGCCTATAGCTGTTATCTCCTCATTTAGCAAAGTTTTGGAAAGATTAGTTTATGACCAGCTGATATTTTTTCTTGAAAAACAAAATATATTATTTGATTATCAATTTGGGTTTAGGAAAGGTTATTCAACTGAGCATGCAATCTTAGAAAGTGTGGAAAATTTAAAGACTGCAATAGATGAAAATAAGATAACTTCTGGAATTTTTCTAGACTTTTCAAAAGCATTTGATTCTATTAACCATGACATTCTTTTAATGAAAATGTACAAATATGGCATTCGTGGATTGCCACATGCATGGTTCTCTAGTTATCTTGACGATCGTAAACAATATGTAAAAATAGGTAGTACTGAATCTGGCTTTAAAAGTATAACACGCGGTGTTCCGCATGGATCTACCCTAGGGGCCCTTTTGTTTCTATTATATATTAACGATCTTCCAAACTCTTCAAAAAAGCTTCTATTTAGCATATTTGCAGATGACACGAATATGTTCTATTCTTCAACTAGCCCTGGTGAACTAGAAAGAGTCGTAAATGATGAGCTTTATAATGTACCAAATTTTTGCTTAGCAAATAAGTTATCAATTAATTTTAAAAAGACAAACTATATGTTAATAACCTCTCCTAGAAAAAAAACAAAAATTACAATAACAACTCGCAACATAGAACAAAAAGCACAAATAAAATATTTAGGTGTCTTTATTGACGAACATTTAAAATGGGATCCTCAAATCAAGCATGTTAATAAAAAAATTGCAAAGAATATAGGGATTTTATTTAAACTAAGAAATTATGTTTCCATTACAATGCTAAAACAATTGTACTATACCCTTATTTTTCCTTATCTGAACTATGGCCTGATGAGTTGGGGTACTGCTACCCAATCTAGATTAATTAAGATTAAAACAAAACAAAATAAATGTGTTCGCTGCTTTTTCTTTGCTAATAAATTAGAAAGTGCCACACCTTACTATAGGATTCTAGAAATTCTTAAATTTGACAATATTTTTAAAATGAAAATCTCATCCCTAATTTATAAAATCAAATATGTTAAAAAAGGATGTTCCAGTTGTCTTCTCTGATCTAGTCTCATCAGCTTCTGATATCCATAATTATAATACCAGATATGCTGCTAATCACAATTTGTACAGACCAGCTTCCAAAACAAATTATGGGTTATCAAGATTTAAATCCCTGGCCTCAAGAATATGGGAAAAAGTTCCAATTGAGATCAAATGTCAAACCCACAACAACTTCAAATTACAATATAAGTTGTTTCTACTTAAAAACCAGACCTAATTTGCATTGTATTTGTAAATATTTAATGTAAATTTAGATTATCAGTATTACCAAATTTATTGTAAATTAATTCTTAGATTGGGTTTATTGTACAAACGTTTTATATAAGTAATTTCTCTCTTATTTTAATATATATTTTTTTCACTCCATTTTTTTGTTCCTTTTCTCAACCATGTTTAAACTCACTTTCAATCATATATGTATTTTAAAAAAAATAAGTGACTGCAACATTTGGTAATTCTCCTCATTTAGTTTCTTCATGGTAGTGGCCAACTCGAAAGTTTTTGCTCCTTTGGCCACTACGCACATTTCCTGGATATTGTAACCTTGAATACCTATTTTATTTTTTCTCCACTCTTTCCTACTAATTGTTAAAACTGAACTTGTAAATAGTGCAAAATAAAATTGAACTTGAACTTGAACTTGAACTAGATAACATAAAGTGACGTCTCGCTATATCACTCTCATCTACCAATAGAAGAGGTTTCCATTTTGGAAAATAATGCTTATTTCGAATTCGTGTGATTAATTTTCAATCCTTATAAGGTCTGTTTGAAACTGAAGCCTTTTATAATGAGATAATGGACCGCATAATTCCGAGATATTTCCGACTGCGTAATTAAAATTAATTACTTCACGAAGGGGGAAAAGGGTAGGTTAAATCTACCAAATGTAAACCTAACGCTAATCTTGCTATTGTGGCCATAGTCAGTTTATGTAAAAGTGTTAATAAGTTTTGAGCCTCCGTGTAAGATCGATTCGTCGTCATAGTTTATGACATATTCCCTTCTGTAACTGATTGCCCCACGACCAGACGCGAACCGCCGAACTTCGTGACGCTTCTGATTGAGTGTACTTCCCGCTTGGGGTCCCTGTGTTCCAGAAATCCCAAGTGTGTATCCTTGAAGTTCAAGAATACATACTTGGAATTTCGGGAAATATTGATTGGATGTTTCGGAAGTTGAACAAACGCACATATACACCAAATCCATCAATCCGCATATGTAAACACAGGGAACCCAAGTTGGAAGTACACTCAATCATAAAACGGACTATTTTGATTGGTCAACGAATTATTGGAAACATTCTAGTGTTCTGATTGAAAACTCCGAATGCGTTGTTGTCACAAATAACCAGGTCTATCACTAGGGAAGAACACCGCTAATACTTTGCACAATTTTGCTCGCTTGAAATTTCAAAAGACTAGGGTTGGTTCAAAAGAAGATACGTAGTTTTTGCAACGAACCCACAAATGTCTTAGGGAGCAGAGAAACGCTTGGAAATACAAATAACTCAACAGAAGCAAAGCAGACAAGTTCCTGAAAATCTATGAGTTGTCAACTGTCACGACATTTCCGAATAACGGAATCGCATTTGTATTACGAGAATGGTATCAGTAGTTTCGATTTCTAGCCTCGAAACAGAACAACGAATTAAGAAAAATTAGGAACTAAACGGAAAACTGGCATACAGCGAGCCAAAGAGTACAAAAAGAACTTCAGGCCGAAGAGAACAAATTCTTGAAAATGGGAGTGAGAATTATCGGCAAACATTTTATCAAGTAACTGAAATTGAACAGAGAAAGTAGACTCACAACTTTAAGAGAAAATATGCAAAGACAAACTTACCAACAAAATCAATCACAAACTATTCTTGAGACAGTACTGCATTGCACACTTAGTCTGCATCTTGAACAGTATACAGCGACCGTTACAACTCCGTTAACATCCTGGGGAAGAGTTTCGACTTTGAGCACACGACGTGACGATATGTGGCTGATAACTTTGAAGTAATGTGGTTGTTTACGGATTGAAAATGTTGGAGATTTATTGGAAAATTGGTATCCAGTGGACAATTTGCTGTAATGTAGACATTGTTCGATTTAAGGCCGGTTGAGTCGAGGCACCCGAGCTCAGTCTTATACCTTGAATTTCTTCTTAGGAGCAGAAAATCAAGAAATCAAAAACCAACCAGAATTAAAGCTAAACTAACCAGGAATCTCTATAGACATTAAAGATAATGACTACAAGGGAAAGCGAAGGTTTTTGATTTTTAATAGATTTAAGAGCACTAAAGCGATAATAGTGAAATTTCCATACATTCTCTTGTAATCGCTTCTACAGATCGTAAGTTTGGGCTACCTGTGGTCTCATGCTATGTCGTTACAGTACATTAAAAGCAGTAGACACAAACATCCTGACATCACACTCGCCAGTCGGTAAGCCAGCCGCAATGATGTAACAGATCGGCTAGCAATCAAGAGTATATACAGAAAACAAGATATAGCAAAAAACAAAGGAAGAATTGTAGAACTTTATCTAGTTTTCTAACCTGGCCACAATAAAGACCATTATAGGCCAAAAACTGCAAGTTACTGTATTTTTCTGTGTTTGACCTTGAGAATTAGCAGGAAAATATATTCTCTCATCGGTATCCAATGTTTTTGGTAATTAAGGAAAGTGCGTTGGAATGCCACGGAGTGGCAGCAGTATATATACGTCTGAAATCACAGGGTCTTCCATCTCGGTCTCGCATTCTCAAGCAAAGTACAGCTTATTTTGTCGATCAGTATGCTTGCAGGAACGAGTTTATCGAGATCCTGGCCTGATCTCGGGAAATAATCTTGGGAAATAATATGTATGCAACCTTTAATCTGAGTGTTATGTTTTCAGATGTTTTCAACTCGATTATGTAACAGGGAATACGTTCAGCAATAACCCAGGATAAGAGTCCTTATCTTCTCTTGCGAAGTTCCTTATCTTCTCTTGCGAAGATTGCACTCGAGGCGCTCAACATGGCAGCCACCGGGAGTCTCGGCTCTCTGATTTTTATTAATTTTCTTGTTCTATTCTGCCGCTTGGCCTTTCAAGACCCAGACAAACAGTTTCCTAGAGGTGCTTTTGATCCACCGGGGGCCAATTCAAGACCTCAAGTATGTTATGAGTCTGTTATCGGACATAATGTATTTCCCAACCATGGCGGCAAATTTACAATCACTTTGGCTAAGAGTGGATTCAACAAGACGCGTCTCAGCGTCTCAAAATGGAACAAACACGGCCAGACGTCCCTCCTCGTTGCTGGACACGATCCCCCTGTGGACATAACAATATTTGTGGACATATCCCGAAACCCTGGACCTGATTCTTTACTTTCGAACTCATTGATTTCGAACGCTGCTTCGGTCGTGAATTTGCATGTTCGCTCAACCACCACAATCTACACAAGAAATGAGCTGTTTAGACTCCGCCGCGTTTCTAATACTTCTCTACCTGGTCCAGTACTCGCTGATCTGAAAAATGCTGGTATTCTACGGTATAGAGGAAAACAAGCTGGTCGCAGGAACATTTCAACGAACATTTCAACGATTATTTCAAATAGAGCGAACTGTGATGCTTCGACAAGTCTCGCCTCGTTGCGCACCGGTGTTGACAGAAGCAATTTGATTCCTATCCCGTTACAGGCTCCAAAGGAATCTATTCAACGTCGTCAGCTCTCTAATTTTGCTCTTATCAATGCCAGGTCCATACGAAACAAGACCCTTATGCTGAATGATTATATTATTGAACAGGATGTTGACATTTTAGCGATTACTGAAACCTGGCTTCACGACAATGATTTTGATGATTTCTTTTGCCTCGACATCTGCCCTGCCGGGTATAGACTCTTTCACGATCCCAGGACTACTTCTGAAGGCGGCGGCGTTGCTCTCCTGGTTAGAAAACAACTCAAAGTAATCAAACAACAACTGGCTGACTACAGGAGTTTCGAGGCTTACGAAGCGCTTCTGAAATCGCCTGGAAGTCACAATTTGAGACTGGTTAATATTTATCGCCCTCCTCCGTCTGTTACAAATCGACTAAGCGTTGCCCTGTTTCTTGATGAATTCTCTACATATCTCGAGCACTTAACGCTGGTTCCTGGACTTTTACTAATAACTGGTGACTTCAATTTTCACGTAGATCGACCAAATGACTCAGACGCAAGACGATTTATGGGTATTTTGGACTCTTTTGATCTGACGCAACATGTTGTTGGACCTACCCACCGCGATGGCCACACCCTTGATTTGATCATCACGAGGGTTAACGAGGAAGGCCTGGTCTCGAACTGCTGTGTGCGTCAACGCATTTCAGATCATTTTGCAGTACATTGTGACTTGCACTTTGAAAAACCTCCGCTTCAAAGGAAGGAAATAAATTTTCGCAAGATTCGCTCGATTGATTTTGTTGAGTTTCGTCGCGAACTTGGATGCTCAAGCTTAGTATCGGATCCCTCTAACGACCTGGATGTACTTGTTGAACAATACAACACCACTCTGAAGTCATTGCTCGACGCGCACGCCCCTCTGAAGACGAGAACAGTTACCATGCGTCCCTACTCTCCATGGTATACAGAGGAGATCACATCTGAAAAAAAGAAAAGGAGATCCCTTGAGCGGCGCTGGAGGTCGTCACGCCTGCCTGAGGATTATCACAGCTATGTTATTCAGTGTGATGTTGTACACAGCCTGCTCAGGACATCCAAGATTTCTCACTACCGTGATGTTATCGATAGTTCTAAGCACGATCAAAGAGTGTTATTTCAGACGGTTGACAAGCTTCTACATACTAAGTCTGAGGCTTGTTACCCTTCATCCTATTCTGACTACACCCTTGCAAATAAGTTTGCTGACTTTTTCACTGAGAAAATCGTTACCCTACGAAGTTCACTAGACTCTTCTGCTACCTCTGGGCCCCCCTCTACTGTTATTGACGACTCACCTCCTGCAAGTTGTATGTTGTCTAGTTTCAAGATCGTTACTGAAGAGCAGCTATCCAGTCTTGTTGGTTCTTCAAAAGTCAAGTCATGTGCTCTGGATCCAGTTCCAGCCTCTGTTCTGAAAGAGTGCTTGTCGGTTCTACTCCCGGCTATGGCGAAAATCGTAAACTGCTCCATTGACACTGCTGTGATGCCAGACGGTTTTAAGCTAGCTCTTTTAAATCCACGGCTTAAAAAACCACGCCTTGATTTTGAAGTTTATGCTAATTTTAGGCCTATTTCAAATTTAATTTTTATTTCGAAACTTACGGAAAAAGTCGTCGCTGTGCAGCTTGCTGACTACATTATAGATAACAATCTAGATGAGATTTTCCAGTCTGCATATAAACAGCTTCATAGTACAGAGACAGCTCTAGTTAGAGTAAACAATGACATTCTTGTAGCCTTAGACAACCATCAGTCCGTTATACTGCTACTTTTAGATTTATCGGCTGCGTTTGATACTATAGACCATGACATTTTGCTTAACAGACTAAGTTATCGTTTTGGTATCTGTGGCTCGGCCCTCTCCTGGTTTAGATCGTATCTCAGTAATAGATTTCAGTATGTTAATATTAGAGGAGAGAAGTCTTCACACCGGCCACTGGTTTGCGGGGTGCCTCAAGGTTCTGTCCTGGGCCCTATTTTATATCTGCTATATACTTCGCCGCTTGGGGATATCGTGAGGAGGTATAACATGGGTTTTCACTTTTATGCGGATGATACCCAGTTGTACCTGTCCTTTGATTCCCGAAGTGGCGAAGGGCAAGCATCAGCCGTTGGTCTAATAGAGGCCTGTGCGACTGAAATAGATGACTGGATGAGGGCAAACAAACTAAAGCTTAATAGTGACAAGTCCGAACTTCTTATTATAAGTTCGAAGTACCGCCCTCGTCCTTTACTTAATTCTATCTCGATCAATGATAACGTAGTTCAGCCCTCAACGTCAGCTAGGAATCTAGGTTTTATAATGGACAATAGTCTAACTCTCGAAAAACATGTTAACTCTATTACCAAATCAGCTTTCTTTCACATCAGGAGGATTGCTAAAATTAGGGATTATCTCTCCGAGGACTCTACTGAAGCTCTTGTACATGCATTTATAACTTGTAGATTGGATAATGGTAACGCACTTCTGTATAGTCTGCCAAAATATCTTACGCAGAGACTGCAATCCGTTCAAAATTGTGCCGCCCGGCTTGTATCGCGCAAGTCGAGGTATGCTCGTGCTATGCCGCTACTGATGGAGCTCCATTGGCTGCCAGTAGAAAAACGGATTGTTTTTAAGTTATTATTATTAGTTTTTAAATCCCTTAACAATTTAGCACCTCTTTACATTAGTAGTTTATTGAATTCATATCATCCCTGTCGTAGTCTTAGATCAGCTGGCAAACGCCTTCTGGTCGCCCCGAGGTCTAACCAAAAGACCTATGGTGACAGGGCATTCTCGGTGGCTGCGCCGAGGCTGTGGAACGCTCTGCCCATTCAAATAAGGACAAGCAATACCCTTACCATTTTTAAATCTAGTCTTAAGACTTATCTTTTTAAACAAACATTTTTATAATTATTATTTTATATTTTTAACTGTAGTATTGTAAAGCGCCATAGTGCAGTTAGTGGATATGGCGCTATATAAATTTCTTATTATTATTATTATTATTATTCTCGCTTATCATTACCTAGGCTCTAGGAATCTATACATTCTTACGTGCCAGCCCGGGAGGTCTAGAATGTGGGGTACAGCTGCCTGGGGTTTTCCGCCTAGGAGCAAGTGGACGTACGGGGAGGTTTTTCACCCAGATGTTAATCCACTATTCCCATTCTGTCTTGTGTGTTATTCGCAGATTTATATCTATACATATATCCAATATTTTGTATATATATCCCATTGTTGAGTACATCATAGGGGCGTAGTCAAGGGGAGGTTCCAGGGGTTCCGGAACCCCCGCTTTGTGATTTCCAAAGGTTAAAAAGATGATGGATCGCCAGATTCGGAACCCCTCGGAACTCCCCCCCCCCCCCCCCCCCCCTCCCTCCCCCTCCCCCTTGCGGAACTCCTGGCTACGCCCCTGCATCGTGGTATATGATTTTGCCTGTAGGAGTAGGCATAATAAACGATCCTTTTCTCAGCTTAAGAGCGAGTTTTTGAGTAAATCCACTATGATTCGCGATTGCTTTTTACGCGTTTCTGATAGTTTTCATTTGCCCTTTTCAAAGACCGGTTCTTAGTGAAGACTACAAGTAGTATAGGGTGAATGGAATTAGCCGTTTTTCCCCCTGAGGATTCTCATTAATTTGCGTAGGAATAAATGAAATGCGGAGGAATGCATTAAATGCGGAGGATTTTATTAATGACGGCATAGACTGCGGATGATTCCAATTTCAGCTGAACAGCAGAACCCGTAAAATGTCTTTATTATTTTCCTTACAGCTGTTGCCTCCGCTATCACTCGTAACGTAATTCTGAGTTCAGAATATTTATAAACTTTACAGTAAATCCACTATGACTCATTAGAACAATTTGCTGTCCTTAGGGATTAGCGATAACTGAAGAACAATCATTACGGTATGTCAGAAACAATAGCCCTATTGTTCTTGAGATGCAAATTATTCTCTCAAACTGAACTATAATTAACATACGAATATAATCTAATCCACTAGATATATTAAACAAAGTTTATTCAATCTAAAAAAAACACCTATTTACAGTTCGTTCTCCTTATCCTCGCGGAGTTGATAAATTTCTTCTTTCTCATTTCTTGGGTTGATATACTGTGCCGTGTTCCAAGATTACGCTGCTTTGTAATTAGTTTCGTTGAATGTTTTTTTGTTCTCGTTGACAAATGCTACACGCAGTTGTTGTTTTTACAGAGAGGAAAGTTCGTTAATGACCTAGGTAGGCTAGTCTAGTCTAAACAGTTTAGTCTAGCTATCATTTTGTAGTCTAGTCTGAAAATTGTAATATTTTCTAGTCTAGCCTTTCTAGACTAGAAAGTATCTAGTCTTCTAGAAACTCGAGAAAGTCTAGCTAAAAATAGACACAACGCCCGCCGCCCGCCACCCGTCTCCCTCCTCCCTCTGAACCCCATGTGAACCTCCTCTGAACCCTGCGTGAACCCCATGTGAACCCCCTCTGAGCAAAGTTTATTTAATCTCAAAAACACCTATTTACAGTTCCTTTTCTGTATCCTCGCGGAGTTGATAAATTTCTTCTTTCTCAGTTCTTGGGTTGATATACTGTGCCGTGTTCCCATATTACGCTGCTTTGTGATTAGTTTCGTTGAATGTTTTTTTGTTCTTGTTGACAAATGCTACACGCAGTTGTTGTTTTTACAGAGAGGAAAGTTCGTTAATAACCTAGGTAGGCTAGTCTAGTCTAAACAGTTTAGTCTAGCTATCATTTTGTAGTCTAGTCTGAAAATTGTAATATTTTCTAGTCTAGCCTTTCTAGACTAGAAAGTATCTAGTCTTCTAGAAACTCGAGAAAGTCTAGCTAAAAATGGACACAACGCCCGCCGCCCGCCACCCGTCTCCCTCCTCCCTCTGAACCCCATGTGAACCTCCTCTGAACCCTGCGTGAACCCCATGTGAACCCCCTCTGAGCAAAGTTTATTTAATCTCAAAAACACCTATTTACAGTTCCTTTTCTGTATCCTCGCGGAGTTGATAAATTTCTTCTTTCGCAGTTCTTGAGTTGATATGCTGTGCCATGTTCCAATATTACACTCCTTTATGATAAGTTTCATTGAATGTTTTTTTCTTGTTGACAAATGCTATAGGCAGTTGTGTTTTTACCGAGGAGAGGAAAGTTCGTTAATGACCTAGGTAAGCTAGTTCGAATCGCCGCTTAGTTTATCTCTGAGAAATTAAACAATCGTATTGGTTTACTATGAATCGTATATTTCCTATGAATCGTATAAAACGGAGAAAGTTATAACTTTGAGGTCGCCGGTGCGATGTTTTTAGCTTTTAAATACTTCTAGAGCACGTACGAACATGAGCAACGTCTCAATTGGAAGCTTGAATTATTCTGAATACAACGTTATGATTTGGTTTTGACGCGCTATGTTTATAGTTTTTATTTAATGCTCACTAAGATTTGTTTTGTCGCGTTTGCCTTTACTCAGCTTTAGATTGAATGGACTTTGCCGCCAACTCAGCCGGGGAAATGTTTTAGCGTTTAAGTACTTCTAGAGCACGTACGAACATGAGCAACGTCTCAATTGGAAGCTTGAATTATTCTGAATACAACGTTATGATTTGGTTTTGACGCGCTAAGTTTATAGTTTTTATTTAATGCTCACTAAGATTTGTTTTGTCGCGTTTGCCTTTACTCAGCTTTAGATTGAATGGACTTTGCCGCCAACTCAGCCGGGGAATTTGTTTAGCGTTTAAGTACTTCTAGAGCACGTACGAACATGAGCAACGTCTCAATTGGAAGCTTGAATTATTCTGAATACAACGTTATGATTTGCTTTTAACACGCTAAGTTTATAGTTTTTATTTAATGCTCACTAAGATTTGTTTTGTCGCGGTTGCCTTTCAATACTCAGCTTCAGTTTGAAAGTACTTTGCCGCCAACTCGGCTGCATGGGCGATGTTTTTTAGCTTTTAAATACTTCTAGAGCACGTACGAACATGAGCAACGTCTCAATTTGAAGCTTGATTTATTCTGAATACAACGTTATTATTTGCTTTTGACGCGCTAGATGAATGACCAGTCAGTTCCAAATGGCATCAGTGAGATATTAACATATCGTCTTTAGGAGGCGGAGCCCACAACTGAAGGAGGCAGGAACATACTAACTGAAGCGTAGAAGCGCGCATATTCAAAGAGGATTTAAGCAGCCATCTTTGAGAGATTTCATGAACGTCAAATTAAACCTTCAAAACATATTACTAATCGTGGTCGGTTGGCGCTGAAACTTGGCAGTAAAGGCCTTCAGGATACGTTCATGATTTTGAGCCCTTTTGGTTTTTAGAAGAGGTTTTTATTTGTTCGTAAATCGCTCTCGCATATCACTAGTAGTAAATTTCCCCTTTAAAACACACGAAAAACCCTGAGGTTCCCTGTCATTTTCATACTCGTAAAATATGTGTTAGGTGAAATATTTTGGCGAGATGGTGAAGTGTATCATCTTATCTTCATTTTGTGCCCTTTTGGTTTTTTGTAGCGATTTTCTTTCCTATTTAAAAGAAACCAAACCTTAAGCCACTATCGCCATTTTGTACTGTTTTCTTTGTAAATTGGCCGTCCTGTTCAAATTAATTTTCGAATTTGGCGGCGTACCGTATTTTTTAAGACCTGGATGTGTCGCGCCATTCTGCCTGATGAATGAAGGAATCGAAAACCCGATGTCGATTGGTTAAGGAAATCAAAATTTGGCGGTAACTGATCAATTAATATTTTGCCTAGTGCCTTACGCTTGCAGGCTGTGAATATTTTAGAAATTCGATTTTACGGAAATTATTTGGCATTGAATACGCTAAATACAGTGTTTGTATGGGAATCTGATCCCATGACCACGAAGATAAAGAGGTCTATTGAAGTCATATTTTCGGCAACGTCATTATGACGTCATACTTTTTATACATGCCCTTAGAGAACAATCCTTTGAGTGATTTTCGAGTTTTAATGATCAAGTGCGCTAGTCTGGCACTCAAAAGTCACATTCTTTTCTTTTCTTGATTGTTTAACAATAGGCAGCCTTATTTAGGTACGACTCCTGACGTCACTAAATATGACGGCATAGCAACAATCATTCCTCTATAACTTTTGCTGTAGTAGTCGTGGAACGTTCAACGTGTGTAATGAAGGCCCATTGATGGTGTAGTCTGTTTGTAACGTCTACTAAAGGGGGAATTTCACAAAAAGGGAGGCATCACTTACTAACATAAAACACCTAAAATATGTCGTTTCATTTTGTAAACAACTTACCAACATTTCTTCAAATTGAGACTATCAGTAAAGAAATTGTGTTAATTTTAATTATTTGGCCACGCTCACTGATGCCGATTTTGATGTTCTTTATGCCCGATGTGTGTACTCGATCAGAAGCCTCACAAAGCTTTCCACCGGTCGTGAGGCAATAAACCCTGCGAAATAATAGTTTTCCATAACCTACTTCTCTCGCACTTTATGTCTCCATTAGCCAATCAGCGCAGTTGCTGTCACATTGCCGATAGTTCAGGGGTAAAATAATTGAATTCCCGACAATCTCAAAAGGCGGTGAAGCATACGTTAGAAAATTACCCTAAAAAATAAAGTGACATTGTCCATGTTTTCTCCGTTGAATCTATGAGATCGATGGCATGTTATGGCGCTATGCGAGCACTTACGGTAGTTCCTGTTTACTCTGTTTATTCGGTTGTCATAACAACTTACTTGAACGATCCTTCTGTGCTATCACGGTTGTCGTCAACACCAAATATAGTGTCGTGATGAACCAGTTACGCCACCTCATGTTTCTGAGCAGGTTCTATGAAAACAGGAAACATTGATTTAATTCGTTTTATTTTCATACCAGGAAGAGAAGCAGTACAGTAGAAACCCGCGTGTAAGAATCTAGATTGTTTTAAGTACTTGTTAACAATTTAGGCTAATTAGGTTCTTAAATAAGTTCTTAATTTTTTAAAGAGATGTATGTAGTACAGTGTAGCTGTTGACCATAGTATATAACAACCAAGCATGGGTATATTATGATAAATCATCTCTATTATACTTATCAAGACCTAACTTGTTTTACATGTGACAAAACTGATCCTGTATGATAACTTTTTTATCATTCAAACCAAACACAACAATTGATAGACGTCTCAAATGTACAATGTAGAGCTACTTATCATAACTCAAATGACTCTTTCATATAAGAGCCTGTTTAACTTTGCCTGGCTAAACAGGTTCTTATATTTTTGGGTACTTAAATGCCAAATTTCTGCCTAGCGGTTCTTAAATCACTAGGTTCTTACACGCGGGTCCCTACTGTATCTAGACATTCAACATTACTCGATCGATATCGGGAAAGCAACATAAAATGCCTTCCCAAGATATCCGGCAATTACTCGTTGGAATTTTAGTTCCTTTCTCTTTTTCGAACGCTGTTACACTCTCAGTTGACATGCATCGTATTATTTACTTGACGCATCATCGTGAATGTTTTCACTACACGCATTTTATCGTACAGTTATCTTGTATTTTGTGGATAAGAAAAGTGTCGTTGTGTTACACGTCATCGGTCTGGTTTTATAAAATGCCTAATGCACTTATCAATTGAACCCCCCTCCCTCCCCGGGACTAGGTAGGGATTTGATTTGAAAAAGGCCTCAATGAAAGTAACTCCAATCAAACGGGACCAAATCTTCACTTCTACTGAAGTGCAGGTGTGCACGACACGTTGAGCAGCGGACCGGTATATCTGTACCAACTCTACTATGATCCGAGTAACTTGTTTAGATTCGAATCCCTTAATTGGGAGTTCTGACATGGAAGGGGGTAAAGTGCACGGTCGGCCTCCATTGATACCAGTCTGTTAGACTGAACGGCCGAGGCTACCGACGTTAAATAAAATGACTTTACTTCACTTCACATCACTTCACTTTATTTTACAACAATTTTCTTTCTTACCTGGTGTATTTTCATATCACTAACTAAAAACTAATGGGAATATGCATGCTATCTGCGGCTTGATTGTTGAACGTTCTCATGTTTAATGAACCACAAAGAAAATACTGGTGTGGATGTACCCGTAGCCTGCGAGCAGGCCTGTTCCCAGGCTAGTGTGAATGGGTATTTGAAAGACTGTTCAACTAGTTTGATTGCAAGTAGGGCAGAACTCATTCCCCCTCAGACTGCTCTCCCTCCTGTAGCCTAACACGCTGAAAGTGTCCGGAACCACTCTTTTGCATCCTGGATTGTCACATGCAATCATTGCACCTACTTCATCTGGTGTCAAACATGACACAAACAGAACAGCTGGAACCGATTTTTTAGCAAATCACGCTGGAACTTCGATGGTCCAGTTGCTGAATAAAAAATATTGTATTTTTCTATGGTAGATGGCTTTTGGATAGAAACGTAAAAGACGGCTAAAATCTAACTGACGATAACCAACCACAGATGAACTGGGCTCCAGTGAAATCCTCACCCCTCTCAATAACTTTGAAAGTGCATGTACTTGAAGCAAATCACATTAAATCCCCGACCCCTGGGGCCACAAAAACTGGTCAATCACCATCAAATCCCCCACATATCCCCACCTGTACCGGGAGGGGTTTAGGATTTCAATCGATAGGTGCAAAACGTCACTAAAGCACATTAATGGCAGCACATTTTCAGCTGACATACACGTAATTAACACATCTCATTCAGGCTCATTGGCAATTTGTTTTCTAAGTGAGGTTAGAACTTTCTTCAGAAAAATAACATAGTTTGGAAAACTGTTAAATAAACACTACAAACATACTCGTGCGAGAAATTAGTGTTCACACGACAATGGCTTAAATTTAGTTTGTAGCCTCTACACTTTTAACTCGTGGATGTGCGCAAGCGCAGGAGCAAGTTAACAGGATGGTTAGGGAAATCATGCATTATTTGTCGCTCACTCAGTAAAGATGATAGCAGAACGAAAAGCTTGGAATGTAAATTGATAAGATAATAGTAATCGATATTTCATTTAAATAATAATTGAAGATCGATGTCGAAAATTAATTGCTGTTGAAATTAACGTTGACGAAGGCCTCATCGTCGGGTCCCCTAGCCTCTTGCTAATACAGTGGAACCCCACGGGGGGGGGGGACGGGAGTACTCAACAAAGTTTTATACGGAAAGGCTCCGCCCCGAGGTCCAAACCCTTACCCTTATATACAATTTTTGACAGAAAAGGTAACCCTTTCATATACTTTTTACTAAACTTTTCACATGGGTAACCCCTTGAATTACTTGGATGAATCATCCGTTAGGTGCGTCTGTTCGAGATATTTGAAAGGCCCTTTTAAATACCTAAATGACAGTTTTGCCTACCATTTTCTATACTTCAACTCGTGAAATCCCTACCTTTTCAGGCTGGAGGTATATAAAAGGGTACCCCTTTCGGACGGAGCCTCCCCGTATAGTCCATTATAGGGAGTACCCCCCGGGGTGGAACCCCGATATAACGATCCCTTATTTAACGGTATAACGAACGGTATTCTTCAGCCTAGCCAAAGTTACAGTAAAATGTATGGACAGAACCCCGACATAACGAACCCCGGTATTGCGAAATCCCTGTTATAACGAACACAATCCAGAAGCCCAAACTTAAAATCTACCGTGACATAAGGAATAAATATTATCACGCGCCTGAATATGGCAATGCGAAACAGATCAACAGAGATGGAAAGGCTTTAATCCTATGATATTCCATTGTAAAAGACTGTACGTTTTCTGTCAACAGCTCATTATATGCTGCCAGAGAGCACTATTGTGACATCTAATCCCGAGCACTATTGTGACATCGAATTCTTTGTATTTTATCAGTTCGATCAACTTCTTCACTTTTGATAGCTTCTTGTGTTGAACGGTATAAAATTGGATGAATTATTTCAGTAATGCAATTGAACTTCAGGGATTCTAACTTTGACAGCAACTAGCATTGTCTTTGTTAGTTTTCATGTCTTTGTTACTTTTCAGTTGTTTAAGTTTTGTTATATGCACACCACTGTGTACTGAAGAACAATGAACTATCGTTAATATTAGAAGTGTATGGTGCTCCAGCAAAAGCGTGAATTGTACAGTACAGCATTTTCAGTGCCGTAGTACCAATACGATATTTCGCTATGTAGCCGCATTCAGACATTAAATCACGAATGTTATTTAATCGTTCAATCCAGATAGTAATTGCAAGATAAAAAACAAATGCTGGGTAGTGCAACGTAACACTGTTTAATTTTAGGGCAAAATAAGTATTAACCACACCCCGATATAACAAAGACTTTGGACGTTTTCCCACAAATTTGTTTATAACGAACCTCCGATATAAAAAACACATTTTGCCAGCCATTGGCACTTCGTTATATCGGGGTTCCACTGTAACCATAAAGTGAGCGTTAGGGTACTTATATACTTGAGCGCCCAAATATTTTACCATGTGGGAGATTTGTGTGCTCGAGCGATAAACCAGTAGGCATGCTCATTTGGGTCACGCCGATAGTGACGTAAATCCTTGTACGTTTTCATGCCTAACTCGCTCAATGTTAGAGGGACTCTGTCATGAATAACAGGCCTGGTTACTAAGCCGCCGAAAACTTGAAATCGTTCGCCAGCGCTTTCAAGTTTGAAAAGCAAATATATACCGAGGAGCTCACAACATTGATTCAATCCGTCTTTTCGCAGCCATCTCTCATTTTAGTAT
This sequence comes from Actinernus sp. WN-2022, assembly GCA_030867875.1. Classification (NCBI taxonomy): domain Eukaryota; kingdom Metazoa; phylum Cnidaria; class Anthozoa; order Actiniaria; family Actinernidae; genus Actinernus; species Actinernus sp. WN-2022. The sequence goes on from JAOWCC010000237.1 coordinate 6,902,848, forward strand.
ATAGTAGTGTATCTTTCATATTTAGTTGTTGAAGTTTTATATTTACAGGAAATGTTCGTATTCAGATGTAGTTGTAATGATATTTTGGGATGGCATCGACAAGAACTTCGAGCTTCAATGGCGGCTCAACTGCCAACTGGCCATGATGGACGAAGAAAACAAATCTGGTCGCAGAAAGATTTTGAAGAGCCTTAAAGAACACTGCAGAACGTGTCAGGAAAGCCCACAAGAGTATAGTCCTTGTCTGGAACATTTACGAAGTCTGAAACGATTTCGAACACCGCTTTTGAGATACGAGTTTCGTGTTTACAGTGCCCGGGTTTCCGCGGCCAGTGAAATTACGCTTGCATTCGTCCCCTTTAATACGTTTCTGACTACAAGAACTCTTGCATTTCTAAGTAATTTTGTCTCCCTGAAAGTTGGAGAGAGAATAGATTAGTACATTTTGTAGGTTCTCATCGAGAAAGCACAACTCGCATACCTAGAAATGTAGTTTACGGCAAAACACGGTAAATTCGATATCCGGTCACTGAAACTCGAAAGAATGTGTTTCTCTTCAGCATGAATCTCCATTGCAGCAGTGACAACAATACAAATATGTTTTTCTAACTGAATGCCTTCAAGCAAGAGCCAGTTTGTATTGTAAATATAACTGTCGTTGTATCGCGATCGCAAGAAACTGAAACTCATTACAATTTTTCAAGTGTTATATCATTAAATTGCTTGAAACCTGTTCATGCGCATCTCATGACAGAACCCCTTTAATGGCAGATGGCTCAAACTTTGACGGACATGGTACTGGGTCCCCATCAATCACTTAGTGGTAATAGGGACCTTAAGCAACCAGGGGACGACGACGGCTGTGACGGCGGAATGAAGAAAAATGTTTTCTTCAGAAATTTGGTGTTTACTATTTCCTTTATTTGCTTCTAGATTCTTTTTATAACAATATATTCGAAAAATGTGTTCAGGACAGACTTCCGTTCAGGCCGGACGATTAACGGTGTGATCTACGTTCTTACGTGTTCGCGTTCTCCTTTGAACATAAATTTGTTGTTTTCACGTTCAACGGTGAAAACTGATATAGGTGACTGCGTCCATTTTCACGTGCAGTTATCGTATTTTGTAATTAAGACTATTGTTTTATGCCGTCATCCTAGACGTCTTCGTCGTGGTTGCTAAATGTCCCTCGGTACTGTCGTAACTATGACATAACGTCTTCAGATCAATCAGGTTTTTATGTGGACGTTATTGTGACGTCATAACGAACGACTCCTTTTAAGGTTATATTCTCCGTTACCTATACGTTTGAAATAAAGCATGTTATCACAGTATACCTTTAGAGGTTCGTAGTATTAGCTCTTTATCATGTTTTAAAAGTAAGCTTAAAGATTACTTATAATTATCGTTCTTAGCTAAATTAGATTTGCTTCATGACTTTTTACTACGTTTTTAATTAGTCTTTCCATCATCATAGTTTCTCATTTTTATCTTTTATCTTGTTTTTGTTTTTAAATTTTATACAGGGCCCCATTGAAAACACCTTGGTGACATGGGCACCCTGTTAACATATTATTATTATTATTATTATTATTATTATTAACATAAATATGTGTTTTTAATTGCCGCAATTTTAAAGTCTCTACGATAAATATATGGTGAGTTATTAAGAACTTAAGTTTCATTTTCTTACGTTATGGGTTTGACATCACTCATGCTTTCTAGATTGAAGAAACATAAAAAAGACCACATTGCGGCTATTCAGTGTAGAACAAGTACTTTTCCTCGTTAAAAGCTGGGAAAAAAATATGACGTCACAATGACGTTCCTATTTTTCAATGTGAATTTAAAAGTATTTCCTCTCAAAATTGAAAATTCTAAAAACATATGATTGTGGGTACCGATTTAATCTTTAAATTGCGATATTGTAATGAACAAATATATTAAACTCTAAAAGATGGCCGAAGAAGCTATTTTGTAAATGGTTCTATATTGTATGTTTCCGCCAAATTACCAAAATTCACAACTAAATCAGTAACTATCTCCCTCTTAACCAATCACACTCGGGTTTTCGGATTCTTTGTTGTTAACATGATGGGAAATCCAAAATATAAATTTACTGATGTTAAAAGTAATTGAAAACATGCTTTGTAAATATATCCTCTAGATAGTGTGAAATAAAAAAATGGTAAAAATGGTAACAATGAGCAACCTATTATAAATGGATACATGACGTAATTATGACGTCATTAATGTCTATGGTAGTGCAAACCATCGGATTTTGATTTGGTCACCCGTTGTACCCGGCTTAGAAACGTTTGAAAATATAACAACGTGATCGATTTGTGAGTCATTTGTTCGAACCGTGTTGGTGCTCGAATGTTGTGTTACTATGTATCCAACAACAAAAAGGCCTTCCAAGTGTTGATAGCTACGTTTGTCTCTTTTCGATCAAATTAATTCAGAGTCGTTGATCTCTTTCTGTATGTCGAAGCGAATGTTGATGTATTAACTTGCCGTTTTGAAATATGACATCCCGTGATCACATGATCTGTTCAAGCCGAGAACACATGATAAACGTATCGAGGAAATTGGTGCCTATTCTCTAATAAAAGTAATTTCGCTCCAAAGGCAATATTATTCAATTTCCTTTCCCTAATCGGGTATGGGCATTATTGAAAAACCCTCATATCTGATATGCACTGGCTATCGTTAAGTGATAAATCACTTGTACATCGACTTTCAACTTTTGGGCTGTAAACCTGACAAAAATGTTCGAGGTGCAATAGCAAATGGAACTCCTACGCAGACCGACAGAGCTTGTTAGCATAGTTTTATCATTCCATATGTGTAAGTATGTTCGACTTTACTGACATGAGAGAACTCGGATACTTTTATCACTTTTTTGGATATCAGTGTTTCAGTCAGTGGTAATAGCCTGGTTACTGCCGTCCACTACAAGCCTTCTGATTCACACAGTTATTTGTTATTTTCATCTTCTCATCCCTCACATGTTAAAACATGTATCCCGTACTCTCAATTCCTTATACCTCGCCGTTTGTGCAGCGATGAATCTGACTTTAACTCAAAGTCTGAAGAGATGCACCATGTCTTTGTCGAGCGTGGTTATCCCACTTCTGTTGTAACAAGTGCATTGGACCGCGCTAGCCACATTGACAGAGAATCGGCTCTACTGCCGTCCGAACCGAAGACTGAAGATATAATTCCGTTTCCGTTAATTTACCATCCATCCAATATCTCTATCACGAGAATCATCCAGAAGAACTTCAAGTTCTTACAGAATGATCCAGAGACCGCCCTCATTTTAGTACAGCCGCCACTTATCTGTTTTAAGCGAGACAAGAACCTTCGGGATTCCCTGGTCAAGGGTTCACTACAGCCCGATCTTCAACCAGGAACTTTTAAATGCCCCAGGAAACGATGCACATGTTCTTTCACTAAAACTGCCACACTTGAGGACCCAAAGCTCTCGTAAAGTTACTGACCATTTTGACTGTACGTCTTGTAACGTTATTTATTGTATCACCTGCACACTTTGTAACAAACTCTACATAGGAGAAACAGGGCGAAGATTAGGAGATCAATTCCGCGAACACTTGCTAGATGTTAGGACTAACAGCAAGGATCTCGCCAAACCAGTAGCTCGCCACTTTAATCTTCCTGACCATTCTATTAATCACATCACTATATAGCATTTCTCTTCATCAAGGTACTAACGAAACCCGTAAACGCAAAGAACAGAATGTTAGTTTTCAAATTAGGCACTTTGGCACCTATGAACGTTTTTCGTAATCCGCATATTCATTCATACTTTGATCATCGTGCTTCATTTCTTTATTCATCGATATTCTGTATTTTGTATTGCGGCTATTAGCATTTCTATTGTTGGCGCAATTTCCTTTGATCCTACGTAAAGAAGAGCTACTCTGATGATATTAACAAGATATATCTACTTGCTCAGCTCGATGTATTCAAAGTGCTCATGAATGGTCATGGCAAGAAGATAGTGTGCTTTCTAGACGTTTTAGAGGCCGTTAAGGCCCTTGCCCCAGGCGAAAAGCACTTCATCAGCGAAGTGATCACTGTGTCCACACTTCTCCATGCCAACCCGGGTAGTAGTGCCACTGATGAGAGTACGTTTCCGATGGCAGGGATAGTAAAGACATGGCTGAGAGCTAATATGCAACAACGAAGATTCAACAATGACGCTCTCTTGAACTGTCACAAAGTGCAGACAGAACGAATTCGAGTGCTCGATGTTGCAAATGAGTTTGTGTCGCGAAACGACAACCGCAAACGAAAGTTTGGATCTTTCTGAATCTCATGCTGTGAGAAAGATCCGAAATTCCGTTTGCGGTTGTCGTAGCTAAGGTGAGTGAATAAATGTGTGCCGTATGACATTTTCTTATGATTCTTGTGTTCGGAAAAGATACGCAGTTCTGTATTGGCTGTTGTGTTTGAGGTTTGAAAATATTACTATTGTTTGATAACGCAATTGAAGGCAAGGGCAGTTTAAAGCTTATTAATTTCCTTACAATGTATTGTCTAAGTAATTACTGCAGTTAATTAGTCTATCGTTGTCCGCCTCCATTTGGAAAGTGCTCTCTGAAATTTTAGCCCCCAATCCAAAATTCGCTTCGCGGTCCCTGTGAGGGCCCCCTTGTAGAAATTCAGTACATTAAAGTTTACTCTGACTGGTAGTGTAAGTGTAATTTTTTGTACTTTCAAGTCAAGAAGTACTAATTAAGTATACTTCATATATACTACTGAAATAGAAAGTACAAATGAAGTATATATCTTTAATGCTTCAATTATACTTCAAAAACGAGAAGTATACTTCTTTTATTTTGAAGTTTGAAAAGTGTAAATAAAGTATTTATTTTCAAATATTTTAGTTTCATTCAGAAAGTGAAGTATACTTAAAGTATACTTTTTAACAGCAAAATATCAGTAATTTAATGTATTTAGGCAAAATTCGTATATACACGCGTACATTCATTAAAGGGATAAATGACAGTCCTTACAGTTAAGTACATACAGTTAGTAATAACACCATGACAAACTAGATAGTTTAAATCATTTCATGTCTATTTAGCTTTTCGAATCAGGGATCAACTAGTAACTGCAGAATACAACGCATTTTCACCTTCTAAAGACCTAACACCCAAATAAAACAAACATTTTAAACGTAAAATCATTCAGAGAACGAGTGTAAATACACCTGAACTGTAATGGAGAATTTAGTGAAGTGGCACTGAAGTGGTGCTGTATTCTGCAGTTTAACCATTATATGTATAGGGCTGCAATCATTTGACATACTCAATCGACACAACCATTCAACATGCTTTGTAACCAGGCTGGTTTACCATAGTTTTGACGTACCAAATCAAATTATGTAGTTGCTTTTTTATATTCCGAGTATCTAACTGACTGCCAACATGCGCGGAACAACCATAATTTTGCTCAGAATGATTGTGTCTAATTAGTATGTCAAATAATAATTATTGTCTATGCACGTCACACTGAAATCAGTTGCAAGACAATGGTTTGGTTTTAGTTTTTCAATGCAATGTGAACCATGTTATTTTTTGTATTGATGAATTCCAGCATAAAGTAACCAATTATTTTCTGGTGTAGATATAATGCACTTATTTATTGAAACCCTCGTAGGTGGGAATTTCATTTGAAAAATGCTCCAATGTAAGAAAAAACCCACCCCCTGGGGCACTTTATGCAGTCAACAGGGACTAAATCCCCACCGTTCTTGTCTTATGTATTTTAATTTTATATCACTAAAACTAAGGTGAATATGCAGCTATATCTAAAACATAACTCAAAATACTGGTGTTGATATACATGTACATGTAGCCTGCAACAGGTCTGTTCGCAGGCTAGCATGGATGGACATTTGAAAGACTGTTCGACTAGTTTGCTTGCAGATGGGCCAGAACCACTTTCCCTGAGGCTGCTCTCCCTCCTGTAAGTCCAACATACTGAAAGTGGCCGGAACCACTCTATTTTGCATCCTGGATTTTCACATGCAGTCATTGCAGTTTAAAGACCCATGACGGACCATTACGCTTTGCGCGGCTCTGTTTTTGTTTTGATTTTCATGAAACCGAAGCTTCTATTGTTTTCGCCTCGCGCGATTCCCTCGGCTCGGCTGTGAAGTAAGAAAATCGTCCTACTACTCACCTTTGTCATTTGTTTGTATGTCTACAAAACACGGAAATGAACTCTTCGTTATCAATCGAGTGTTGATGGGAGTTTATCAACATAGTTAGAGTGCGTATGGCTCCATTATTGCAGGCGAAGTAAATATTCGTGAGCATCAGGCCGGAGAAAATGAAAGTTTAATTTACTCTCTCTTGATTCGTAAAAAGGTCGCTGTCGGTGTTTCCTTTTTCCTTTTACTAACCAAGAACCCGTAATAACAAAGCCAAGTGCAGTACCTAGGTCAGTGTGCCATGAATGGAGGAAGGGGTGCTTGTATAAAGTTTCGCGAGAACAAGGCCACATGTATCAAATCCTTCCAGCTTTGACAGAAGCAAATGTAAAAATAAGGTATTATAAGCTAAGGCAAGTTGTTTATTAGCACAATCTGTCCATTTGTACGTTGCCCTGATAGAAATATCCTTTATGGGAATTTGCAGTTCGAACATGGCGTAAATGTTGTTCTGAATGAAATAAAGTGCTCAGGTTGTTGTTGGGACAATGAGCAGCACACATTTTCTCAACATTACATTACATTAATCTTCCAGTACAGTTTACCCACCTTTGATAATAAATATTCTTCTATTTGTTTCAGGAAAAGGGCATGCATTGTTTTCTTCAATCTGTTAAGTGTGGGAAGAGGAAGTATGGACTTTGCCAAGAAATTGACAATAAACTGTCCCCACCTTCAGATTCACCACTGTGGTATATATGCAGATAAATGGGAAGTGTCTGCTGTAAGAGGATGACATGCATCACCTCCTACACATTTTGTACTAAGATTACTTTGTGTAGATTGGGAATGTTTGAAGGTAGACTTTATTATGAAGACTGCAAGGCTGATCGGATGGCTGAAAGTCCAAGCCATGCAATACCCATGTTTGAAAGATAACATTATGGTATACGGGTATCCCCTTACAACACAGAAGCTAATGGTTTCTGGACAAATTAGACTAAGAAATTAGTGATCAATATCATCTAAAGATGGGTTGCACTCAATCCCCAGAGATTGAAATGACAAAGGGTATGGCGGCCATGTTGGTGTACAGAACAAAAGAAGCTAACGAAGAATCTATTGTTAAAGGTATACCAACATGGCCGCTGTAACGTCATGTGCAACCATCTATATTGTTGTGTCCGCTATGAATACAAAACAGTGATTACCAACTTTGTGTTGAATATTTTTAGGGAGTGTTCATTATTTATGGCTTGGGGATCTGCATTTCATCTGCTTCTTTTGTTTAAACGTTTATGACCCCCCATGAGTGAAATTAAAACTTAGATGACCGCCCTTTAAAATCGCTCAAAACTTTATCGATCAAATAAAAATTAAAATTAAAAATAAAATATAATAAAATAAAGAATGCATGGATGTGCAAGAAAGAATGGAAACTGCATATACATGTAAGCTATTAAATTTACTATTAATTTTTCTAGATTTATGGTATTTTCCACGATACATTACCTTTGTTTAGTAGAAAAAATATAGATATATACATGTATTCTTCTGGAAATATCTACCTCACCCTCCCACCCGGATGGATACTTAAAATTGAATTTGTTAGTTCATGCATCATATTGCATTCTAGTGCATTGTTCCGTAGTCTCAAATAAATGATTTCATCATTGGCATATACGACTAATCTCCTGGAGACGAATGCATTATCTGTCCTATGGGGATGTGCCTTTGATCATGAGCTTAGAAAATACCATCCTGCATATACAGGGAAAAAGCAAACTGTCTTTAAATGTTGCGAGTACCGAAGGCCGAAATATTTGAGATTTGACAGCCCCCCAAAAAACACTGGTTTCCTGTGTTCTGGAGACTAAACATTGGCTTGGGATTATAACAACAACTTCATTACACTTTCAGTTAAATTTTAATTTACATGACAGGTACATCAAAACTTTGATGACCCCCCCCCCCCCCCCCCCACCCAGGATTAGCTAAAATATTTAATGACCCCCCTATAAAAGCACTTAAATTTGTCCCCCCCCCTCCCATGATTTAGCCAACCCCCAAAGCCACAAATAATGAACATTCCCTTAGCTTGTTACAGACACACACAGACTATTACATACTATAATCATGAAATGCTGGTAACTTGATTTTTCAGTATACACACAAGCCTTTAGGCATGTGTATACAAAGAAAAATCGTCACAAGTGGAATATTTATGGCATACTACGAGAAAACATTCCATATTAACTATTTTATCCCATGCCAATCTAAATAAAGAACTCACAGATTCCAGTTTTCCTTCCAAAATATTGAGATGAGTGTAGGTACAGCACATGGTGGCGTAAAAAACATTGATTCAACCTGTTGGATATTGCCGAATGCGCAACAGATTTCCAGCCTTCTGACTGGCTGTATTTTTCATGGAATGGCCAGTAAACAACTATATCCCTTCTGCCAGATAAATCAGAAATATACAAAGAAGAGCCTCTTAATTGGAGGCTAAACTTGGGCCTATGGACAGGCATCCACATTTAGCTGAGAGGACAAAACCAAGAGAAGACATTTTGAGAAAACAAGAATAAACTACACTTTTCTTCATAGAAGGTAAGACCTGGCTCTTTATGTAATGCTTAGGGTCTTTGAAAAGGTGATACACAGATAGGACATGCTTTGACATAAAGACATGAAGGCCTCCATCTCGATCACGTCAATACTTCGTATCTAGCTTGTTTTGGATATAATAATTGACCCTACGAGAAACAAAATATATCGTTTTAATATTTACATATTCTACTGTTAACTTTACCAAGTACCCATGAAACCTTTGGCGTTTCAAATTATTAAACTTTCAACACATGTAGACGACACGATACCAGAAACGATCGTACCTTAGTCTGAGATCAGCAAGTTTTCCACTTGTTTTTGCTCCTCTACAGAGCAACCATCTTCGCAAGACAGAGCAAGTGCATTCCTCAGACGGTTTTAACAACTTTGCTCCGGGAATATCTTCTTCATTAAGTGTAAATTGTATCTTGGTTTGACTGTCTACGACCTTAACCTCCATGTTGCTTCAGTACAAGAAACGCAAGCGTCCCCAGTAACGATCACAGAATCCTTTGCAACACTAAATTCGCCCCAGTTCCCCGCTCGTTTTTTAAATGGGCAATTGGTTGCCAGTGAAAAATTGGACCATGAAAAAACACTTGTGGTTTTTAACTCTGGGGGAAGATAACATCAATTATAGTATTTTTTAACCAGGCAACATTAACATGTATTTGGCAATATTCTACTGGAGTTACCTTCATAACATATATGTTGAAGATATGACTAATGGTCGAAATGGTGGCAGTAAGAAGGGTGTATGAAACTTTTAGTTTTGATTTCAGCACTTTTACCAAAACCTTAATGAATTGCCATGTTTAGTTATCTTAGTTATGATCGTTATAAATATTGTTCTCCAATTTATTTTCTGATTAGAACTACCGAAATACCAAGACAAATTACATACACCATTCTTGCTGCACGTTCCTCCCTTCAATAGGTAGCTGGGGTCCGGGACTACAAGGCCAGAAATGAAGAGCAAAGGATAAAATTAATCTGACTCCAGTATTTTATCCCTTTTTCCTAAAACTTGAAAACTAAAGAGCAGAGCCCTTGTTTGAAGCAATGATATAGTCCTGAGGATTCTGGTTCTTTTGGTAAAACATGTCATTCTGCACTAGTACTCTAATAGTACAAGTTAGGCCCGGTTCAGACGCCACTCCACTCATGTGCCAAATAAATACCTTTAAATTCGACTTTGGAGCGACGGCTGAGTCAGACGGCGTACTTGATTTAGTTCGGCACATGAGAAGAGCGGTGTATGACTCACTCGCCGCTCCAACGTCGCATTATGGGACAGCCTCTGGTGAATCTAATTAATCTGCCATACCAAATTAAAACTGCCGAACCAAACAGAGTCAGACGCCGCTCTTCTGCCGTACTCAATTCATCTATTTAGTTCGGCACATGAGTGGAGCTGCGTCAGGCCTTAGAAATGCACTACTCAATTTTTGTTTCTGTCTCTTTACAATTCCTTTTCCATCTCTCTTTTTTTTTCTCCCTTCATTACATGTAAAACTTAACTTATTCTTTTAAACTGTAATTAGTATATTTACTTATATAACACTCGGCCCGCCTAGATTAGCTTTAAGCTACCTGCGGACCAGTCAGATTGTAAATTACACTATTAGAATAGAAAAATTAAATGTGTGTAAATACAATGTGTGTATCTACATGTACATCCTTATAGTTCAAAATTTGTAGTACTTTGTTTATAAAAAACATGCTAGTATAAGCATTATAAACACTCAGATTGTTCCAATTTCTTTGCCACTCCATAGTTAGAATCAACATTTTGATAAAAAATACTTTGCTATAATGTGAAGTTTCTAATATTGTCATTTCCAACAGTCACTGAAATGCATGTCTCACAATGTTTGGGCTATATTCTTGCAGGGAGGTGGAAGGATTCTTGGCTTTCTCACCTACAATATTTTTATTATAAAATTCATTCATGTTTCAGCTATAATAATTAACTTAGTTGTGAATTTAGAAAAGTCTGGCAAATATTTGTTGTAGTAAACGTATTATGTATTATGTCCTTTTACCTTTCATTATAGTATACTCTTTGTTGTTGTTGCTTCAGTTCAGTACGCCGAAGGTGACGGTTCACATACATGTAATTCACAGACAAACTCCCAATCATGCTCGTCAAAAATACGTTTAGAAAATCCACTGTACTTCCCCAGCATTGACTTGCAACGTGTTAGGATAGTGCCAGTGGCGAATCACTCGATCAGTATATAAGATCACTTACCGTTGATGACAGTGACACAGCACAACGCAAAAAACACTGATACTTTTCCCCGAAAAACCCAGATGTGGCTTCCTTTCATTCCGACGGTCAAATACAAAAGAACCGTCTTATTTGCCGAACAGAATCAAGCTAACGTGGCATTCCTACCGACGGTCTGCCATGATGCCCTCTTCAAAAACATACATCCCATTCTTTCTAACAAAAATGTCACCTACATTGTGGCCTAAATGCCTTAACAATGCTACAGAAATGATGCCTTACAACTTGGCAACATCTGAAAATAAATATACTGAAAGTCAGATTGTAAAAACGGCCGATGGAGGTGGATTGCGTAGAGCCATTGAAAATTGTGCATTTTTCAACACCAACAAAAGATGGCGGCCAGCGTCTAAGTGCGCAAAGCGTAATGGTCCGTCGTGGGTCTTTGATACCTCATCTGATGTTCAGCACAAACAGTACAACTGGCCATGGAAGTTTTGAATAACTCACGCTAGACCTTTGATGGTCCAGTGGTATATGGCATTTTTGTATAGAAACAAAAAGAAACCCGAAAAAAAACGTCTAAACACTTAACTGACATTCACCACCACCGAAGTAGTAGTATAGGAGGCACCGAATCAAGAATCACCGAATGTTTGGGCCAAGCCTATTGTTTGGGGTCGTCTCTAAAACCAGGAGCGATCGGCCCTGAATACATTCGAAGTTGAATGAAAAAAGTAATAAATATCTCGCAATATCTAAACCCCTTTGTAGCGTACATAGTAAGAACCAACTACTCGTGATAGGCTCTACATCGCTACCCCGAAGCTTCCTTATGTTACACTTTCGGTTGGCCAGGAGGGAGGAGGGAAGAAAGAGGAGGGAGGATGGAGGAGGGAGGAGGGGGGCGGCGGGCGTTGGCGGGCGAGCGTTGGCGGGCGAGCGTTGGCTGGCGTTGTTAATAGTAAAACCTATTATTACTTTGGAGCTTCGGATAAAGTTATCCATGATAGTCCTTTAAACGATAGATAGGTGGCTGTCTTGGTATTCTTTCAGATATGGTAAATATATCTTCGGTCTAGTTTGGAAAATAACCTAAAACAACGATAACGCGTGTCCTATTCTTTACGAATAGAGTGTAGCCTGGGAATGTTAACGTATGCGAAAATGTTGAAATATGAAAATGATAGTTCCATACAATTACTGTATAGCTCCAGAAAGGGTAAATACTTCAAAAGCGCATATCCATTTTTTTTCTGGCGATGGTAAGAAAAATATTGCGATACGAACTGAAGTTTTATCAGACTACTAACTTAGAATAAGAAAAAACATTGACCACAAACTATTTGTTTTCCCCTTCTAATTGTTAGCTTATCCAAGTTAAGCAGCATTTGTCAACAAGAAAAAAATCAATGAAACATAAATTAGTGTAATCTGGTTACACGGTACATTATATCAACCCAAGAACTGATAAATAAGAAAGTTATCAACTGCGCGACTATAAGGAAAACGAACTGTAAATTGGTGTTTTTGAGATTGAGTACACTTTGTTTAATTTATCTGGTGGTGTGTTTTTATTCGTATGGCTCTGTTTCCCAGTCAGTCCAGGACTCAAACATTTCGGCGGGAATCTCCGGCATGGTCTATAAAGATAAAAACACTCTCAAAACCTGTACACAAACAAAACGATTGTGGCCTAAATACAATCCAAAAATATTTACCTCAAAGTTAACTGCTGCTGTTTTTGAGATTGAATAAACTTTGTTCAATTTATCTGGTGGTTTGTTTTTATTCGTATGGTAATTATAGTTCAGTTTTAGAGAAGAATTTGCATCTCAAGAGTTTTCCTCAAAACAATAGGCCCTTCAGTTATCGATAATCCCTAAGAACAATAGCAGAGTTGATCTAATGAACCATACCGGAATTTGTATACAATTATCTTATGAGTTATTAACTGTAAAGGAAAGTAGAGCCTATCACAAGTAGTTGGTTCTTACTATTTACGCTACAAAGGGGTTTAGATATTGCGAGATATTTATTACTTTTTTCATTCAACTTAGAATGTATTCAGGGCCGATCGCTCCTGGTTTTAGAGACGACCCCAAACAATAGGCTTGGCCCAAACATACCCGAATTAATGAGAGCGCCCTAAAATTAGTATTCCGAATTAATGCATACCCCCTAAAAATAGGGCGTACGCCCTAAAAAAATAATTCCTTAATTAATTCAATGGACAATAGAACTGTGACGTACAGTAGGACTGTGACGTCTGTATTCCTTCTCAGTTCCCTCCTCACTAATTATCTATTCCTCCCCAAATTCAATGGACAATAGGATTGTGACGTTGTCGGGGATTAAGTTTTCCGTTTGCTCCGACAATTCTCACAGATTTGTTTCCCTACAAAAACCAAATAACAAACTCCACACATTGTTTTTGTCCGCCATGTTTATTCCTCTCCTCGTGCTCTCCTCTTGCATGTGACTAGTCTCCAGGCCTACCCCTGACTCGAGGGTTAGGAACGCCTGCCTATTTTTCACTTAAACAACAATGTTTGAAACTGAATGGGGAAAGTACTACCGAAATATTCTCCACACACTCCCCCTATTTGATCCAGAAAGGATAAAATATATTTGCGGTTAGAAGTCGGTTGTTTCATCATCTGCAATACGCTGGATCCTCTTTGCAGCGGCTGTCGCAGCTCTCCTTCTTGGCCGGAACTCCCTTGCATCTGGGTTAAGCTGCAATATGTCTTCTTGTTCCAGCACAAGATCACAGGACAACTCCATCGGATAAAGTTGTTGAATTGCTCTTGCCAAGAAGGACTGTCCAGCTCTCAATCTCACCGCTCTGACAACCCCATCTCTTCCCTTGATGAGTTTAACGATGTTCCCAATGTTCCACCTCCCTCTGTTGCGTTCATTGCCCTTGATCAGAACTACGTCTCCAGCTTGAATGGTCACCTCCTTTGTCTTGTGGTTAAGGTTGTGTCTTTCTCGTAATCCCTTTAGGTACTCCCCCGTCCATCTTGACCAAAGCACATCCTTGCACCTACGCACATATCTTGCACGTTTCCTCAAATCTGCATCATCGATTGAACCAGCATCCTCCTCTGGTAGTAGGTTAGGTTCACCAAACATCATGACATTCGGTGTCAGCGTGGGTAACTGGACATCATCCTCTACATACCCGAGTGGACGGTTATTTACAGCCACCTCGACATCCAGCAACACCTTCAAGTTCACTCAATCCGAGTAAAGCGCGGCCCATAGACTTGTGTAGACTTGCTTCACGATCCCCACCATCCTTTCAAACTGGCCTCCCCGCCAAGGGGCTCTGCTCAGGTTAAATTGCCAGCTAATGTTGTGGTGGGCCAGGTAGTTCTGAACCCGCTCATCTTTCATCACTTTCTTCACCCACTTAGCTGCACCTATGAACGATCCTCCATTATCGGTGTAGATCTTCTCTGGTCTGCCTCTTCTTGCTATGAATCGCTTGAAGCTTCTGAGGAAGCCTGCTGTAGTTTGGTCCGGCAGCAACTCAAGATGGATGGCCCTTGTGAGACTACATGCAAACAGTAAGATGTAAGCCTTGACCTCCTTCTTTGGGTTGAGCTTGTAGGCAATCGGCCTAGCATAATCAGTTCCAAAGTCTTGGAATGGTACTGATCCTTTGGTTCGATCAGTTGGCAGGTTTCCGGGTGGCGGGTTTGAGAAAGCTGTGACTTGAAATTTCTTACAGCCGAAGCATCCTCGGATGACCTTCTTTGTCAGCTGTCTTATTCGAGGTATCCAATATTTACGTCTGATGAATGCCATTGTGAGGCCAACTCCCCCATGCAGTGTCAGTAAATGAGCATCCATAACCATCTTCTCGCTGAAAGGTGAGTTTGGTGGCAGATAAATTGGATAACTTCCTTGGATTCTGCCACGGCATTCATACAACCCCTGTTCATTCTTCTGTAGGTTCAGTCTCAGTTGGTCTTCTTTGAACTGATCTGTCTGGCTGTACCTGGTCAGTGCCCTTCTAATCCAAACCTGGATTTGGTCATTTGTCTCAGCAGTTGTCAAGGGTCCTGAGAGACGTTCCAATAGTTCAGACCTGCAGTTGTGAAGGTACCTAGCAACCCATGCAGAAATGCGTATCGTTTTCCAAAACCCATGCTTCTTAAGAACCTCATCCCAGTTGTCATTAGTCTCCACCGTAGTAGCTAGAACTTCCCTCACAAGCTTGGACTCCACCTCTGTTGCTACGCTGGGCTGTGTATGACAATCATCAGGCCAATGATCAGGAGTCAACAGCCATTCTGGTCCCTTCCACCACATCTCAGGCAACTTGTTCACATCCTTTCCTCTACTACCAACGTCGGCTGGGTTTTGATCGGTGCTCACATGCCTCCACTGGATGTAACTCTTAGCTGTTATCTGTCGTACTCGATTTGCGACAAATTGCTTGATGCTACCTCCTCCCCTAATCCAGTGTAGTGCTACAGTACCATCCAACCATCCGTAGACTTGTCTAACCGGATACCCGTGTAGTGCATCCTTAACATTCTCCACAAGGTTGGCCGCCATGTGTGCAGATATAAGTTCCAGCCGTGGAATGGTTAGGCCTTTCTTTGCAAGTCGCGATTTAGCTGCAACTAGTCCAGCGTTGATGCGTTCACTCTTGGTGAACTACAGCATACACTGCAGCTGCTGTCCCTACTCCACTTGTATCTCCAAATGCATGTAGATCGATTGATTCGATACTCTCTCGAAAGGTGGCCAGACTGCGTGGCACTTCTACACTGTCCGGTAGGTTTCTCTCGAATGTCTTCCATTGCCTCAGCATGTTCGGTGGTAGCTCTCCATCCCATGGTAGGTGTTGGTCACAGGTATCTCGATACACAAATTTCCCCAACAATGCTATGGATGAAACTAGTCCTAGGGGATTAAATATCGAAGCAAGAAATCGAAGTATTTCTCTCTTTGATCCACCTGCGGCCTTCATTGGAAAGGTTACTACTCCCATGCTATCATCAGCTTTGTTCCATGCGAGTCCCAACATCTTTGTTTCATCTGCCTTCACTCCTAGCTGCTCTGTTCCTCGTCATTAGAATTACAACTTGCTTCCAGCTCTGGTACATTTGAATGCCACTTGTGTAGCTCAAACGTCGCCTCTCCAAATATTGTTACTACGGTCTCTTTCAGCTTAAGTGTTCCGTCCAAGGTTTCTCCCCCAGTGAGGACGTCATCCACATATAAACCCCTCCTGATCTCCTCTACCTCTCTGGGTACTTGTTCTTGCAATTCTCCAAATGTTGTTCTATTGTTCCCCCCAACAGAAAGGGTGATTGGACTAGGCCAAACGGGACACGAGTGAATCTAAGGACTTCAACATCAGAGGGATCTTTATTCCTGATCCACTGGAACCGCAAAGCATCTCGGTCTTCTTCACGTACGCGCACCTGCAAGAATGCCTGCTTGATATCTCCACACAATGACACCGGCTTAAACCGCATTCTCACAAGAACTCTCCACAACAGGTTCTGTAAGGCCGGTCCTGTTTCTAAGTCAGTCATTTTGTCTCGCTGATGCATCAAACACTATTCGCATTTTCGGCAGACTCTCGTATCACCGGCTTATGAGGTATGTAGAACTCTCTACCCTTAGCTACTTCACTCGCTCTTTCTACTATACCCTTTGCCAGTTGATCCTGGATAACGTCATCATATCTGTCGACCAGCGTAGGTTCCCTGTGCAGCCTCTTCACCAGGCCCGCCAGTCTTCCTAAACTTCCACTTTTGTTGCTCTGTAAAGGACCACAGTTATTCTTCCAAAGTAAACCAGTCTCGTACCAGCCTTCAGAGCTTTGTGTTAGCTGTTACTTGAAATCCTCGTAGACAGATTGTTGGTCTCCAGCTACTCAAGCCCCAACACATCTAGTCTGCACAGCTGCTCCAGATCTGCAGTAGAAGTTCTCGTCAAGTAAACACTGTTCCGGTTCACCTCTGCTCCTGGTGAAAGGATTGTCCAACCAAAAGTTGTCAACTCTGCCACCGGCTCTCCAGGCTGTCCGACTCTTGGCCTCGTTCGCGTCTTGATGCTTGAGTACTCACTTGTACCGAGTACAAGGTGAATGGGAAGCTCGGTCTTATTATCCATAACATCCATAATGACTCCCTCTAGGTGCTGGTGTTGATCAATGATTTCAGCATACCTAGGATTTGGGAGCGACAGTAGGACTGCTCTATCTACCTTGCTTACTGAAATAGCCAGGTGAAAATCTTCCTTCAGACTGGAAAGTTCACACCAAATATTTATATCTTCTGGTTAGTCGAATGCATCATCATATCGATCCGTTTAAACTCCCTTCGAATAGGTTGCTTATCAAGCCTACTTATTAACTCTGCTGAGGCATAAGAACTTCCAGCCCCAGAATCAAGCAATGCCCTGCACTTTATACCATCCACCTTTACCACCACAACAGGGTATATTACTGCACCCTTAACAGTGGCTATCATCATTGGGTTTGGCTGTCGGTTTGAATCTCGGTTTGTCATTACACTTTTGACAGTTGCTCCTACTACGGCAGTCTGAGGCTCTATGCTTTGCCCCAGTACAATTAAAACACAGCTTCTTGGTGCTCAACTGCTTCTTTCTTTCTTCCACACTTGTCACCTTCTCGCAGTCAGTGGATTTATGATCGCCTGCATTGCAATAAACACAAACCCTGGCCGGTTTCCCATCTGGTTGGTTAGTTTGGAATACCCTTTCCCTCCTGGGTGGTCGGTATTGCCCTCGCTCACCACATGCATTATCCGATGCTCGGTCATCTGTTGGCACTGGATTTCTCTCACACCACTTCCGCAAGGCCACAATCATCTGAGGAAATCCCCATTCCTGCCACTCGTCATCAGTCCTAACCAGATCTGCTCTAATCCCTGGCAGCTTATCAAGCGTCAGTCGGACATAACCATTTATCTCCCTGAGTTTGCCCATGGTTTCTAACGATTGTATGTTACTAACCAGTTTGTTATAGAACTCGTGTACCTTCTTTGGCTGAGTACCATGGATGGTCTGAAGAGACATGATATTCTGGACGTGTGCATTTACAACTTCACTAGGCTTTCCATATTTGGATTTCAATAGATGTTTGGCCCGCTCATAACCTTCTGTTGTGAATGGAGGTCCATCAATTGTCATCTTGACTTTAGGAATTAGTAACTCCCTCAGGTAGGAAAATTTGGCCACTTGTCCTATATCCGTCTGGTCAATCCCTGCTTCAAACTGGCTCCAAAATCTTTGCCAATCTAAATGTGTACCTTGAAACTTAGATATCACTAGCTTTGGAAGCTTGGCTTCTTGGTTTCCCTCATTCCCTGATTTCTCACGGATTTCGCCTAACTTCCTATCGTATTGCTGCCTGACTTCTAACTTTGCCTGCTCATGGTGGATTTCTTGTTCATACTGCCTTTGTCTTTTCTGTTCTTCAATCGCTTCTTCTTCGTCCCTAAATGCTCGCTGTGCTCGTTCTCGCTGGTGTTTTATAGCGTCTTTCAATCCTTCCGTGGCTTCTTCATATACTGCTATTCGGCTCTCGATTTCACAACTCCATTTCCTTACGTCATCTGGTTTGTCCCCGGCTTCTATTCTCAGTTCTCGCACTCTCGCTTTCAAGTCATGACTCTCGTCTATTTGGTTTTCGAAATTCTTCAGTTGGCGTTCCATGGCTTTCAACGATTTATTTTCTAGAGTTATCGGTGCGTCATCCTGTGTGAACTTCAACAACAAGCTTACCATCGATTTTCTTTAATGCTTCTTCGACTGTCGCCATCTCGAATTCGCTCGGCTCTCCGTTGATTTTGTAAACTCACTTGTTCTGATTTTTCCTCGCAAAATTCCTAGAACGGTGTCCTGGCAGGGTCGCCACTTTGTCGGGGATTAAGTTTTCCGTTTGCTCCGACAATTCTCACAGATTTGTTTCCCTATAAAAACCAAATAACAAACTCCACACATTGTTTTTGTCCGCCATGTTTATTCCTCTCCTCGTGCTCTCCTCTTACATGTGACTAGTCTCCAGGCCTACCCCTGACTCGAGGGTTAGGAACGCCTGCCTATTTTTTACTTAAACAACAATGTTTGAAACTGAATGGGGAAAGTACTACCGAAATATTCTCCACAACGTTACCCTAATTAATGCATATGTCCTAAAAATTAGCATAGCGCCGTAAAAACATAATTCCTTAATTAATTCAATGGACAATAGGATTGTGACGTCTGTATTCCTCCTCAATTCCCTCCTCACTAATTATCTATTCCTCCTCAAAAAAGGGCTTAATTCGGTGCCTCCTATACTACTCACAGATGAACTGGGGTCCAGTCAAACCCCCACCCCTCCCGCGAACTTTGAAAGTCGATGTACTTGAAACAAATCAAGTAAAATCCTCGACTCCCTGGGGCCACAAAAACTGGTCAATCACCCATAATTTGAGATTGTTGTAGTAATTTATTTGTGGGAAACTGCTACAGCTTGTAAATAATATAAGAAATCGGGTAGAACTGTGTGCATGTAGATGCATCTGCAAACAGGCCAAAAATAACAGCTCCTATTTATGAATATCTTAACCTCATGATCATGCCTTGTTGGTAATAATTTGTAGAACATTAAAGCAGACAGGTGAAACTGAAGAATGCTGATTCCAATGAGAGTGTTTGGGCCTGTTCCGGCCCAACTGAACTGTTTTCGTTTGACATTGTGCGCGGGCTGCCTGTGGCCGAAAGTCACGTGACTTACGGCATATGGTCTGAGATTCTTGAATGCATGCATTACAGAGCCAGTTTGGGCTACCCTTTTGTTATCTCTTTTGTTCTACCATTGTCTCGCCCAGCCGCGCATAATTGTAAGTTAAGACGTTCATTTACTCCAGGAGTCAGTTTTGGGCACAATTTCAGTTTGTAATTCATTGAATTTATGTCTTTGTTTATTCGTTCTAGTTTTCACCGTACGCTTGTAATCCGCTGTTGTTGTTATCAAGATAAAGGAGTGAAATTTATAGTGCGACGAGTTGAAATATCTGTGCCCTGGTTGGGGCCCCATAGAGAGAAAGGCGAGGAACTATTATGCAGCTAGAGTCCAATGTTATTGAAACATCCAAAAACAAAAGTTAAAGTCAATATTATTACAAATCAATTATAGTAGTTTCAGTTGGACTATTTGTGAATCAGACTAAATTTTTATACTGCAAATGACATTTCTCTCAATCCAAGTAATGAAAAGTATATTTAATAAATCCAATTTTATTATGTATGTTCTCAGTCTTTAATTTCTCTGTTTTCATGTTTGTCATATGTACCCCACATAACACCATATCAGTTGTCATATGTTTTGAACATATGACCAATTCAGTTATATGCTTTCAAAACATATGAAATTGACAAAATCATATATTACAAACATATGACATTTGCGAGCCTTTGTTTTCATGTTTGTCATATGTGTCAGACATATATGTTTGTCATATGTTTTCGTTTGTGCCTTTTGGCATATGAAATTATTTGCACTTCATAAAATGATCTACACTTGAGAAAATTATTTAAATTTGAGTAAATTATTTAAGTACAGTTGAGAAAATTATATAACCTTGAGACAATTATTTACACTTGAAAAATTATTTACATTTGAGGAAAATTATTTACACTTAACAAAACTCTTTATACTTGAAAAAACGTGTCTACACTTACTTTACAAAATTATTTACACATGAGAAAAATTAGATACAGTCTTGAAAAAACGTATTTAGGCTTGAGTAAAGTATTTATACTCTAGGGAATTATTTACACTTCAAAAACTAGTTACACTTGAGAAAATATATTTGCACTTGAGAATATTATATACACTAGACCAAACTATTTATATTTGAGAAAAAGTGTTTATTCTTACTTGAGAACATCATTTGCACTTGAAAAAAATATTTACACTTGAGAAAATGACTTACACTTGAAAAAAGTGTTTACATTTGAGGACAATTATTTACACAAGACAAAACTATTTACACAAGACAAAACTATTTACACAAGACAAAACTATTTACACAAGACAAAACTATTTACTATTTACCCTGTCTTAAATTTGCACTTCATCAAATTATTTACACTTGAGAAAAGTATTTAATTACAGTTGAGAAAATTATTTATACTTGAGAAAATTAATTACAGCTGAGAACATTATTTACACTTACCAAACTATTTACATTTGGCAAAACTATTTATACTGCCTAAAATTATTTGCACTTCATAAAATTATTTACACTTGAGAAAGTTAATTACAGCTGAGAAAATTATTTACACCATCAAATTATTTACCCTTCAGAAAATTATTTCCATCTCATAAAATTATTGACACTTGAGAAAACATATTTACACTTGATTTAGGTTAGAAAGGAAAATTATTTGCACTTAACAAAACTGTATATACTTAAGAAAACGTGTTTACACTTACTTGTGAAAATTATTTACACTTGACAAAAAATAAATAGTCTTGACAAAAAGGGATTACACTTGAGAAAATTATTTATACTCCAATGAATTATTTACACTTCAAAAACTATTTACACTTGAGAACAAATATTTATACTTGAGAATAATTAGTTAGTGGGGGAGGGGGTCGCACTTGAGCAAAGTTTTCAACTTTGCCAGAAAATTAACAGCAAATATTTTGCAACCATCAAAGCGAATCCAAACATCTTTGACGCGCCGTAGGGTCGCACTAGCGGTATAAGACCGAGTATATTAGTACGTTCTGACAGTGACAACAAACAGACGGGATTATACTTTATCCGTAACATGAGCCAATTTGTCGTAAACAAAGCGCAACCATGCGGCCTGTCGAAGCACTAGCTGTAACTTTAAAGCGTGTTCTTATTTCTCTTTGTGCAACTTAAAATTCAGCAGGTATTAATTTTTCGCATATTGTATGAAAGATGGAACAATGAACTGTTGTTCTTGACTGCTGTTCTTATGAGGCGGACAAGGCGACGTCAAAGGAGGATTCATTGTGCGCCATATGCCGGCGAAAACGTGACAGACTCCCGTGGTTTAGGCTCTTTCGCAATTTCTCGAGGTCTGGGATTCTTTCAGTTGACAAGTGCTGACACTTCAGAAGCGATTCTTATTGTTCAGCTCTATTTTTTTCTCAAAATACCTGCCCCACCTATACACTTCGGGTTTTTTTAAGTTTTGGTCAATCCGCAAAGTTTTTGCAGATCGAAAATTCAAGGGTCGCACACAGAACGACATGTGTTGATAGATCATATTGGAAATGCAAACAGAAACTCAAGCAACTTTTCTAAGTGCGACCCCTGCCTTGCACTAGACAAAACTATTTATACTTGAGAAAGTGTTTATACTTACTTGAGAAAATCATTTGCACTTGAAACAAATATTTACACTTGAGGAAGTTATTTACACTTGAGAAAACTAATTACAGCTTAGAAAAGTATTTATACTTGAGAAAATTATTTGCACTTGAGAAAATTAAATACAGCTGAGAAAATTATATATACTTGCCAAAACTATTTACATTTGGCAAAACTATTTACACTGCCTAACATTATTTGCACTTCATAAAATCATTTACACTTCATGAGAAAGTTATTTACAGTTAAGAAAATGATTTGCACTAGAGATTTTTTTTTTTAAATTTTAGAAAATTATTTAATCACAGCTGAGAAAATTATTTACGCTAGAGAAAAAATATTTCAACTTGAGTAAATTATTTAAACACAAGAAAAGTATTTACACTTCAGAAAATTAATGATACGAGAACATTATTCACACTTGAGAAAAAATATTTACACATATTTACACTTGAGAATATAATTTACACTTGACGTAAGTACAGTAAGTACTTACAGTAAGTATAAACTATTTATACTTGAGAAAAAATGTTTATACTTACTTGAGAAAATCATTTGCACGTGAAGAAAATATATTTATACTTGAGAAAATGATTTACACTTGATACAAAAGTTGTTATACTTGACAAAATTATTTACACTTGAGAAAACTAATTGGACTTGAGAGAAAGTATTTACACTTCACAAACAGTATTTACACTGAAGAAAATTATTTTAACTTGAGAACAAGTATTTACACTTAAGGAAAATATTTACACTTGAGAAAATTATTTACACTCGAGAAAAGTATTTACACTTCAGAACATTATTGACACTTGAGAAAACATATTTACACTAGGCTTGATTTAGGTTAGAAAGGCAAATAATTAATTTGTATTGAAACTCTGCTTTCATTTCCACCCCCCCTGTTACCCGCTATATGTCTCGGAGTTTTCAAGTGCTTTGCGTGCCCGCGGCTTCGGGTGGGGCTGTCACAAAGTGTGACGTGTGGCGGTTGTCTGTTCCCACCTTTGTTGAATGACATTTATCTCTCAACACCTCATTGAGATAAACGGATTAGTGATTATCGCGATACTTGATTAAATAATGGCCAAATTAATCCCAAGCTGGGTGGTGTCGCGTAGTTGATGTCTTCATTCACCAAACTGAGCTTGACGCTGGCATACAAAGCACATTTCACACATCGAGGCTATGATTACACAGTAGCTTTTCTGGCCGCAACATAAAACCACCAATTATGAGGCACGAATAATTAGTATTTATGTTGAGACAAGAAAAGGTTATTCATAAAACTGGGCTGGTTCAATGGCAATAGGATACTGTTACAGAGTATCAGATTCCTATCTTGATTATAAATATGCAGATCTCTCAGTAGAAGTCCTCTCCTAACTGGTAGCCGTCATAGCGAGAACATCTCAGTATTTCTAAAGTTAAAATCTCTCCCCCAGCCCAGTCTTACCTCCTTAAGAGTGACCTTCTCTTTATCTCAAAGTTTGTTCGGTTGTATGATGTTTGTCTGTTCCCACCTTTGTTGAATGACATTTATCTCTCAACACCTCATTGAGATAAACGGATTGGTGGCAAATTGGTCGCAAATTAATCCCAAGCTGGGTGGTGTCGCGTAGTTGATGACTTCATTCACCAAACTGAGCTTGACGCCGGCATACAAAGCACATTTCACACATCGAGGCTGTGATTACACAGTAGTTTTTGTGGGCGCAACATAAATATATTATTTACGTTCTTTGGCTTTATATGTACCTACGGCAACAACTACCAACTGATCTTAAACATCTACCCAATTTTAATTTTTCCAAAAAGGCTAAACAGTTCCTTTTAGATAAACAAAATTCATAAGCTCCACCTTTCAAAGCTTAAACGATATCTACAACTTCTTCTAAAAAAATTCTAATTTCTGATAAATGGTTGCTATTGCATTGAAATACTTGATGTTTGTGTGTATTTTATAGTATTTGTTTGTTTGTATTTTATAGTAAATATAGTTTTTCTTTTGATGTCTGCATATAATCATTAACTTTGGCTGGCTAGTGTCTAACTCGAAAACCTTACGGTTAATTTAGATGCTAGACATTTCCTCTATTATATATTTAGCCTATTTACAACTTTTTTTCCCTACCACTTTTTCTAAACTCTAAATATAATTTTCCTGTTAACTTTGTAAATAACTGTGAAGTGTGAATAAAGTATTGTATTGTATTATTGTATTATAGATAACGAAAATTTGGGGATGTCTATCCAATCTGTATCTGCCTGACTAAATATACCCTTATAGGAACCATCTCATTTATAGACGATTTATGAGTAGATTCTCTTTCATTTGATATGTTGAAAATTCCCATTGACTATTTATTTTGATTATACTATTATGGAATTGTTGCATTATTGTTTCTATCAAATGTGTAGTTTAATCCATCATATTCCAGGGCAATAATATAGGACTGTCGAGGATTAGAACCGGTGTTGATCCAAATCGTAGAACTAGTAGCAAAATTTATATTAACCTCATAGACCTTATCAATGTTATTACCTGTGGTTTTAGATAATGTCGTAAATCGAATTGGCTCAAATGCTTGATTGGAGTAGGAAACAACATCTGGTATAGTTTCAGAATGTAGGTAGACTGTGTTGGATTGCAGCGTGTCCCTGACACTGATTGTAAGAGTATTGCAGAATGATGCAGAACTCGACACGTATAACATTGCATCTAACTCATAAACCATAGCTATAGTAATTCGTACGATGAATTGAGCTACGGGCACTGCATCATTTGCAGGTCGTTGTATGTATATATTCTGGCCTACAATTTTACCATGGATTTGGAGGGATTTTATTGGAATAAGCTCTTGCACTCTTTGTTTGATAAGGTATTCATTATCGTCGTATACTGCTAGGTTTATAAATGTGTTCGTATATAACACTTTTTTAACGTAAATATTTATAATTATATTAAATGAATGATTATGGCTCAATGTGAATGATAATTTACCTGTGTTAATGGTTGTTTGTATACTTAATTCTCTAAAAGCAGTGTTTGTAGATGGTATTCTCCCACTTTTTCTGTATTTGATATGAATGCTAAATTCTGCTCAATGGATAAAGATCCTAACGTGATATTGCTACTTGAATAAGCTTCAATCTTAACTGTATAGGATTCACTGCTTTTTAATCCCAAATTATAGTCATTATTGTTAATAGGTAACGTCATGACTATTTTTCTGTCGAATTAGGTGGAAACGTCTCAATGATTCGAAATCCCCGATGTTCTGGAATGATACTTTTCATCGAAATAAGCATCTTTTACTATTAAGAATGAGCTTACGTTAATAGATGTGGACCAGTTACTTCTTCATTAAAAATTTAAAAAAATCCGCAGTTAAACGTTTGACTGCCGAACATAACGCCTGTTCCTGTATCTCCTTTATCGCCCTTTACTTTCAATGAATTAAGCTGTTGTTGAGTGAAATCACTATATCTAAATGGATCTCCTTTAGCACCCTTTACTTTCAATGAATTAAGCTGTGCTTGAGTGAAATCACTATATCTAAATGGATCTCCTTTATCGCTCTTCACTTTCAATGAGTTTAGTTGTTGTTGAGTGAAATCATTGTATTTAAATGGTTCCCTTTCAATCCCCGTTCTCCTTGTAAGCACGAACCTTTTGTGTTTTGTTCTTTATTATCTAAATCATTAAGTATTCCCATTGATTATATATTAATAAACTACATTAAATCGTTAAACATTCCCATAAAAAAATCGTTTAAATCGCTTCATTGGTTTATCGACGTATAGAAATGAGTATGGTCGACTAGTAGCACTTCTATATTGCTCTTTGCTAACCCCCAATTCTCTAGATATACTACCTACCTCGTTAGCACTTGGAAACTCGAACACGCAGTAATGTGAACAGTTCAACCGTATGATTTTTGGTACCTTATAGTAGGATTGACTCAAGTAAATAACACTGCAGTTCTTGTGTCTACCTTGAATAAAGTAGTTGATAATAGGTTGCTGATTTTTTTCACAAACTTAGTCGTCGAAAATAACTAGTTTTTGAATATCACAGTCAAGATCACTGATAGGAAAAATATCGTCGTTACTATATTCCATAACATCGTATCCCACTTGTTTACTTATAGTGTTGAATTCTTTAATCAAATCTTGATACTTTCCTTGTTCTAGGTTTTTTGGATATCAGTATACTTTATCACAATTTAATGTTCAAATTTCGTGCATTGTACAAAATCCAAGCATGTGATTGGCTAATGAGCGTGCATTATTGGTGACCACAGCACTCGACCCAGACCCTCTCTTACCTAAAGAAAGGGAGATCTAGTCCTTCGCTTAGTTACGTGTTTGGACGGCTTGGGAAACCTTATTACAATCGCCTATTTAACAGTGAAAATGCAGACAATTACTAGAAAGGTAACGGCAGGATTGAACTCTGTTGCATGTGTGACAGAAGATATATATTTTGAGGCGAAAATTTGCATAATCGCTTGTTGGAAATGGCTCATTTGCGAGTGCTGGAAGTACAACTTTACAAGTCAACATGTGTACGAGTGAACAAAAGTTTCTACAACACTCTAGACTAGTAGTCTTACTGAAGAAATGGATTTTATTTCCGAGACCTTACTCTGTCAATAAGAGGAGAAAATTAAGCGAGAATTCAGTGGATGGTTCGAAAATCCAGGATTTTTGATTTGGAAAATGTTTGCATCGGAGCCGAGAACATGGCCGGAGCGCCGGTTCAAGTCAAGATTTCAATTCACTGCCCCACTGGAATCTGCAGGTTAGTTATTTTCGAATGAAAGAAACTATTAAAGAAAGCAGACTATCTAGGAGTTAAGCCGGCTAAATAATTGATATTTGAATACATGGCTACAAGAGAAACGTTTTCGAGTTAAATGTACAATCATACTATTCGCCTCACATTATGTTTTGAGTCAAACATTTGCATAATCGTTCGTTAGAAATGGCTGATTTGCAAGCGCTGGAAGTACAACAACTAACAAGTCAACATGTGTCCGAGTAAACGAATGTTTCTACAACACTCTAGCAGTCATACTGAAGAAATGGATTTTATTTCCGGCGAGACCTTACTCTGTCAATAAGAGGAGACAATTAAGCGGCAATTCAGTGGAAGGTTCGAAAACCTAGGATTTTTTAATTGGAAAATGTTTGCATCAGAGCCGAGCACCTGGAGGCCGGTTTCAAGATTTCAATTCACTGGAATCTGCAGGTTAGTTATTTTCGAATGAAAGAAACTATTAAAGAAAGCAGACTATCTAGGAGTTAAGCCGGCTAAATAATTGATATTTGAATACATGGCTCCAAGAGAAACGTTTTCGAGTTAAATGTACAAACATACTCGCAAGGCGTCAACTAAACTGACCGAACGCCAAATTAAATTATTCTTTGCAAAGTTATCTACTTCTGTTTTTATTCATTGTCTATTGAAATGACATTTCTTTGTGGAGATATTTACCGTAAAATGATTTAATTCATGCGAAATATTTGACTTCTTTATGAAATTGTTATTGACTGACTGATTTCAATTGAAATTCACGGCTGACAGTGCACTCAGTTTGAATATTAAAAGGGTTAGAGACTTTATGTTTGTGCTTTATCGGCAACATACAGTCACTTGCTGACTGTACGATGAACTCAAAATTTCTTCATACTGCATTCGGCCTTCGGCCTCATGCAGTATTCATTATGTTTTCGTTCATCGTACAGTCAGCGCGTGCCTGTATTTGACGATAAAGCACTCACAAGCAGTCTCTAACCCTTACACACTAGCGGTTGCCGAAGCACGTGAACAAAAATATTCGTCTTGCCAGAATTCGAAGATCCGCATATCAACAATCTAAAATTACTTTTCGGCATGAAATCATACAACTGAACATAGTTCGTAACGGCGTCCTCTCTATTATCGTAATTTGGAATTGCCATCTTATATATATTAAATATACTATTTAATGCTACGAATCTCAGTAATTCCTTATACTATATATGCTGTAAAATGTTTTTTTTAAATTTAGATAAATTAAGATAAGTATAGATAAGTTGTGTAACGTATATATATATAATGGATATAGCTAAGTTTAAGAAGCATGCAC
Source organism: Actinernus sp. WN-2022 (assembly GCA_030867875.1). Classification (NCBI taxonomy): domain Eukaryota; kingdom Metazoa; phylum Cnidaria; class Anthozoa; order Actiniaria; family Actinernidae; genus Actinernus; species Actinernus sp. WN-2022. The sequence goes on from JAOWCC010000237.1 coordinate 6,931,417, forward strand.
TTTCTAAAATCGAGGCTGGAAAGATGATTGATATTGTACGTAAAACCATCAAAGATGAAGGAATTACTAAGCAGGATAAGTATGAAAGACAACATAGGGCCCTTAAGGGTGCGTTTACCAATTTCGTCGCTAAGCAGCGACGTTGCTATGAAGGGTCGGCACGCGCGCGCGCTCATGCAATGGCGGGAAAAACTTATTTCCGGTTTAGTGAAAAAGCAACGCGCGCGCTTTGCAAGCTCCACTCCTTCAGTTTTGTTTACATTTCGTAAAAGTTACAATGAAGTTGTTTTTGCTACTTGAACCCGGTTTTTTTTTACTTTCCATGCTTCAAGTTTACTTAATATAATGCCGAAAAAGAGCGAGAAAACCATTCGAGCTTGCGGAGGGTCGCTGGACGAAGGAAAATTTCGATATCAGTAACGTGGAATTCGGGTGTCAAGTGCAAACTAATTTTCGTTCGGATTTCGACAAAGAAAGTTTGGAAAGTGCTCTGAAAGAGCTTGTTGATAACGAGGGGAGTCAGAATGTACTTACAAGTGAGCAACTACACGTGAGAGGAGTCTTCGAAGAGTTTGGTTTTGAGCCACTTTCACAAGAAAGTAGCGAAGAAAAATACAGTGCCAACGAAAGAGAAATCAACTCCATTTTTACGGCGGCTCGTCACGATACTAGGGACTTGACTGGAAGTAATCGGTTAATAATGACCAAAACTTTTCATATATTCTGATACCAGAGTGTTCTGATACCCTGGACACTATTTCTAACTATAAAGAAGCAAAGACCGATACAACGTAGAACGTAGATTGTCGTTCACGGTTGCTTGCTTGAACAATTCGTCAACTATTTCTAAGGCCGGAAATGTATGTGAAAAATGCGAAAGTTAAATATAAATACGGAAACGAACGATGGCAAGTTCCTATTAACTTGCGACCATTCCTTTAGGGCGAACAAAGCCTAAGGCCCACTTGCCGAATTTTGTAATTATTTCTTTATTGATCAATGGAGAATATTATAAGGATTACGAATATGTGCGAATGATATTACATATTATAGCAAGATATTCCTCTAGAATTGACATATTTTTGATTGCTATAGGATAGAAAACTGAGTCAGATTTTGATGTAAGCTTACCGTAAGTTGAATCGGGTTGTTTCTCCTCGACGCGACGTAAAGTATAAAAGTGAGTGACTTTATTTTAGTGTCAATGTATTATAATTTAGCTTTGCAGCTAATTGGGGACACGTCACTAGTCCTACGATTTTTATACGTCCTTATCCGAGAAGACGTGAAGGTCTAACCGTTTACTGTATTATGTAAAGGCAACACCTTCTACTCAGTTATTTTAAGACCCTGAGTGTTGGTCCGGCCGGGGTTTGAACCTGCAACCTCCCTCTCGACATACCGGCGCTTATTACAACCGGAAGGCGGTTAGACATGTGACTGATTATGGTGCAAATCGACTTCTTTTCGTGAATAAACCACTGGAATTAGATGTCTGATAATGCAGCTCTGTTTCAATTTCACTGATTTCATTTTCTTGTCCAATGCCTTTAGCTTTGCCCTCGCAAATTCCATCGGTACACGAGAATCCATGTATGTAAAGATAATTGCTTTGTAACCACCCAAACGCGGCCGCGCCCCGTGGACCGCCCCGTGAAACAAAGAAAAGTCAATCCTTTTTCACATAAAAATTGTCCTGAAGTCGCATTGCACAGAGCCAAGCATGCGTTTAGCAAAAAAAAAAAAAACACGGAAGTTATGACTATCTTACTGTTAAAATTCACGGGAAAAAATTCTAAAACGATCAATTTTCGGTATATCGTAAAACGCATGCTACACCTTTTGTGCCTAACCCAGACCAATGATATATGCAAATATGAAAGCACTATCCCAAAGCAATCATGAGTTGATTGAATTTTTCTGCCTTAATGACGTAATAATGACGTCATACAATGACGTCATCAAAATAAAAATGTCCGTCTCCCAGGAGTTCCCGAGTGATTTATTAATTATTTTACTCAAATTGTTGGCGTTTTATGGCGTTTTAAATTCTACTTAGCAACGGCCCAAAACAATTGGTAAACGCACCCTTAAGGGCAACTCGTGGATGGTCAATGAGCTATTTTGGTATATACTAAAAATCGTGTGACCGATGACGTCATCGTTACGTCATCACCACTAAGTGATTTGTGGGGACCCAATACCATGCCTGTCTAAGTTTGAACTGTATGGCATTGGAAATTAGGGAGATATGGGCATGTACTTAAAACACGTAATCGATGACGTCATCGTTACGTTATCGCCACTAAGCAGGAGCCACTGCCATGTCTGTCTAGGTTTGAACTGTCTGCCATTAGATATGAGGGAGATATGGGCATTTACTTAAAATCACGTGACCGAAGACGTCATCGTTACGTCATTTCCACTAAGTGATTGATAGGGACCCACTACCATGTCTGTCCAGGTTTGGAGTGGTACCGGTATATATACTCAACCAAAGCGACATGCTTACAATTCGAAAGGTGAATATGGTAATTTGAAGATCGATATACCAAAGCTAGTTAGTCAACTGAAATTAGAAGCCTATGATAAAGATGGTTTAAGAGTGTATAGTAAAAGGATCAACTTTGACACATTAGATCTACTTACGAAGCGATATAAAAAGAAGCATTACAGTGATTTATCAAAACTGGTATTCAATTATCTCAACGAGTTAAAGGGGCTGTGTCACGGTAAGACTTTATAATCGTTTTCCCGGGCTGGAAAGAGCTATTTCTACCGATTTTGATATGAACTAACGAACCTCAAGGCCATGTGGGATGCTTAAAATGAAAGCAAATATGCAAAATTGACTAACAGACAGTGTATATAAACAGTCTCCAGGGAAAATATTGAAAATCCTTTCAATCAAGCATTGAGGGAGGGACGTTTAACTGATTGTATCCAATTAACATCCACTAAACGAGCGATTACTCGATACATCCGCAGTACCATGAACACCGAAAGAACAAGCACAAACATGCATCAAGAAAAGAAAGGAAGGCAAAATCAGAGAGCTCACTTTATACTTCAATTAAAATACTTATTCTTTACTTCATTAACATATTGGTATCCATAACGTGGAGAAAATATAAACTTACAAGGATCCTATTAAACATTTTTCACTTAATAGAATCGAGTATCTACGTAAATCACTACTAAAACTCATGTTTTACCCCCCAATTGCAAGTTTACCAGACTGGTTTAATCATGGCACGATAAAGACACAATGAAAATAGGCGTTTTGACCCATGAACAAAATAAAACTAGGGTTTTCCTCTTATTAGAAAGTGGGTGTGGATTTTGGCCATGACAGCACCAGTTAGCAGCTGAGGTCAGTTATCCGCAATGTATCTTCTTCGCCTCGCCACCATGTTTCGCTCGCCAGTCATGGAAGGGTCTTATAAGGACGCTGCTACTGCTCTTAGCCTTTTGAAGTTGGAGAAGTCTTCTGTCTTCAGAAAGTCTTCTTGCTTCAAATGGAAATTCAGTTTGAAGCTCTTGCGCCTAATCTTCTATCGACCTTCTATCTGCGTTTTCCTCTAATATTGGCCACTCTTCTTGCTTCAACTGCAGGATTGGCGAGCCATTGAACCAGACGTTATCTTGCTTAAGTATCTCTTATAGTGCTACTCCTCTGGAAGTTAGGTAAGCTGGATTATATTCCCCTGCAATGTGACGCCACTGCTGTACCTCTGTAAGTTCCTGGTTATTGGACACTCTGTTAGCTACAAACGGTTTTAGATCTCGACTTTCTGACTTTATCCAAGCTAATGCAACTGAACTATCTGTCCAGACTGACGTGGCGTTGATCTCTTCCATGTTCATCTGCTTCTGAACGAACTTAGTCAGCTTTGCTGCTATCAAGCACGCTTGAAGCTCCAATCTTGGGATCGTCTGAGCTTTAAGCGGGGCGACTTGTGTCTTGCAAATCAATAGTGAAACCTTTATTTCTTCTTTCGTTATGCCTCTCAGGTACACTGCAGCCGCCATGGCTTTCTCTGACGCATCAGAGAACGCGTGGAACTCCAAACTTCTTTCGCTAGCTATCTCAGCCTGTACATAGCGTGGTATGTGTAGTTCTTTCAATGATTCCCATGCCACGCTGCCATGCCGTCTTGTCTTCATCTGTCAGCAACTCATCCCAGTCTTGGCCTCTTCTCCACAGATCTTGCATCAAAATCTTGCCTGTAACCAGGAAGGGAGACAAGATTCCCAGCGGGTCAAATAGCTCAGCAAATGATTAGAACACCTGTTTTCGGCCAGACAATGTTCATCTCTTTAGGCTTAAAAGATATACAATCAGTGTTTGGGTCCCAGTTCATACCTAGTACCCTTTGTCATTGCAGTCCGAATTAAAGAGGTTCATCCTTCACTCGATCGGGAACACCGCTTAGTGCTGACGTTTTATTGCTTATCCAGTTGCGCATCCTGAATCCACCTTCGTCAGGTACCTCACAGACATCTTGTACGACCTTCTTCCTCTTCGTGCTCCGTCTGGAACTATGGATCAGGTCATCTATGTACAAATCCCTGCTCATCGCATCCACCGCTTCAGGTCTTTCCTCTCCGTGGTCCTTGAGTACTCTCTTGATAGAGTAATTTGCAAGGAATGGTGAAGGCTTGTCTCCAAAGATCACACAGTTAAACTGGTATATAGCAGGCACTTCGTCTTCTTTCTCCCTCAATAGAAATCGGTGATATTTGCGATCTTTAGAATCAAGCATGATTCTCAGAAACATTTTCGAAATGTCTCCCACCATAGCAATCTTGAATTTTCGAAATCTCAGCAGTATTTCTGTTGTCATTGAAAAGGCAGGGCCCTTTCTCGAATATGTAATTCAGTGATACGCCCTTATCCTTGGCAGCTGAGTCAAATACGATACCCACTTTCGTGTTCTTGCTCTCACACACAACTGGGTGGTGTGGTAAATACCAGCGTTTGGCCTGCGGTCTAGTCTCTAACTTCTTTGCAAATTCTTCCTCAATGTACTCTCTGATTGCCTTACAGTACTTTTCGTTTAGCTCTGAGTCTCTTCGAAACTTGCTCTCAGTAGACTTCAACCTCTACAGCGCCATTTCCACGGAAGTTGGACCTGATAGAGATTATCTACTTGACAAGTGTTCTCTTCAGCCTGCTTGAATACTTCCTTCTCCCTTCTGTTCATGACAATATCTCCGTTATCTTCTGGGATGTTCTCACCAAAACTGGTGGAGACTAAATTAAACCCTATATCCGGTGATTCTGTTGTTAGTTTGATTATTGTTCAAAACACCGACTCCACTAAACTTCCTGAAAGCTCGTTTGTCCTTAGTGTCACAGTTAGTTTCTTTGATCTCCGCCTTTTCTCTGATTTGCACTCGCTTCGGAGCCACTCGCAAAATAGGCTTAGATCCGTACCTATTTCTCTTTCGTCTCTATATTTCGTCCAGGTACTTACCCTCTCCGCAGACAATTTAGCCAGCACGATTTTCATCCAAGGAGGATATCAAACCAGAATTCCGTAGGCTTTTATACCTACTCAAATGTCACACAACACCAAGAATTTGAATGTACTCTTAATGTACTCACGATTATTTGCATCTCAAGTGACGTTAAATTTCGCGCGAAACGGCTAAGAGTGAGAGAAGAAAGTTACGAAACATGGCGATTACTGGGAAACTCGCAGCCTCTGTCGCTCTATTTAAACTTAGTTGTATGTTTGTTTCAGTTTTAGGAATATGTAGCGAGGAAAATAACGCCACCAAGAGGCGTTACGTCGAATCTGGTACTACAACACATAATCCGGAAAGACAAAATGTCATGGTCCAGCCACGGAGTTACGTCGCTGAATTCGTCACAAACTGCCAAGGCGTGCTTGTTTTTTTGTTTCGGTGGCGTGGTAAGCCCACTAGCAGACTGTATTACCTCAAACTCCAGGATACAGGCGACGTCTTGATCGTTTTCTAGCTGAAATGTAAGCGACAAGTACATATAAAAGGGTGATCTCGAACGAACTTCTATTAATTTCAGTTACAAACAAACCTTCTTGTTGACTTAGGCCTTAGCTGCGCTAAAATACAAAACAGAAGGATTGAAACTTACGATAAATGGACAGCAACTGGAAACTTCGAGTAGAGCTGGGCTATAAATATCTTCGAGTTTAGCTTTTGTGTCTTCCTCGCAGAGAATTAGGAACGCACCTCATCTCATCTCATATCTATTAATCCATTTATTCATAAAGACTGTACAGGATGTTACAAAAACGTCAAATGGCCATAGTGTCGGAAAAAAGAAATATATACATTTAACAATAAATATAACGTATCTAAGTAAATACGATGATCAACAATAACAATAAACAGAAACGAAGACCTAATTACACGCTTCAAGCATTGTGCTATTTAACTGGCTAGTGGAGAAAATAGATTTGTAATATAGCAGGAAGTGCCTCTCTCTGGAATATATCTACTGAAGCTGCATTGGAATAACTCGCGGAAAAAAGAAAACTTATACGCATTTATGTTAGCTGGAATATGCCGAAATTTATAAGAATGATTCGAGCGTGTTCTATTATCAGCAACTTGAACAGTGTCAGGAAGGCCTAGGAAACAAATGTTATGGACAGTTTTATACATCATAGTGGCAGTATTTATGTATCTACGGCATTTGAAAGTGCTCCAACCGACAGATTGGCGCATTGCAGTAACACTTGAATATCTAGAGTAATCATTGCACACAAAGCGTAAGGCATTTCTCTGAACTTCCTATAAAGATATTACACTATGTTTCTCGTAAGTATTCCACGCTGTTGTTGCGTACTCGACTTGGGGTCTTACTAACGAATAATATGCCTGATGTTTGACTGGCGTGCTACATTGTGATAAGTTTCTACGTAAGAGGCCTAGTATTTTCATGGCCTTTCCCTTAACATATTTAACATGGATGTCCCATTGCATATCACCTTGTATGAAGACGTCATTTGGGATCATCCAGGTGCCTCACGTTATGTGGTCCTAACGCCTCCAGTATAAGTAGGTTAGCTTGCAAATCATCATAGAATTTGTTTATAATTATTGTCAAATGAGCAATTTCCCAGTTCGACCGGCTTTTTCGCTCGTCGCCGTTCTTTTGCTATTTCCATAGCGTTTCTGTGTCTTTTCCGCTTTTTTGGCCGCGCGAGAATAGGGCGAGCGCAAAAAAATGGAGGGAGGGGAGAGGGGAGGAGGGAAAAAGGAAACGCTTCCAGACAGACCCTGTTATTCTGAAAACCCAGTTCGCCACTGGTTTCTGATTGGCGCGGCTCGAGTTCTTTGATTGACATTCCATAAATCACATTTTGACACGTACGCGTGCAAGGCTACAATCAACTCCATTTGAGCGCTAAAAATGTACAAATGCCGACGAATCTTGGAGGAAGTATCGGGCCCTCAATTTCGGGAATTTCCTATCCGAGCGAGGATTTAGTCGTCTTTTACGGGATGAGTAAAGGGAAATTTGATTGCAGTTCTTCCAACTGGTTTTATAAAAAAAAGTATTATTTTTCAGTTACTAGCATCGATGAAGAATGCCTCGTTATTTGCATGTCCTCGTTCAGTACATTTAATATATTCAAAACCAAATCCTGGAGGCCTCTTCAATGGAAAATATATAAACAAATACCGTGAACAAAATCCTGCAAAAAATACGCTGGATCCGAAGTGTGGACCTATATAGCCAAAAGATAAACGATAAGACTGAAAAGTCCGAAGACTACAGCAAAGCTGATATACAGCGTATTAATATTCTAACACAAATAAGCACTACGGTTTAGCTAATCTAGTCCGAGCGCTTGTCCTGTTCGGTCTGCAGCTATACACAGCTGTTTCGTTCTTATTAGAAATCGTTCTTATTAGAACGAGTAAGAACTTATAAGAATGAAACAGCTGTATATGGCTTCAATCTTGTCCGATCGGTCTAGCTAAGGGAAGCGTCACATATTGATTTTTCCACGAGAAACGTCCAGTGAAGTTTCTCGTTCCCCCCCCCCCCCCAACACCCCCCTAAGAAACGTCAGAGCGATTTATCGATTTTTAGGCGACCATTGCGTATGCCGGCTTATGCAGTACTGAAGTTGGGACTATATATCTATGTCCCGGCATCAACCGATAAGTGACAATATAACACAGGGGGTAGTGTTGAGTCAGGTGAGGAAAGCTGTAGAATAAAGATCTTTGTCTATTCAATTATTCTTTTGTTAATATATTCGACAACAGAACATTAGTTGTATTGCAAGTAAAAGGTTTTGATGTGTTGGCTCACCTCAAAGAACAATAGATCATTCTTAATCTCGATAATTACGGCAAGCATATGCATGTTCGCAGCAGAGTTAGAAGGCAGTTACCCGGGAAACATGTTCTAAAAATAGCTCACACCTGTCATACGCTGACTCACGGGTATAGTATATATGGACGCTCCTGGTAATGGGCTCCTGAAGGTAATATATAAACACTCTGTGAACGAGACAAGCTATACATTCAAGTGAAGTGAACTGACGAAGGTACACGTTGTACGTGTCCAAACTGAATCGATATGGGAAATGTCTGGTGCACTATTGGTGGGGTGCAACCCATCCCCAGAGATTCAAATAACAAAGACGTGGTCGCCATGTTTGATGAACTAACAAGAGAGGCTGACGAGAAATCCTTTGAAAAGGGGAACCAAGATGGCGGCGATGACGTAACGTGCACCCCAGCAATAGCAAATATATAGGGCTGCTGTTATTGGAATGCAGTCGATGCAAGTTTTGGAGTACTGTGTTGTTATGGTTTTACATACGATTGAAGGTGAATAAGTGCAGCTATTCACAAAGTGGAACTCGAATCGAAATGAACTAAGATTTTTCACCGTGAAACCGACATGTGAAATCTCTCAACCTCACATAAACTGACAAAACTTTCCCGCCAAAGTCCGTGCAAGAGCCGCTTAATCGGAATATTTGTAGTTTATTTCTAGTAAATAAGTTGATCGTTAAACAGACAAACGGTCCGGGCAACCCATCGAAGTGTGAATAAAGTTTGAAGTAAACATGCCAGCAAGCCTTTGAAAACTTTAGTTTTAATAGTAGCTGATCGTTAACAGAGAAATACCTTGCGAGCAGAGCCTTGTTTTCTTTGGTTTTCTAATCTCCTTCCACGGAGAGCGAAGTGGAAGGAGATTAGAAAACCGAAGAAAATAAGGCTCTGCTCGCAGGGTAACAGAGAAACGACACTTTGCCGTAAAGGGAAACACATTGAAGTGTTAATACCGCGAATAAAGTTTGAAGTAAACATGCCTGCGAGGGAAAGGGACACACATCGAAGGCAACGAGTACTCTGTAGCAATTAAATAATAGAAGTTAAAGGGTAGGCTTGTGAATCAAAAATAGAAGGGGAGGAGTGACCAATAGAAATTAAATAATCGAAGTGGACACATCGGGCAGAATGGCGCGACACATCCGGGTCTTAAAAATTACAGTACGCCGCCAAATTCGAAAATTAATTTGAACAGGACGGCTAATTTACAAAGAAAACAGTACAAAATGGCGATAGTGGCTTAAGGTTTGGTTTCTTTTAAAAGGGCGCAAAATGTAGATAAGATGATAAACTTCACCATCCCGCCAAAATATTTCCCTAACACATATTTTACGAGTATGAAAATGACATGGAACCTCAGGATTTTTCGTGTGTTTTAAAGAGGAAATGTACAACTAGTGATATGCGAGACCGATTTACGAACAAATAAAAACCTCTTCTAAAACCCAAAAGGGCGCAAAATCATGAACATATCCTGAAGGCCTTTACTGCCAAGTTTCAGCGCCAACCGACCACGATTAGTAATATGTTTTGAAGGTTTAATTTCACCTTCATGAAATCTCTCAAAGATGGCAGCTTAAATCTTCATTTGAATATGCGCGCTTCTACGCTTCAGTTAGTATGCTTCCGCCTCCTTCAGTTGTTGGCTCCGCCTCCTAAAGACGATATGTTAATATCTCACTGATGCATTTGGAACTGACTGGTCATTCATCTAGCGCGTCAAAAGAAAATAATAACGTTGTATTCAGAATAATTCAAGCTTCAAATTGAGACGTTGCTATGTTCGTACGTGCCCTAGAAGTATTTAAAAGCTAAATAACATCGCCCATGCAGCCGAGTTGGCGGCAAAGTACTTTCAAACTGAAGCTGAGTACTGAAAGGCAACCGCGACAAAACAAATCTTAGTGAACATTAAGGTGGCCCGCGGCTATTTATTTTGGCAACGGGGGTCTTTTTAAATTGCGTTTTTGAACAGCTAAACATTATCCGATTTCCGAGATTTTTTGAACTTTTAATAAAGAATCCTCGAATGTTATAAAAAGTATAATTAGAAAGTGATTAACAGAGAATTGCTGAAGATATAAGCGATTTTCGAAAACGTTGTTTTTTAGGAAAGAGCGTATATTTCAAAACCCAAAAGATGGATTTGTTCCATTTTACTTTCAACGAGTGCCCAACCTCCAAGGTCTGTGACAGGCAAGTTTCAGGTTAATCGGCACCATACAAATTTCTCAGCAAACGGCTGATCAATTTTAACCTTAAAATGTTATTCTCAGGCATCTGGTTCAACTGCCGGAGAAATATTACAGTAATAATTAAATCGTACATACCATATGGAAGTTCAATACCACTTGAAACTTCTGTGCCAAAGTCAAGAAGATCGGAAAACTGCAACTAACGTTATGCGGCGAACGAAGTAAGATAGGTTATTGCTGAATATTTGCGAAAGTCGAGAAATTTGTATTCTTTCGGCATAAAAAAATTCACTAGTTTGTTTTTCTTAAGTTTCTAATATGACTTACAGTAGCATATTTTAAAGTACCTTACCGAGTTTCAGCGCGCTTTGACCATACGCTTTTGAGAAATAAAGGCTGTAAACTTCAGCTTGTGTGAGACTTCTAAAATCTAAATGCTTGGAAAACTCCTCATGTTAGCTAATTTATTCATTGGGTTTGTTTTGAATTTCCGCACGGGTTCTGCCACTTGGGAATCGCGAGGCAAGGAATAATTAAAATTAATGTTGAAATTAAAATTAGGATTACATTGTATTTCATGCGACTGTGTGCAGTAACCCATGCAAGTGTGACAACTAACACGCAAATCCTAGGCCTGGCTAAAATAAGGGACAGTTATTCAAAATAAAAGTTAAAAAAGATCCGTACCGTCGAGAAAAAAAATGAATAAAAAGCAGTATTATGCTTTTGATACCGGCTCTGATACTCCTTGGCACCAAAACATTACTCAGCCTGGACTATTATTACAAACTTGCAAAATTAATCCTCATTTTAATTTCAACATTAATTTTAATTATTCCTTGCCTCGAGATTCCCAAGTGGCAGAACCCGTGCGGAAATTCAAAACAAACCCATTGAAGAAATTAGCTAACATGAGGGGTTTTCCAAGCATTTAGATTTTAGAAGTCTCAAACAAGCTGAAGTTTACAGCCTTTATTTCTCAAAAGCGTATGGTCAAATTAAAGCGCGCTGAAACTCGGTAAGGTACTTTAAAATATGCTACTGTAAGTCATATTAGAAACTTAAGAAAAACAAACTAGTGATTTTTTTTATGCCGAAAGAATACAAATTTCTCGACTTTCGCAAATATTCAGCAATAACCTATCTTACTTCGTTCGCCGCATAACGTTAGTTGCAGTTTTCCGATCTTCTTGACTTTCGCACAGAAGTTTCAAGTGATATTGAACTTCCATATGGTATGTACGATTTAATTATTACTGTAATATTTCTCCGGCAGTTGAACCAGATGCCTGAGCATAACATTTTAAGGTTAAAATTGATCAGCCGTTTGCTGAGAAACTTGTATGGTGCCGATTAACCTGAAACTTGCCTGTCACAGACCTTGGAGGTTGGGCACTCGTTGAAAGTAAAATGGAACAAATCCATCTTTTGGGTTTTGAAATATACGCTCTTTCCTAAAAAACAACGTTTTCGAAAATCGCTTATATCTTCAGCAATTCTCTGTTAATCACTTTCTAATTATACTTTTTATAACATTCGAGGATTCTTTATTAAAAGTTCAAACAATCTCGGAAATCGGATAATGTTTAGCTGTTCAAAAACGCAATTTAAAAAGACCCCCGTTGCCAAAATAAATAGCCGCGGGCCACCTTAAATAAAAACTATAAACTTAGCGTGTCAAAAGCAAATCATAACGTTGTATTTAGAATAATTCAAGCTTCCAATTGAGGCGTTGCTCATGTTCGTACGTGCTCCAGAAGTACTTAAACGCTAAAAAATATCCCCGGCGGAATTGGCGGCAAAGTCCATTCAATCTAAAGCTGAGTAAAGGCAAACGCGACAAAACAAATCTTAGAGAGCATTGAATAAAAACTATAAACTTAGCGCGTCAAAAGCAAATCATAACGTTGCCATTCAGAATAATTCAAACTTCAAATTGAGAGTTTGTTCATGTTCCGTACATGCTCTAGAAGTATTTAAAAGCTAAAAATATCGCACCGGGGACCTCAAAGTTATAACTTTCTCCGTTTTATACGATTCATAGGAAAAAAAGTAAGCCAACACGATTGTTTAATTTCTCAGAGATAAACTAAGCGGCGATTCGAACCATGGATTTAACCCAAAACCTTTACAGAGACAAGGTATCTTAAACTTTGAATTGATACGTTTTAAGTCTGTATCTGTGTACTTGACCCACCAAGGAAATAACAAGATCGAACAGACGAAAGGTTTTGCTTATAAACTTCAGGGGCGGTAATGACAAATGGGTTTCTGATATAGGCGAATCCTTGCCTCATTAGCATAAATTAAACTTCAAGCTACTAACAAACAATCTACATCAGTTGAAAGAGAATTTTAAACTTAGTCATTACCGAAAATGTGAGATAAATAAATTAAATATTTACGGAGAAATTCACTTTTCAAAACTGTAAAATCGGCTGGGGGGCAAGAGTTGCTGCAATCTTTCCTTTTCGACGGTTTGAACAAATTCTCTGAGGAAATATATTTCTGTTTTCCTGGCTGAAACAAATTGCCAAATTCACTTTTAAATCTACAGTTAACTCACTTCGATTCTTCTTGTTGTTCGACATCGCATTTTTGACAAGCTTGTTTGGAAGTATACACTAAAACATTTCTAACGCTTTCTTTCCATTCGTAAACATTTGACAGCTCTAACGTCATCGAATGAACTCAGGCGTGAAAGGTCAAGTGGGCGGTTTTCAGAATAACAGGTCTGTCTGCAAGCGTTTCCTTTTTCCCTCCTTCCCTCCCCCCTCCCTCGATTTTTTGCGCTCGCCCTATTCTCGCGCGGCCAAAAAAGCGACAAAAACACAGAAACGCTTGCTACGCAGGCTACTATTACCAAGGCACTGTCTGGCATCTTAACACCCGGGTTTCGGCACCAATGTTGTCTTTACGACGTCTTTTCTTTATTTCTTAGCAGGAAATTCAATCCCTCTCCGACCTGAACGACCTACCATTTTACTCTGACTTGTTATTCACTCAGCCACGACACACGCACTCGATTTACATGCAATCAGCCCGGCAATCAGTTCCCTTTATTTAACAGTCTTATCATTTACAAGTTTGCTTGCCTCCGAACACGTTCGACCTGTCTTTCTTCACAAGCGATAACATTACAGCCATAGTTCTCGTAACAATACCGTGCTTTATTTTGCTGCATTACGAGTAATAGCCTCTACTAGACTAATCCTGTGGTGCCACAGATCACGGGTTTGATGTGCTCTCTCTTATCTGTATACCATAAAGTGAAAATAGGAAACCGTAGAAAACTGAACATGGGATTGACGGTGAAAGGTGTCATGAGACTTCAAAAACAGATATTAAACTTTCATTTTGTATAAAATAGGTCAGTACTAGTTTCTAAATTTTGTGGCCATGTATAAATTAGATAGCAAGGCATAGTTTAGAAATATTTTAACATGAAGTAACTGGTGAAAAAGGGACAGCAATCCGGTACTCCATGATAACAAAACGGTTCGTAAATGACAAAATACAATTGCATATCCAAGCACTGGTCAGCATATATCTCAACAGACGTTTTCCAAACAATATAGCCAACAGACATTTAACTGTAGTTATAATGGAAAATAAAAGATTCACAACAACAAAGTGATAAAAGTCATATTCCATGTAATAGTGAGAATATTCTTACCTGAGTAATTAGTAGAACCGGTCAAGTTTCAGATACATCGGGTACACGATGGGTGTGTTTGTGAGTATGTGTCTGCACTTATATTATCACAGAGTGGTGTCAATTCTTGATTGACAGCTAATTCCTGTAATAAAGCAATCGACAAGATGTTCAAAGGTGACTTGTGTTGTTAATATATGTCGTCTTGTTTTGCCCCAAAGAGATATATGGCGGTGAAGGTTAAGAAAAATTGCTCGTATTTTCTACTTTGAGAGAAGGAACAATAGGATAATAAGTTACTTTCAAGTTACTTTCGCCTTTAACGATCTAGATATGATTTATGGTATGATCTATGGTATATTAAATTACTCAATATTTAGTGTTGCCTTTGACAAATAATGTGTTCCGCGATCCAACCGGACCAGCTGGCATCAGCATTAGCATAAACAAGACAATGGTTGAGTAATGTAGAGACTATTAAGTTTAAAATCTTTTTAAAAATCTACATATATAGTGTATTTCTCACTATACTAATTGACTATTCAATACTGTTGAAGTCTTTCATATTAAAAATTAATATCCGCGAAAAGGTGAATACTTTTTATTTTCCTTTTATTTAAACCTTTGGATGTTGAGAATGAAGCTAATGTTAATCATTCGGTTAAAAGCCTTTGGTTGGTGAAAGTGTATTATCAAGGGCACCCAACGAGTACTTTTTGAAATTCGTTTGAAACCAGTTTAACGCAGCTCATCTAGCCATTCTAAGGCGCCTACTATGTCTTTTGACGTATTCTAGAAAGCTATTAGCTGTTCGGATTTTCTAGGTGGAAATCGCGTCAACCGAAAATACTATGGCAAAATATTCCCGGCCTACGAATTTGTTAGTAGTCTATAACATAAACAAGAATTTTCTAGCCCAAGTAACTTCATGTTTCAAAGTTTTGTGAAGGTACGAATTTTTTTAGGGGTTCTTTCTTCCTTTAGGCAATTCTTTTAGGTGACCTCGATTTGCTAAAGGTTTATTCT
Source organism: Actinernus sp. WN-2022 (assembly GCA_030867875.1). Classification (NCBI taxonomy): domain Eukaryota; kingdom Metazoa; phylum Cnidaria; class Anthozoa; order Actiniaria; family Actinernidae; genus Actinernus; species Actinernus sp. WN-2022. The sequence goes on from JAOWCC010000237.1 coordinate 6,946,645, forward strand.
TTCGGATTTTAGATGTCAGAATTTCTTAGAGAATTAAAATGTGTTCTCGAAATCTTTAGGTGGCCGCTTCACTAAATGATTTGTGATAAACTTGTGATAATTTATTTCATTCCAACCAATGTTTTTTTCCGGATCGTTCTGACTCTATTGATCGGACGAATACGTACGAATATTTTAGGGGAAACCTTTTAGTCTCCGTTTTCTTCTATAATTTTCTAGGGATTGAAAACAAATTTTCTAGCCAGTATTTCAGAAAACAATTTTCTAGGGACATTTTTTTTCAAATCCGAAAGTTTTAGGCTAACTTACTCTCCCGAACAGCTTTTTAACCGAAAACTTCGTTGGGTGCCCTTGTATTATGCCTGTTTTGTTATTAATACACTCTCTAAATTACTTGGTTGAGCATGTGTTGATTTACATATGTCATTTTAAAACTAAACATTGACTATTCAGACACTGTCTTTCGATTTGTAAATTAATATCTGCTAAAAGTCTTCCTCTTTTATATGTCTCTAAATTCCAACAATAAAAACGGTCGTGAAACTGAAAATAAAGATAAAAATAAAAATGGGACTAGAAACCAATTCGAATTGGTCGAATACTTATAGCCACAGGCTTGGGAGACCTAATGGCTTACTTATCTTTATTTATACATGGAAAATCATCAGTTACATACATAGATAAAAAACACTAAAATATGAAACTGTTTTACATGAAAGCCATGTTGCAGGGACGAATAAGAAAAATAGGAATGTCATATATAAGAAATATTTACATAAGGTTAAAATAACTCGATTTCGTAAGATTAAAAATGAAGTTATTTAAACTAGTTGATTGCCTTACATCCTCAGGCAGTTCATTCCATAACTTAGCCCCACTAAAGCGAAAAGCCTTTTTACCGAAATTGGTTCGTGGCCGTACAAGGGTTAGTTTTGTTGATGAGCCCCTAAGATTGTAATTTGTAGAGGCTGAACGTGGTATAAATTTTGAGCATAAATATTCAGAAGACAGGTTATTTAAAGCCCTATAAATCATTATTGCTTTTTGTTTGATTCGTCGAATATATAGTCTGTCCCAATTTAGAGTACTAAGGAGCTCATCAATCTTAGTATCAAAGGGTAAACCGGTTATTATTCTGGCAGCTCGGTTTTGCAACTTTTGTAGATTCTCGGCAAGTCCTTTGTTTATATTTTCCCATACAACACTGCAGTAATCAAAATGAGGGAGTATGAGAGTATCATAGACACTTAGCAGTGCTTTGGGGGGTATGAAAGGCTTTATACGTCTGAGTGCACCTAGACCTGAGGAGATTTTCTTCATGAGTTTGTTAATGTGGGTTTTCCAAGACAAATTTTCATCTAGATGTACACCAAGATATTTTGTTGAGGTAACTCTTTCTATGACTTTACCATCAATGGTGAAAGATAAATCTTTCGGAAAATTTGTCAATTTCTGGTGGGAACCCACTAGCAACAATTCAGTTTTTGTTGCATTTAGGGTGAGTCTATTTGCACAAAGCCAATTTCTAACATTTTGGAGGTCGAGTCCTAAGCATTCTTCTATCTCTCTCGGACTCTCGCCGGTTACTGTTAAGTTTGTATCATCGGCGTACATCCGAGGAAAAGATTTTAATAGGCAGTTGGGTAGATCGTTGATGTAGAGTAAAAACAGAAGGGGCCCTAGGATCGTTCCTTGGGGCACGCCGCAATTGAGGGTTCTGGGACTAGATGTTTCGTTATTTACCCTGCATCGTTGCTGCCTGTTACTAAGATACGAGTCAAACCAGTTCAAAGAGGCTTGATCTAATCCATACAATTTAAGTTTTTCAAGAAGGATTTTGTGGTCGACAGTGTCAAACGCTTTTTTCAGATCCAGGAATAACACAGCATTGACATGTCCTTTGTCAATGTTGTAGTACCACTGGTCTGTGGCTTCTAGTAATGCTGTCACCGTAGAGTGGAGGGTTCGAAATCCCGATTGGCTATTAGTAAGGATTTTATGTTCTTGAAGATAATCATAAAACTGATCAAATACCAGCCTTTCAAATAATTTTGCAACAGCAGAGATAATTGAGATTGGTCTATAGTTATCTGGATCAAATTTAGTACCCTGTTTAAAGAGAGGAGTAACTCTTGCAAGCTTCCAATCTTGGGGGAAGATCTCTTTTGCTATAGATAAATTAAATAGTGAGGTTAGAGAGGGGCTAACAATTTCAGCTGCATCTCTTAGTAACCTGGAAGGGATATTATCTAATCCTGTGGCTTTAGCTAAAGGGAGCTTCTTTTGTAATCTGAGGACTTGCCTTCCTTCAATAGGTTTGATTTGAAATGAGGAATCTACTGTCTTTAGATAAGTTTTGAAAGATATATTATTATCGGAGATCTTTCCTGCTAATTTGGGGCCGATTTCGGCAAAATGCTGGTTCAAAGCCTCGGCGATCTCTTTTGGATCTTCGATCGTATTTCCCATAATGTTAATTTTGTTTAATATGGTTGTATTAACTTTATGGGACCTTAGCTCGTTAATAGCTTTCCACATTTTCTTCTGATCACCATTATTAGTTTTAATGGTGTCATGGAAGTAGTTTGCTTTAGCATTGCGGATATCATTATTCAATTTATTTCGGGTTTGTTTGTATCTTAACCAATCAGCTGAATTGTTTGTCTTAATTGCTGAAGCTTTCAGCCGATCCCTTTCAAACATTTTTCGTTTCAGGTCATGAGTGATCCAAGGAGATTGTTGGGGACGGATACGTTTTGATTTAAATGGAGCATGTTTATCAGCTACTTCTAGGAAGAGTGTTTTCCATAATTCCCACGTCTCGTTAGGATCGTTAATTTGGTCTAACTGTTCCCATGGTTGCTTCTGTAAGTCATTCTGAAAGGCTTCAGGGTTAAATTTAGAGAAATTCCGAAAAGTCAATAGTTTGTGTCCGGCATGCTTAGGATGGCTCCCTGTATATAGACATAAAACAAACCGTTTGAACAAACAACAGAGGAAGAACATATTGTAAAATATATAAATTGGAAATGGACTATGTCGCATTGGCGGCCGCCACGAATTTCAAGTCTTCTAGTATTCTATTGGAGTTCCTAGCATTATGGCAACAATACAAGGTATTCATAAGCTACTAAAGCAAGAACTTGCCCCAATTAACTCTACACTGGAAAATATTTGCCAAGACTTCAACGAACTATCGGTCAACAAATGAACTAGCACCTGTACTTGTAGTGCAAATAAGTATTAATTCAGTCTTGCTTTAATTGTAACTAGAATATCGACTTCATTTCATTTGGCAAGAGGCTAGCTCGATAACCTAACGGTTTACCTAGCCTCTAACCTTCAATTCACTTTTTCCCGAACGTAAAATATTTAATTAACCTTGTGAATTAGCCTTGTCCTATTGTAATGTTAGTGTTATCGAGTGAATAAAAGTATTGTTGTTGTTGGAGTGGAAATGCGAAATAAAACATGTGGAAATATATAATTCAGACTAGGATTAGAAAGGATGTCTGAAGGGGAATATTTGAAAGATAAAGGCAATGAACTAATATATATATATATACATACATACTTCCCAATAACGAGTACGAGGTCCGTACCGTAAGTTATTAACGAGCACGAGGTCCGTACCGTAAGTTATTAGCGAGCAGCCGCGTTGTCCGTAGCGTAAGTTATAAACGAGTTGGGGAGGGTACCGTTACTAACAGGAATTGCATATGATTTTCTCCCCCTCCCCCCTCCGTTTTGCAAGGTTCGCAGATCTTACCCCAAATTTGCAAACAATGTATTGTGTTCGTCGTGTTTAGTACTAAATGGGGATGGAAAGTTACAAGAAAATTCCCTTAAGCAAATGTAAGCCTCATAATAGGTTTACCTTCTATTAGATTTAAACAGCTCATTTCCAAGCACAAAATGTAGTCAGACCAGGTGTAAGATGGCAAAATATCGTGAATATGAAAATGCGGTTAGTACAAGTGTAAACAATCCAATAGTTTTGTATTCTTGTTTTTCAATAGCACACGCACTAAACTACTTGGTTGAGTAACGTAGAGACCATTAAGTTAAAAATCTTAAAAATGATCTACATATATAGTTTCTTACTATACTAATTGACTATTCAATACTGTTGAAGTCTTTCTTATTAAAAATTAATAAAAAATAAAAGGTGAATACCTTTTCCCCCTTTATTTAAACAAGAAAAACGGTATAGAAAATTAAACTAACAATCAAAATGTGAATAGAATAGAAATTGGATAATAAAACGAATATGGGAATGAATAGCAGTTCGGGTGGATGTGAACATCAATACTTAACGAAGAAAGCGTGTCCTGATAATTCTTTATTTTTAGTACAGGGCTGATCGGTGATCGCGATTAGATACTGAAAAGCACCGAGGGGAGTATGTCATTATTATTATTATGCCAGAATTGTTTTTTTTTCAAATATCTGACCTCTTTAATCTTACTTCATATTTTGGTGTGTTTACTGTTATCCAGTTCAATGTCTCCGACCAGTCTTGTTAGTTTCACCTTTGGATATTGAGAATGAAGCTAATGTTAATCATTCTGTTAAAAGTCGTATTATTCCTGTATATAGACCTAAAACAAACCACTTGAACGAACAACAAGGGAATTGGAAATTTTGTAAAATATATAAATTAGAGTTTGGGAATGGAAATGGGGAATACAATTCTGAACTAGGAATTGAAAGGATGTCTCAAAAGGAAATATTTGAAAGGTAAAAGGCAATGAACTAATATATATGCATACATACTTCTTATTAACAAGCATGTGGTCCGTACCGTAAGTTATTAACGAGCACGAGGTCCGTACCGTAAGTTAGGCCATTAAGTAGCTAGGCCATTGTTTACAATATAATGCTTTGTGAGTGCTTTTAAAATATGCCAGTCTCTTTGCTCCCTCGTTGGGAGCCAACCTAGTTTCCGAATAGCATCCGTATTGTTTACATAATTCCCAGTAACATAGCTAGCGGCAGAAAATTGTACACGCTGTAGCCTTTTTAAAAGGTTTTCAGTGAGAGGGTGGAAAACAATGTCACTAAAGTCTAATTTCGATAGCACTAATGACTCGACAATATGTTTTCTCAACTCAACAGTTGTAAAGTTCTTAATTTTACGTAAAGTGGCTAGTGTACTATAACATGAAGCAGATATATGCTTTACATGTTCGTCCCATTGTACATTGTCATTTAGATGGACGCCAAGTAGCTTAGTTGAATGTACACGCTTCAGTGTTCTGTCCCCAATTACTAGGTTAGGGAAATTGGTATCCAATGAGTGGACACGTGACATCTGGCTTGTAGATAGCAGCTAGCATACAATTCGTTTTAGTTGGGTTGAGAGCGAGATTGTAGCCTAGTGACCAGGTACAAAGGTCTTCAAGTGTTTTCTTCATTTTAGTTTCACAACTCCGTAGTTCTGACACTGTACAGTGGCTGTAGAAGGTAGTATCATCAGCATATTGAAAGCATGATGTAGTTGGTGGGATAATATCTTGGAGGTCAGCAACGTATAGGTTAAAGATCATTGGCCCGAGAATTGATCCTTGAGGGATTCTGAATTGGGAGGTAATGCACTCAGATTTCTTGTCATCTACCTGTACGAACTGTGAGCGATCAGTCAGATAACTGAGCATCCACCTCAAGAAATGCTTTGAAAAGCCAAGCTTGTACATCTTGTTGATAATTGTCTTGAAGCACACGGTATCAATTAGTTATTAACGAGCACGAGGTCCGTACCGTACGTTATGGACCGAATTTGTTTCCTACTTTGTGAGCCAAGCGCGAAGCTATCGCGCGAGACATTCAAAATGGGAAACACGAGGCTCCATAACTTACACACGTACCATGCAAGAGAGCTTAACAAGTTAAAATGTAGGTTTAATGTTTGAATGCATTTCTTAACACGAACTGGAGTAATAGAAAATATCTGACAGACTCGTACTCTGACCGTTTTAACTTAAAAGTTCATAGAAAGCCCATATAAAGAAAAAGATTGAGATAAGTTTCTCGCTGCGCACGTTATGACCTCGAGCCAAATATTTTCCCGTCCGGTCCTCCCACCAAGTCAATAAGTACCTAATTTGGAATGAACAGAATAGTATTCTCCCTAAAAATACCATAGCCTGACGACAATTTAAGCGTTGATTGGCTAATTTAGCGTTGAAAAGCTTAATCATACGGAGCCCTGTAAGGGCCATTGTAAATCCCGACCTTTTTTCCTGAAATTTACCACTTTTTCAAAAATATCCCGACTTAAAAAAATCCCGACTACAAAAAAAATCTCGCCATTTTTTAACATGCAACTCCCGCACAATTGTTCGTACGTGGTGGAAAGTAAACCTGGCGTCGATTCGGTTGGACTAATCTGAAACGGTAGGTACATGTATGCTCTTTCTTACAGGAAAGCAATTACTTTAGTCTCGAGGAGGAAGGGTTGGTAATGTACCACAAATGCAGATGTGTAAGTGAACATTCATGTACACTGTGGCTTTTTTTCGATCAACAGTAGACTGATCGTTACATGGAACTCGAACAAATGAGCCACAGTTTCTCCAGGATTTTCGTCAGTCTGTTAATCGTCGGGGCGGCCTTCACCTCCTCGAAACTTGGCTATCCAAACAATGCTTAACCCTGAAACAATACAAATCCTAACCCTAAAACAATGGCATTGTTTGTCAGTTCAGTCCAAATGGGAAGGCCTCCTGTAATCGTTACTAACTCGAACTTTTTCTCAGTTTCATCGTTTCATAAATATTTTGTTTTAGAGTACCAGTGCCCTTTATGTGTTTTTTTTATTTCCACTTTCACTTTCCAATAGGATTTGCTTTGAATTCAACAGGCGACGGCTTCACACGGCTGCTTAGATCTGAGTAAAGACGACAAGGAAATTCGTTTCGTCCTTTGCTAGTTTCACTTCTACAACAAACAGAAACATGAGAAACATCTCATTTTAAAGCTGAAGATATTCAAAATCCGTTTTGACATCAGTTTATGACGCGCCAGAACTTTCTACGCTGTTCTGTTAGTTTTCATTTTCACTTTTCAAACGCCGGTTCTGAGTCAGTGAAGACAACAACTAGATTATTTCTTTTGGTTGTTGACTTCTAGTGCACGCAGAAACACGAAAAAGGTCTCGTTTTAAAGCTGAAGGTTTACAAAAGCCGCTTGAACATTTGTTTATGATGCGCTATCGACTTTTATACTGTTCTGTTAGTTTTTCAGGTCAGTCAGTGTTCAAATGTTTCGGTTAGAAATCAAAGCGGCTTACAGTGCCGCTCTCTGAGTCGGAACACCACAGCTAGATTCTTTATTTTGGCTGTTGACTTCTAGTGCACACAGAAACACGAAAAAGGTCTCATTTTAAAGCTGAAGGTTTACAAAATCTGGTTGAACATTTGTTTATGATGCGATATCGAGTTTTACGATATAAAACAGTGCAGTCATTTTTCCAGCGCAAAAAGACAGCCAATTAAAATTACAATCACAAAGGCTTGTGTGACTCGTCAATTTTCAATGCTTCATTAGCCGGCATGCGCTATATTTTCTATAGGGGAGGAGCTTATAAGTCAAGAGATGCCTCGCCGGAATTCTGAAAACCAAATTTGGCAAGCGAATTTGAGTTTCCAATATGTGTTCTAGAAAGTTTGATTTCGGTAATACTAATATCCGTCAGTATAAGACGAAAAAGAGGCAACGAGTTACTAAGATATCGAACTAACTTTTGCCGTGGGTACCTAAGAAATTAAGTAATTAATCGAAGAGGAAATCAACCGCGAACGAAGGCTTCTGATTGGTGTGGTACTGACAATTTTGACGAGTAGGAATGGAGGGAGGACGAAAACATGAGAGAAGTGGGGAGGGGAAAAGAAAAGGAGGGGGGAGGGGGAGGGGGAAGAAGGAAACGCCTGCCCGCTAGGCCTATGATTTTGAAAAACTTCGTTCGTCCACGAACGAAGGCTTCTGATTGGTGTGGTACTGACAATTTTGATTGGCACCAATCATTCGTTCGTCCATATCGCATTTCGAGGAAAACTTCAGCGTAATCAGCGAAAAGTTATAGTTCGGCAAAGCAGACTTCAAATATTTCTTTACACAGCGGAGTAGTAATCATAAAAGTCCGTATATAACGTGCCGGACACCCCCACCCCCCATAATTATTCATAATGTCTGGTTGTGGGGTCGCGCGACAGGGGTACGGGACCGAGTGTGTGCAGGCGTCGCAGCGTGCCGGTGCGGGTGCCGGTGCGGAAGCAGGGGGCGCAGTGTGGGGGCGGGCATCCAAGCCCCGGACAAGCGAAACCGAAAAGAGCCGAGCACGGAGCGCCAGAGCTCCGCCCTGCCCGACGGCCAACGCCAACTGAAGGAGGGGCGGCGTTGGAGCGCGTGTATTTGTAGGCTCGGCAGGCGTGCCTTTCTTCCGGGGGGTTGGAGGGCAGGCGCGCGCCTCCCTGGTCCGGCGCCCCCGGACCAAGGGGCGCGCACCAATCCGAAGCGTTTAGCATCGTCCTTGACGAGGGTATTTAAAAACCGAGCCGGTCTAGACGACTTCATTAAAAGTATTGGAGAAGAAGAAGAAGAAGAAGAAACCTGCAAGCGACGACGACGATGATCCCGGACTCCCTCCACACGCTTTTGAAAGACGCCAGGTTGCTCCACGATTTCCTCGTGGTGCAAAATGGGGCCACCACGAAGATTGGCGACATTGGCCCTGGCCCTTGCCACGCCGTGCACGCCTACGCCTTTGGCATCAGCCAGCTCGGGGGGGGGCACAAGAGCCTGAACGTACGCATGACCCCCGACATACCCCGGGGGTGCGTGAATATCACGCTGCTTCAGGAGGGGAGGCCGTCCCAAGCGTTGGACACCCTGCTGTACTGCAGCAACGGGACCCTCATCGTTCCGTACAACGCCGCGGTGGAGGAAGTGCTGGCATTGGGCCAAAGGGAGGTGCCGGACTGGGATCCTGAAGAAGAAGTACCGCTCTGCCATGACACGCCACGCGGGGTCACCCGGACTTTGGCCTCGCCGATGTCGGCGTTAGAGGCGTGGGTGCTGAACCCGTTTCAAGACCAACCGTTCCCGTTCAACCAAACGTACTGGTTGCGGCACCCTCCAGAACGGTTGGGGCACCGGACCTGGGTGGGGTACACCCTAGCCCTGGACTTATGGGCGGAAGCCGCGTGGTTGTGGACGTAGGCCGTCCTACTGAATGAAGTCTGGGAGGCCGCGGGAGGGTGGGGCCAGGGGCTGCTGGACCGGGTACCTTTCACGGTGGCGGCCGAATTGTTCTGGCGGCGGACGAAAGCGTTGCTGCCCCAGGATGCTCAAGTCCACGTGCGGAGCACCATGCAAGGGCGGCGTCTGACGACCGCGTACGATTGGGTTCGGGACCGACCCGCTGCGGACCGCGTGGACGGGGCGGGCGCTGGCGTGGATCGACGAGTACGTGGCGAGACCGCCCCAGCCCCCACCCCAGCTACTCCACGTGGACACCGTACCGGTACAACTTCCCCCACCCGAGCCACTCCACGTGGATACCGTACCAGTACAACTACCACCACCCCCCACTCCTGCGAGCGAGCCCCAGCATTTTTTCGAGGGGTGTTCTATGGAGGCGCTGGCGGACGTGCTGGTCGCGGAGATGCAGGACTTGGCCGTACGCCAGTGTCCGGTATGCTGTACCGGGAGTGGCACGCGGCACGTGTGCCGGATCTGGATCGTGGACAACTACCTATGGCGGTGGTATCTCCAGGCTCAACAGAACGTGCTGCGACGGGGGGTGACGGATGCGTACCATGTGCTGTATTTACGGTGGGCGCGCCAATTTTTCACCGAGGAGGGGGACCCTTTACCGCAGTACATCTCGTCCCTTCAGTTATGGTCCACGCAAGCGGGACTGGCCGTTTGGATGGAAACGCATGCCATGGCGCTGCTGCATGAAGTCCGGATCCGGGTCGGTGTCAAGCAACGGTGGCGGCTGACGCGCGTGACTCGTAAACCTTCAAAGTAATTTTTATAAAAACATGACACGGGGTCAATTTTTCCAAATTCCTCGGCATATCAGAAGGAGGAGAAGAAGGCAAAGTCAAGAAGACCGGGTGGTGTGCGGACGAGTCATGCTTCTCTCTCAACTGCCCTTGGCGGCGTTACTATGCTGGGGCGTTTCCTTTGGGGTATCTTGGCCGGTCCGAGGACCAAGAGTTCGACGCGGTGGACCAATGGATCCTGCAGCAGTACCAGACGGTATGCGTTCAGCCGTTGTTGGGGGTGGTACACGATGCGATTCACCGCAAGTGCGACGGCTGCGAGGTGGACGACCCGTCGCAAGACCACCATGCGTGTCTGATGCTGCACGAGGTGGACCAGGTGGATTTGGTGTGGGACGGTATAGCCGAGGAGGTCTCGTGGGCGGACGTGTTTTCTGCGATACGCAAACGGTTCTTCAAGGCGACGCATCGGGTGGAGGAGTCTACGCTGTGGACGTGGTAGGAAAAGGGGGCGCGACCGTACCTGAACGAGCATTGGGTCCGGACGGTGTGGTGGAACCGGCACGAGGCGCTGCTGAAGGAGGTCTGCATTTGGGCGATGGAACGGGCCTACGTGGAGCGACTCGATATTCTCTGCAAGCTCATCGATATGGTGGACCCGCATATGGCCGGCCGGGTAGATAAAACAGAGCCCCGGACAAGCTATTGTTGTAAAGCCTTATAAAAAGAGAGCTTGCAATAAAAAAAAATGAAAAGAACTTCGTGTGTATGTATCTTGATTGGGGAGGTAGAGAAAAAACGATGTTTCAAGAGCGCGAGGTGATCACGTGGGATCCCGTCTGGACCACGCCCTGGCAAGGTGTGCTTCTCGGCCTGCGCAACCATTACAGGTACCTCAAAACCCGTCTGGAAGAATTGAAAGCGATGCTGCTGTACACGTGCTTGATCGGCCTGCTGAGGGAGGCGCGGAGGGTGTTGAAAAGGGTGTCGGGGGACGCCCTCGTCGCCGCGTACCGGACCGCGCTGGTTCTGGTGTGGCGCCGGTCCCCGTTGCGCCCGACGGCCCGGCAGCGTGCTCAAGACGATTGGGTGACGTTCTACAAAGTGCGCCCCTCCCCCGGCAGCTCGCCGTGGGTGACGATCGATGTGAAGGAGCGGGGGGACGTGCAGCAGCACCACTATACCCAAACATGGGTCAAGTACCGTACCCCCCCCTCCCCCCGGGATACCACTCAAGGATAGTTTTAGCAAAGAAATAATTTCTAAATAGGCCCTTTGCAGGACCTGGTCACGTGGCCTTTTTAGCCTGTCAAAGAGCAAGCAAAAATTAGTAAGAAGCCAAAGTTTAAAACTGAAGGAATGGCAATTTTTTAAATCTCTATAATTACTCGGGCCAGGCCTTTGGCTGCTCGAGTCAAGTTTCCCAAGTCTTATTTTATTTTATTTTTACTTGGGCCAGGCCTTTGGCCGGCACGAGTCTTAAATCGCAAGGATTTTCCTTTTTTTGTGTGTGTGTCGAGATTTTGCGCCGTAAACCAATCAGATTGCGCCTTCTTTCAAGTTCTATTCGCCACCAATTAGATTGCACTGTGCTGGTCACGTGAACAGTGGACAACATTTCCGTTTTTTTCAAGATGGCGGCGAGTGGGAGTTTTGACTTAAGCAAAACCTTTAATACCAGTTGTTTTTTGTGTAAACCAAAGGTTCCTTCAAGTGCAATACCAAGATTTGTGTCTTTTCTAAAGCTGAGAGATGTTTCACGGGCTTTGGACGGGAATTTTCCACATATTATGTGATCAACACCGACTATAAAGACAACAGCTTGTAAATGTAAGTAGCCGCTAATCTGAACATAACCTTTATACCAATTGACTGTCGTTGTGTTGTTATTTATTGTTATTAACCTCTCGAAGATATAGTAGAAATGACCCGATTTCTTAGTACTCTGACTGACAGGGGCCTTTTAAAATATTATATACACATGTATTTACATGTTTATAAATTCGGGAACGAAAATCTAGTATGCAGTAAGTGAGTATAAACTGAGTAAGTAATCCGAAATGAAGATTTTTTCAAACGAACGATAAATGACTCCGATGTGGAAATCGCATATTTATCTGTGGCGTGTTATTGACACTGGTAAAAATCAATCTTTCCTAAACACAAGACCAAGGGACAGTTACCACCTAACACAATTATTAACTTTTTATTTTGTTCAGTTTCCCGGGTCTATTTATATCTGGACTGTACCTCTTCGTATTTGATTATTATCTCTGGGTTCAGGCATTCTAAAGTGTATCTAATGTTTTTTTTAGAACTGACATACTTCATAATGATATTATGTATAGAGTAGTGTATTTATCATTATAGCAAATTTATACACTAAACTAAATTTGGTCCAGAACTGAGAGAGTATACTTACATGTAAGTGGCACTCTTTCTTTCCCTTCCCCTTTCTTGGTACCATTATATATCCATGCAAGCTAGATCTTGTCTCAGTGTTTTCCATCTGAGGTGGTCTTGGCTTAAGATAACCCTAATGTTAACTTAAGGACCTACCTTCTCATCATTGTATTTCTTATTACGCCTTATTACTCATATACATTTCCATCATCTTATGAGAAAATAAATGTAATTGTTGTTGTTGTTCCTCAGTTCTTGGCGTCAGCATCGTCACTTTCACTCGGTCACGATCAGGAGTACAAGTACTTTTAAGAATTATTTGGGAATGAAAATTAATCTTGCTGCGACCCCAATGATAGAAAAAAATGAGTGGACATTGCATGTTTCTTTGTGGCCTGCCATTATAAGTTTCAGTCTCCTTCAAGATGTAGAAAATGAGCACTAGCACAGTGGCAGCTCACTAATACTAGAAAATGGTGGTCTGTAGTTTACGACCCCAATCGAAAATATTGTATTGAGAATTTAGCCTGAATTTCAGCCGTCTCCACTGGTTTGTTATTGAGAATTACAAATAGATAACTTTATTTCACATGTAGAACGACATTAAATGACTATTCACAATGAATAGCAACACTATGTGGAATTTGTTGTTCTAAATTGCTTGATTTCTCATAGTCGTTCCGCACCTGATATAATTACAACTCATCAAATTTGAGTGACTCGATATCGTGCAGACTACTCAAATAACCATTGCACTTCAATCAACAATACCCATACCAATTTTTTTTTAATAATTCTAACGACTCTCAAGGAAAAATAATATTGAAAAGAAAGTAATATTAAACTAAAGAATTGAAGGAAATTGTGCCTGAAATGTACATGCACAGCATGGTACATGTATGTGTGTTGTGTGTGTATTATGGCTCTATCATTTCCAACCCCCCGCCCCCGCCCCTAACCCTAACACCCCCCTAACCCTAACCTAACTTTCCCCCGGCATACCATAACCCTAACCTAACCCCCCGGCATACGTGGGGCATTTGCACATTGACATTTGACAGACAAGAGCATCAGTAGAGAACCAATTCTCTGGCTTCTCTAGCACAAACCATGTTCACACAAAATTGTGCTAGAACTCCATGCAGTACATGCTATAGATGGCCCGAGTTAAGACCACTCAGGGCCTCTTGTCTTTTTATTTTTTGTGTCGAGGTATTTCGCCGTTAACCAATCAGAAAGCACTGTGCACATGGACAGAAAGCACTGTGCACGTGGACACTGATAGACTTAGGAAATACGAAGCAAAGACGAAAGTGTGTTGTGCCATTTGTAGCTGTTATTTGGCTAAAACCAAAAGTTTATTCGACTGAAATGCTAAGATGTTGAGTTTTTCTAGGGCTGACAAATGTTTTACGGACTTTCGAGGGAAATTTCGCACATTTTACGACAAGATAACTGGCGCTCCTGAACGCACATGGACCAGTAATAATCGACATATGTAAGTAAATAAATGATATAAACTTTACCAGCTTGTAGTAGTGTCGTGTTTATTTGTGCCTTTTAAAAATAATGGCTTAAAATAAATAGTAAATGGCCTAATTTTTCATTTCGGATCATGTTTACAATCTAAGCTTATGTAGTTACGACTCCATTGTCAAATGGTGTTGTAAACTTGATATGATCCCTCATGAGTTCTCTCGGTAAGCGTCAGGAGTACTTTTAAATATTGATAGGAGTATCTTCTTGTTTAATATTCGTTTCTGTTAAAAGTAATGGCATCAAATACAGCTGTAAATAGCCCAATTCCTGTTGTAGTAGGCCATGGCCAGTGTCGGAAATTTCACTCAGTCACTTCATGACATAGTAAGAATTCGGGAAAGCCGAGGGCGAGTGATCGAAGAAAACGAGTAGACATTACGTACGATTCGTTATAAAATGTCAGCCTCCTGCATGATGTAGAAAATGAACACTAGCCCTAATATTGGAAAATTCACCACTCTACTCGAAAATGAAAGATCTAGATAGATGACTTTATTTATTTAGAATGACCATCCCTAAATATTCACAAGGGGTATCTATGAAACCGTATCTATAGCTATTATTAGCTAAAGGAAAAGTTACATGTATTCCACAATATAATAGCACTGAAGTTAGAAATAATATTATCAGTCCATTAATCCTACTGAAAAGCATTGATTTCTAAGACGGTTGAAAAGTATGGGTTGGTTAAACCCTGCTAAATATAATTGTTTTCTAAAATACCAAAAAAACTCAATTAATATTTGTAATATTTTTGAGCAAGTTAGTTCAGAGATTGTTATCTGAAGTTGATTTATTATAATTACTGGGAGCAGTTGTGATAGGCCTTTTGCAGAAAACAGTCATGTGCTGGTATAATACTTTGTGAACGAATGAATTGAGTTTGTGACCTGCGGCCATGGGAAAGACATTGCCATGGATGCTGGATGGCAAGCTATCTTTAAAAACGCTGTGTACAAAGATTGGCAATCGATTAGAAGTGGAAAATAGCATTTACAAACAGGTTTTGCTAAAAACACCACTGATCTTGTACAAGTGCCTTTGAATATATTAATTAAGATGTGTTTGCCATCTAGTACAACCATGTGATTGTATTCCTACAGAAGGTGATTCCCATTATATATAAATGATCATGAGCATGAACAGTGAATCAATAGACCTAGTTAGCTTGCCTGTTTGTTGTTTCATTTCAGACCACCTGACCCTTCGATAATGCATTTTTATATTTATGTACCAATTTCTATAATTGGAATTACGAAAACAAAGCACTGAATCTTCTGGAGAAGTATCACATGGTTTGAAATGGGGCAACAAACAGGCAAGCTTACGACTTCTATTATCTGCCTACCCTAGCACAAACCATTTATGACACAAAAATATGTTGGAAGTCCATGAACTCCATGTATTCACCTATCCCTAGGTGGCCCGAGTTAAGGCCACTCAGGGCCTCTTGTTTATTATTCTTTGTGTCGACCCGGAAGTCGCCGCCAACCGCCAAACCAATCCGATTGCACTGTTCACGTGAATACGGCACGTGATCGCCATGCGTCAACCAATCCGATTGCACTGTTCACGTGAATACGGCATGTATTGCCATGTGCGTGTTATTTCACGTCGAACCGCTCTTTCTTTGTTTCTGAGCTGACTGCGAAGCCAGGATCTTTCTTCTCTTCGCTTTGGACAGTCTTGAAAGTTAACCTGAAGGAGTAAAGGTAAGTCGTGTATGTTTTTGGTGTCTTTGCACATTGTGATCAGTACAGTACTTACACTATACACAGTCATTCATACAGTCGTAGCTACGACCGATAGTCCAAAGGCTTACAATAAAATCTGTTTACGAGTAGTTTTCGACGTCGAGCCTTGGCCTGTCTCAAAGTCAAACACAAAAAGAAATCAAAAACTCAAAGCTTACTCAAAAGAATACAATAAATAACTCGCCTGTTGGCATAAATCATCTCAGCTGAGATACAAATCAACTGTGACTAAGCCAGTCAAACCAACTCAAGCCGAGCTCAACCCAAGACAAGGGCTGTATCACCCGGATATGTAATAATCAACAGGAAATGTAATACCAAACCGGATATGTAATAAAAATCAACAGGATGTGTAATAACAACAGGATATGTAATAAAAATCAACAGGATTTGTAATAAAAAGTTAACAGGAAATGTAATAACAATCAACAGGAAATGTAATAACACTACTTGGTCGAGGTAGTGTGTCAATCACTCTGGCAGTGAACAAACAACACCTACCAATTACCTGAATTAATTACGTCATCAGTCATTTAGTGATCACAATCAGCCTCTCAACCTGCACAACGTCACAGATCATGTGATCAGCGCTGCGAACGTCAGGTGAGTTATTCCGTAAGCACAAATATCTGCCCTTGGAACAAAACAAGGAAATTGTATGATGTCATAGAACACACGTCACATAGGCTTACGTGAGCATGTAAGGAATTAGTCCATTGTTCCTGAAAAACACGAGAATCAAATTGCACTTTAGCTAGTAACTAATGCTTTAATGAATCAGATTTTAATATGAAATACAAGCATTGATGTTGAACAATGAAATCTACCAGGTGAGCATATACAATATGTAGTTACTTTATCTATGGATTTAGATTTTTCGGAAGGGATAGTTTTCGCGCGCTCTCCCCAAGCCCCCTAAACCCTAACCGCGCGCCCACAGGTAACCCAAACCCGAAAACTAACCCTTCAGAAAAACCCACCAGGAGAGCCTGCTAGCAGGCTGTCTTTTGGTAGTTAATAAGAGTTGTAGTACAACAATCGCAGAGAACCTGACGGTTTTAGGTATAGACTGGAGATAGCTGCACTGCACAATCTTCCATGTCATGATTCAGTCTGCTTTACGTATAATTATACTACGCTTCGAAACAGTCGGGAAAAAAATGTAATAAAATAACAGGCAAACGATAACGATGAGGCCTTTATATAACTCCTTGCAAAATGCTAACTGCAAAAAAAAACACTTTTTACTGTTTATTTTTTCCATTTTATATTACGTATATATACCCATGCATGCCTAGCAGTAAAGAGTAAATAGACCCATGCGTAGTTCCATCTCTTACTGTCGACCACATCTTTGAGTTCTTGTATGATGCCGCTTCCCCTACCAAACCTTTTGATCAGGCTCAGTATGCTATGGTACCCTGTGGCCATGTCATACCGCATGTGAAGCTGGGGAAGACGGCGTTGGTACGGCATCGCAAGCCTTCGGAATCGCCTGCAAACATCATACAACCTGCTATATGTATTCACTAGTGGGCGTTAGGTGATACCAGACAGGGTGTAATCTATTATCATGTCTAGAATTTCATCAGGTACAGCAGCAAAACACCCATCCGTAGAGCACACAGCCACAGGGTCGTGATCATCGCACTGTTCACCGTTGCCTTCAGTAGATGGTACCGTATCAAGTGCAATCTCATCCTTCTGGGGAGTGTCCGTATCTACTAAGCGTCTGGTCACACCACCCATCGGTTGCTCATCACCAGCCACTGCATCGTCTAACAGTTCTTCGTCAGTGATATATTCTCTATCCACACGAGAGTCATTCGCCGCCAGACTCACATAGTGAATTCTCTCTTGCTCTGAAAAATGACTAATTCCTTGCATGCTCACGTAAGCCTATGTGACGTGTGTTCTATGACATCATACAATTTCCTTGTTTTGTTCCAAGGGCAGATATTTGTGCTTACGGAATAACTCACCTGACGTTCGCAGGGCTGATCACATGATCTGTGACGTTGTGCAGGTTGAGAGGCTGATTATGATCACTAAATGACTGATGACGTAATTAATTCAGGTAATTGGTAGGTGTTGTTTGTTCACTGCCAGAGTGATTGACACACTACCTCGACCAAGTAGTGTTATTACATTTCCTGTTGATTGTTATTACATTTCCTGTTAACTATTTTATTACATTTCCGGTTAAAAATGTATTACATTTCCTGTTAACTTTTTATTACAAATCCTGTTGATTTTTATTACATATCCTGTTGTTATTACACATCCTGTTGATTTTTATTACATATCCGGTTAGTATTACATTTCCTGTTGATTATTACATATCCGGGTGATACAATTGCCAAGAGTCTCAAAAGCTGAAAGTGAAACTGATTGACCCCTGGCCTTGCATAATTAATCTATCAATGATGAAGCTGGTACGTGAGCTTTAAATTATTGTGTTTATATAATTTTCATTTGTCTGTGGATTTTTTGCGATACGAAAGCAAATCGTAACTGAGAATTAAAGGAAGTTCATTTTTTTAAATCTTCATGTCAGATAGCATAATATTTACATGCCCACATTTTTATTTTTTCAGCCATAATAAATTATTCCGACATGTTGTACTTCCCTGTGAGGTTGGCCTAGCTGTGTTCTCCAATAGAGCTGATTCAATCCAGAAATATAACCAGCCTGCATATTACATATGTCAACAAGCCACACAATATTACCATGGAGCTTCCAGGAGCTCATGGCAAAGGTAGAGGTTTTCAAAAGGGAATGTTCAAGGGAGAGGGAGGGTTATATTTTCTGTGTGTTAACAAGCTTTGCCTGTCAAAAACCAGTAATATATTTACACACCCATATTTTTATATTTTCAGGCATAATAATTATTCCCACTGTTGTACTTCCCTGTGAGGTTGGCCTAGTGGACTCCTGTAGTGTTCTCCAAAAAGCTAAATCAGTCCAGAAAAATGACCAGCCTGCAGATTATGTATGTCCACATATGTACAAGGAATGTTCAACTTATTACTAGTTAACCATAGAACTTTGTACCTGGGGGAGGGGGGACTCTTGTTTGTGATGTATTATGTATGTGCCATGGGGGTGGGTCTTGAGCTCAGTTTTGGAAGGTATGGTCAGCGTTTTGACCTGATTTGGGCAGATCAAGGTCAGGATTTGCAGTCAGGGTCGGCGTTCACTATTTGTTAGGCATGAGGGTTTTTTTTTTCCAAAAAAGGCAGCAATCAGCTTTTGGAGCTCAGATTTTGGGTCAAACAGGGTCAGGGTTTGAGCCTCTTGGCCTCACATACATACCCATTTTTCATGTAAGTAAACCCCCGGGTTTGTACCAATGCACTGGAAGAAAATGTTGCTCTAAATTGTGAACATCACAGGAGAACTGTTACATACTGTATATATCTATATCAATGCTGTCTCCAGTCTTCACCAAAATGCTGGAAATGAAAGCACCTATTTGGAGATGGTACATCTATGCAGTTGAAAGTGGAAGTAGTTGGTAAATTTGTACAGCTAAATAGCTGTTAGGGGAATTGTATCCACCATTGTACTTCCCTATCGGGCTGTACTAGGCCTAACAAACTTCAAAGCTGATTCAGCTAGTCCAGAAATATTACCATCAAGACACATCATGTTACCAGTTCAGCATGAACTTTAACCAGTTAATTGGGAGCAATTAAAGCTGCATGCAGAAGTAGTTGGTAATTGACAGCAAAACAAATGTTTCCAATGCAATGACAATTGGAATGCATGGAAGGACCTGAGGTAAAATAGCAACAGAAACATAGTGACTGACAGCTGTACTCTAGGAAAACCATTTACTTGCTTCAACAACACGTGTGTTTATGATCATCAACATCCTGAAAGAAAACTATTATTGGAAGGAAAGTTTATAGACATGATAAAATGGAACTGCAGAACTCCTCTAAATAGAACCACATATATTTACATTTGTATACATAGTTTTAAGGTGGTTACTGATTAGATGTTTGCTAATCAAACTCAGTCAGCATACATTGTACTAATTTTTATGTGATATTTTGTATGGTGGTACTTTTAATTCGATTAAATGATATTTAACATACTCATGCAGACCTAATAAATCCATTTTTCGTTTATATGTGACACCAGCTTAGTCCTACATACTGCATCTGGCTGAATGTTTTTATGATTGTGTTAACAGATCCCAGTGATTTGTACTGGTTTGTGCCATTACAAACCACAAGGATCTCATCGACCCAATCACAAAAAGTATTACCAAGCCAGAAATGTGTGGGACTAGACTGATATGGCCTTTTGCACAGCAGCCCTTCAGTTATCACGAGCATCAGTATTGAATCAATTATTCGACTCCCCTAGCACAAACCATGACACAAACAATATCTCCATGGACTACATGTATTCAGCTATTCCTGGGTGGCCCGAGTTAAGGCCACTCAGGGCCTCTTGTTTAACTTAATTTAACAGAGTTTGTGAGGATTTTGTTTTGCTGACTGGGGTGTAGTTTATACACCATGTATATAATTTATGTTCTATTTTGTTGTTTGTTGTTGTGTTGTTGTTCGACACTGGAGTGTACTTAGTATTGTGAATGCTAGGAACTGAAATGCAGTTTATACACATCTGAATAGCCGTAGCTAGCTAATAGGGTAGATTGCTAATTGTGTTCTACACTAACTCCAATTATTACTTTACACTGTATACCAAATAGCAAAATGTGCTACAAACTCAAATTAATGCCATAACCATATAAAACTCATATGTATACATATACCACATAGCCATAGGCATCGCATATTCGACTCTCGTTCACAAGTTTAAAAAAATAAGAGAACTTTTGCAGAGACCAGAGAATGGTGCACTTCATAATTTCAACTCACTGGGAAATTACCTCTGATCTGATTGAATTTGAGTTTGATGTCCACGACGCGACCTATAAAATCGACTGACTCCACAAAATGTAAGAAAGTGAATCGAAACTGATGAGCTAAGTGTGCTCGGTCGGCTAAACTATAGAATACCCGGCCACTTCGAAAGATCACTTGAAAACTATACTATGCTAAATTCTCCATTATAGTGCAAGTGTATGTAGGGTCGTTCTATGGATGATTTGGAGCCGAAAATGGTTAGGTTTTCTTTTTATTTCAGGGTTAGGTTTTTATTTAATTTTTGGAGCTAAAGAATGGGCGCTTATTGGAGAGGGGCGCTTATTGAGAGCATGAACTCCAAGCCAGGACATTGCCAAGAAATTTGAACAAGAAATGTTACACTTGAAAGAACTGTGCTCGCATATGGACATTTCACTATTCGCCTTAAGAAGAAGACCCGGTTTTCTGTAGAATGCATGGCAGATGAATCAAGAGTAAAGATATACCTACCGCATTAATAGATGCTCGAGCAATTGTATTTTTAAAGGTCGCTTATTGGAATCGAGGGGGAGGGGTGTAACCACCCAAACGCGGCCGCGCCCCGTAAAAAGCCTGGACGCAATTGGTAACAAGATTATAACTTCCGGTTTCACAAAAAAATAAAATGAATAAAAGTCAATCCTTTTACACATAAAAATTACCCCGAAGTCGCATTGCATAGAGCCAAGCATGGGTTTAGCGAAAAAATAAAACACGAAGTTATGACCATCTAACTGTTAAAATTGCCGGAAAAATAGTTTTCGGTATATCGAAAAACGCATGCTACACCTTTTGTGCCTAACCCAGACCAATGATATATGCAAATATGATAGCAGTATCCCAAAGAAATCATGAAATGATTGAATTTTTCTGCCTTGATGATGTCTTGATGACGTCATCAAAATATAAAAGTCCGTCATACAGGAGTTCCTGAGTGATTTATTAATTATTTTATTCAAATTGTTTGAGTTTTATCGCGTTTTAAAGTTTACTTAGCAACCCATGTCAAAATAGAGGCGGGACAGAGGTGGGATCCCGCCAATCCCAGCTGGGATCCCAGGTGGGATTGGCGGGATCCCATGTCATCTGGTGGGATCCCAGCTATCCCACCTGGGATGGTAAGAAATCCCACCCGGGATCCCACCTCTAAAGCCGGGATCCCAGGTGGGACATATGGGATCCCAGGTGGGATGGTGGGATCCCACCTATCCCGCCTGGCATGAAAATAAAATCCCACCTGGGATCCCACCTCTAAAGCCGGGATAGCTGATGGGATCCTGGCATTTCCATGCAGCTATATCTGTCTGGGATATATATGACAACAAAATCCCACCTGGAAAGTAAATTACAGCAATCAGTACATATATATTTTAATATATAATTTCCAATGAAATACCAGTGTATACACTACTATAGTGCAATATCCTATGAAGACCACATGAAAATTAAGTCTATGAAACTAGGCCAACCTATGAAATATCCCATGAAATATTTTCATACCACTATGAAGGTTTCTTTTCATAGACCTATGAAAGACTATGAAATTTTATAAAGGGAAATTATATCCTATGAAAAATACAGTACCCTATGAATTTTTTGGCTTTGAAATTTACATCCTATGAAATCAGACTATTATAGTATAACAAGAGGCTATGCAATTAAGGTACCGGTACTATGAAAATATTATGAAAACTGTATGTTACAGTGTAAATACTAAATATTTTCATAGGATATACATGTGGAAAGTTATATGCAGCACTTGCTTCCAAATTTGCATGCAGCTAGAACATATATATTTCATGAACACCCTAATATTAACCATCACATGGTAAAACATTATTGTTGTGGATTTCACAAGGCAAAGTTTGTTTGGCACCTTATACCACCTGACAGATCCATGTTCAGAGGAAACATACACTCAAACAATATTCTTGACAGAACAAATTGGAACTCCAACCAATAATAAATTGGCTTTCAAACGATCTAAAGTTACTTACAGAAGCGCAGATTTCATAACTTTCTCCGAGAAAGAGGAACGTTGATGACTGGCTGAAACACTACAAGATTTATACAGAAATGAAGTACAAGGAATCCAGTACAAGTTGCATGAGTTGGTAGTTTATTTAAACTTGATGTTTACGAGGTACATGCTCAGCAATCGATCGAGTGGAAATGGATTCAACTTACATGTATAATAATTTCGTTAGAAACAGCAAAGTCCTGATACAACTCATTGCTGGTTGCACTATAGGTCAAGGCTTCATGCAACCAGAAAAGGAGAAGAAAATATATAGGTTGGTGTTTGCGTAAAACTAATATAAAAGTGATAACCAGTTCTGATTCTGACAGCTAGCATGCAGCCTTGGCCTTGGCCTTGGGTGTTAAAATGGCCTTACGACTTACATGCTTTCCAGGCAGACACAGCAAAACAGATGAGGAGTTGGTTCACCAGTTCATTAGCATTTAGATTCCTTGAATATATACAATGTATAGCCAGACCATTTCGCAAATTAATCCTCAGATGAAGCACTCCCGCCAGCTCCGCTCTGGTAAAGTTCTCAACAACAAACAAAGATGGCGGCTGTGAACTGATCCCAGGATGCATTGCTTATCTAAAGACCACTGACCTGAATCGTGCGGGCACAGCGCGCCATTTTTAAAACTAACAACTTGGATTCGGCGGCACGACATGCGATTTCTTGCATAATATGGCTTCCAGACTGATCAAAGGGTTTTCAAAACGCATTAGAGATAAGAACACTGTAAAGGTAAGATGTGATCATTCAATTGTTGTGGATTATAACAAGAAAAGGGAATATAGCGATTGGTTATCATACTTTTAGTTCAGCTGTTGTTTGAACGGTTTCCATTATTTCTCGTGCACGTGGTCTGCTTGTAGTTGTATCTTATCCATTTTCAATGACGAAATCCATACAAAAATTTTACCAAGTTTATGTAGAGTGTAGTTAAAGGATTGATCGAAATCTTGTAATCATGGAGTACTACTGTTCAAAGAGAGTGAAATGTCTCACTTTTAATTTAAGACAGTGTCACTTTTACAACAAAAGGTAATATTGCTTTTTAGAAGTGAAATTGCACGTGTTTATATTTTATACATTGCAATTCAAACAAATTCAGTCAGCTAATACTTTAAGTTCTTCTGTAAATTAGTGGACATCGTGCATGTGAAATTTCACTTTATAGCTAGGCCTAGGGGTACATCTCTCGTATTCAATAACTTATAACACTCTACTTTCTTCCATCATAGGCACAGCAGATTTGGCACAGCACTTTGACACTTGATCTCTTGCAAGTGCTTGAACAAGGAGAGGTCTATCGATTTGCAGATCAGATTAAGTACACGAGCTAGAAATTGTGTGGATTAAGTTTTAGTGAGCCAGTGCAGTATGAGACCATGAAATATAATGGACATTAAATAATTTATAACAGCAAGTTTGGTAGTTTGCAATTAAAATTCTGCCATGTCTTGTGGTAGAGGTCTTTTATTAGATTTTATGTTACCAGTCTATAGCCAGGGGTTTAATCATACCAGAAGAGAGTATAAACATGATTTTATGGTATAGACATAACAACCATTTCAGCTTTTCTGAGCCCTTCGTCTCTTTATTAAATTGAAACACTGGCTACCGTAAAAGCTTTCCTATTAACCTTTTTTTATAGGACCCAGCAACCCTAAGTATACATATAGCTACATGTATAGAATGTCCTATGTCATTCACTATATAATTTATTACCTGCCAATCATGTTAAGTATCTGCTATCTCAATAGGATATACCGTGCAGTATGTATAATTATGTTTTCTATAAATTAAAGTTTACATACCAGTACAACATATATTATAATGCAAGTAAGAAAATGTGTTTATTTCAATGGAATATTTTCATAGGTTGACTTTCCTGAAATTAAAAAAAATCATACTATGTATACAAAACATTTCATGGAATATGCTGACTTTATAGAGGTGGGATCCCGGGTGGGATTTGTTACATCCCAGGCGGGATAGCTGGGATCCAGCCAATCCCAACTGGGATGGTGGGATCCAGCATTTGCATGGGATGGCAGAATCCCAGGTGGGATATGTCTAATAATCCCGGGCGGGATCCCGGGCGGGATCGTGGGATCCCGAGCGGGATGGCGGGATCCCGGGTGGGATGGCGGGATCCCGGGTGGGATGGCGGGTGGGAAGGCGGGATCCCGGGTGGGAAGGCGGGATCCCGGGTGGGAAGGCGGGATCCCAGGTGGGATTTTCTGAGGCGGGATGTCTAATAATCCCGGCTGGGATCTCACAAGATCCCGCCTGGGATCCCAGCTGTTAAAAAGGTGGGATCCCAGGTGGGATAGGTGGGATCCCGCCTTTCACTTTTACATGGGAACGGCCCAAAATAATTGGCAAACGCACTCTACATTATGTAAGTCTTATTTAATTCAAGACCATTTCTCAGTTCTAGTTCTAAAAGATAGCAGTATCGAGGTAAATACTGTTCATAATAATAAAGTTGTACACATGCAGGACAGTGAAGGCCTAACCACGTAACCAACCATGTCTTCCTTTCCGCAGTTGGCGCTTTCATTATATAAATCAAGTGTATTATTGTTCATTATTCTTTCAAAAATCACGTTGAATGCTAATTCCTTAAATAATTATATTCTGTAGCGTTTCGATCCCGTTTACATTGTTATTCTTGACTTCGATAAAAACAGACATAAAATTGCAGGTTACTGTTGGTCTCCCTGTGGTCGTAGGTTTATGGTCACGTGTTTAGGCCTGGTCACCAGTTGCCAAGTTTACTGCACGCGTTTGTTGTTCACCGCTTCACGTTTTCGTCGAAATGCTTCAAGTTTTCTCTAATACTCTTATCTTATGCATAAAGGTGTTATTAGCAAATGCTATTTTCCACCTCCAGTCGATTGCCGATCTTTCTAAAACAGCGTTTTTAAAGATAGCTTGACATCCCGCATCTATGGCAACGCTTTTACAACGGGGATCACGATCTCAATTCATTCGTTAACGAAGTATTCTATCAGTACGTGACTGTACGTATTCTATCAGTACGTGACTGTATTCTATCAGTACGTGACTGTATTCTATCAGTACGTGACTGTATTATATCAGTACGTGACTGTTTGCAAAAGGCCTATTGGATTTTTCTACGAACATTTAGACGCAGATATTCCAATTTGTATTGCGTGTGTGTAGCCATAGGCTCTGCTTCCCCCTTCTTCTCTCCCTCTCATCAGCCATCGCAGGCTAGCGGAGCGCATTCAGCGGATGGAACAGACGACGGATAACCAAGAGATCGGGAGATCGAGGGGGCAGCGGTTTCGAGATATATTCCCCCGAAATGAGCAAAGAAAACCGAGCCATGCATGTGAAAAATAAATTCGTATAGTTTACAAATACTGAGATAACAATAACTAACAATTGGTGAATAACAATTGCGTTGAACTTCAACAGCCCTACTCAAGCTCGTTAAGGCTTCTTCATACTTTACTTTACTGCTCATTAGAACGGCAAACTTCCTGGGACACCTGAGTGTCGAGTTTTAAAAGAAACGGTATGATATTCTTCGTGGAGGTCTAGTTTAACGTGCGAAGCTGAGCCATGCTTTAACATGCTTGAGTATTTTTAAACTACTAATAACAGCTGAAGAACAAATATGGCTTGCTTAATAATCAACTGAATTAATTATGTGTCTTATAGTATCATTTCAAATTTCATCCCGAATTCGAACTTTGCTACTTTGCTAAATTAGCCAAAGACGTGCTGCTGGGCTTACAGTCCTTCGATGGAAGTCCAAAGGTCAGAACAAAATAAACTTTGAAGAATCTTGATGATTACTAATTATTGATATGTGAAGTTTCCTCGAAGCACTAGCGGGAGGCCGGTTGTCACTTGTCGCATGAGAGTGCTTATTAGGACTTGGCTTGTGTACAATACGAAGACACATCCGAAATAACATGATTAACGCTACTCTGATACCGACAATTGTCCATACAACATGCATTGTACCTTGGAAATAATTAGTTCCTAACTACGCTCGTTCAGATCTGGTGGATAAACAATATAATTTCCCTGCCTTTTTTGTCTGCTGTTGATCAAGGCAATATCTAAGCATTCTGTAAAGAAGCTCCTTGTGGCTTTTCTTGAATCGCTCTTTAACCTCTGTTGTAATTATAACTCGCAGCAGCCCTCTCCATAAGTATGGATGCCGACTGAGTATATGCACTTCTTGTCGATGCAGTATAATCGGCTTTCTTTCTTAACATATGTAGACGCCGTATGGACATTTCCTTTGTCATGCTTCTTAGGGATCCAAATACCTCTCTTCGTGAAGGATTGCGATGTCATATGGTGCTATTGGCATTCTAGGGGGAAATGCATTGTTACAACCAGTGCATTTCTTTGCTCTCTTATAGTCTTGCACGAAAACTATATAGAAAGGCTCGTCATTCTGATGAATATTCTGTGAACCTGGCAGACTTCGATTTCTAGTGGTTCTTCACCAACATTGTTTTTACTTCTCCGTGGTTACTTTTGCTGCTGTGGTGTTTTTCCAAGCTGCTTTGGCAAGTCTTTCCAAGTTTGTTTGTAGATTTCTCTTGCGCTGTGAGAAATCCGCGAAGATTCTTCGTTTTCTCTGCAACCACTAGGACATGTGGACAATAATAATAATAATAATAATAATAAAACTTTATTTAATGAGGGTGACACTAAACAGTTACAAACTGATAAATTTGTGGCCCTCTGAAGGTTTAACTAAGTATAAATATATCAAATATTAAAATATGGATAAAAGTATACATTAAAGTTCTACTAACAGTTGAGCCTAGAATTATATACACTAAAATAATCTGATTTGCTTAA
The DNA here is from genome assembly GCA_030867875.1 of Actinernus sp. WN-2022. Classification (NCBI taxonomy): domain Eukaryota; kingdom Metazoa; phylum Cnidaria; class Anthozoa; order Actiniaria; family Actinernidae; genus Actinernus; species Actinernus sp. WN-2022. The sequence continues at coordinate 6,974,164 of JAOWCC010000237.1, forward strand.
TATACAATGATCTAATTAATAAAACCTAATTTAGAATTTAAGCCGGAAACTACACATATAGATATAAGATACAATAATGATAATATACAAGGATTAAAAATGGTCTAGCTGAGACTGGTCTTCTAAAGCTTTTTTAAAAAGAGCAGATTTGAGAGAGTTGACGGATGGCAATTTTCTACCTTCTAAAGGCAGGGAGTTCCATTCTTTTATGCTTCGTACTGTGAAAGATCGACCAGCTTCTGTTTCAAACTTATACCGAGGACATATAAAATTGACTTCGTTATATCGAGTAGTTCGTTGATGAATATCACTATTTCTGGTTAATATCTCGTCCATATATTCAGGCAGATTTCCGTACAGTCTCTTGAGTAAAATACAGTGTCTGTTGATCCTAGCTTCCTCGTAAAACGGAAGCCATTAAATTTATTGAAAAGAGGAACGGATCGTGCGCGGTTATCTGCATTCAAAATTACTCTTGCAGCACGTTTTTGTAATTTAAGAATAGAATCTAAATTAGATCTACAACACAAAGTCCAAACAGAGCTACCGTACATTAATACCGGTTTAATTGTCGCGGTATAAAAGTTCACTCTTTCCTCGTGTGGGAGGAAGTTTTTAATTCTTTTGAGTAGCCCTATCCTCTTTGAGAGTTTCTTCCCCAAACTTTCCACGTGGTCGTCGAATGTTAGTTCTTGGTCAAGAGTGACTCCAAGAAGCTTTAAAAACTTGACCTGAGAGATAGGCGTGTCTGAACCAATCAGCGTGATGTTAATTTTCTGGTTGACGGGTGGCATCTTCGAGTCGAATCCGCTTGCTGCCAAACAATACAGATTTAGTCTTAGATTGGTTGATGGACAATCTGTTCTCTGAAGTCCAGTTTGTGATAGATTCCATGGCCAAGTTCATAGTTGAACTTAGCTCTGAAGACCTAGACCAATCCGCAGCGGCAGTAATAGTGGTATCATCAGCGTAAGTATCAGCAGATACTTCCCCGAACTCAAGGGGCAAGTCGTTAATAAACACAAGAAATAGCAACGGCCCAAGCACAGACCCTTGCGGGACCCCAGCGACTAGAGGTAGCATTGGAGAAGAGTATCCCCCCATACAAACATATTGTTGTCTCTCTTGAAGATAACAAGCGAACCAGGATTACTTATATCGCGCTCTTAATGGCATTTAATAGTAGCGAGAGGGTGAACGGAACGCGTTGTGTTACTTTCGAAAGGGTTCAGCCTTGGGAAGTTGGCTTTGGGAGTTTATTTCCGTCGCAAAAAAAGGAATGTTCGAAAATTACTATTTTGCGAAAGACCGAATGCGTTGTAATTTCGCTAGTAATAGCGTGAAATAGATGTAATAGAGAATGACGTGGCTACAGACTCGTTTCGGACGTTTTTGTTACTTTTGGATGACGCTTAGTATATTTCGTTCCGTTTCACCCAATCATTGCAATTGCCAATAAAACACTTGAAAATTGTGTAAAACAAGACAGTCTGTATTTTGTCATTTGTCCTAAACATGCAGGGTCCTAAACTAGATTCATCGATTATCTCAATGCTCTTCATCCCACCATTAAATTCACTTCTTCCTATAGTTTCAGAGACATTTCATTTCTCGACGTTACAGTCATCCTCAAAGACGGTAGCATCGAAACAGATCTCTACACCAAACCTATTGATAAACACCAACACCTACTCTACTCGTCTTGCCATCCCTTACATACTAAAAAGGCTATCCCTTTTAGCTTAGCACTCCGCATTCATCGCATTTGTTCCACTGACGAAACATTCAAGTTTCGAACTAATGAATTAAAATCTTACCTCTTAAAACGAGGTTATAAGCTTCCTTTCCTCGATTTACAAATACAACGTGCTCCTAATATTCCTCGTAACGATGCTTTACAGACTAAAGTTGCACAATATTCTAATCGTGTTCCTTTCGTCATCACATATAATCCAGCACTGTCAAACATTTCATCATTGATTCGTAAACATTCTCCCATACTATTTTCTTCTAATCGCTGTAAATACGTTTTTAGAAACCTACCTCTCGTCGCTCACCGCCGTTGTCCTAACCTTCGTGACACACTTGTGAAATCGCAACTACGTAATATATCTAACAAACCTGCCCTTCCATCTGGCTCTTTTCGTTGTGGTAAAAACTGTGCCACTTGTCCTTACATTCACAATGGCCTTACACGATACACATTTTCCTCCACCGGGGAAACCCGTTTCATTAAGTCACACATTACTTGTAACACCAGAAACGTCATTTACATTGTACAATGCAATCGCTGCCACTTACAATACATCGGATAAAGTAAACGACGACTTAAAGACCGATTTAATGAACACAGACGAGCAGTTGACAAACCTAATATTAAATCTACACCCACCACAGTCTCTGAACATTTCCTTTCCTGCTCTAACCACTCTAACACTGACATGCAACTTATTCCCTTAGAAATAATTTACTCTCCACGAGACTCTATTCGTAAAGGCAGAGAGTCATTCCTTATCGACTTAGCTAAAACTCTTGAACCACTCGGAATGAATAAGCGTGCACGTGATGAAACTTAATAGGTATATTTTTTTTCACGTGTTATTCTATTTACGTCATTTCCTTTTCCCTCATATGTTGTGTAATAACTTTTTATATTTTTACTTACCATTGTGAAATATTATTCACTTGTAAGATCTAGTGACCTGAAGAAGGCTGGTTTGGCCAGCCGAAATATTGTTAGATTATCAATATATACGTTGTTTGATCAGCTTTTCTGTAGTCCTTGGACTTGGCATGTTCACTTATTACTGTTTTTGGCTGATCAGATCTCTCTGTTAGATCCAACGTACCACCGACAGAATTGTCGTATACGGATTTTGCTAGCTTTCATTAGCATTACACATTTAAGAAGAAGACCCGGTTTTCTGTAGAATGCATGGCAGATGAATCAAGAGTAAAGATATACCTACATGTACCATATTAATAGATGCCCCAGGAATTGTATTTTGAAAGGGCGCTTATTGGAATCGAGGGGGAGGGTGAGGGAGGGGCTTATTGGAAAGGGGGCGCCAAATCAATGATATATGCAAATATGATAGCACTATCCCAAAGAAATCATGAAATGATTGAATTTTTCTGCCTGATGACGTGATCAAAATATAAAAGTCCGTCATACAGGAGTTCCTGAGTGATTTATTAATTATTTTACTCAAATTGTTTGAGTTTTATGGCGTTTTAAATTTTACTTTGCAACGACCCAAAATAATTGGTAAACGCACTCTTAAGCTTTCCCGAACTCTACATTATATAAGTCTTATTTAATTCAAGACCATTTCTCAGTTCTAGTTCTAAAAGATAGCAGTATCGAGGTAAATACTGGTCATAATAATAAAGTTGTACACATGCAGGACAGTGAAGGCCTAACCACGTGACCAACCATGTCTTCCTTTCCGCAGTTGGCGCTTTCTTAAAATAAATCAAGTGTATTATTGGTATGGTCGTAAAACATGGACGGGGACGTAGGAACGTGACCTTAGAAACAGTATTTTTGACCGCTAAAATAAAATTCGAGTAATTATGTGTGTATTCAATGCATTGTTTTAACACTAACTCGTCATTTAGGTTAGATAAAACGTAATCAAAAGCCGTTTGACCTCACAAACCAACGCGATCTTGGAAAGGCCTCGTTTCCATGCACCCTGAGTGAGGAAATGAGCATGTGAAGCAACCTGGGTGAAAATAAAGATACTCACTAAAACTAATAGGGGTTGTTTACATGATAAGAGGGTAACCCTTGTATTAGGGTCATCCTAGTAGTAGAGTCATTCTTTTGTCTCGGGTACCCGAGAAGTAGGATCACCCTAGCACTAGTTTAACTTTTGCACGCGTTACTTCTTGTAAAGAGTTCGCTAGGGAGAACTCGCTTACCCGGGACAGCTCTATTCTAGAGCCGAATTTCACATTGCAAGTTGCTGGAGTTGTCTAGCAATTAGTACAATGTAGGTCACATACCAGCGCTATAGGACACTAGCATTCAGAAATAAAGGACACAACAAAAAAATGAATCGACGTTAATCCATAAATGACCCGTCAAATCTCTACTCGTGTCCTCTATGCTTGAATGATTTTGGCGGCCACATCATGTTTAGTTGACCCGGGCGACCTGAATCCTTGTAAACCCGGGCTATCTTTGAGCATAGTGCTAGCACTAGGGTCAACCCCCCTCCCCCCTCCTTCGTGTAAACACCCCCTTAGCTTCCGAAAACCGCCGACTTCTTTGCGCTCACTCCGTGACTCCCTTTAAACTGGGCTATCAGATTTTCATAAACTGACTGTTTGCAGTTTGAAAAATCTTGTAATTTTCTTCATATCTAGGGCGGAGTATGCCGCATATTATGTCGCTTGATGAAGCTCTATGGCCGTCCGGTCCTTCCCAGGCTCCATAATCTCACTAAAGGAGCGTGGAAAAGAGGCTTTTCCAAGATGGCGTCGGTTCGTGAGGGAAAACAATGTTGATTACGTGTTTTCTAACCTAAATGACCAGCTAGTGATAAAACACATAATTACTCGCTTTTTATTTTAGCGGTCAAAAATACTGTGTTTCTAAGGTCACGTCCCCACGTCCCCGCGTCCCCGTCCATGTTTTACGACCATCCGTATTATTGTTCATTATTCTTTGAAAAATCATGTTGAATGCTAATTCCTTAAAGAATTATATTCTGTGGCGTGACTCATAAAATTGCAGGCTACTGTTGGTCTCTCTCTAACCACTTGACCAAATTAGCCACAGGGAACCCATGATTTCTACTTCTGCAGTTGAAGCTTTCATTATATAAATCAAGTGTATTATTGTTCATTATTCTTTAAAATAATCATGTTGAAGGCGACTTCCTTAACTATTTATATTCTGTGGCGCTTCAATCTCCTTTACATTGTTATTCGTGACTTCGATAAATACATAACATAATCGCAGGTTACTATTGGTCTCCCTGTGGTTGTATGTTATGGTCACGTGTTTAGGCCTGGTTACCAGTTGCTCAGTTTACTGCACGTTTGTGGTTCACGTGTTCGTCGAAATGCCTCAAGTTTTCTCTGTTTCTGCATCGTTTTTATACCAATACTCTTATCTTATGCATAAAGGTAAGTCTCTTCTGTTAATGTTCAAGGTAACGAGGTTGCTTTCAATTTTATGCTTAATTTTGGTTAAAATGAGAGCTGTCGACTCGTACTCGACTCTCTACTCTAGACTAATTTCAGATTTGCGGTAATTTGCGAACTGGAAACAGGTTAAAAGTATAAAACTAGGTGGCCTTTAACCGTAAACGTGAACCTTTTCTTTTCAGAGGAGAAGAAAGGAAACGAAGACCGGTTTCCTGGCGAAGCGTCCGGTCGTCAAACAATTCACTGTTGAGTGTTGGTGGACAGGTTACCGGTCGTTTCGCTAACGAGTCGTTTCGTCAACTGCCATTTCGATAACGTCTTAAGTCGTTTCGCTAACGTCCTAAATCTGTTCTCTTGCTTGTAAAAGTTTCCATCCCTCTCAATCACCGATGCCTTGCATGGGTTTTCTTTTGGGCGAATTGTACACTGCCAGTACGTGGCGTATGACCGTCTAGACTGCACGCCGTAGGAGAAACCAAGACTGTCCACTACTTTGGTCCTCCTCCGCTTTGTACCCTCATCAACTTTCTGGTAGGTAATTGGGGCAAGCTGCTGGCGTCATAACAACGGAGGACGCCATTCCGAGTTGAAGTAAATTCTGTCTCTGATTTTAGATGCTCTCTTGAAGTATGCATCAAAAGCTTTCAAATGATACACGTTGTGGGGTATGTTGTAGATCAAAATACTCAACATGATGGTTTCAATTTACTTTTATTTCGATTAGATCAATAATTGGGAGAGAGTATAATTGACAGTCAGTAACAGTCCGCGATATCGGCGGAAACATCACCGGCTTACCGAAATAAATCACACCACTCAAAATATGACTGAAGTAATCTTTATTAATCTTTATGTTATATATCGTACATACATACCCATGAATAGAACCATAAATATATGACGTTAGCGAAACGACTTAAGACGTTATCGAAATGGCAGTTGACGAAACGACTCGTTAGCGAAACGACCGGTTACCGGTGGACACGCTGGTTTTTCAACTTCTCGCATTTCAGGTAAGCACTTATTTTATAAGCTACATTTTGTACTAGCTAGCACTTAATGTTCACTGACCTGAGGGAAACAGTCAGTTTTGTTTCCATGAGACTCCGAATTTCATTCAACATAGGGACATAACGTAACGGAAACGTCCAGAACGACGGAGAAAAACAACTGTCGTATCTAATTAGTTTGCTCGTTTATGCGAAACCGTTTATGCAAACAGAGAGTTCCCTCGTGAGGGAGACGATTTCCCCCGGGCGTAGAGCCTAGAGGGAGGTTGAGTTCGCGGGTACACGGAAAATTATGCTGGGAATTTTAAACTAACTAAAACCCTACCTTGAACCATAAAAAAACCCTAACCGGTCAGTAAACAAGATCTTACCCACCTAGAGCTAGGGTTCTCAAGAAAAACTCGCGAACTCAACCTTTCTCTACGCCCGGGGGAAATCGTTTGCCGTGAACGGTTGGCAAGCCATATTGTTTTCCTCTAAAGTCAATGAGAACTTTATTTATACATGGAAAATTCAACAACATGTAATATTGATTTACATGCAAACCAATATAATTAACTGTATTGAGACTGGGGCTTTGGGTGTGCTCTGTTATGGTAACCACCGCACCCCCTACCAGGGGAATAGTGGGACATTTACTGGGGGATAGACCAGTTGCCCTAATTCCGGCCGGTTTATTATAACTTACCTTAGAATAAAAGCATTGATCAGGACATTTCTCACAACAACAACAACAACAATAGTTTATTTGTATCTAATGCTTACAATTTGTCAATGAAATAAGTAGAAAGAAAAAATGGGATACTGGCAATCTGAAAATAGTGTAAAACTAATCAAGTCAGACAGCCACTAGTTAATAAAAAAAACATTTTGAGGGTCGGACTAGGAAAAACCAGGATACAAACAAGAACTACAAAATAGCGACAACAAAATTTACAAAGTAAATAAGAAAAAAAATAGTTAAAAGAAATTTAGCATCAGTAGAGAATCATAAGCTCTAGCTTAATTGCTTTTTGAAAGGACTGTTTGGACAACAACTTGTACTGTTCATTAAGTGAATTCCAGATTTTAGCTCCAGTAAAGTGAAGGCTAAATTGGCCATAATTTGTTCTAATTGATGGAAGACTGTATGACTCTCTAGCAGCCAATCTAGTATCATGGTCATGTCTATTACAAATTTTCTCAAAAAAGTCAAGGAAAGCCCTAGGTAATCTATTAGTGTAATAGTCATACACAAATAATGCTATACTACATGTACATGTATTGGAGATTAGATCAGGAAATGAAAGAATGTCTAGCATTTTGAAAAGAGGATCTCATGAGATTAGCTTATTCCTTCATTAACCCTATTGTAAAGTTTTGATTAGTTTTTCTTCACGATTTAACCAAGTTATTTCTAAAAATATTATTCAAATTGTTTGCCCTAATTCTGATTGGGTTGCCCTAATTCCGACCGATAAGAAAAAAGATGTGTACTTGAAGTTTTGGTAATATTTTCTCGGCTTATTTCAACTAGAAACTCTTGTGGCTGCTTGTCAAGGTATTTGAGATGAAAAAATATGAACCAGGATCCCTGTATTACAACAACTGCGCCCACAATGACATGAGCTGCTGGCTTGTTCGCTCAATCGCTCATCTTTGGATATTGCAAAATGTTTCGCATTTTGAATGCGGTAGTGAAGGGCTATCATGAATTTCAGATATGCCCACCTGTTTCTGACCCTCAGTGTAATGAGAGTACGGCAATAAACACGATAAAAATGCTTGGTTACAGTTTAGTACTGTTATGGGCTCCAAAATTAGAAACCATGCCGGAATTAGGCATGTCAAACGACAATACAGGCAGACTTTCAATTGAAGTTGCACTCCGTAATTTGAAACCGTTCATACTAATTTTCCTGTCAGAACTGAGGTAATCTTTAGAATTTCATATTTGCCAAAAATCAACATTTCACATACAGTACCCTACTTTGTGAGAAAATGCTTCTGTTGCTTTATTACCTACATGTACATGTAATTCAAAGTGTAGTCAAAAGACACACTTGGAAAAATTGAGACTTGACTTACATGTACCTTTACAAAAGCTTGGATTTTCCCACCTAAAAAGGCGACAGGAAGCCCACAACAATAGTTTACGAAAGCAAACTAATCAATAATTTATAATTTATGCTGTAACTATTCTCTTGTTCTCTCATCAAACAATCACCCACAGAGGATGTAAAAAGACATAAAAATGGATAAATGATCGAGAACTACACAGAAATAACGCAAAAAAATACAACATTTCTATTTCACTTTGCTGTTTCTGTGCGGAGTTCGCAAGGGCCAATAAGAAGCAGATTTATTAAAGCCAGTTAACACTCCATTCCAAGCAAACTCATTCCTAACACATTCCAAGCCCTACATAAACCCAACATTTAAAACATTAAACGGATACCCGAGTGAAAATCACATTTGGGCTCAAAAGCATCTTTCAGATGTACTTTGTTCAGAAAATGTATTCAAATTTGATAAAACTTTTTCAGAGTTGAGAACGAGATCCTCAAAGTTGGCCCCGCGAAGACCTGGGCACAGCCATTTTGTTTACATTAATTCCTGTGACCTTTTTTACATCACTTCGTCCCACCGGAGGCTTGCAGCTAACTTGTAGCGACTTGTTTTCTTTGTATAATTTTCACACGCTCGGAATTAGAGTAGATTTTCATCGATATGGCAGAGCAATTTCGTACTGGAACAAAAATATGATAAAGACGATATTGTGAGAGAAGTTCAGAAGATTGGGAGGATGAGGAAAAGCATATGGAAGGCGAGAATATCAGACCAACAACAAAAGGCCACTACCGAGCTAGTGCAAAACTGGTGTTGTGCTATGATGTAAAGATTCGCTGTGGTTTTGTATGGAACTTGTCAGCCTTAAACGCAAGACAAAGGTAGATTATGACAATATTGGCATTGCTTTCGAAACTTATGTATTATTGGAGCTATATAATTTGTGTGTTATCCGGTTCGATCTGTACTGACTGCATGGCTTTGTGCAACTGAAACGAAACACCTGAAAAGTTAAAACCTCCCTGTAAAAACCGATCATAACTAGCCCAACATAGCAGAATATATGCAATGACACAAGAACGAGACACTCGGAGCAATTTTATTGCAAAAATAATTCCATTCCCTTATTAAATTGTGTGAAAGCATTGGCGCGATCAAGCCCGGCATGTTTGTGCAATTGTGGTGGAACTTGGCGTGCGCCCGCTGTTTCACAACACATCAGTTAGGTAAACAAAATTAAAATTATGTGGCTTGCTACACCCTGATTATCTCTCTGGGTCAAATTAAACAAGTTTCAATTGCTATGCTGATATCAATATTGTAATAATCTACCTTTAGTCTTGTGTTTAAGGCTGACAAGTTCCATACAAAAACACACACAGCGAATCTTTATAGCACTAGCTCGGTAGTCGCCTTTTGTTGTTCGTTGATATTCTCGCCTTCCACACGCACTTCTTCGTCCTCCCAGTCTTCTGAACTTCTCTCACAATATCGTCTTCATCATATTTGTGTTCTGGTACGAAATTGCTCTGCCATATCGATGAAAATCTACTCTAATTCCGAGCGTGTCAAAATTCTGCAAAGAAAACAAGTCGCTACAAGTTCGCCGCAAGACTCCAGTGGGACGAAGTGACGTAAAAATCGTCACAGGAATTAATGTAAACAAAATGGCGGCGCCGAGGTCTTCGCGAGCCCAACTTTGAGGGTCTCATTCTCAACTCTGAAAAAGTTTTATCAAATTTGAATACATTTTCTGAACAAAGTACATCTGAAAGATGCTTTTGAGCCCAAATGTGTTTTTCACTCGGGTATCCCTTTAACCTTAGTAAACCCAAGTGCTAACTAATTTAGGGTTTTTAGAGCTAGTCACTAAATGAACAACACACAAAAATAATACTTCTTCAATGGTCATGTGCGCTAACCAGACCCTACCCCTCCATTAAAAAAAATCCTAACCGTCAACAGGTGTTCACTGATTTAGGGTTTTTAGAGCTATAGTCACTAAATTAGGCTTTTTAGGGCTAGATCACTGAACAACACACACATATAATAATAATAATAATCCTGTGAACTACAATAATCATTTAATCCAAACCCTAAGCCAATATTGAAATAACTTTACCTAACCTCGGTAAACATAGGTTCCCTTCTTAGAATCTTGCAAAAATAAACCAGTTTAAAAAAATGAACTGGTGTGAAAATTGACCTGGTTTAAAAATTTTAAACCCCCAAAAAATTAAGCACAACACACAATGAATTAACAAAAGGCTTCAATAGAAACTTCTTGAAATGTCGGTGGCTCAATGATTTGGTGGCTAGCCGTTGGTGACTCAGAACTTTTGGTGGGGAGTGGTGGATGGGTGAATTCATTTGTTCAACCAAACCCCTCCCCCCCCCCCCCAAAAAAAAATGAAATTCCTTTTTAGAATCTTGATAATTGCAAAAAATTGCACCGGCGCAAAAAAAAAATGCACCAGGAGTTAAAATTGTACCACAACACGTATTTTTTCAAGTGGATTCAGTGCTTTAAGGAAATATTTATGAATAACGTGACCAATGATGTCACATATTCTGACTGGCACATCTTGTTTGTTTTGAGTTACACAGTTGTTGTGTGCAATTTTCGTTGCTCTTCGAATAAACTAAAGGGTAATATTGACTTTTTTATTGAATCACGTGACCATGACTGATGACATACAGTGTATGTTGATTGACACATCAATCCATTATTTGTTTGTGTTTACATATATTTTTTTGCTTACCTGTCAACCTGCACTTCCGGTATTTCACACCATGTTTGCACCCCTTTCAAAGTGTTGGAATGAACTGCGAACTGGTCTATTGAGTACTTGAATATGAAAAACTCAAAAAGAACCTAACAATTTAACAAATTTAAGATAGTGTGTACAAACATTCGAACGGATGGTCTTGACCAACTCTGATGGTTAGCCAAAATATTCTATCACACGCGGCGCCACATGTGAGTCGAGTCTGTTGTAATCTTGCCCTTGTTCAGAGTTCCTCTGCTTTTCCTCCCTCCACAAATACATGTACAAACTGTCTTCGAGTCAAAAAGTTCAAAACATAAACACTTTCATGGCAATTAATTAAGCTTTCCTGAACTCTACAAAAGGTACTCTAAACTGTTTGTACAGTATCTACTGAAGAATGTTATGTAAATATCCTGAATAAGAGATTTCAATTCCAAACTAGAAAATTATGTAAGTCTTCTTTAATTCATGACAATTTCTCAGTTCTAGTTCTAAAAGTTTGCAGTATCGAGGTAAATACTGTTCATAATAATAAAGTTGTACAATACAGTGAATAACATGGACTCCTCTAACCACTTGACCAAATTAGCCACAGGGAAACCATGTCTTCTACTTCTGCAGTTGCAGCTTTCATTATTATTGTATTATTGTTCATTATTCTTTAAGGTTACCGTATACCTTCGCGGGTGTCTCTCGCAAATAAAATCGCACGCGCATCATTTTAAAGGAAAGTATAGAAACCTATATATCACTGGAAAGGTTATATAATGTAGAATGCGCTGAAATGTTTTTTTTTGCACAAATATTACATTTTCAGTAAATGCTAAGGCAACAAACGCAAAAAAGACGAGTCTCACAGAAGTGAATTTATGTCCCTCCACGTTCGCGCCTACGGACGATTCCGCTGCATAATGTCAATCAGCACATGATGGCCTGTCAAAGGGTGTGAGCGTTTGTTAATATTTTACTTTGTTCAAATGCAATTCATCTTCAAAGTTTCAATCGAAATAGTTTCTGTGTTTCATCACGGAAAGTACTCATATAAGAAAAATAATTAAAATATCGCTAAACGCTCACACCCTTTGGTTCATATGTAGCTCCTCTAACACTAGGCCAAGTTTCATCAAGATCTGACAAGTCTTCATACCCTATAAATTCACCCAAAGACAGTGAATACGCATAAAAATCTATCGACGTTTTTGGCTTCTGAAGGTTAGGAAACACATCACACCTCATCAAAGCAAACGTCAACACTTAAACCAACCAGCCAATTATATGTAAGGATCCCCGGAGCTTATGAATCAAGTCCAGAAATTCGCGGGAAATTAGTACGTGGCTCAAATTGCATAAGAAACATACATACTAGTGTCGTGTCACAAATATTCAAAAGAGCGTTGTGTTATGGCCAAAACTAGAGATAATGCGCAAAAGGGGAAAAAGAAAGGTAAATCAACGGGTTGTACCAAGAAGGGAGAGGGCCGGATATCGAAAACTAAATCGCGTCGAAAGGCAACGCCGCAAACAAGAGCGAAGGGAAAAGCGAGTTGCAGGCAACCTCGTGCTCCGAACATTGATGTTGATCCTAAACCTGCTATGTTAGCTGCGATGATTCCTTCAGTTCCGCAAAATCGACCGGCTGAACTTCGCTCAAGTTCACGATTTAGAACTCCTGGATTGACCACGGCCCAGGTTGGAAACTGCGAGTCACCCAAGACATTAGAATCGGAGTCGGATGCGGACTCGCTGCTACTCTATGAATCTTCCGTCTCTTTTCCTGTACCTGGCAAAAGTTTAAGCCTATTAGCTGAGCAGCTTTCCGTCAGAGTTGTAGCAGTACTAATAGAACTCGAAGTGGGAGTCGTCGAACATGAAGGTTGTTCGAACCACGAGCCTTTGTCGCTTTCCGCGAGCATCACTTTCTTCTCCGTATTGAAACTTTGCTCCTTCTCGAGCTCATTCTCTTGAATCTTCTTTGGGCCTGTCTTCTTTTTTTACCTTTTATCCAAGGATTATTCTTTTCTCTTCTGGACATATCCACGGTCGATATACCGGTAAATTAAACGCTATAAAATTACTGAACTCACGAGTGACGGCTCACTGTGAGTCTGAAGCTTCCCGCAAAAATTCAGCGGGGTGCCTGTGGCACGTAATGGGATCAGAGGGATTTATCACGCCTAAGCGATTTATTTACTTTCCTTCAAATTACGTTTTTTTCTAATATCTCGCAAACTTTTGCATGTTTAAAATTTTTTTTTTGGGAAAGATGAAGATCAATCCATCAATTTCAAAAGAATTACCAAAATTGTTTTTGTAAGAAAACATGCCGCAAAGGTATACGGTAACCTTAAAATAATCATGTTGAAGGCGAATTCCTTAACTATTTATATTCTGTGGCGCTTCAATCTCCTTTACATTGTTATTCTTGACTTCGATAAAAACATAAACATAATCGCAGGTTACTATTGGTCTCCCTGTGGTCGTATGTTTGTGGTCACATGTTTAGGCCTGGTTATCAGTTGCTCAGTTTACTGCACGTTTGTAGTTCACGTGTCGGCGAAATGCCTCAAGTTTTCTCTGTTTCTGCATCGTTTTTATACCAATACTCTTACATGTATCTTATGCATAAAGGTTTTACTGTTTATGTTTAAGGTAACAAGGTTGCTTTCAATGTTATGCTTAATTTTTGAGTAAAATGAGAGCTGTCATTGTATCTACATGTACGTCTAGACTCTACTCTATGACTCTAGGTTCAGATTTGCGGGAATTGCGAACTGGAAACAGGTTGAGTCGGATTAAAAAGTATAAAATGAGGTGTCAACTAAGTTTAAACCTTACCGTTAATGTGAACCTTTTCTTTTCAGAGGATAAGAAAGGAAGCGAAGACAGGATTTGTGGCAAAGCTACACCACCATGTGGTCTGGTTGACAAACAATTCACTGTTGATGGACACGCTGGTTTTTCAACTTCTCGCATTTCAGGTAAGCACTTATGAGCTACATGTACAAATGTACATGTACTACTACTAGTAGCAGTTAATGTTCACTGACCTGAGGGAAACAGTCAGTTTTGTTTCCACGAGACCCCAAATTTCATTCAACATAGGGACATAATGTAATGGAAACATCCAGAACGATGGAGAGAAACAACTGTTGTATTTAATTAGTTTGCTCGTTTATGCAAACAGGAGAGTTCCCTTGTGAATTTTGTTTTCCTCTGATAAAGTCAATCAGAACTTTATTTATACATGAAAAATTCGACAACATATAACATTGATATACATGAATGCAGTGATAAACATCTCATTCATAAAATACAGGCAAACCAATATAATTATAAACTGTAGTATTAAGACTGGGGCTTTGGGTGTGCTCTGTTATGGAAACCACCACACCCCTTACAGTACAGCCTGGATGTATGTTAACATTTACACGCGTGTAAAAAAATAATTTACTACACGCATTTGAGTGTATTACACGCGTGCACTATTACACGCAAAATGCGTGTAGTTTTCTTTTGTTATACAGTTATTGTCAAAAATCAATTCGGCATGAAATTGTTTGTAACCTGCTACTCCAGCTCCGTCTCTAGATCTTCGAGCGGTTTCAATTACACCAACGGTTTCCGCCAAAACGTAATAAATTATGCTGAAGGAAACTTTTGATTGTCTGCTCCACATTCACTCTGCAATTCACGTAATAAACGTTCGATCAAACTTGCGTTAAAGTAAAAACTTTCAACACGTTTGATTTTGTAAGTATCTCTATTACAAAAATCAATTCGGCATGAAATAATTGTTTGTATAAACCTGCAACTCCCAAACTCTGTGTTCCGATATGAGCCATCTCTTTGAGCGGTTTCAGTTACCAAAGGTTTCGCCAAAACTTAATAATGCTGAAGGAAACTTTTGATTGTCTGCTCCACATTCACTCTGCAATTCATGTAATACTTTCTCAAACTACTCTTGTGGACAACCTAATCGTTGCTGCTCGCAACAGAAACATGAAGTTCCTTTCACTTTGACGGCCATTTTGACTTTTCATCAGTGTCGATCGTGAGCATTTTCATGTTGTAGTTCTTACATGAAAGAAACAGCTAATAAACTCTTCTGAGAATTTTCAAGCTCAAAGTTTTGTTGCGAAGTTGCGTAAGTCAATGCACCCTGGTCGCCCGTCCCAGCCAAATGAACTCATGAATAATAATCCTTCAGCCTTCCAGATCTTTGTAAAAGTCGTTGCATAAAGTTTTCAAGTAAATTCGGACCATGCAGTTATCGAAATATTGTGAGCCGTAAAATAAACAAAACAACGGCTGCTCGCTTAGTTCCCAGACCGGCGGTGCTTGACTGAGCACAAAGCATAACACCAAATAAACTTTTGCTTCAGTGTACATTTGTAGTTTCACATTTACAGTAGATTCTTGTCTTGTTACTGGTATTAAAAGGTTTTGGCAGAAATCATTGTAAATGTTTGCGTATTAAAATCTTCTGAATTTTCACGTGCAATCAGTCAGGCGTGAACGTGTCAGTCAGAATTTTTACTGAACATCAACAGAGTTTTGAAGCAACGTTTGTCATATTGAAAGACGTGCAAAAACTTCTATACTCTTACCACAGGCAGCCCAATCTCAAGATTTGTGTATTTATACGCTTACAAATATCGCTTGAATAGTTCATATTATAAATCCTTCCAAAACACGTATGTTAGACAAATAAATACACGACTTCACCCTACAATGTTTCAGTTGTGGTTATTCATACCTCTGAGCTCTTCTAGGGTCGTTTCCGCTGTTTTTTTCGAACCTCTTTCCCTCACCTCCTAATATAATGAAAAGGCTGGAAACAACCGACAAATATATGATGCATAACCTGTAATCTTTGCCACGAAAATCACACTTCGCTCACTCCAAATAATTCCAAACTACGGCAGGCCATAGAATGATAAATGAACTCATCCCTACCCCAATTTTAAGATCCAGCGATACCACAGTCTGGAGAAATCAAACAATTTGTCGTCCATTTTCAAGTCCTTCGAGGTTGGCAGCCAACGAAGTTGGACGGCGGAAGTGCAACCGTCAAAATTGCCTCGGTCTGGCGAAGCTATTACATGTAGCTGGATAACCGACAAATATACGATGCATAACCTGTAATCTTTGCCACAAAAATCACACTTCGCTCACTCCAAATAACTCAAAACTACGGTAGGACATAGAATGATAAATGAACTCATCCCAACCCGAATTTTAAGATCCAGCGATAGCACAGTCTGAAGAAATCAAACATTTTGTCGACCATTTCCAAGTCCTTCCTCGGTCTGAGCTGCCTGTGCTCTTACCAGAAAACTTCCACTGGGAAAGTGCAATTCCTTTTGAATTAAAAGAGCTTTAATGCATCGGATCAGATCAGTCAGTTCGCGTAAATGGAAATTAATTGCGCCACCACAGTATTTGTGTCAGAAATGAGACACGCGTCTGGCTGTTTTAGAGTGTCAAACAATGGCGCCGTTGAAGTGTAAACCAGAGACGAAGAATAAAACGTTGCTAGCGCTGTGTATTTAATCGAGCTGAGAAGTTAAAGCTTTTTGTAGATGGCGGTGTAGCGTGCCGAGTTTGAAGAAATACTGTTTTAGAGTGTCAAACAACGGCGCCGTTGAAGTTTAAACCAGACAAAGAATAAAACGTTGCTGTGTATTTAATCGAGCTGAGAAGTTAAAGCTTTTTGTTAATGGCGGTGCAGTGTAGCGTGCCGAGTTTGAAGAAATACTGTTTTAGAGTGTCAAACAACGGCGCCGTTGAAGTTTAAACCAGACGAAGAATAAAACGTTGCTGTGTATTTAATCGAGCTGAGAAGTTAAAGCTTTTTGTTAATGGCGGTGTAGCGTGCCGAGTTTGAAGAAATACTGTTTTAGAGTGTCAAACAATGGCGCCGTTGAAGTATAAAGTTTTTAGCTGATGTTCTACACTTTAGTCCAATGCTAATATGGCTAAGTGTCGAAAATGTTCATTTGCGAACCGGTATTGTTGAGCTACGTATTCTTCAGAAGTTATTCTCTGCATGGAGTTCAACGAGTTAATGAGGCACTGAGGTGCGTGTAGTTCCGTGCGTGTAGTACACTTAAAGTGCGTGTAATTACACTCAGTTCGTGTAATTACACTCAGTTGAGTGTAGTACACGCGTGGAATTCCGCGCGCGTTACACACAAAATGTGTTAACATACATCCAGGCTGTACTGTACCTGGGGAATAGTGGGGCATTTATACTGGGGGATAGACCAGTACACGTTTAATTCCAACATTTTGAAAGGGGTGCAAACATGGCCTGAAATACAGTGTTTCTATGGGAATACAATGCCAAATAATTTCTGTAAATTCAAATTTCTGAAATATTTACTGTCTGTAAACTTAAGATACATGTACCAGGTAAAAGGTTATTTAACTGATCAAAGTTTGAGGGATGTAGCTGTGCTGGGAAGCGTGTGATCGTGTTTTTGGTTTGCCATACATTTGTCTGTAATAATGAGTCAGTCACACAGGAAAATTTACAGACAAATGTACATGTATGGCAAACTGAAAAGACGAGTGCACTCTTTCCAGCATTGCATTCTGCAATAAAATCACATGTCCCGCAAAGTTCGCGGCACTCTTGTTGTGTCAAAAACCAGACAATCAGTTTCCATGGCTGAAAGCACATGTAAAGACTGGAAAGCTGGCTTCTTGAATCTGTTAAATTGAAAACATACAGCGTACGCAACGACTTTTAAAGAATCGTGAAGGGATAAAGTATGAAAGTACAGAAGTCTGTAAAGTTTATCAGATGAATAAAAATGCTGAACTAACGATCGGACGTGGTATTTTAACCCTTTCCCTACTGGACATGTTTGGCTCAGTTGGTGAAATTCTGAGTGCTAACCCAACCCTCCCCCCTCAGTTCAAGTTTGGCTAGCCCAGGCACTTAAATACTGCTGACTTTTTAAGCCGAGGGCTCAAACCTTTTCCACAATGCCATTTGGGAGAATTCTGTGCACTCGTTGACAGTAGGTATGGCTGCTTCGGTAGGGTTTACAATGAAATGTGCTCTAATTTTGGACAAATAAGCCACTGTCAGAGAGCTTGAGGACATTATTAAGTCTGATGACGGCTTAAAAGTACTTGGTTTGCTTTTAGTAGGCCTTGTGAGGGGTTTCACAGGGTTTTTCTGTTGTGTTTCTGCTTTGAGACACATGAAATAAATCTTCACTGAAATCCTTGCAATCCTGCAGTTGGCTGTCTTTTACCCCTGCTCAACCTACATGTATTAGGATGTGTTTTTGTCACTTAAAAGCAACGGCTTGAGTCCAAATCACCGCTCTTGGTTGTAGGGGTAAAAGACAGCCAACTGCAGGATTGCAAGGATTTCAGTGAAAAATCCTAACGTAGTGCCAGAGGGGGGGTCCCCTTGTGAATTTTTTGTTGATTACCCAGCATGCAATTGGAGGTGGGAGCAGGAAAACATGGTGGAGAGAAGTGCAGCATTAAGAATAGCACGCTTCACAGTTGCAATGTGTGTTTTGTGCAAACAAACCTGGTGGTTCGAAAGATTAAAGAAGGTACTGTAACGACTGAGTGCTGATTTTGTGTTTGCTTTTGATTTCAAGGGCGAATGAGAAGGATTTTGGAGGCCGATTTTCAGCTCCTCAAAATTGGTGAAAATCGGAGAAACGAAAAACGATCACCAAAACAAATGAGTTTTTCTCCAAAGTGGGAGAGTCAAGCGATCCCAGTTATAGCTGTGGCTTTGAAGTCATTCATCCCTTGAAATAATATTGCAACATCGTATTTCCAGCATGTCTAGGTTTGATGCAATAATTTTCTCGAGGTACTTCGATATTTATATTTCTAACGGGACTTGAAACCATTTATGTAGCTGATCAAATAATCTGCAGATCGAATTGGAATTTAGCGTGTTGGTATTTGTGGAGGGAGGAAAAGCAGAGGAACTCTGAACAAGGGCGAGATTACAACAGACTCGACTCATATGTGGCGCCGCGTGCGATAGAATATTTTGGCTAACCATCAGAGAGTTGGTCAAGACCATCCGTTCGAATGTTTTGATGAACAATTCGATAGTCAAGACCACCAAGGAACATTCGTTGCGGATTTCAAGCCTGTAGCTTCAAAAGCTTCATTTAATTGCTACATGTATGCGTAATGGCGTGATTGAGACACCCTGCCGCTTCAGCAGCTTGGCCGGATTTTTGCCGTTCATCGCATGATAACCTCTCTATCTCGAATTACATGTAATACTAATAGTCCGGCAGAATCGTGCAATAATAATAATAATAATAATAATAATAACTTTATTTAAACTGTAAAGACCGATCAGTTAATCGAAAATGATTAGCTGGTATCAACCGGTGACCAGTATTATAGATAATGTATCTAAAAAAATCTCAATATATAATAGTATAATAATAAATGTATGAATGAATAATATTATAATAATAAAAAATACATACATGTATAACTGTACAAAGCTTAAAAAGGATGTCTAAAACATTATCGTAAACTACATTGATGATTGTTGTCATCAAGTTCTAAAAAATGCTTGAAAACGCCAGCCTTAAAAGTTGATAGTGTTTGTAACTCCCGCAGCTCTCTAGGTAAATCATTCCATTCTCTTGCGGCTGCGCATTTACAATGTAAAAGACAATTGGCCCATTTTCGTTTTCGTGGCTATAACATGTAAAAGTGTGGAGTCCCTAAGATGTCTATTATGCATTTCTGATCTTTTAACAAGGTACCCTTCTAGCTGATGCGAACAGTTAATGTTATGTACAATTTTATACACGAACTGGAGCCTTAAGAAGCGCCTTCTACTGTTAAGAGATAACAAACAGAGCTTGGCATGCATGTCTTGTGAACATGTCTTACGATTAGCGGCAAGAATAATCCGCATAGCCTGGTTTTGCAGTCTCTCTAAGCGCTGTGAATTGCCTTTACCGCAATCACCCCATATAATACAGCTGTAATCTAGAATAGGTACATGTAGGACTGTTTGCTTATAGATTCTTAAAGTAATACGCTATGACTAAGGAATGATGAAATTCTATTAAGCATTTTAAGCTTGGGATAAATTCTTGATGATATATAAGAGATGTGTTTGTTCCAATTTAGACAGCCATCAATATAGACTCCTAAGTATTTAAAATGTTCAGATTGTTTCAATAGCTTTCCATCGAGAGTAATCTGTAGGAGGCGTGTATTAGCTACTGAATGTCTAGATCCAATCATCATTGCCTCAGACTCAATATTTGATAAGAATTGTGCATTTTATGGTAAAAGCGTCAAATTTCGCACAATGGTAGGTTATGGCCTAGTGAACAATATTGGATATGGACCCCATCGAAATCTATCCCATAATTCCGGTTAAAGCAGGTTCCGTTTTGACCAACTGAATTCCAGCATGGAAACGAGGCTGATTCAGAATATTTTAAATATCAGCTACATTTACGTATGTAGAACAGCTAGAAACTTAAAAAATAAAAAGCAATGCAAAGCAAACATCTTTTATAGATTTAGGGGGTCACGTGATCTGTTAGCATGGAAACGAGGCTGAATCAAAATATTTTTAATATCAGCTACATGTACTTATGGGTAATTATAGTCCGAAAACTGTAAATAAACACTAAATTAGGTTACATTGTTTCTTCTATGTAAATGCTTGGTAATAAGTGCAGTCACGTGACATGTTACGTGACAGAAGAAGATCACTGTAAACATCAAAGCATTAACTATCGCGATCACCAGCTTTATTTCTTTTTCCGAATCAACTTTGGATGTAGAAACTTCAACATCATAACCTTATCGTAACACCTTTGTTGTTACTGTTAAGATAATTAATCAGTACAGTTATATTTACCTTAAACTAAACACATGTGACCAAGTGAATATGTTACACTGCAGTAACTGAACTCACCGAACTCACCATTAAAGGTGCAACGTGGCATTTCGATAAATCGCATTTAAATACTGCAGATTGAGTGTTTCATAAAACAAAATAAATATTTTTGCAGTCTTTTTAAAACAAGTTGCTCATGGTTACCAATTCATGTAACGTGTGCAGAATGTCACGCTCCTTGCTGCTCAAACCCATTTGTGTACCGTAAATGGCTACACGTCGGCTACTCGGACCCTGTCACACAGACCCCCGAAATGACAGCACCAATGCATTTACACTGTCCAGCACACCCTCTCTCGCTCTTGCATCGCACTTCAGGAGTTCTAATGGCAGCTTTGTGACGCCTGGGGAATCATTGTCCACAACGGCTCCCACTCTAGGGTAGAGCCCCTTACCCAACCTCACTCGCTTGGATGGGGAAGTTCGGGTGACACCTAAGGACTTTCCCCAACAGTGACCAGCCTGGAACATTACTCTCTTCGCATGCTGTAACAGGGCAATAGCTGTAGGCGGTATAGCATCAATAACTCTTCCCTTGCATGTGAAGAGGTCTTTACGTGCAGCATTCACAGTTGTACATGTGCTTGTGCGATCATACATTTCAAAAACAGCAATATCGGCGATATTGCTGAGCAATTGCTGTTTTTGAAAAACGATATTGCTGTTTCTAAAAAACGATATTGCCTTTTGCCTTTTTTCAAATGATATATCGGCACAGCAATTGCTGATTTGATTGTACAAAACCCTGATTCGTAATTATTTAGTTTACCTGGTTCGATCGCTATCTTGAACATCGAAAGAACCTGTACGCAGTTGGTAACCCGCTTTTTTCCCCTCAACCGCAAAAACGCACAAAACGTTTAAGAAGTTGATGCCCCACTTTTCGGCTCAACGGCTAGAAGTTAAACAACGCAAAAAGTTACAAGACCAATGCAATGAAAGAACTTCGAGATCCGAATAGAAATGAACGCTTTTTTAATAAGCTTAAATAAAATTTGCGCACGGCAAGTTATTTCAACAGCGTTTCGGTAAGATTTTTTAAATTAACTTAATTTCACAGACATTGAGATGTCTTTTACCATTTGATTTTGTTTGTGGCAGTATTTATTAATTGATTACATGTATTTGGTTTGCCAGGTTTCCCTGATTTTGCAGATACTTGAAGTTCCGCGTCTTTGACGACCCCTTTGACTTGCACGTGTGTTTAGCGATTGTTGTGGCATGAGACGATTGTAATATGCTAATTTCGACCTTCAATGTTTTGGAAAACTTTCAATGTATTAAAGCGCAATTTGCATTCAACAGGAATACCACATTTCCAGTAGAGGTTTTCTGTTAAGAGTATAGAGTTTTTTGCACGTCTTTTCATTACGAATTGGCTTCAAAACTGTGTTCACATTCCCAGAAAGTTTCATCGATTTGACAGACTCGTCAAAAGTCAGACTGTCACGTTCACGCCTGACTCATTGCACGTGAAAATTCACACTCCGAGAACTTGAGATTTTAATTTTCGAAAAACATGCCAGGACTTCAAACAGTTGCAATAATTTCAGCCGAAACTTTTAACTACACAAGGATCTACCGAAAATGTGAAACTACAGATGCTAAAGTTTATTTACTGTTATGATTTGCGCTTAGCGGCAAACTTTAAAGCGAGTCCCGTATCAGTCAGGGAACTAAACAAGCTACCGCTAATCGTTTTGTTATTATTTTGTGTCGCAAGTTGAGGCTTCCATATTCATGCTAGTTCTAATATTATTTTTAAGTATAGGTTTCCAGAAGCGTTATAAGCGAGCTGTGAAGTGGCAAGGACAGCATGAAGTTTCGTTACTATAGGCACGCATATGCGGGATCGATCGTCATATTGAGCTCGGGTTTCGCCAAGAGTCAAACTTCTCCAGATTCACCAGTTTTCTTTATGCTAAAAAAACTAAATTCTTGGGAAGGCGCTCCATAACGGCTCTCTCTACGTCAACAAAAACAAACCATTTGGCATACGATTACGGAAAACATCGATTTTGTACAAACTCGTCAGAATATCGGAGATATTGCTGTAAATCAGCAATTGCTGTTTTACTTACAAAAACGATATTATGTTTTTCAAAAAACGATATTGCTGTTTGCCGGCAAAACGATATTGCTGATTGCTGTTTTCTAAAACAGCAATTGCTGTTAACGAACAGCAATTGCTGAGCCGGTTCAGCAATTGCCTTTCCGCGCGTGACAAAGTTTGCGTCTTGACTGTACATGTACTACTGAAACGACTAAATGGACACAGTCAACATTGCAACTGTGTAATAGAGCCTGTGGTTGGACTAGCTTTGTAATCTTTTTATGAGCCAGGTATCAGTGTTAATCAGTTTATACTGAAAATAATATATCAAGGTTAACTCTGTTTAACAGACACAGTAATGTGCACTATTTTTTTAATACTTCATTGCTACGAGGGATTACTTTTGGTTAAAACTTTCACTTACATGTATCTCAAACTTACGCGGGTTTCTAAGTAAAAAAACAATAATATATATACATGTACATGTTTTCTTAGTTGAACTTGAATTATAAATGATAGTTTGCTGAATTACGAAAGATACCAGTTGAAGAACCGAACACCACAACTTTCAGATCTGCTAGAGCTGCAATATGGGAAATGTAACCTGGCCCAAAATAGTAACCTGGACCAAAATGTGCACAGGCTTACGGCAAAATTAGCTACCAATATCGACAAATATCAGAAATACAGTTTTTTCCACCTTAGCAAAGCTTTGGCAATTTCTGCATCAGTAGCAGAAATTATTCAAAGAATATATATAAATATTTTAAAATGACGGGATCAAAATACTAAAAAAAACACCAAAATAATGAATTGGTCAGTTTTACCCCCAAAGTTAATTCATTGTCATGTTGCAGGTCATGTGATTGATCGTTGACCCTCCCTCCCCTATCAATCAGTTTCTAGCTGTTATACATAGGTAAATGTAGCTGACATTTAAAATATTCTGAATCAGCCTCTTTTTCATGCTGGAATTCAGGAGGTCAAAACGGAACCTGCTTTATACGAAATTATGGGATAGATTTCGATGGGGTCCTTATCCAATATTGTTCACCAGGCCATAACCTATCATTGTGCCAAATTTGATGCTTTTACCATAAAATGCACAATTGTTTAACGATTCTGCCGGACTATAATGTTCCCCTGCATTGGGTTTAGGATCCTGGATTTACACTTTTTCACTAATAAAACGTTTAGCCCGTGTTCAAGTGGAACGTACACGTAAATTTTATAGACCCAAGAGGTTTGTGAAAATGTTCATGAGCAGGCATTTTGTTTCCCGGCTGTAGACTGCGACTGATGATCGCGATCATCATAGTGATCGCAGTCATATCGCGAGCAAGGTGCAAGCAAGGTGCGAGCAGATCGCAGTCAGTACACACGATGTGATCGTGACTCGATTGCGATCAAATGTACCTATAGTTCCAGGCAGTACTGTATGTGAGAAATGCTGTCAAGAGCTCTATTTTTACAATTAACCAATTCCCCGACACCCTTTTGCACCCTTTTTCAATTTCACATTTTGTGAAAATTTCACACAAATCAAATTATTCCTCTTGAGTGGGAACTTTTTTAATACTCTATTTTGGTTGAAAATCGAAAGCGTAGAAAATAGCACTTCAAAAAAATCTACATGTAGCCATCTGTCGTGCATGAATCTGAAGCCCCACCTCTCCAACAATTAGCGAGCTCTTGGCCAATCATTTCTCATCACAGTTCAACTACATGTACCTGTCAAGATTTCCCGCCAATGTTGATTTGCTATCAAAGCTACTGTACGTGTACGTGCCACATCGAGAAAATTTTAATATAGCCGGTTGTTCTAGATCTCTTGTGTGACTTGAAAAATGGGAAAGACAAAGAGGCATTGAGGGACAAAGCCAAGGTGAACACCTAGAGATGCCAGCATACAGGTAGTTACAACGTAGTAGAGGAGAACGCGATTTGCAGGCATCTGAAACAGCATGGCAATAGCGAGATTGTTTCAAGTGATTCAGAGTCACATCAGACTTTACATTTCCATCTAAGCTTTCTTGGCCCGGGTTTCTTGGAAACAAATATTCTCTCGGCTGGCTCCTATCATTTGTTTTTTATGTTCAGATGTGGACCACTTGGCACTCTGTCTGAAAGTGAAAATATGAACCCATGTCAGGTTTTGCGAGGACTTCTATTTATTTATCTATTTGGCTTGTCGTCATATGCATTGTTTGGCCTTGTTTTGCTTGGCATCTGGTTGCTTTTTGGAAGACATAAAGCCAACAACTGATGGAATTATGGAATTGTGTTTGGAAAAACTTTTCTCAATAAACATGAATTTAATATGCATTAGCTTTCCCTACACCATCGTTACAGGAGAGTAAGCACTTGTCATGTGTTTATTGATCTGCTGTAAATCAAACAGAACCTTTTACTTCCTGTTAAAAACTTTCTTTTGGTATTTCTCCATCAATATTATTTTGTTTTGAACGGAGGTTTTGGTATACGAGACACTACTACTAAAACAACATTTCTGTGAAAAAAATGTTCCCCATCTTTTTCGTTTTGAAGGTAACCTGTAACCTCACATGTACATGTACATGTAAGTTTGCAGATAATGAATATTTCGGAAAGTCTATTTTACGGAAATTATTTGGCATCTGATTCCCATACAAACACTGTATTTTGCACCATGTTTGCACCCCTTTCAAAATGTTGGAATTAACCATGAACTGGTCTATTACACCAAAGTATCCATGGCTTTAGACCATAGGTGGGGAACATAAACAGGGCTTGGATGGGGATTCACCACATTCAAAATGGCTGCCACTTAGACAAAGGTAAGTGATGTACATTAAGTAATGCTCTGGCTAAGAAGAGGAGCACTGAATGTCAAGAACTGTAAAGTTGTTAATTTTATAATACTCGTACATTCAATAGAAAACCAGCAAGGCAATATATTTTCATTAGATAATGTGATGTTTCAAAGAAATGTGATCTGATTTCAAAGAATATCTTTATTGGGGAAAAGTGATCAAATTTGTGATTAAAATAGGTTTTGTCTTCTCCCTTTCCAATTGGCTGGATGGAGATTTCTTTCAGTTTTTACAGCAAAAATGACCAAGAAAACAGTTTCTTTTATTTTCAGATATAACTTTGACTGGGGACATCTCAGAGAGCACTTACATGTAAGGCATATTAACGCAAAGGCGTTATTGGGAATTGCTCATTGCCGCACCATATTGTCCTTTTCTCCTGTTTTTTTGGTGAACCATTACTTAAATCCTAATTATTGTATGGGCTCTGTTCACAGTAAACTTTTTTTTACGTCTGCTTTGTACAATCTTATATAATATTGTACAGCATTTGGCCATATTGTTTCCCTGGGTCTGGGAACAGAAGTGAGGTTAGAAAACACATAGCTGGGAATAGGTGGCTTGCACTACTATCGTGTCGGTTGAATACAACTACCAAAATCCTTTGTGCTGATTCTTTTGTTGTTCTAATTTCTAATTTCTAATTGAAGGGCTGTGTGCAAAAAGGGCGTTAGTGACTCTTGATCACATTCTAAATTCTCCCTTAGAAAACAAAGAAATTAAAGGAGAATTTAGAATCTGATCAGGAAACATTTATGCCCGTGTTGCACGCAGCCATTCAATTTAGTCTTGGTATTCTCAGAGGAGTTAAAGAATTTGAATAAGAAAACAAATTTGAAAAGGAATCTGGTAGTTGTATCCAGCTGACGTAATAGTGCAAACTGGGAATTAGCATTATTTAGTAAACAACTTGAATCTAATGCCCTGCTATTCTCTGGGTAGGTGTGCATGGCTTCCTACTGGCTAGTGCATTACTCAAAAAACAGACAATGTGCTTCACAAAATGCTGTTGCACGGCTCGAAATACATGTAGAAGAAAATATGACGACATTTTAATGTTTCATCTTTTATTATTATAAATTATAACCCGACATATCTATTTTTGAACTGTCATTCCCAAGTTTTGTTCTACCAATTTGGCTATTGTCAGGTCACTATTTTGAGCCCTGTGCTGCCCATCTTATTTGCAATGTAATACATTTTGAGCACAACATTCCACATTGCATCAGTTACATTCAGTAGTCTAATTTTCATTCTACCAGTAAATATTACCATAGTTGATCACTTATAAGCCACACCCCTAACTTTGACAACACCACTAACTCAAATTTGAAGTCTGAAAATGTTTTGGAAAAGTCTCACTTATAAGCTGCATCATGATTCAAAAACTAGTGTCCTATCCATAAAAAACTGCAGATTCCCCTCCCTGAAATGAATGATGCCTATTACTCCAGTTTCGTATTCGAAAATTACCGCTGAATACAATGACTACAGATGCATGTTCACAGGGTTAGCCTCATTCTAAAGTTAAACATTCTTAAATACTAGCGAGAAGGTGCAAAGCGTGAAACTACAACAATACACAGTGTTGTGAATAGCCCACCTTCTCGCTGGTACATGTATATATGAAAGTTTAACTTCAGAATGAGGCTAACCCTGCGTACATGTACATGCGTCTGTAGTCATTGCATTCAGTGGTAATTTTCGAATACAAAACTGGAGTATTGGAAGGTATGATTTCCACTATTTAACACCTTTATTCCTGAGTGATATTAAATTACTAAAAGATAAATTATATTAGAGTACTGGAAATGAATAAAATAGTTTCTTTCGTTGTTTTGATTGTCTGAACATTATTTCAATACTGGTTTTATAAATTTGTATTAATAAATATGTTGTGAGGAAGTAATGGCATTCACAACTTATACAAACTGACAAAGCTTGGAAGCCTCCAAGCAAAATGGCAGATATTAATTTGTTTTTCCTCTTTCATTTAAAAATTTTAGCTGCTTAAAATTAATGCAAAGACATAAACATAAAAATTCGGTTCAGCCGTATCATGAGAGGTGAAGTACGGTAAAATTGCTCTGTTAAATCATCAGCATAGTTCAATATCCCTGTTCTGGAAACCAGAGGTTAATCAAGAGATGAACATATTTATAAATTGCTGCAATGATCGCAAATCCACGAAGCTCATTGATAATAATAAGACTTTATTTCAAGAGGGTAACACATAACAGTGAAAACTGACAACCTTGTTGTCCTCATTAAAACTTTCAAAATATATATGTATAAAATACATTGAAATATATTTACACATGTAGCAATTTTTTTTATGAAAACAGTACTAAAGTTAAATCTACATGTAAAAGGATAAAAATATTAAAATACTGTATTCACTAACAGATAAGCTGCACCTCTTTACCCAGAATCTTCGTTTAAAATTGGGGGTGCGGCTTATCTGTGAGAACATCTACCGTACATACAAGTAAGGTTCTGGAAATTTCCATAAACTAACATTTAAAAGAAATACTGAGCTATACTTATGAATACTACACTATCCCAAAGAAAATAAGCACTGGCAATTGCTTTTGCAAGTTTGGTGGCTCCTAACAGATCCATTTAAGCCTTGTTTCCATATGATCACTCACGATCACCCGCTTCACCCGAAATGAAGCCGGAGATCGTGAGTGATCATATGGAAACACTTTTATGCAATTGCGAGTGGTTGTGAACGATCCGATCGCTCACAATCGCTGGGATAGAAACTGTTCTATCTCAGCGATCCATAGCGATTTCCAGTGAGCGGCGGCGATCATTTGGAAACACATTCTGCCGAACAAGCGACCGAACAGTATCCCACAATGCAATGTTCTTTTTTGGCACCATGGCAATGTCTTAAGTGTTGTCTGCTTACCTGTTGACTAATTTGTGAGTGGGCTCTATCAAATAAAAACAATGCTAGCGATCGCTCAGTTGAATGATTCAAGCGATCGGGCGATTGTGAGCGATCATATGGAAACCAGCCTTTATGTTGTGAATATTTGTTCCTCCGCAAGCGACTAAATACATTGTACCATGCTAAATGGCCCAACATTTCTTTGCAGTTTAGCACTTAACAGCAAATTTGTCAAACAGATCTTCCACCTCTCTTTGGGTAACAAGTTTTTCTCCAATACATGTAGATGGCTTCTTGATATCCTTTTAGACATAATAGCCACAGAGAGCTGATGAAAAAGCAAACTACTCCATGTTGTTTTGACTTCGTTCAGCGAAAACAAAACTTCTAGTGTCCAGTTCTCTCTCTTCTAACAGGTGCCTGGTTACTAGGCTACAGACTAACGTGAGCACGTTGTTGGCTTCGTTGACCTATAAAAGGTGACCTGAATGAACAGATCCTATGGAAAGATAAATCATACATCTAACTATGTACATGTAGACATGAATTTTATACTATTTCAGAGCTGAAATTACAGGTACAAATTTTCTCCAGTGTTTTCTCCAGTGAAAGTTACAATGTACATTGTACATTTGATATTCTTCCAAAGAAACTTTTCCCAAAATCAAGCTTCTAAACTCAGGGTGCGGCTTATCTGCAAGTGCGCCCTAGCTGTGAGTGAATACGGTAGTTTACTTGCAAGGTACATGTAATGTTAAAAATGGTTAACTCTGGTTGCCTCTTCAAGATATCATTAAAAAGAAAGTCTTTAATGATGGCAATTTACTTGTTATTCCAGTCCTTAACCACATTTACAGAGAAAGTATGTATGCCTTCTAGTTCTCTCTCTTATAACGTGGACACTGAAAGTTCATTATACCTTGTCGAGCGCCTTTGAATGTCACAGTTTCTGACTAAGAACTCATTCATGTACTCAGGCAAATCACTATCTACATGTACTCTCTCATACATGTACAATATACAACTCCTATTTATCTTTGCTTCTTCATAAAAGGAATCCGCTTCAGTTCATTAAATAATGCAACAGTCCTCTGATCCCAGTCAGCCTCAAGAACTAATCTTACAGCTCTTTTCTGTATTTTAAAAATGGTAGATCCGTACATTAAGAGGTTTAATAGTAACTAAATAAAATCTCTCCTCATAAAGGAGAAAGTTTGTAATATGCTTCAATAATCGAATCCTCTTGGACAGATTTTTGCTTAGAGACTCAACATGGGCGTCAAATGACAGGTCCTCGTCCAAAGTCACACCCAAGAACTTTTGAAAGCTACAGACTCCTCACTTCCCAGGAACTTGATAGTCAAATTTTGCTCTTCAGGGGCCATTGTAGATCTAATACGCTTTCCACAGAACAGGACAGCTTTAGTCTTGGATTGATTGATTGAGAGCCTGCTCTCTCTCCTGGTGCTTTGTCTTTCTTTCTTTTCACTGAAACCAATTCTTTCCTGATTGCTTAGTTTTTTAATGGTAAAATCTCATTCCACCGCAGCTGGTGCTGATTGATGCTGCTTTCTATCAAAAAGCACTTTTCCTCTAGTCTTCCTGCAATGGAAACAGCACGTGAAGTGTGAATGGTTGTCTATTTTGTCTAAACCAATCCAAACTGCGACAAAGTCACACACATGCACTTTTGATGAGCTGGTCGCATGCACTTCACCAGTTTCCCACCATAAATAAAAGAAAACAAAGGCAATCACCCATGTTTCTAATTTTAAGTATGTACATGTATGCATATTTACATGAAATGTTTTGTGAAAAACAAGAAAACTACTTAAAAGCTAAGCAGGGTGAAGTTTTCTTAATTTAATGTGAGTTTACTAAGTTATAAGATTATTTAATAAAAAAGTTTAAGACCTCGAAAACTTTATTTGAACTCGAGTCTTTGCTCTTTTGGCCAGCAGAGCATAATATCCTTTTGCTTTGGTGTGAAACCAGTCAAAGTCCATGTTTTTGTGTCATTCGACTTAGGCTCAAGCAACAAGATGGCAACTTCTTGTACTGTGAATCAAGTTCTTAAGCTTTGATATGTAAAATTTTCCAAGTACTACATTTGTTTTGTTTTAAAGCAATGCATCTACATGCTTTTAATATCTTGCATGCAGTAAGCGGTATGCAATTTTCTAGTGCTCGCCCAATGCCATTTAGCACTCATGCTATTTAGTGCTATTTGTTAAATATATGTTTCACAGGTTTTAACACCAGAACCACAGGGAACCCAAATTGAGGCTTTGTGGCTTCAAGTCTAATTACCATTGGCATAAAGCTCACAATTTCACTTGGAATTTATGATAGCAATCTCAACATGTGGCAGCACTTCACTTCCAATATGGAACCACTAGTGTATAATGTCATTCATACAATTGTACAAATGTAGGTGATGATATTCACATGAAAGCTGCAGAATACAAGCTATTAAATTATTATCACTTTATTAAATGTCAAAAATATTGCAAAAGTTTGTCTGTAACAAGTAGACTTTATTTTTAGGTGACCATTGCACCTGTGCAGTGTATAAGCTTAATGCTATGCAACCAAAAATGCAAAATTTAACTCAGGGGAGGGAATAGGGTACATGTATGTTTTCGTTGTTTCTAGTCTGGAACAGGGTACCTTGCTGCTGAAATATACATGTAGTAGAATGTCTCAAGCCCTATGTCGTCTGAAAAGTTTGCAATATTTACATAACTCGTATATTACAGTAAGAATCAGTATCTATGATTATAAATCATACCAAAACAAAGCGAAAACGATTATAGTGCACCATAAAGTAATGTCTTCCATCACTTCCATGTCCTTCTCACCACTTGGTAGCACTGGAGAAGTTGGTCTGACAGGTCCACTCCTCCCATGCCTTTGTTGTAATACTTTATAACTGGCGAAATGGCAACATTAACCTTCTCAAATTTCCCATCCATTGACCTTTTTCTTTTTAATCAACTGTCATCTCCAGTTGCAGCATGGCATGTGGAAAGTGCACTAACATCCTTTGGTGTCTTGCCACTTTACAAATACTAAATTTCCCTTATGAAACCACTGTATAGTCCCTCTCAGCTTTTTTGGTCATTGCATTGGATAAGTCTTTAGGAAACCCCTTCCTATTCCCTCGGACAGTGCCTGTGGCCATGCAACCCTTTTCAAGGAGGGCATTGAACAGTTGTGGGCAACTGTAGAAATTATATACAAACAAATGGTACCCTTGTAGTAACGTACAATGTACATTGTACCTTCCATTAGATTCATCACCACATCATACCCTAGTCCATTGGTGGATTTGGTTAGTCTTTTTCCAGTATAAATTTCAAATCTCTATGTGTAGCCAGTGCGAGGACAAGCTAAAACCCACAATTTGAAACCCCATCTGGTAGGTTTGTCTTTGATAAACTGCTTCATACAAAATCTAACTTTAGATGCAACCATTCGTTCATCAATGGAAACATTTTGTCCTGGAACATACATGTAGAATGTTCTGCAAGCTAACTGTAGCTCTTCAATAAAGGGTTTCAGTAGAGGATCATACTCCTGTCCAGCTTTCTTTTTGCGTTTATTTTCTATGTTCTCCTTTGGGTCAGCTACATGAAGAGCAGCTATTATAAAATGTTCAAGAAGTGATGTCTGGACATACCAGAGTTCCTGATAAAGTCTTGTCCAAAGAAATTGTCAATATTCCAGTAATCCCTTAGCACAGGCACTTCCACCATTCTCAGAAAGAAAATTAGAGAAAAGAATGCCAAAATCGCTTTCATAGTCAGAGGATACCACTTGAATGACCTTTTTTAGTCTTTAGCATGTCACCATAGGCATTGGTATTGAGAACAATGATTTCAAGACTTTGCATTGAGAAAAATAGAAGGAATATGTCTGATGAATGCCAAGTTTGGCCTGTCTTTGACAACTGAAATCCTTGTTGATGATTTGGGCTGAATCGTCTTCTTGGAGGGGCCAGATCATCATCATTTTGGGTTTCCAAGAATCCGTTGCCATGGCAACCAGTTGTGTGTTTTCCTTGGCACCAGTTGAATCCCTCTTTCTTTTCCTTTTTGGCTCTGTTACTTCATCAGACTCGCTTCTATCACTGTCTCTGACTGTTCTTGAATGTCTTCACTATAAAATAACTGTATAAAACAGAAGATTGGCAGAAATTATGGACATCAGCAGAAAGGTACTGCGGGCACCCTTTTAGCCAATTCAAAATGACTGCTTATAGTGAGTGAGACTAGGTTCTTTATAGACCTTCCAATGCAAAGAAAACCAACACTTTCTGTGATGAAATAAGAATATAGAAGCAGAAGAGTTATATTAGCTTAAACATAGCCATAGTGATTAAAAAGCCATTTTTTAGGATTTGTCATCTTTCCAGCATTTGTCACGCCTGGCATAAGTTACCTCAAAATCTATCACTAAAAGCGAGCCAAAAATATATAAACCAGCACATCTTGTTTAATTAGCTGTCAAATTTAACGAAATTTTCGTATGTTAATATTTAAATGAAATAACGTCTTTAGGATGAAACACGTTTGTATATTGACGTTGGTGTGACGTCATAACGAACGACTCCTTTTAAGGTCAAATTCTGTGTTACCTATACGTTTGAAATAAAGCATGTTATCACAACAACATAAATATGTGTTTTTGATTGCCGCAATTTTAAAGTCTCTACGATAAATATTTGCTGAGTTATTAAGAACTGAAGTTTCTGTGACGTCACATTTTTTGACGTCATGGGTCTGACATCAGTCATGCTTTCTAAATGGAATAATCATAAAAAAGACCATATTGCGGCTATTCAGTGTACAGTAAGTACAGTTTCTCTTTAAAACCCGAAAAATACTTGAATAGTTATTTTTAAAAGACGTTTTCAAAAATATATGACGTCATAATGACGTTTACTCTTTTTCACTGCGCATTTTAAAGTATTTCCTCTCAAAAATCGAAAATTCTAAAAACATACGGTTGTGGGTACCGATTTACTCTTTTTAATTGCTAGATTGTCGTAAACAAATATTTTAAACTCTAAAAGATGAATGAAGAAGTTATTTTGTAAATGGTTCTGTGTTGAATATTTCCCGCCAAATTTTGGCGGGAAAATTGCCAAAATTCAAAAATTAATAACTTTTCTCTCTCTTAACCAATCGAACTCGGGTTTTCGGTTTCTTTGTTGTCGACATGATGGGAAATCGAAAATATAAAATTTACTGATGTTCAAGGTAATTGAAAACATCGAAAAACCTATTATAAATGGATACATGACGTAACTGTGACGTCATCAAGATGTCTACGGTAGATCAAATCATCGGATTTTGTTTAGGTCTTCGGTTTTCATCATCCCACAAAAATTCAATCTTCTATGTTGGAAACTTTTGAAAATATAGCAAAGTGATAGATTTTAGGGTCATTTGTGCCAAGCGTGTGTCTGTCCAATTCCAGCTGCTTGGCGGTAATTATTTAGAGGAGAAAGGCCTGAAACCCAGTTTATATTCCAGCAAACATTGCAGGATTTAGGTTAACAAAACAAGATGGTGGACAGAAAGCAATATGGTGATGTTTCTCTCCTTTCTCATCAAGTTAGAAAATGTAAAAAAATGAAAATGTAATCCTATATTATGGCATCCTGGCACTAACATTATTTCGACAAACTCAGACGTCTTTGGAAGTACTCTTAGAGGAGTGTTATTGTACGTTTTATTGGTAATATGGATGCATTGAACACTGCTTTATTGACATCGGGACAAATTAATAAGCCTCACCGAAGACTTAGCATACCGTTTTACCTCAAACTGTGTATGGGTTCAGCCAGATTACAGACAATTGCAGACAGTCCGAGTCCTGAAAGTAACTTATTCACTACCATCATCATCTAGAACAGCTTCAAGCACTTCATTGGCTGAAAAGTCTTTACTTTAGGCTCAGGTGGCATTGTAATACTGTGATACACGATCAACGAAGTAATTGTAAATAATGTGAAGCTCTTTGAATAATACAAGGGTAAAATTAAGATGGCGCCCAAAGACTTTAACTTCGAGTGTGACCGAAAGAGCTGCTAGTCAATTTAGCCAAAGAAATCACGTCTTTTATGGCTGAAACAATAGCCGAGATTTTATTCTAAAATAATACCCTATTGGCTGTTAATGAATATCTTTGTTTATTAAAAAAACAGCAAAATATGTCATCGATCGTGGGCAATCGATAATGATATGCAGGTTGCATTAAAGGGTTAATGCTGTTCTGCGCTTGGTCTTGAAAACATCTTTGAAAAGCCTTGCTCACAGCTAGTTGTGCGTGGTGATATAATGAGGTAGTATTCCAACAACTTCACAATGTTTAATTTATTTTATTTGATTAAGCTTCACCTGAAGGAAAAAATTATCATCAGAAATGATACAATGTTCCTCGAACGATAGTCTACAAACAGCAACCTCCTCTTCATGGGAGACTGGTGATTTCATTGTTTCTGTTTCTCAACAAGAAGGGTCACTGTGACTCAGAGCCTAAAACCATGTCTGTGATGTCACTTCTAAATTTTTGGTAATTAGCATAATTTATTTACAAGATGCGGAGACCTGGGAGAGATTGAAATTAGATTTTGAAGTGTAAAGTCCATTGCAGAGGAAACGTCTCTCAAATTGGAGTCCTGTTTCTCAAATGTGAACAGCTTAAAGTTTTAATGAACTTGATTTGTGGGAAAGATGTGTTTGTGAGCCTTCCAACAGGCTCAGCAAAGTCACTGATATTTCAACTTGCAGCCTTGTCGAATCTAAATTCGATCAGGTTTGGGCTTGGAAGACATGCATTAGTCATTGAAGTTACATGTACTTTGCTTGTTGCCCTCATGAAGGATCAAGTAAAGCGCTAACATAATCATGGTTTAAGGTGAATATTTGATAAGGGATTTTAATATCTGATAGGGATTTTAGCCAGTTCAGTTCCATCATTAAAGACAGAACTGTCAAAAGCAAAAAAAACAACAGTATAAACTTTAGTATCGATTAATAAATGTAATTTATAGTTAAGCTCTGTATGAACCACTATATTATTGGGAGTGGGAGAGGATGAGAAACATAGCAGAACTATATACTTCCCTGTATACTCCTGTGTAAAAACACATCCCCAACCTTCAAACAACAATGTTAATCAAGACTTAATGAATATTACTCTGCATTCTTTTGGGCAATAAAGTGAATAGACTTCAACTAAAAGATTTCTGCATAGAGGACATACAAAAAGTTTAAGCCAAATCCACTGTGCAGGAATTGCTAACCTTTTCTCCTGAGTAAAGAAACGATCAAGGTATTTGCAAACAAGCTCTTGCACTTCACTATTTCTAAGTTCTTGTGAGCCATTTGTTAAAGTCAAATAGTGCCATAAGGGACAATGGCTTCTCTGTTAAGTTCCTGAATCTGGATTTTAGGTAGGAAATTGTGTTGTCAATGCGTTCTTTGGTGCTTTGGTCATCAGAATAACTTTAAAAAGTTTCCTGATTGTCAGTCAACTTTATATCTGCATTTTTTTCTCCAAGATTGAGTTTTACCTGAAATTCTTTTATGTTTTTCCTGGCTGAAGTTTCATGGCAGACAGCTCAATCACAGTTCTTTGAATCACATCAAGTAAGATTTTGATAAAGGTGATCTTGGTGATCTCTTTGTGATAGCCTTTGGCTCAATTGGAATATTGTGCCCTTGTTTGTTCAGTGTGCTGATGTTCAAGGTGCAAAACAACTGTTGTTAGATTTTTCTTCAGAGCAGAAACAGCACATTCTTTGCTTGCCATCCATCTAACTTGTTTGACTCCACTAAAATGTGCAAGTTCGGTTTCAAAAAGACTGCTAATTTCTGTGAATTCACATTGCCTTTAGGAAAGTAGTGGTAGTAAGTAAATATGGGCAATGGACAATACAGTAATAATAATAATAATAATTTAATTTGATATAGCGCTAGCTCCATTAATTGCCCAGAGCGCTTTACAATAGTAATAAAAATCTGCAGCTAAAACCTACTATAATACAAACTCTAAAAAAAAAAAACTACTATAATGAAACTAATAAACTACTAACCGATACAGTTAAAATATAGTTAATAACTTCTAAACAATGAGTCAAGATTTATAAGCTTCTATGAATAAATACGTTTTTAACTGTTTTTAAAAAATCTCCACTGAAACTGCACTCCTTATATCATAAGGCAGTTTGTTCCATAGCCTGGGAGCGGCTATTGAAAAGGCTCTGTCTCCATAAGTCTTTAAGTTAGATTTTGGCACGTGCAGAAGCTCTTGGGAATTCGACCGAAGCAAGCGTGTACACGTGCGATAATTGAGCAGTTCGACAATATAACTAGGTGCCAGGCCATTAAGGCCTTTATAGACTAAGAGTAGCATTTTAAAAGTGATACGGTATTGTACAGGCAGCCAATGGAGCTTACACATAGCAGGAGTAATATGATTAAATCTTCTCGTAAGCGTGACAATACGTGCAGCAGTATTCTGAATCAGTTGTAGTCTATGTACTAAATACTTAGGAAGGCCATAGAGTAGCGCGTTACAGTTGTCTAACTTAGAGCCAATAAATGCATGGACTAAAATTTCTGCACTGTCTTGAGTAAGATATTTTCTGATTTTACCAATATTCCTTAAATGATAATGAGAACTTTTACATGTCTTTTTCACATGTTGATCTAAATTCAGGCACTGATCTACAATAACCCCTAAGTTCCGTGCAGATGTCTTAGGATGGATCTCTTCAGCACCCACTTGGATAAATTTAAGGGCAGGCCTAGGACGGTACTTGGAACTGATAAGGACAAGTTCAGTTTTATCTTGGTTTAGCTTCAATCCGTTTCTCACCATCCAGCAGTCTATGTCCTTAACACAAAGTTCAAGATTTAATTTAGCCAAAGAGAGATCATCATGACAATCAGTCTTGAAAGATACATACAGTTGGGTGTCGTCAGCAGTGAATCCCAAGAGCTGTTGGGATACTTCATACTTTATTCATATTTCCTTAAAAAGGCTTTTCAAAGACAAAATGCAAATACAATACAACTACAGTGTACATGATAACCTCCTTGATTTTGCTAATGGCACCTCCCATTTGAACAAGCATAACAGAAGCCCTATCCAAATTTGCACAAACTTAAAGCTGGTGCCTGCCGCTGTTGGTGGAAGTAGTATGCTAGAAATCCACACCAATAAAACGTCAATAAATCAGTTCTTGCTCAACAATAACATAATCTATGTTGCCATTTGACAAAACACTGGCAACCCTATTTGTACTTACTTTTTATTTATTTCTAAAGTAAACTTGCCACTGACAAAATAAACTTCTGGCAGGCATGGTGATTGAGGTGCAATGTAGTTCTCACCCAGATCCAAATCATTTTAATCTGAAGCTCGCAGATGTACTCGAAGTCACTGAAGGGCTTTTCTCTTGTAGCCACTGTATATGCTGTGTTGAACAGCCACAACCTTTTCTTTTGCATTTCGTTGATTTTTGACAGTTCTTTTCCTGTGGCTGTATCCTGCAAATCATTTTTTGATTTCTTGGACTTGCATGTGATCCGCTTCTTACAACCCTCATGCTCTCTTGAACGTTCATACATGTACATGTGAAGCTCTTCAGAGGATGAACT
Source organism: Actinernus sp. WN-2022 (assembly GCA_030867875.1). Lineage (NCBI taxonomy): Eukaryota > Metazoa > Cnidaria > Anthozoa > Actiniaria > Actinernidae > Actinernus > Actinernus sp. WN-2022. The sequence goes on from JAOWCC010000237.1 coordinate 7,012,566, forward strand.
CGGACATTTTGCATACTAGTAAACAACTGGCTTTGCTAAATCTGGGCACTTGCAACAAGTTTGACAGAACATTGCATCCGTCGAGCTGTCATACAATGTACTTACCCATGACCATTTTGTTTGCCATTAAGGAAGGAATGAACGTATCTCCAGTGTCGTCATATTTCTTGTTCTGTTGTATTTGATAGGCACCTGCTCTGCCATCAGTACTCCATTTTGTTGCTTTCTGCTCTTCTGATTCTGTTTGACCTGCAGTTTTATTTTCCTTTGTTTGCGTGAATCCAAAATTCAAGAGACTCATGACTGGAAAAACAGATGCATACACTCCTGCATGACCAAACACATTACCAGTCTCCCCAGTCTGCCTACTGTGGGATACCTTGAACATTATTTATCCACACAGAGTTCGTAAAACTTGGTTTTCACACTTTGTAAAAGATAACCACCATATTTTTACTTTGGAAATAGGTAAACCAACATTTCAGATTCATAGTAGCCACTAAGGTAAAATTTCAAAATATTTCCTTGTTAATCTTCAGAAAGCATAGATCGGTGTTTTGTTGTGGCTAGTCTGGCACATCAGGCTTGAATGATATTATTTTGCTGGCCCGATGATAAATTTTCTTTGGGCCGGGCATTGGGATAGTGGATTTGTCCAGCCCTGATTTGCCCGAATCCTCTTCACACTTGGCCAAACCATTTTCCTTGGACTCGAAAAGGTAATGTGACCTATCATAATTTTTTTTTAAAGAGAATGATGTATATAATTGGAAAGTATGATTCCAACAATTTATCACTGCTATAGTAATTTAAAGTTAAACCTTGTTATGACTTGTAAAAGTATCTGTTCATACTACACTTGTCTAATCATGCAACTAAAAATAATGCTAAGTTGGATAAATAGAAGCAATAAAATATGAAACAAACAACTTTTGTAATTTTAATGGTGAAATTATGGAAAAATGGAAATAACAAATTTCTGTCTTGGAAAGGGGTAACAATAAAAGTAACAATTACAGTAACAAGATTATGGTTATCATATACCTTTATGGTACAGATAGAGTGTTATTGTGTATTGAACAAATTAAGAGCTGTGCATGGGCAAAACCCTACATGTATGTACCAAAATGATCACTGATAAATTGTCTGTGTGAATTTTTTTATCTGTTGCAATGGTAACATAAGTTGTGGAAATTTATATTGAGATACGTTTATTTCAGATATTTGAATTAATTGTACACGCGAATATAACATATCCACCTGAAACTTTGCACAAAACATATAGAAGACCATGGTCTTCAAAACAGTGTAGACGAATTTTGATATTTTGCCTTAAATTAATTGTATGGCCATTTATAATATTCGTATACCCAATACAAGATTGGGTACATTCGTACACCCAATACAAGATTGTAGTGAGCTCTATTAGACAGTTTGCCACAAAGGCAGACGTTACATTGTCTTGTGCTGAACTTACATGTACGTTAACATCAACAGGTAACAATGGCACTGTCAGCAGTGGTTTCACAGCCGTTTGGCTAATTATTAATAGGAATCCATTTGCTTTCACTGGGGTAGTTTCATGAACAAGCTGAGACAACATTTGGATGAGTTTGATTGTTTGTTGACCACACTGGGTGGTATTGATTTTTTGTTGACTGCACTGGGTCACATTTGTTTGTTTGATTGTTCGGTACAATGACCAAAGACTACACTGGGTACAAGTCATTTGTTTGATTGTTCGGTGCAATTATGACCAAATACTTCACTGGGTACGAGTCATTTGTTTGATTGTTCGGTGCAATTATGACCAAATACTTCACTGGGTACGAGTCATTTGTTTGATTGTTTGGTGCAATTATGACCAAATACTTCACTGGGTACGAGTCATTTGTTTGATTGTTCGGTGCAATTATGACCAAATACTTCACTGGGTACGAGTCATTTGTTTGATTGTTGGGTACAATGTCTGAAGACCACACTCGGTATGAGTCGTTTGATTGTTCCATACAATTATGACCGAATACTACTCTGGGTATGAGTCATTTGTTTGATTGTTCCATACAATTATGACCGAATACTACACAATGGGTATGAGTCATTTGTTTGATTGTTCGGTACAATGATGGAAGACCATACTGAGTAAGAGTCATTTTGATTGTTCAGTACAATGACTCAAGACCACACTCGGGACGAGTCATTTGTGTGATTGTTTGGTACAATGACTGAAGAGCATACAATTCAGTTGAATTCAATTCCTTATTATGCCCATTACATAGATTACATTGATAGATACTTGATACACATATATATGTAAGCAATATAACATGCTTTCCATGTCTTTGTTCTCTTATATAAACATGTGGGATATGTTGGGAGAACAAAGAAAAACTTGAAAAACATGAGCCAGCAGCGAAGTGATTTTCAAGTTTTTCTGCATTCTCCCAACATATCCCACATGTTTATATAAGAGAACAAAGACATGGAAAGCGTGTTATATTGCTTATATAAAATAGCAAACAAGAAAACCAGGAGAGATAAATCTTGCACACGCAAGATCAGAAGATCAATTATCCTAACTGTAACAGTTGTCAGACCGACGGTGAGTTTGTACAGTGTGGGAAATTCCCCAAGGCAAAACTGAGAGAAACGGAAGGCATGCTCTGTGTCAGTGTGTGGCTCTATTTTGAGAAATCTGCTTCAACATTCTCCGAAAAGAATAACTGGGAATTCAAGGCATTTCCCCCCGGAAATTTAAGGCAAAAGGCATTCAAGGAGTAGAGGACTTGAACTGGGTGTTTTTGTTGCTGAATGTACACTAGGAAACATGATTCCCCTGTTGTCTTGAACTTTGAAGCAGGTTTTAGTTGAATGAACTTTAATTTTCGCCAAACTCAATGGAAAGATCTACATGTAGCTGGTGGAACCTTCCTTCCAATGAGGTGAGGCTAGGAGTACAAGGTAAGAGGGAAAAGCTCATTTTGTTCTGTGAAAAGTCAACAAGTTTTCATTTGGTTATTATATCAACTTCACAACTGTCGCACGTGAGTTTGCAAAATTCATGTACATTTAGTTGTTTATAAAATGGCAAGGAGAAAGCTAGAAACCTAGAAACATATCTGAATTATCTAAGACCAAGCAGGGTGAATGATAACAATTGGCCTTATATGAAGGCTTATTATCTAATGACTTCTTCGCTGACAAAATGTCGGACTTGAAGTTTAAGCACACTTTTAGTTTGGGATAAAAAATATAAGAAAAAAATGAAGGAGTTGTCGCCTTGCTTTTTCCTCTCTTCTACTCTAGTCTCTAGCTCGATTCCTCACTCTATTCGTCTATAAGGATTGTTTAAAAACTAGACTTGTTAGCCGTTTGCATTACTACTGTAATACCATATGAAAACACCATGAAAACCCTATGAAATATTTATATCATCAGCATAGCCTTTTCATAGGGAAACCATATGAAACAGCTACATGTACACATTCATAAGTATTTCAGTGTTTTTTCATAGTACTATGAAAAAATCTATGAAAATTTGTCCCGTTCCATAGCCTTGTTTCATAGGTTAATGCTATGTAATTTCAAACATTTTGGAATAACTACAATACTATGAAAACCCTATGAAATCAAAAGCCCATGAAAATGCTATGAAATCATGCCTATGAAAAAGCTACGAAGCTTGCCATGAAATACCTATGAAATGATGTCCATGAAATCCCTATATAAATATTAAAAGTTTCATAGGTATTTCCTTCATTCTCCCTATGAAAACTTTGTCCCGTTTCACAGGGTCATTTCATAGGAATTTTCCATGAAATGTTTTGTATACATACTATGATTTTTTTTCATTTCAGGAAAGTCAACCTATGAAAATATTCCATTGAAATAAACATTTTCTAACTTGCGCATGCATTATGTTTAATTTATGGCAAAAATAAACATATCCTACAATTTCCCCAAATCTGATTTATTAGCATAAATATAAATTTATATACATATATATACATATACAGTCAATATAAAACAATAATCATGCATAACATGTATATATATATATACATGCATTCACAATCAATAATAATTGTTGTAACATTAACTAATTTTATATGAACAGCAACTGGCCAATAGAAATATATTAAATTATTTAAATTCCTATATATTGGTCCTTGTACAAAATGTAATATTTATATAACTCATATATAACATGAAAATATGAAAAAATTATAATGGCTCTTGCCAAATCTGCTGCCTCCTTCACTTGTTTGTAATTAACACAAACATCTTTTGTTTAAAAAAAATCATCATGCAATGTAATATTTAATTTAAAAGCTGAATTAGAATAATGATAATTACAATCATGATAATAAAAATGGTTATTACGATATCCAGTAAATGGCATCATGGCCAGGAAATATAAATACATGTATGTATTATAAACTTTTATACATACATATATTCTGGCTCATGATCACTTTATAAAAAATCTAGGCTATATCTACTGTACTGGATGGTACCATGCTACAGTGTATGTCCATCATGTGAATTTTTTTGGCTTGCGCTGTCTTTTCGTTCCAAGAATAACAGTGTCCTTGAAAATGTCCCGTACAGGGGCCTCTTCCACCACATAGCCCTTCCATCCAGGTTTTTGTTTTGTCTTCATGATCAGCTGTTTCTTGTTACACAAACTGTTCCCTTCATCATCTAGATCATGAGCTGATGTGGACGTCTGTTTCCCAGCAGACGAAGCCTGTTTCCGTTTCTTATGACATGTATTTGTCGGTGCCTCATCATCTGTTGATTCATGATCAGATCGAAGAACAGTATGAGTCACCATCTTCCTCATATAAACTAAGTATTGATCTTAGTATTGTTTTGTTTTGATGTACAGTCTGTTTTACATTACCTGCTCTCTTCTTCTTTCCAGCTGCAGAAATCTTGATTTGGGGAATATTTGCAGCTGGTCTTTGTTTTACCACACCAGCTTTCATCAGTTTGTTTTTCAGCCAACACAGGCGATCACCATCCTAATTTGAAAGAAAATGTTGGCTTTATGTGGTTTAGTAGAGGCGTTAACGTTGGGGTTGTTTCATTCTCTATCACGTTCACATTTTCTTGTTCAGACTTCTTTTTCAGTGCCCCTTGCCATTTTTTCAGCTGTGGAATGGAAATGAAGGACCTGTAGTTTGGTGCTAAAATTTCAAATTCCACATCTTATACATTGAAATTCCTATCCTAGAAACCATTTAAGTTCAAAAGTAAGGCTCAGTAGTTCCATAGGTCAGATATAGTAGTGAATGATTGAATAATATGTTAGTGCTGATAATTTAAGCTTATCCAAAGCTCAGCTGGCTGGGATTTCATTGTAATAATAATTTATTACTGTTTTGTGTGTGTAATAACCTTAATTATAACATGACCTAAGAAATTTCTGCAATCTGATTGTCTAAGAGGAGTGGTATTTCAACGTAATAGTGAAATTACAAACTCCAAGGAGTGGTATTTCAAACTCCGGGGGACCACTCGCGTACATGGCGTAAGTGAGATGTGCGGCGGTACCGTGTCCAGGTTTGAGCCCAATTTCGCAAACCAAGTCTTGTTTTGGAGCAAATCGTCTATCAATTCGGGTTGATTTTCATAAATATCATGGAAATTCTGGTTAATAACAATTCGTTTTTTTTTTTTGCCAAACCGGGTCGGGCTCTGAATACAACACCTCACATACCTACCCTTTATTATGCAAGCGGTGCCCCCCGGTTTGAAGCTCAGTTACAGGTCACCGAGCGGGTGCAGAAAACTACAAAGCTACGGAAGTTTACGGTGGCAAATGCCTGGCTTTTGATGGCTAAAATTGAAGAGTTTATTATAGAAACGAACAGCAATGTCATCTGTGCCTCTGGTAATGGAATCTTGTGGTGATTTGAGAAAGTTCAAAGTGATTTTCAAGTCTTCGAGTGACCATGCAGTTGGCAGACGAGGAAAGTTTGATTCAGTGAATGAAAACGGAACCGAAAAGTGACGTTCATCTCGCTTAAACAACTGCCCAGGAACAGCTGACATTATACAATGACAAAATACCAACAAAGTAAGCCAAGTTGACTTAAATTTTCTTTTAATTGTTTTCTTTTTAAGCCATTGACAAGAAATATTTGGAAACTCGGTCGCATGTGACCCATTGCCGTGAGATAGTTGATTCAAATTATCTTGTTTAAGTTTATAATACCTAAAGAAAAATACTTGCTTTAACTAAGTTTAAAGAACTTGGAATTTCATTTCCAGCTGCGATAGTGTCGTTCAGTTTTCTGGTTTTGAGACGTATTAACAGTTACTGTCTTTTAAAATAAAACAGCGAAGTGACAACTGCTTTATTGTTTGACGTCAGTTGTGCTCGACGATGAACTGCCTGAAATCAAACTTCGCTCTTTGCTAGTGTCAATGTACCATAAATTGACTTTTTTCACAGGTTAATTATAGCCATTCTCTCTCAGCTCCAGTCGATTATTAAGCCTTTCTTTGAGATTTTACTGTTCAATTTGGTAAGCTAAATTGTCTGCCACTTACAGGATTTTCACTAGTCATTAGCTCAAACTCAAACTGTCAAAGAAGTAAAGAAACTCGGTGCCCCAGTTGAGAGAACATCTGATTGTCTTTTCCAGTAAATTTCTTAGGTCATATTATAAACAAATAATAGCATGATATGTACGTGATATTTGGCATAAATATCACTCGCGGTATTTATGCCAAATATCACTACACATCATGCTATTACCTATACAAATATATTAACCTTCTTAGTTCTTTTCCAGTTGAGGACATTCTTCAATTGGCTTCTCCTATTCATAAGAGTCAAGCTGAGCCTTTCTCTTATCCTCTGCTCAAATCCAGCAAGTTGTGGTAATGTAGACAACACCTAAAATATAACACAAGATTAGAGTAGCAGAAACATTTTATACCCATAATATGGTTAAAATAACGTAACTGGAAGTATACTTTTTTGGGTAGGAGTGTGCTGCGGTGACCTTAAGCTAAAAAAATGATACCCTATCCAGACCGAATTGGGAAATTGATACCCTATCCGGAACGAAATAGATACCATGTCCCAGACTGTGAAGCTCGAAAACCATATCGTGTATAGCACAGCACATACCCGTATACATGTACCTTTTATATGATACATGTATAGGGGAGTACCCCCCAGATTGCATGCAGACTGTAGCTGCTTTGTTCATGACCCCAACTCTAGTGACACTCGTTCTCTAGCAATTTCTTACACACTGTAGACTTGATTCAAATAAATATATGGTAACACATGTACATCATAGGTCTTAGACAAAACAAATAACCTCCTTATATTACCTTTTTCATAAACTCGCTGAGAGTTGCAAATGGGATATACTTTATAGTTGGTGCCTTTTCCCACAGCCCAGTCTGCTTGGCAGCCTCTCTCACTGAGTACTAAAAGTAGATATCATCGTGATTTTATTGATCATGGCCGAGACAGAGCATATTTGCTTTCACTGATCATGACCAGTAATTAATACAATATGCTAGACTATAATATACATGTATTATGTGTCATACATTATAAATCCGTTAGCTTGGGAGCAATTCAAGAAAATGGGCACTGTCAATACTGAAATAATAAACTTTCTCATGACAAAAGATATAAACAAACTACTCAGATTAGCAGAGTATGCTTTCTAGGTATACTGGAGAAAACAACTACTCACATTAGCAGAGTAACGTATACTGGATAAGATTTTGATGAAATTCGAAAGATGGCAAAGATTCGAGTGGATGAAAACTACCTGGCTTTGTACTGCTTTTAAGAGAAATTTAGAGCAACTTGAAATAGGCTTATGGCTATTTAACCAAAATCACGTTATAGGCTTTTAAAGATTAGAAACGTGAAGGTTCAATTCGATTGACAGTGTTCCTTTAAGTAACGTTATCCCTAGGCCTGTTAATTATAAGTTAAGCTGAATTCACTTATTTTATTGTGACTGGGATTCTACGGATTCGATTCTACATTTCATTTTTGTATCATTGCATTAATGCACTTGATTATAAGCTTTTAACTACACTGTACGAATAAAAAGTTATTTGCAAAAGAAAAAATATATTTTATCCCAAAAAGCAAATTTTAGCCTACACTTTCCCACATCACGAGTATTTATTTATTTTCTCTGTCAATGATGCTTGACATAATTATAAACTATGGGATAATTTTTACTCAATACATTAAAAAAAACGTAATTGGAAGGTGAAGAATGAAATGGTGGCTCCGTGTTCTCTGGATTTTATTATCCAAACTGGACATCGGGTATTATTTATGGCCTGTTGTTCATCTCGGTAAAACATTCTGTCGCTAATGTCAGTGTGTTGTATCAATAATTGTCACACAACAAAATATATCTTGTTATCTGCCAAGAACCATAAATCATGTCTGGTGCACAATTCTCATGGATATTATCTAAAGAACACAATCGTATCTGGTTATTTACCAAGAATGCTCTTCAATATTTCTTGGTCTATAGGCTGTTTCCCATTGGCACCTGTTAAGTTTCGTCCAACAAGCTCCCCATTGGAGTAAAAGACATTGGGCAGGAAGGCAGCACAGGGTGAATTACCTTTTCTTTCGGCTGGCCTGTTCAATGGCTGATTGGTAGACATATACACATGAGCCAGGTGTTAGAAGTACCATCTTAAACAAAGAAAAGCAATTTTATTATAACTTTAGTGCTTATGTTGTAGATTCCATTATTCTGAGCTACAATGTACATTGCTGGTCAGCGGTCTCACCCTTTACTGTGGGGGCTCCCCCTAAGCTTAGCAGGGGCTTGGTATGCTCAACTTAGCAGATCGTGGCGGATCTATTAGACTAATACAGTGCCATCATGCAGACCACATAACCTACCAATATTAACACTGGTAACTGTTGATTTATCCACAGCATCCAACAGTTCAAAGAGAGATTTATACGTACATACATAGTTTATTCAAGGTGCAAGAAAAAAGTATTCATAAATACGGATTCAAAATCAACAATGATCAATGAACTAATTAATTACGTAGAACTGATACTGGAAAAAAGGACACCCTGAAGGAAGGCAAGAGGTTAGCCCTATGAACGATTACCTAACAAAATTAAATCACTGACAAAAACAACCATTGTATGCAAAACAATACAAAGCTAAATAAAAAAGATATATCATATATCATTTAGTTAAAATATTAAGTGCTAACAAATGCTGAATTTGTATTAAAATAGATGTAAGTCTTGCCCTAAAGTTTTTATAGTTCTAAAAAAAATTATAGTTCTAAAAAAAAATTGTATTTGTAACAGTTACATTTTGCCGATTTAACGTGTATAGTTGTGGTTTGCTCTAGTGCGCTTTGGTGGCAGTTCAAAAACGTCAGTAAAATGTAGTTTGTTGATATAAAAGACTGTCTTATAGCCTTCAATTAAAGAGAGAGAGAGAGTCTACGTTTTTCCAGGGTTGGCCAACCCAATATGTTGCATCGTTCCTCGTAGCTCATTTCTCCTTTTTTCTGTCCGAGGGCGAGTCTGGAGGCTCTTCTCTCACTTTCTCTAGGGCAGTAATGTCTTTGACTAGGTAGGGACACCAGACTGGTAAAAGCATCGCCTGAATGACTGCTTAAGTAATCCGAAACACCAGTCGGGACTAAACTTTGTGTGGCCCGCAATCAGAAAAGAATATAATACTGAATGGTGAAGATCGCAAAGAACTCGCCAGCAGTAATACCATATCACGAAATTATTCTTGTTTTGACCACCGCAGTTATTGGCGTGATTTACCCTGCCCTGTGATTGAAAAAAAGTTGCGAACAGTTGCATTAGCTCTCTTTCCTGTGGCGACTTATTCATCAATAAGATAATTCACCTGCCTAGGTAAACCTTCACAGCATACCCCAAACAGACTGCATTTGCGTGGAGTTTTAAAATATATTGGACCTGGTTGTTGTGGATTTGAGGGAATGTGAATCTGCTGAGCGTAGTCAAAAGAATAGTGCACTGTTCCATTAAAGGAACAACTCGGTCTGCCCGTTAATAGGAGGTCAATGTACAGAGCCTCCTTGGAGCTACCAATGAAATCTTTCATAAATTGTCTTTCGGATGTTGCATTTTCTGTGTTTCTGTTCCTGAATCAAATTTGCTTTTTCTTCATCACGTACATTTACATTTGTAGTAATCCTGGTATTGTTTAATTGGCAGGTATTACAAAGGTCAGTGGAGGGAGTCGTTATTAAAATGTACGGTGTTAATGTGTTCCATCTCACATGGACCTTCTTAGGGACTCTGTGTAAACGAAGATTGTGTGTCGGTGTGACGGCCAGTAGCTGGTCAGTGCACATGAAGTGTTACAAAGAAATGGGATATCTATACATTCCTTTGCCGAGGCAATGAAAGAACTGTTAACTAAAGGCCGAGGGAAATACAGGAATATAATGGCTACGAACGAAGACTTACATCTTAAACCCTTTAACTGTTATAAGACATTTCGCAGTGCAGCCTCTATTACTTGTGCCTGGGTCGGTGCAGAGGAAGCCGAATGCATTTTTCTAAATGTTTTTCGTTGGTCAGCTAATATAATCCCCTGGCACGACTTATTGTTACTACTTGAAGGACAGTTGGTCCATTTACCCGCTCCGAAGACCCACTACGCCAAAGATATAGCATTTGAGAAAGGCATTCCTATTTTTAGCAGAGGCAAGCAGCCAATTGTTTACATAAAGAACGGTGTAATAGATGACCGAGAAACGGAAATGATGACTGTAAGGTGGTGCATATTCAACTTGCACTACCAGATTCCTCAAATTGAGCAGAGAGAAATCAGTCCGTGTCCGAAATCGTTTGCTACATTGGTACTCCGAAGTTAAACGAGTGAAATGCGAAGAGTGCATAATACGCATGCGTTTTAGGGCAATGACGTCATGCATGACGGTCTATCACGGTCTACCAGTGAAACAAATAAACCAGACAAGTCTTTATTTGTTATGGTTGACCATGTAGACAGTTTAAATAGCAGTTTCGTTCTTTTGATACTATGAAAAATAAGACATTACAGTATGTACTGACTATTGCTATTTCCTTAGGCTCTTGTGGTTGATAATCGAAGACGTAATTATTATATATAACTGCGTTATTATTTGTTCACTTGAAGCCGTTTAATTTTAAGCCACTGACTGTGGCATTTGTTTTGTAAAATTATTACCCTGCAAGCATGTTAAATAACTAAATAAAACAAACAATTAAGATATACTAGAATAAAGAAACATCGTAATCGTGTTGTTTTTATTAGCAGAGTTGAATGGCACTAATTATAAATACAAACTGGCTATTTGAAAATAAATATTTTGTTGGAATTATTTCGCATTTCAAAAGAGTAATTATATGTAAAACCAGTTTCTTTACATCATTCAATACTTTGTTCGATCGCTGTTACTTTTGATTATAAGATCAAGGCGTTTGTTCATACTTAATATAATATTGTCGTTTATCTTAGGGTCTTTGTCAAGCATAAGGTTTTTAACACGTTGTGCAGACTGTTCAAATGTTTCATGTGTTATTTTCAGTTCTAATGCTGGTGTTGCTAAATCAGTCTTAATTATGCGAAAAAAAATTCAATAGGATTGAGATCGGGACTTCTAGATGGTATTGACAGTAATGTAGCACTAATTGCTGCCATTCCTGATTTTGCTTTATAACTTTTTTGGCAAGGATCGCCATCTTGTAGAAATAATCGTGAATTATTCCCGTTTGCCTCAAAAGCTTTGTGAAAATGTTCCATTATAAATTGTTCTCCACATAAATGTTCATATCTCTCGCACATGACAACTCCACGACCGTTCCTCACGCGCGCTCAATTTGCGTGGCCTTCCGCCGCGTACTTCGCCTCTTTTTTCCACTTCAATACACTGTAGCGGCAGATACCTTGCATTTTCGCATTATCTCTTTCACACTCATTGTTCGACTTTCCCGTAAAAACTGTACTAACGCTTTCGTGGTCGGTAAGTGGTTGGTAAAATTGTGTCGGTAAGTGGTTGACTCGATCGCTACGTGTAGCTGTTTCCTTCACTGTACTCATTTGAACCAAAATATGCTTAATACCTTCTTAAGTTTCCAACGCTCTGGCAACGATAAACCCCTTCGATAACAGATAACAAATTAAAATATCCGCGGCACTCACTATTGGGCCTCTCCTGTTAGGTCAAAAACCAGACAATCAGTCTGAAAGCGCATGAATCGTTATCTCAAACTGGCTCAAGAATACGGTGGCCCTGAAGTGCCATGTGGAAAGCGTGATACTTTTTTCCGATCTTGGCTTTCACAGCGACTTTCGCAGTGACTTTCGCCCACTGTTATCGTGGGCTCAAATTACTGGGCCATGTGCTTGTTGTTTCGACAATGGCGTCGAACAAGATGTTTCTCGTGGTATTGTTTCTTGTAATTCAATTTGCAATAGTCAAAGCTGTATTGCCCAGCTATTCACCTATAACAAACCACCAAGCTTTTACACGCGATGAAGCAATTGAGAATTACTTCAAGCTTGGATTTCGTGCCTCGGAAATTCTGAATGTTCTCCTCAACGTCCATGGGATTCATCTCAGTCTACGGCAGTTAAGGAGAATACTTAAAATACGAGGTTGTATAAGGAGATCCAGCAATTCAGCCGATACGAATGCAATCGTACGTGCTATTGAAGATGAACTAAAAGGCAGTGGGAGGATGATTGGGTACAGAGCAATGCATCAAAGATTATTAAATGATCACCATTTAGTTGTTAGTAGAGATGCCGTTCGTGAAGTGCTAAAGGTACTCGATCCAGAGGGAGTGGAAGCCAGGTCAAGAGACAGGTTGCGCAGGCGAAACTACAAAACGAAAGGCCCAAATTACCTGTGGCATATAGACGGCTATGATAAATTGAAGCCTTTCGGGTTTTGTATACATGGCGCTATAGATGGCTACAGCCGCAAGATCCTTTGGCTTGAGGTAACAAAGCTCAAATAACGACCCGAGAATTATAGCCAAGTATTATCTGGACTATGTTAGACAGTTAGGTGGAACGTCACGCATCATTCGTGGAGATCGAGGAAGTGAAAATGGAAACGTTGCAGTCATACAACGTTTTTTCCGGGGGTCCGCAGGAGATGACTTTGGTGGCGAAAAAAGTTTCATGTATGGCCGATCAACTGCAAACCAAAGAATTGAGGCTTGGTGGAGTATTCTACGAAAGCAATGTACAGATTGGTGGATCAAATATTTTAAGGACCTGAGGGATAGCAGTGTGTTCTGTGATGATGATATAATTCACAGAGAATGCTTGAAGTTTTGTTTTATGGAACTTCTTCAGGCTGATCTTCACAGAGTAGCGAGACACTGGAATACGCACAGAATTTTAGGCCCTCTGCAAATCCAGAGTCTCCTGCTGGGCGCCCAGACATCTTATATTTTATCCCTCAATCAACCAATACCCGTGATTATTCAACTGACGTAAATATGGACGAGATTGATATTGCTGAAGGCCACTTTTGTGAAGAACCGCCTTCCCAGGTATGTTCGCCTTATTTCAACCAATTAGCAAACATGATTATGGAAGATGAGCGCCTACAGATGCCTAATACAGTGGAAGAAGCTCAGGATTTGTTCCTTACTATATTGCGCTTCATAAATGACTTATAATTGATATAAACGTAACCAATAGGACATTTATGACCAAACGCTAGAATAGTTATTGAACAATAAAAATTATGGACTCGTTTTGTTCCTGAATTTGTTGAAAAGTGTTCGAATCGAAACAGTCTGTTTTTACTATTCGTGCCATGTAAACGGCCGGATTGATTATAGAAGCCGGGCTGGATTAGATAATCAACAGTCGAACCTCCGCTACCGGACACCCTGAGGTCCTGATCGCTTCGCTGACACATTACTACATCGGTTTCTTTAACCATGCAGGGGCATAGACAGGATTCTAGTCAAGGGTAACCTGAGTATCAGTCCCTCTCCACCTTCCTTTCCATCACCCATCCGGCCTGACACAATTCTTTGCATGGCCGCCTTCCGCGCCATTTTAAGACAAAAATCCAGACATGTGATTGACGTTTTTGTCTAATTTGTTTGACTTTTATTAAAATTTAGAAATATGATTGACGTTTATGTCAATCAAAAGTCATGATCCTGTTTCTTTTGTTTTTCTGACCAATGAAGGAAAAGGCCAGAATATGGCTTTTTAGCAAGCGCCATGCAAAGAATTGTGTCAGGCCCTCTTTCCCTTCCTTCCTTAGAGGGGAGGGGTGGTGCAAAGGAAGGGAGAGAGGGACTGATACTCAGGTTAAGTCAAGGGGGTCCGGCGCACATGTGGTTCACGCACGATTCTGTCAAGGAAGGTCCCGTTGTAGTATATCTTGGCAACTTGAATATTCTATTAAATCTTTGTCTTCACACGCAAAATGTTGGTTCGGCTATAGCCTGCGTAGGAAGCGCAAGGGGTTTGGAGAGGGGGAGGAGATGCAAAGGGACAGTACCCGGAGCGCTTCCACTGACCATGCATAATGCTAGTGCTAAATGTAGTACACTAGTGTCCTGCAAGGTGAAGAAAAAACTCATTGAACCGTTTATTTTTAAATAACCAACAAGAACCTCAACCAGAGCTGTAGAACATGTAACCGACTCTCCGAGTAGTATGCAATACGGTATACTACTATTTAACGTCAAAATGCTAATTGCAACAAGCGAACAACAAGAAAACTCGTAATGGCCAGCTTAGTTAACTGCAATGACCTTTAAAAACCATAATTTACCAATAAAAATTATCAATTAGACCACTAGGCCTGGATAGTCAACGAAGTGAAGCTGATCCTGTACAAACGATAACGTATGGTGTAATCGTTTAGTGTCAATTGCCATGGACTATTTCCGTGGACTACTGGTTTAATATTTGGTACTGAAATGTTAAAGAATGCCAATCAGGATTAATGCTTTGCGAGCTTAAACAATAGAAAACCGTTACAATCGCCATTTTCGTACAGTATGAAAATGGCGATTGTAACGGTTTTCTATTGTTCAAATGTAAATGCGGGCTCGCAAAGCATTAATTCTGATTGGCGTTTTTTAAAGTCAGATTCAGGCCAAAATGTATCACTTGGAACAAATGCACCTTTCTTGCATTCGTTGAGATTCAAGGATTTACAATAGTCCATGGCAGGGTTGATACTTCTTTGTAATATTCTATAAAGTTAATCTTATCTGATATCAGGTATTGCTGTCGCCAGATTCATTGACATTCAAAAAACGGTCATATTTACCTTGTATTATCTTATAACGTTAATGACCTTATGTTGAATGTAATTCAGAAATTCATGGTCACATATAGCACTGTTCGACGTTAACTTGCTAAACACTACAAGCGAAAATGACCATTGCTGTGATATGCATTGTACTAAAAGCTAACTTCTGTTATCAGGTATTCATATACAATAGCTGTTCCGCCACTCAGCCATATAAGCCTCTGATTTTGGCTATGATGCTTGTAAGAACCTGTTATTTGATAACAATAAAATTGAATTGAATGTTAAAAAAAAGTACTACTTATACATGTAGCAAGTCCGAGTTCACGTGAATTATGTATAATCAAAGTCCATATTCTGGTATAGCCAAGCGTTAAAAGAATGGAAGCTTCTTGACAAGCTTTCCATGTATCTTCAGGTCTAAAATAAGTTTTTTTAAAGCCCATCTCGAAAAAGAATATTCGGTCGTGTGAAGTTAGGGTTTATGCCACACAGACGTATGATACATCGCTGACACCAAAACACATTCTCGAAAATAATGTTTGTCAGTAATTCTAATCTTTGACGGTGAGTGGAGATCTCAAAGTGAACATGATCGTTTTTCAGTAAAAATAATATACCAGTTAGCTGAGGTTGATAATTACGAAGTCTGTATCCGGAGAACGTATACAGTATAAACTTGGTTATATAAAACGTGTGTGTGCCAAAACTCCCGACGCCAAACGAATATTTGTTTTCTCAAAATAGAGAGTTTAACCGTTAAACCAAATACCAGAAATGTCATAACAGAAACGTGAATTGGAGACATTTGCGGTTATGAGCTCTAAAAGGCAAATTCGTCTTCAAACTTATTGCCAAAATCAGCACCAAATACAATTCGACAATATTGTCATTTAATTATTGCCGGTTCAGCATCTTCACAGCGCCTTGAAGTCCAGTTAACTCTGGCATATTGAACTTATGCAAAATCAATGTCCCAGAATTCACTTGACATGATGCTATTCATTTCTTGCCTAAATTCTGGGAAGCTTTCGTATGTGGAGGGGAGCTCAAGGTACGGTCCACATGTGTGGGGCCACGGGTCGACGAGCCAAACCATCCAATGGTGTGAACATTACTCGAACCTTCTCTACACATATCACAGTCGCCCCTGTGAGAAATCGCAGAACCTTTCCCAGTTTCTCTTTATCCAGCCCTCTTATATAGCGCTTTAGGTAAGACAAAGCATCTCTTTGTGCATTGTTCGTCGGGAAAGCCTGAAGTAGATCTATGACCTTCTTGTTGGTTGGGATTGCCCTTTCATACAGTTTATGCACTTCTTCTGCATTCGGTATATTAGCACTGTGAGGGCACTGCAAGGTTCACTCCAGCAGTAAATGACGTATTGGCAAACTTGAATTTGCTCCTTGTGAGCAATTTCCAATAGCAGAGCCTTGCAATCTTCTGGCTTTGGAATTCGGTTGCAGCCAAACCTATCTAAGAATTCTAGCCATTCATCCCACTGCTCGCAATCGTTATCTAACTTACTATCCAGGGCCTGGTGCACAGCAACCTCTTATCCTTAGAAAGGTATGACAGAAAAAAATTCAGGAGCAATTGTTCAGTTACTTCGCTCTCTCCAAAAAGGGTAGCGACAATAAAGGCCTTGCTCAGCTTGACAGGGAAAAAGCAAAGTTGTTGATAACCTTTGACAAGAATTCTTCCGGTGGCCACCCATTCAGCACTTTGAAAATCATGACGGATCACTGGAGTCCGTTCTTCTTCCCCATTGGTGCATGAATTTTCAAAGGCAGTCCAGAATGCTGACAGTGCATCCCTGAAGACTCCATCGTTGTCTATTCCAGTTTCCTCCTGACCACGTGAATTAATCATCACCACCACGACTTTTTCTTTCATCAGGGATGGGCATTTGAACTCATTAATAAGATCTTTCATGATGTTTACTCGTCTTATTCTAAGTACCCTAGAAAGGAAAAGATAAACATAAGTGCAAACATGGGCTTGTTTCAAATCCGATATAAACTTTAACGTCTTAGTTTCATTCCTGTACACACTGCAGGGTTTTTTGGTCTCCCGGCCAAGAGATGAGCCAAGTGTGCCTTTGAACAGTATAATTATTAGCCGGGTCATTTTTATGGCAGATAAAACTTAGCTGTTCTCATTTTAAATGTATTGTTCACAACGTATGCTGCTGCTGTTTTGTTGATGATATGACTGTATTAAGTAATGATCCGGCTAAGAACTGTAGTAAAAACAATAGGCTGCGGCAATGGGCATATCACCACATACGTTTTTGTTTAAATGTTTCTGTGAGTTGTTCACAACAACAACAACACTATTAACTATAGACTGAATGGGAATAAAAGTAGGTTACAGGTCAAAGTATTATCCAAAAAGGAGTCATACACTTAAAGTGTTTATGAAACCAAATTTTCCATCTTTATTTTATTGCAGAATAATAAAGTTCATTCTTTTCCGATTATCAAGAGAATATTTATTTTTAAGTTCTGCCTTCGAAAGGTTTCCTTTTCGCCATTCAAATTGACTACTTTATCCTTAAAACTGTCCGGGGCCTGGAACCGAATCTACCATTAACAATGACGTCACTGTGAGGACTCGCAAGTGACAATACCTAAATATGATCATGTAGGACGACACGCATTTCTACAAAAAAATACAATATAATAAAGCACAAACAATTCAATACAAAAAAATTAAATACAGTAGAACGCAACACAATACTTAACAAATAAAAGAAGGTTCTCCTTGTTCTATAAAAACAATATTGCACGCTCGAGGTCTTGAAAAACTGCGGAGGCACGAGCAGAACGCAGGTACATTTAGCAGCATTTCAAGACCTCGAAAGTACATTATTTTGTGATAGAACAAGGAGAACCATCTGTTATTTGTTTTATAATATAACTTTAATCTAGACGAAGGAAAGTAAACTATCTAATTTTAAGAACCCAAATAAAAATCTACTAAACAAATAAACTGACTACAGCGAAAACTCCATTTTACTGTACTCGACTTGTTTACAACATTTCTCGTCGCTGATTGGTTCAATTCTGACAGCTTGACATTGACGATCTGAAAACTTGTTTCTCATTGGATGAAATAACCTGCTATAAAAAGAACATGTCGATTGATAAAAGTGAAAGACAGAAATTGCAAGACTGCCGGCCACAAACGGGCTGTAAAATTGTCAACTGATCAAAACTGTTGCAGGAAACACAAATTTCAAGTGCTTTCTTTTCACAATGTATGGCCAGCACAGGAGAAGTATCTGCACATTGTGATAGTGTTGAAAATGCCTGATGGAAAAACATTCATACTCATAGAGAAAGCGTTTATAATATAGCAAATTCTGAGACTGAGTTACGTGAGTTGAGGTTCCCGACTATATTTTCTACAACAACTGCATCGTTGTCAGACACTGGCTATTTATTCTGTGGTCCGAAAAGGGATATTTTCATTTTCCCGAGGAACAGTGTTGCTCTGATGGCAGTGAGTTGCGTAGCTTTTGAGGCTCAGTTCGACTATACGGCTTTCGAAATTCTGGGTTCTTTGCAAGTTTTATCGTCCGTTTTTCATTCACGAACATTCAGGATCCTCTTAAACGAATTTCTACAGGAAACCAGAGAAACCCTATATTGTATTCTTTGCCATTCACTGTTCTGACTTCAGCATAAAAGTACAGGAGTATTAAAGTTATCGCCGAGTTATTGGTAAGTCATTTCTTGTAGTTGTGTTGTATCAAACTGTGAACGAGTAACACTGTATATTAGAACTTCAATGTCCATTGTATTTTGGCGTAGGATAAAAGATAAATACGGGAAGAAAACCAAGGCCACCATGCAGCCACAATATCTTCCACCTCGCTTATTTTTAGCTTTCTCTGAAACGTTGTAGCTGGAGTCCGCCATGTTTGTAGTAATGAGTCCTCACAGTGACGTCACGCAGCTCATTTGGCCGCGCAGCAAACCGGACAGTTTTTATTATAAAGTAGTCAAGTTGAATGGCGAAAAAGAGACCTTTCCGAAGGCGGAACTGAAAATTAAATATAATAATAATATAATAATATAATATTTATATAGCGCATATAGCATATCTGTTCTATGCGCTTTACAATAATTTATAAATAACAAATTAATTAATTATTATCTACTAACGTAACGAGTAATAAGTAAACTATGTAGTAATGTTGTACATATCGGTAATAATAATTCATAGCTAGTTCAGATTATAAGCAGAGCAAAAAAGATAAGACTTGAGCTTACATTTAAAGATATTCACATTCGGGCTGGATCTTATTTCTACAGGTAGGCTATTCCAGATTTGAGGTGCTGATATAGAAAACGCGCGTTGACCATAGGTTTTAAGTCTAGGCATCGGTTGAGTCAAGCGAAGTGTGTCAGATGACGAGCGGAGCATTCTGTTAGGTTTGTAGATGTGTAATAAATATACTCTTGATAATCAGAAAAGAATGAACTTTATTATTCTGCAATAAAATAAAGATGCAAAATTTGGTTTCATAAACACTTTAATGAGCCCACCCAGTCATAAACAGCAGACATTGTCTCGTTGCTCTTGAAGGCCCGTTTCTGTTCCCCCAACGAAACATGCCGAACAGAAACAACAGCACAAGTTCCATCTGATTTGGGTTCTTCAGGGATGCGAGCTTTGCGAACAGCTTGCAACTGTAGCTGTCTCTTGCTGACCACCTCCTGCTTTAACCTTTGTTGTGCCTTTGCTTGATCAGCTGTCAGTGAATCTTCTAATTCCTTTCTCTGCTGGGCAGCAATATCCTTGCGTTCAGCAGATGTGCCAATAAGCTGACTGGAATCAGAACAAGGTAGAGCACTTTGGTTGCCAATGGATTCTTCATTAAACTCAAAGGCTACTGGTGAATCATCCTCTAGCTCCATATGTACATCACCCATACTGGATTCTTGTACTTTGGTCATCAGATACAATCGCACTCTGCTGAGCCCATTGGCAGTTATGTACTTGGCTACAGTAAAGTTTTCTCGAACAATCTCCTCGCATTGAAAATTTCCAAGGCTTGATACCATTGAGGTTATGTCACCAAAATGGCTGTGGCCATCAGGGAAAAATGTTTGTTCCCCTAAAATGATAAGTTCCTGCACTTTGGCACTTAATTGTACCCGGAGAGTTCTAGTTCCTCCACCTTTTAACAGCCGAACATTAACATATTTATTCAAATGTGGTTGAAAATGTAGCCAGCCCATCTGGATATTTCTAGTCTGTGGTTCCTCTTTTTGCTTAACCATAACCTCTGCATTTTTCACCTTTTTGGATTTTAACTTTCCCTTTTGCTTCACATGGTCAAGCAACTGTCTTTTCAATTCCTTTCTTGTCTCATCTTGTCCTCTCACTTTCAATCGTGCTGTTGCCATTGCACGCAATGATAACAAATCTCCTGTTCTCTCAATCCCAAGCTCTATCAGCTTTTCCTCTGTGGCATTTGCCACTGCAGTCACATCCATCTTGTAGGAAACAAAAAAATAATGTTTACAGTCTGTTTATAAGCATTAATTGAAACTACATGATTGTATACTAGTGGAGTGAAAAGATAATTAAGCTTTAGTGACTACATTACTAAATAACTTTCTTCCTTATACATTGTACTTTCTTCCATGCTGTTTTATAACTGAAATATTCATCCTGACCTCACCTTCCAGAAATATAGACTAATAAACTAAAAAACATATTAACATGGTGATAAAACAACTAACTAAAGGTATATCCGCTTTTATTGACTCTGTCAATTTTATTCCATGCTTTAAGAGCATCTATAGGCTTTATAGGTTTTGTTTTCATTTGTAAATCAGCATAGAATCTGAGAATAGTCAATTGAACAATCAATTTGTTGATCAGTATAGTGAGTGTCAGGTCAAAAGAAACTGCCTCATTATCTGCTGCTTTGGCTCATGAAAGGTTTGGCGTGTAAACTTAAGGCCTTAAAAGCAGTCAATAAATAAAAATATAGTACAAATGGTGGTTTAAGTGTCAATAAGTTATTAAATGTTTTGAGTTTATACCCGAAACATTTTCTTTTTTTTCTCCTACATATTTTTATTTATTTTCACCACAATAGATTTACATGTAGATCTACCCATTTCATTTCAATCTGTGAACCAGTACTACAAACCCTTTTGTTTGATTGAAATAATGTACAGAACAATTATCTGGAACCAAAATGTACACATATTTGTCTAATAAATTGTGTTCTCTTGTTGTTATTGATCGGCACCCATGTCCATGGCAAGAGAAAGTGCAAAGAGATCACTAATGGTCTGGCTGCCATCAGAAAGCAACAACAGCAGTGACTAAATACATTACATTAAAAACTGCATCTGTTCAAACTATATTAGGCTAGTCATACAAGCTTGTGAGAATAGCTCATGTCCAATCACAAAACACTGTATGCTCAATCTGTGGTCATTCACTTGCTCAAGTTTTCTACTTTTCATGATCAGAGCCTTTGCAATAATGCCATACAAATCAAAATAGGTAAACATCTGTCAATTTATGCAGAGAGCCTTCAACAGAGGCACAATTGAATTAATTAAGTCAATGTCTCTATCGATTCCAAGCCTGCCCATCTCCCCCCCCCCCCCCCCCCTTCCAGGTATAGCGATACTTCATGTTGATAAATATTATAATTGTTATGCTAAAGTGCTACATGTAGGGCTTTTTCATTCAAGAAATTGAATACACTCTTTTTTATAAGAATATTGTTTTTCGTGCCCAGGCTGTTTTTTTTTGTTTTTTTCGACTTCAGGCTGAAAATATTCTTATTTGTATTCTTAGTTTTCTTAGATTTCAGAGATTTTGGATTTAAAAAGTATATTTGTCTGTTTGTGGCTTACTTGTATTCTATTTTCCATCAACACACAAAAATATTCTTAGCAAAATCTCAGCCTTGGGTATATTCTTAAAATTTCAGCAATTTCAGCCCCAATATTCTTAAAAAAAATATTCTTAGCAAAAATATTCTTATAAAAAAAGTGTAAATTATTTTGCAAGTCCAATTTTTTTCCAGCAACTTAGCTTCTGATTTTACCAGAAATCTCACTAAGGCATCAAAGAATTAAGAATGTTGACTTTATATAATACACTGTATTTGTTGAACTCTTGAAGTCCTTTTGAATGTTCAGTTAGATTTACATTGAAGTTATGTTGATATCTTTTACATGAAGTACTGATATAATATTACCAAATAATAACAATTGGTAAGTATGTGTCTGTAAATGTATCATTGCAATTATTTTATAGCAATGCCTGTTGATTAAGTAAAATCCCATGTTGGCAAAATTATGTCTATTTTTACTGTCTTCGAATACAGTTACCTGCCTTGTTTTTTTAACACATGAAGGAGTTGATTATTTCTCAAAATACTACTTCAGCAGAGACTTGTTGCTTATTGAGATATATTTAAAAAATACAACATGCAATTTGCAGGCTTCGCAGATCTTGATGCCTAAAAATGCATAAATATTATCTAAAAAATGTGGAGCTATGTTGTGAATAATGAGGAAAATCATGAAAGCAATATACCGGTAGTGATTTTTTTCAACCTGTGAAATAGGGGTTGGCATAATAGAGTGCAGACAATTTATCAGTGCAAACTAAATAAGCATTTAGTGCAATTTTGTGCTAATGAAACAAAAGAAAACAATTGAAATAGCACTATTTAGTTTTAATTAGTTTGCACGGATAAATTGTCTGCACTCTAGCAACTGTTAGCACTCTAATTCCACTGTTTCCTCTTATGTGTTTATTTGACTGTTACACACTGACGTCTACCAAGAGCCACTCTATTTTGTCTCATGTTGATATTTTTAAGTAAAATAATCATGAAGACTGGGTGGATCCATGCCAAAAAACTCAGATACTTGGTTGCCATATAAGCATGTTAGGCCATTTCTCAGAATAGCAGCAACAACATAAAGCTTTCCTACGCTACTTAACTGAATTTTTAAGTTCTTTTTGAAGTCCAGGAATTTAAAGGAGTTTGCAATCTCTCCAAACAACCACTCCACCGATACCCGAACTGTGCTCATGCATGAATTGTAGGCTGCCATTTGTGGAGTGAGCACAGCATTCCGGAATGGGGCCTGAAGGTGTACCCGAAGAGGATAGGCTGGGTCCCCATACACACACATAGGGTGTCCTGTTGGTGACAGAGCATGCCTTTCTAGTAGTGGAAGGAGTCTAGAGTCAGCCAACATCCCTGAGTCATGCTTTCTCCCTTCTAAAAACAAACAAAAGAATAGGCAAAATGGTTATGTGGGGAACTTGTATTGCAACTGACAGGTCCTATCTAGGATTTTTTGTTTGGGGGAGAAGTTGGTGCATTTTCTCAATTGTTTGGGGGGAAGCTGGACTGTATTATCAAGATAAATTTGTGACACTGACATGAATCTACATGTGAAAATATAATGGGAATACTCAAGTGGCAAAAATAAGTTGTACTAGTCAGGGGCATAGCTGTTTGCAGAATCATTGTCCAAATATGAAATGGTAAAAAGAAATTTTAAAATTGGCAAAACATTAAGTGCTTCACTTTTGTTTTGCTGATTTTAAAATTCCTTTTAAGTATTAAATTACTAAAATTTCGAAAATATTTCCGAGAACATGTGTATCTTATGAACTTTTAAAACTAATTAAGTGTCTCATACCAACTGGGCCATAGAGGTGAGCGACTAAGCCATTGGGCACTGCTACCGCTTGGAATTTCAAGCTGTGTACACGCTTGTGGCCATTGTACAGTATTCTCTGGTTGGTTCCAGGTCTTGCAATGGGCCGAACAGTACCATCTATAAACCCAAAACAATGCTCTAATGGTGCTCCCATATTGTGAATAGCATCAGCATAGGTTTGAAGGGCAGCAGGGTTTAGTATGTCAGCATTCCATTGTGTGATTCGGTGGTGGTGGGTGGCATAAATGAAGTCCAAAACGCAGTTTGTTGCCATACACAACACGGGTACAGGACGGCCAAATCGCGGCAACATGTCGCCATATCTACAGGGGTATGTTAGCCTCTTCAGTAGCATGCACAGCCCTTCCATTCCCCCCACCACGCTTCTCTGCTCACAGGTGAACTCCTCCGGAATCTGTAGCGCTTCGGCTAACAGAGGCAGGTCGCGTTTTCTGACTCGAAACTCGGCCAAACATTCGTCGTCCTCCATGTCTTCAAGCTCAAATCGAGGGTACTTTTCGTACGGTAAATCTAAGTTCGAAGATCTGTTTACATCGTAAAGAAGCAAACACTCTTCGTCTGAAATAACACCATCATCAAAAGCAAGTAGCAATTGCTCCCGGGCAATTTTAAAATACATTCTCAATCGACATTTAGTATAAACCTCAAGACCTCAAGCTGCCGTGTTTACCTCGAAAAAGTTTGTTGCTAAATGACTTGAATTTTCGCGGCTACGGCGCGGACTTTCCCCAGTCTCCTCTCGACATTTTCTGACTCCGTCGCCGTAGCCGTCCCAAAATCCGTCGGTGCTTAAAGTCCCTAGTTCCTTTCTGCATCCTTATCTATGCCTGGCCACCATACTTTAGACCGTAAGCGTTCTTTCGTCTTCACAATACCTTGATGGCCCTCGTGTGCAAGATCAGTGACTCTTTTTCTCAGAGCCTGAGGAATGACAATTCTAGTCCCTCGTAAAATGACTTGGCCAATGAACGTCAGTTCATTACGCACCATCAGGTATGGCTTTGGGGCTCTCTCCCAGTCCCCACTGACAAGACAACCTCTTACTAATTGCAGCTCTTTGTCTTCTGCTGACATGCTCTCTATCTCTTGAATCTTGAGTGCTGCTGGCACTGCTTGCAAGGTAACCATGCGAACATGCTCATCATCGTGACGGTACTCTCTCGATGCTGGAACCTTAGTTAACCGAGAAAGTGCATCTGCTATGTTATCTCTTGAACGGACGTAACATACTTTGTAATTATATGGCTGAAGTCTTAGCACCCAGCGTTCTATGCGTGACGATGGTTTGGATGTCCTGGAGTAGATCACCTTCAGGGCTTCATGATCTGTTACCAAGTCGAATGTCTGCAGTCCATACAGGTACAAATTGAATCTTTCACACGCCCAGACTAGTGCTAATGCCTCCTTTTCTGTTTGACTGTAGCGCCTCTCTACATTACTAAGGCTCCTACTGGCATAGCATACGGCACGACTCTCCCCGTTCTTCTCTTGAACTAATACTGCTCCCAGCCCAACTGGACTTGCATCAGCTATCACTCTTGTGTGCGCATCTTTATCAAAATAGGCCAGGACAGGTGCACTGGCTAGTTGCTGTTTCAACTCTTTGAATGACTCTTCTTCCTCTGCCCCAGGTGAAAGGTACTCCTTTCCTCGAAATTGCTCTCAGAGGCTCTGCAATGGTTGCAAAGTTAGGAATGAAACGCGCACTGAACCCTACCATTCCAAGAAAACTTCTGACTTCTGCTGGGGTGGTTGGGCAGGTTGCCTCTAGTACAGCACGAACCTTTTCCTCTGTTGGACCAATGCCATATTTTGACAACAGAAGTCCCATAAATACCACTTTGTCCATCCGAAACGCACATTTTTCTGCATTGAGGGTCAAGTTCTTTTCTTCTAATCTCTGTATCACCTTGTAGAGGTTCCTGTCATGTTCGTCGTTGTCCTTACCATGTACTATCAAATCATCTGCGATGTTCTGAACCCCGTTGATGTCTGAGACCACTTGTCTTATTATCTGCTGATACTTCTCTGGTGCTGAGTTGACACCGAATATCAACCTCTTATATCTGAACAGTCCATCATGCGTGGCAAATGTGGTAATATCTCTTGATTCCTCCTGTAATTCAATTTGATGGAATCCCAGGCGCAGATCTAACTTGGAAAACACAGTGCTGCTCAAGTACTTCATCAACAGTTGGCATTGGTATCCTTTCACGAACAATGGCTTCATTGGCCCTCCTCATGTCTACGCATAACCGTATATCTCCCGATGCTTTCGGTGCAACCACTACAGGGCTAACCCATGATGTAGGTCCATCTACTCGCTCCACGATATCTTTATCAATAAGGTCCTTCACTTTAGCTGTTACCTTCTCACGTAATGCGAAGGGGGTGCGTCTAGGCTTTTGAGCCACTGGTGTTACCTCTGGGTCAATATGTAGTTTTAATTTATAATCTTGAAGCTTGCCAATGCCATTGAAAACTTTTGGATGTTTAGCTTGAAGAACTGATGATAAATCATCTACAACGTTGCATTCAGTTTTATTGCAGGCCTCGGGTCCAATATGCAGTAAGCCTAGGGCTGTTGAAGTCGAATGACCCAGTGAACACCTCCCACTTCTGATAACTACAAAACACGAGTTTATTTCCTTACTGTCACATACTGCCAGTTCAGCTTCAAATTGACCTACCACCTCTAATTCCTTTCCCCCCTCCGCGTACAACTTCTTGTGACAGTCTTTTATGTCGACTTGTAATCCTTGTGTCTTCAGTTCTTTTAACTCTTTCATCCCAATTAGGTTGCTGACCGAGCCAGAGTCAATAAGTATTTCTTTAGGGATGCCATTGATTCTCACTTTTATCACAGGTTCCTCAGAGAAGGTTGCATTACATCTCTCTCCCATTTGAACTGTCACAGTGAATGCAAAAGCACTACTCTCGTCACTATCACTCGCCTCCTGATCTCCAGCATAATTGGTGTTGCTCTGGTGTGACTGCCTATAAGGGGCTCCCCTCCGCTTGTCTCCATTGCCTTTTGGTTCACGACGATCGCTTTCTCCTCTACAGCATGCAGCAAAATGTCCATATTTCCCACAATTCGCACATTTCTTTCCCTTTGCTGGACAGTTTCTATCTCTTGCCAGATGACCTTCCCTGTCACAATTGAAGCACTTTCGACTTTTCTTCTCTCCTGCACCGTAGCTCGTCTTGACTGCATTGATATTCCCTTCCTCTCTCTGTTGTGGGACAGTCATGTTCTCTGCTTGTCGACCGGCTGCTTCCCAAGCACGAGATTTATTTAAGGCATCTGTTAATGTAATGTTTGGGGTTTCCAGCAGCTTTCTTTTCAGCTCAAAGTTCTTTAACTTCTCGATCAGTTGATCTCTTAAATTGTCTTCCAAACTTCCTCCAAAATTGCAGTGTCGAGCTTGTTTTTTCAATCGAACCATAAACTGGTCAGCGGTCTCTCCGTCTTTCGGTGC
Source organism: Actinernus sp. WN-2022 (assembly GCA_030867875.1). Classification (NCBI taxonomy): domain Eukaryota; kingdom Metazoa; phylum Cnidaria; class Anthozoa; order Actiniaria; family Actinernidae; genus Actinernus; species Actinernus sp. WN-2022. The sequence goes on from JAOWCC010000237.1 coordinate 7,040,107, forward strand.
CAGTTGTCGGAAAACGTGGCGTTCGTAAGGAATGTTTTCCTCGGTCTTGAAATAGGAATCTAACATCCGAATGGCTACTTTGTAAGCGTTGTTGCCTTCTGCTGGGACTGGACCAGGATCCTGTAAGTCTTCGAATATATCCTGCACCTCCATTCCGGCGAAATGCAGTAACTGAGATGTTTTCTTTTTGATGCTTTCGATTCCCTTTCCCTCGGCGTAATACTCGAATGCACGCTTCCATTTTCGCCACTGCTCAGCGACTTGTGAAGCAGGCCCTGACAAGTCCAACACGGGTAAAGTCTTCTCCGACATGTTATTAGTATCCTCGTCGCCAATGTTATGTACCTAGAAAGCCACTAAGGCTTGAACTACTCTATAAACTCGGACCCGTGCACACACAGTACAGCTCGCTACTTGAGACCTCTCAATCTTCCCGTGTCACGTGATACATGGTTTCCCACACTAGGAAACTCCCGGATGTATAAACACTACAATGATTTACTGGAGACAAGCGACTTAATCCCTTTCCATATGTCCTTTACGTTATTTATATGCTGAGTGAAATACAATGTAGGCATTATAATAGTTTTTTTGCTTTGGAAGATAAGTGATTTCAACTTGTTCCTATAAATTTCAAACTTAGTGTGATAATAATGTTGATTGGTTTGAATAAACTTTCTGTAAAGGTTATTCTTTATATTATCTTAAAGCTTTGGTTATCCATGGCTTGGAATTAAATTTTATCTCTGTGAGATAATGTGTCAAAGGAACATGCTTATCAACAATCTCAGCAGTTTTAGTATAATTTTTTGGAAAAATGTCATTCACATTACTCTCATTAATAGAGTTCTTGCCAGTCAATTATTCTGAAGTCCTCAATCAGATCATAGCTATTTAATTTTGAAAAGTCTCATTTGTATATTTTTGATTTTTTTAGTAACATGACACAATTTATTTATTATTATAAAATTTGGCAAATGATCAGTAAGATTGCCACTAATTGTGTAGTGACCAGGTGATTTTTTTTTTATCAATTAGAGTAGCTGAGTGGTGAGCGATTCTTGTTGGGTGGGTAATTAGAGGTAGGAAAGAATAAGAGTTAAGTGTGTTGAGGTATTCGTCAGTAAGAGGATATGACTGCTAGTTAATCAAATTAATATTATAATCCCCCAAAATCAGACAAAACTTCTCTTCTCTACTAGTTCGATCAAGATTGGAGATTGGTATTAGCATGTCTGTAGTATACTGCATACAGGATGTTTTTCCATCTTTGGGTGTCGAATTCGATCCAAATTGACTCAAATTCATTCGTACAAGATCCTAAAGCATCTCTAATAGTAAAATTAATATTATTTCTAATAAACATACCAACACCACCAGCTTGTGAGTTGCTTGGCTGGGAGAGAAATGAATATCATGGTATGGATGTATTAAATAAAATATCCTTTCCTTTTGTAAATTTGGTTTCTGATAGCCCTATATATAATTGAAAAGTTATGCGATAATTCAGTTAACATATTACAGAGATTATCATGGTTTGCCTGGAGACTACGGATATTACAGTGTATAGCTGAAAAACTATCCTTAGGATTAGATATTTCAAGATTATTATGGAAACTATGGACACTATAATACCACATGTGAGTTGGGTTTGTTGTAATCTCGTCCTTGTTCCAAGGTCCTCTGGTTTTCCCCCCTCCACAAAAACCAATACGCTAAATTCCAATTCGATCTGCAGTTTATTTGATCAGCCACATACATGGTTGTTTGAAGTCCCGTTAGAAATATAAATATCGAAGGGTCACCAAAATAAAGGTTGCGTGGGATTGCATTACTAAATACCGTCCGATCGTTAGTTCGGCGTTTTTATTCATCTGGGCCGGGTTGTTCAAAGCCCGATTAGTGTTAATCCTGGATTAACTCTGCACATAACCTATTGGTTGTCATGGAAATTAACCCTGGATTAGCACTAATCGGGCTTTGAACAACCGGGCCCTGATAAAATTTACAGACTTCTGTACTTTCATACTTTAATATATCCGTCAATCCCTTCACGATTCTTTAAAAGTCGTTGCGTACGCTGTATATTTTCAATTCAACAAATTCAAGAAGCCAGCTGTTCGATGTTTACGTGTGCTTTCAGCCGTGGAGACTGATTGTCTGGTTTTTGACACAACAAGAGTGCCGCGAACTTCGCGGGACATGTGATTTTATGAGTGTAGGTTTTTGTCGAGGGTCGAGGGTAAAAAGTCGAGAGTCGAAAAATTTGCGTAAAGTTTTATGACAAATAAGTTTACCAGTAAATAATTTTGCGAGTTATTCGTCATCATTGCCCGCCCGTCTCCGCTTCACAAGTTTTTCAAATCCGTGTGACATGTCAGTACCCGGCCTCTGATCTGGCGGTATTTGAAACAGCAGCAGCTAAGCGGTTTCTCCGCCTTCTTTGCACTAGGAGTATCTTCATCCTTTTCATGCGACTTGAGTGGGATTTACTTATGAATCGTCTGAGCAGAAAAATAGCAAATCCTGCAACGTTGGCCAAGACCGGCATCACGAAGCACTCGGACAATTAAACTGCAGACAAGCATGACCGCCTTGTCTGTATAATGACAGCTACATGTACTTTTCGTTTTAATTAACATTCCAAAACAAACATACCTCTCGAGTTTCGTAAATCATGATTAGTTTTTACACTTTTTAAAATCGTGATTTAGGTCGCTAAATCTTGTTTAACCCTCTCGTGTGACCACAGCCAGTAACAAGGACCTCACCAAGCTATCCGCTCGAGACGACGAAGCACATGTATCTCGAACGGAGGCTTGGCTTTTCAGTCCTGTGATCTTGAGGCGGGAAACAGTACAGGGGTCCCGTCGGCCCGGACGGGGTACTCCTGTTTGTGACGTATTATGTATGTGCCGCCCGGGTGGGTCAGGGTTTTGAGCTCCGTTTGGGCAGGTAGGGTCAGGGTTTGGGCCTGATTTGGGCAGATCAGGGTCAGGATTTGAGTATAATTTGGGTGCAGTCAGGGTCGGGGTTCAGATTTTTTTTAGGCAGTTTTTTTTTAGCTACTATGTCAAAAAAAGACATTTTGTTGCCGCATTTTGATCGCCTGCCCACATGCAAGCACTGACGTTCCCGTACTTCAGTACTTATCTATGTACTTCATCTGCTGATTTGTTTACCCAATGCCACGTCCCGACTTGAAATGTTCCGTATTTTGCATGCAATCCCGGTACGCGGTATACCGGCCGGGATATATATCCGACCTTGTTTTGAAAACAATTTAAAGAAGGGGCATTAGATTTTTTTCCTCCAAAAAGGGGGCAATCAGGGTTTTGGAGCTCGGATTCGGTCAAACAGGGTCAGGGTTTGAGCCTCTTGGCCTCACATAGATACCCATTTTTCATGTAAGTACCCCCCCCCCCCCCCGGGCCCGTCGGGAACACGTTCTAAAATTTCACTCCATGGACTTTGATTGACATCGGCAAGCTCGTTCACACTCTGGAATTCGGTAGCTCAGTCTTTCTGGCTGTTTGGATGACTTGAGATTAGTTAACCAGCCGGGGATAGTTTCTCGACTTTCTCTGTGGTTTGACCAATTTGCGAAGAGAGCAGTGTATAGATAGATTTAAACAATATTTTTGGACCCTCGACTTTTTACCCTCGACCCTCGACTTTTTACTCTCGACCCTCGACAAAAACCTACACTCTGATTTTATTGCAGAATGCAGAGTTAAATAATGCGGGAACGTTTCTCAACTTTTAATACTGGCAATTGATAAACGTCTACCAAATAGAATATTCTGGAATTCTTTTTATTTGATGTGGGATCCGTCATTTTGAATTGAAAGGCGATGAGGTCCGAGTCTCAAATTGCACGAACAGAAGTGTGACATCAGTGTTTGTTTTGCTTTGAGATCACACCAAAAATTATCTTCCTACCGAAACAAATGCTTTGGAAGTTTGTATTTTATTTACGGTCTGAACAGTTTTCACCTAATACGAAAACTGGTTTGAGGCCATTCTGTCAAATAAAAACACCCAGGTGAATACATTTTGGAGATTTTAATTCGTTATTGGTTAATTTGCCTTGAGATTGCACCGAATCTTCTGGAGTTTCCATTTCAGCTTTTTTACTTCGCCACTTCGTCAGTTTGTGATTGGCATTGCGGTTTATAATTGCCGTGAGACCCGTCTGCAGCGATTGGTCTGATGTCAGATGTGAAACAAGGTCTCAGTCTCAGTGCTCGTGTTTGTTTTCAAATATGTGATGCGTCCTCGATCAACCAAAACATAGGAATGGTTGTCAACTTTTATGATCCATTCTAACCAGCGACAGTTTACTCTCAAGTATTTCTTCGTATAAATTGTAATATTGAGCTTTTCGTTTTTACCTAAATGCGTTTTTTGTCAAGGGAAGAAAATGTAAAATGTTTCGCAAGGGCTCGGGTAAATGTATACGTAAAATCTAATGTCCAATGAATGTAACTGCGATCATTTCCATCTCGAACACAGTTGATCGCGGTCACATCGCGAGCAAGGTGTGAGCAGATCGCGAGCAAGGTGCGTTCAGATCGCGAGCAAGGTGCGTTCAGATCGCGAGCAAGGTGCGTTCAGATCGCGAGAAAGGTGCGAGCAGACCGCGGTCATTGATCGCGATCTCATCGCGATTTGCTCGCGATAAATGTACTTATAGTTCCAGGCGGTACAGTAGTTACTATTAATTTAAGATTAATATAATAACTATTAACAACTATTAATTAATTGCATAAATTAGTCTATATAAATTATGTATACATTATTTTATATATGGAAATTATTTTAATTAAGATTATGATAATGTTATGATAAAATTGTTTAATAAAAATGTTTAATAGAATCGTCAGTGTGTATTTCATACATGTGTATATAACAGATTCTTTCATCAGGGTTAGGAAATCTGTTAGGACCTAATTCTGCCTTGGGCCCATGAAACCTAGCCGCCTAAAGGTGAAAATCAAAGTCAACCAAATGATGTATTCGGTATTAGTATAAGTTTAACTCGGCTTGAGTCAAGAACAATAAATCTTTATAAACGTGTTACTATCTTTCTCGTTTGTCAAACTTTAAACACTAATATTGGTATAAATACTGGAACTAAGAAGTACAATGTTACTTTGTTGACCGGATACACACAGCTTTGTTCTCATAATACGAGCGCATCGGAAAACCCGAAAACCCTATAAACAGTTCCCATCTCGCCGAAATCAAAGTCTACCAAATCACACTAACCGATTTACACGGCAAACCGGCATTTTGAGCAAGGCACCCTTAAATTTTGGCCCGCGGGGGGATAAGTTTGGGACCGGCACTCTTTTGTCATGTAAATGCAGAGTGCCGTGCATTAAATTATCGGCACTCCTGATATTTGTTGTGTAAATCAGAGTGCCGGTCCCCAAATTATCGGCCTGCAGGCCTACCGGTTCCCAAAATGAATGTCATGTATTTCCTTAAGTGTCATTTAAAATCGGCTTTCAAGAATAAGAAAGCTTAATAAACTCCTAATCTTTCTCTTTTGTCAAACTCTAACGGTTGGTATAAAAACGACTTGTGAAATAAAAGGCGAAGCGACCAGTTCTCAAATGTAACGCCACCCAACTCAGCGAGGAGAACTCGTACAAAATTAGGGACCTAGAAACCACAACGGTATAAAGTCGTAATCTAGTGACAAAATACAATAAATGCACGTGAATTAAAATGCATGCCAAGTCGTGAACAATATTTGGCTGTTATCTGCAAAAAAAAAACACGCCGAGTTTTAAAAGAGCGTACCTTTTCTTTTCAAGGTTTGACATGAGCCAGTCGAAATTAAACGGCTAAATGGAAAGCGCCCTAAGAAGTGCTTTTAGAGTTGGTCTTTTTGGGGGGTTACTGTGAAGAGCGCGACACTTCACCCACACGCAGTCAAAACTGATTAAATTAAGATAAACAGTATCACAGAGAAACTTTATCAGCATAGCAAAGGAAAAACGTCACTTCTGATACTTCTTGGGCCTGTTCCGTTAACAATCTCTGGTGCGATGTGCGGGTATTTAACTGAATACCTTTTTGATCTTCAAGAGAGTGTAACTTACGCGGACCTTTCGAGTCAATTCTCGTACTCTTGCCGAAATCTATCATAATAGGGTTGTAGAACGTACCCCTCTTTTTTAGCACAATGTTATTAGCCTTTAAGTCGTGCAAAAATCCTCTAGAATGCACGTGGTCAAGGGCTCTCCCTGTCGAATCGACAATGTACAGCCATTCATTGTTGCTCCGCTTCTTTGTTCAGGCGGTTTTCGAGAGTGTGAGGCTCTTGTCCTTTTCGCCATGAAACTTCATAACAATTTTGTAGTTTGTACACCGAAAAGAAGAGGCAGTCCTGGGTGGTCGCCAAGACAAGACATGATTTTGGCCTCGTTTATAACTTCTTGTTTCGATGTTTCGACGTCGATGTGGCTTTGATTAATAAACTCTTTAACAGCAACAGTTATACCTCGGTACAGGGCCAAATGGCACATCCCAAATGTACCAGCTCCCAGGCATTTACGCAGCTTTACAATGTTTTCTGTGTCCAGTTCTTTTATCCCGCTATCATGTAAAGCGCCGGTTCTTTTCTCTTCCATGATCTCTTTCTCTGCTGCCGGCTGGTCACTTGGGTTTTGCGAACCACTTGCAACCTCAACCATTGTGTGATTGGAGGGCGCATTGGATCCCATGAGTAGATCTTTTTCCTCTCTGTCCTCTACGTTTATACTAATAGCCTCGCTCTCCTCTCATTCCCTTTCTCTGCAGTCTCTGCTGCCTGCTGACTTGAGTTTTGCGAACCGCTTGCTTGCTTTAGCTTGCTCAAGATCCAGGAAAGATATTTCATTTAAAATACGCTTATATTCATTGAGCAAAGAATAATGTCCACAATCGACAATAATTTTAGGTTGGATGCCTTTAATTCCAAGTACTCTCGCAAACGTCACTTGGCTTTATTTTTTGAAGAACAGTGTTGGGTTGATATTTCTTTGATTTTTAGTTTACCAACTTCCCACCAGTTTTCAAGGGAATTATACAATGGAATGCGGGTCTGCCAAGAATTCCAGAATTGAGTTATTTTGTTTTTATATTCAAGATCAGAAAGGATGCTAGTATTCAACTTCCAGAATCAGGGCCCGATTTCAGGAGCATCCGGTATAGAGGAAACCAAAAGGAGGGCATCATGATCAGAGTATGGACAAGGAAATATTTCACATGAGGAGGTACAAGGAATCCAACTATGTGGTATACCAAAGAGATCAATTCAAGACGCTAAGGAACAATCAAATTTTGTCCATGTAAAGGAAGAACTATGAGGGTGAAGATATCAGCACAATTTGCATCACTGAAAAATTGTGCTAAAGCATCAGAGCTGTCACGATAAGGACAATAAGTAGTGCCACCACGCCAATCTAAATTACTGTCAAAGGACAGCATTAAAGTCGCCACATAAAATGGTTTTGACAGAGGGATCAAGAGTAGATGAAAAAAAGTGGTTTCTGGCAGGGTTACGATTGGGAGAAATACACACATGCAACCCTAAAAAAGGACAATTGGAATGAGAAATGGATTTGAAGGAAACGACCTTCATTATCTTTACATTGATTCTCACAGGATAAAGAAGAACGAAAACGAATAGCAACACCAGCCGACTTATTCGAACCGAAAGAGCCAGCTGGTGAAAACCATGAAAAGGAGAACCAGGAATTAAGTTCAACCTCAGAAGCACAATGGGTCTCTTGAAGACAAACACAATATCAGGGGACGGGGAAACGGTATTGAGCCAATTAATTAAACAAGAACGTTTATTCACATCATGGATACCATTTATATGTATAGAAAAATCACTACCATTGTAATAATTATTACTAATTTTACAATACAACAAATATATTTACTAATGGTGCGTTTCTTTGGGAGTATTAATCCAAAATTGGATTCATGCTCTGGATCATACGGATTTTGTGGCGCCCAAAGAAACCATGACCTGAAAACGGATTATTTTGCCATGGCAACTCCCGTTGAAATGCATGTACACGGCCCACAAAAACCACAAAAATGGCAGCCGCCAGTAATTTTGTTTGGTATGCCGCTAGCCACAAGTATTCTTTTCGAATCCTTTCCCAAATAAACGCTTCGGATCATGAATCCAAGAATCCGGATTTGGATTTGATCCTTCGAATCCATTCTGAGTATGGATTCAACGGATTCAAAATCCGTTTTCGGATTTGAGTAAAGAAACGCAAAATCCATTTTTGGATTCAAGAATCCGGATTCGGAATCTCCCAAAGAAACGCACCCAAAGACTATTTTTATAATTAATACGGCACCTTTTATACGTACAGTCCCTGTCAAAAGTTTTTCAACCGTATACGGTACCGTATGTGCTTCGGTAAAACGAAGATTCGGTAACCACATGTGGTAGATTTCGTTCGGTAAACTCCATTCGTTTTAAGACCGAATTCGTTTTACTGAAAGTGGTAGAGTCACCGATTTCGTTTTACTGAAAGTGGTTCGGTCACCGATTGTGTTTTAACGAAAGTGGTTCGGTCACCGATTGTGTTTTAACGAAAGTGGTTCGGTCACCGATTGTGTTTTAACGAAAGTGGTTCAGTCACCGATTTCGTTTTACCGAAAGTGGCTCAGTCACCGATTTCGCTTCACCAAACATTGCAGGTCAAGACAGTCTACAAGTTGTTACTTGTACATGTAGTTCACTGCTTGCGACTAAAGTGATTTTTACAACGTTAAAACTGAAAATGCTGAAGTTTAGATTTCAAAAATGATATCTCGTTTTGTCTTCTTTGAAACGATATATCAAATTGTCGGCGAAGCGTCAGGTCGGTGTTCTGGTGCGATCATCGAAAAACTTATTTGTTTTGATCGTGATTTGTACCGAGAAAGCCGCGAAGTGGCTAAGAGCATTTCTCTCCTTCCTATTTCTCCTGATAACCTCGCTGATAAACTGTACTGAAAAAAAGGAACTGCTGTGAATTTATAACCTTAAACTTACGCCACAAACTAACAACCGCCGTTCGTTCATAATCTAGCGGCAAACTTTTAAAGCGGGCTCCGCCAATAAGCAATAATCAACAAACGAACTTTAGCTTCCGTAGTTTAACATTTACGAGAGATTCCTGCGTTGTTCAAGGTTCCGACCAAAAGCATTGCAAATGTTTGCGGATTCTGGAAAGGCATGTTTTCGAAATTAAAATGTCAAGATTGTGCAATTGCAATCAGTCACGCGTGAACTGTCAGTCTGGGTTTTGACAGGTCCTATGTTTGATCGATCGAGGATCTGAGACTTGTTTGTTTCACATCTGACATCAGACCAATCGCTGCAGTCCGGTCTCACAGCAATTATAAACCGCAATGCCAATCACAAATTGACGAAGTGATTAAGTAAAAAAGCTGAAATCGAAACTCCAGAAGATTCGGTGCGATCTCACGGCAAAATAACCAATAACGAATTAAAATATCCAAAATGTATTCACCTGGGTGTTTTTATTTGACAGAATGGACTCAAACCAGTTTTCGCATTAGGTGAAAACTGTTCAGACCGTAAATAAAATACAAAACTTTGAAAGCATTTGATTCAGTAGGAAGATATCAAGATAATTTTTGGTGTGATCTCAAAGCAAAACAAACACTGCTGCTGTCAGAGCTCATTGATTATTCAAAAATGTCACACTTCTGTTCGAGCAATTTGAGCAAAATGACGGATCCCACGTTAAATAAAAAGAATTCCAGAATATTCTATTTGGTAGACGTTTATCACTTGCCAGTATTAAAAGTTGAGAAACTTTCCCGCATTATTTAACTCTGCATTCTGCAATAAGATCACATGTTCCGCGAAGTTCGCGACATTCTTGTTGTGTCAAAAACCAGACAATTAGTTTCCACGGCTGAAAGCACATGTAAACATCGAACAGCTGGCTCTTGAATCTGTTGAATTGAAAACATACAGCGTACGCAATGACTTTTAAAGAATCGTGAAGGGATTGAGGGATAGATTAATACGGTGGCCCTGAAGGGCCATGTGGAAAGCGCGATACTTTTTTCCGATCTAGGCTTTCGCAGCGACTTTCGCAGCGACTTTCGCAGCGACTTTCGCAGCGACTTTCGCCCACTGTTATCGTGGGCTCAAATTACTGGGCCATGTGCTTGTTGTTTCGACAATGGCGTCGAACAAGATGTTTCTCGTGGTATTGTTTCTTGTAATTCAATTTGCAATAGTCAAAGCTGTATTGCCCAGCTATTCACCTATAACAAACCACCAAGCTTTTACACGCGATGAAGCAATTGAGAATTACTTCAAGCTTGGATTTCGTGCCTCGGAAATTCTGAATGTTCTCCTCAACGTCCATGGGATTCATCTCAGTCTACGGCAGTTAAGAAGAATACTTAAAATACGAGGTTGTATAAGGAGATCCAGCAATTCAGCCGATACGAATGCAATCGTACGTGCTATTGAAGATGAACTAAAAGGCAGTGGGAGGATGATTGGGTACAGAGCAATGCATCAAAGATTATTAAATGATCACCATTTAGTTGTTAGTAGAGATGCCGTTCGTGAAGTGCTAAAGGTACTCGATCCAGAGGGAGTGGAAGCCAGGTCAAGACACAGGTTGCGCAGGCGAAACTACAAAACGAAAGGCCCAAATTACCTGTGGCATATAGACGGCTATGATAAATTGAAGCCTTTCGGGTTTTGTATACATGGCGCTATAGATGGCTACAGCCGCAAGATCCTTTGGCTTGAGGTAACAAAGCTCAAATAACGACCCGAGAATTATAGCCAAGTTTTATCTGGACTATGTTAGACAGTTAGGCGGAACGTCACCCATCATTCGTGGAGATCGAGGAAGTGAAAATGGAAACGTTGCAGTCATACAACGTTTTTTCCGGAGGTCCGCAGGAGATGACTTTGGTGGCGAGAAAAGTTTCATGTATGGCCGATCAACTGCAAACCAAAGAATCGAGGCTTGGTGGAGTATTCTACGAAAGCAATGTACAGATTGGTGGATCAAATATTTTAAGGACCTGAGGGATAGCAGTGTGTTCTGTGATGATGATATCATTCACAGAGAATGCTTGAAGTTTTGTTTTATGGAACTTCTTCAGGCTGATCTTCACAGAGTAGCGAGACCCCGGGGGGGGGGACTCCCTTATGTGAGGGGTACATGGATGCTCGTCGGACCTTTTAGGGGTCAAAATCAGGAGTTTGGTACCACTTAGGGTATCCACCACCAAACACAGACATTTCTATGTAAAGCGGTACCTTTTAGGGGTCGGGTGTCAATTGAACAAAAAAGCTGTTATCAATTTACATTTTTATTATCTTTTAGGGGTCATAATAAGCTTGAGCCACGCCCATTTTGGTAATAAGTTCATGTCCTAGATACAACAATAGGTTAATTACGTTCTATTATGTTTCGGTCATAGAACGTCAGTAACATATTGGTGTATCTAGGACATGAACTTATTACCCCCATTTTAGTACCTCTTAGGGGTCAAATCGAAAATGTCCGACGAGCATCCCTACCCCTTTTATATGGGAGTCCTCCCACCCCCCCCCCCCCCGGGAGCGAGACACTGGAATACGCACAGAATTAGGCCCTCTGCAAATCCAGAGTCTCCTGCTGGTCGTCCAGACATCTTATATTTTATCCCTCAATCAACCAATACCCGTGATTATTCAACTGACGGAAATATGGACGAGATTGATATTGCTGAAGGCCACTTTTGTGAAGAACCGCCTTCACAGGTATGTTCGCCTTATTTCAACCAATTAGCAAGCATGATTATGGAAGATGAGCGCCTACAGATGCCTAATACAGTGGAAGAAGCTCAGGATTTGTTCCTTACTATATTGCGCTTGATAAATGACTTATAATTGATATAAACGTAACCAACAGGACATTTATGACCAAACGCTAGAATAGTTATTGAACAATAAAAAATATGGATTCGTTTTGTTCCTGAATTCGTTGAAAAGTGTTCGAATCGAAAGTGTCTGTTCTTAGTATTCGTGCCATGTAAACGGCCGGATTGATTATAGAAGCCGGGCTTGATTAGATAATCAACAGTCGAACCTCCGCTACCGGACACCCCCTGAGGTCCTGATCGATTCGCTGACACATTACTACATCAGTTTCTTTAACCATGCAGGGGGCATAGACAGGATTCTAGTCAAGGGGGTCCGGCGCAACATGTGGTTCACGCACGATTCTGTCAAGGAAGGTCACGTTGTAGTATATCTTGGCAACTTGAATATTCTATTAAATCTTTGTCTTCACACGCAAAATGTTGGTTCGGCTATAGCCTGCGTAGGAAGCGCAAGGGGTTTGGAGAGGGGGAGGAGATGCAAAGGGACAGTACCCGGAGCGCTTCCACTGACCATGCATAATGCTAGTGCTAAATGTAGTACACTAGTGACAAGGTGAAGAAAAAACTCATTGAACCGTTTATTTTTAAATAACCAACAAGAACCTCAACCAGAGCTGTAGAACATGTAACAGACTCTCGAGTAGTATGCAATACGGTATACTACTATTTAACGTCAAAATGCTAATTGCAACAAGCGAACAACAAGAAAACTCGTAATGGCCAGCTTAGTTAACTGCAATGACCTTTAAAAAAACATAATTTACCAATAAAAATTATCAATTAGACCACTAGGCCTGGATTGTCAACAAAGTGAAGCCGATCCTGTACAAACGAGAACGAATGGTGTAATCGTTTAGTGTCAATTGCCATGGACTATTTCCGTGGACTACTGGTTTAATATTTGGTATTGTAATGTTAAAGAATGCCAATCAGGATTAATGCTTTGCGAGATTGAACAATAGAAAACCGTTACAATCGCCATTTTAGTACTGTACGAAAATGGCGATTGTAACGGTTTTCTATTGTTCAAATGTAAACGCGGGCTCGCAAAGCATTAATTCTGATTGGCATTCTTTAAAGTCAGATTCAGGCCAAAATGTATCACTTGGAATAAATGCACCTTTCTTGCATTCGTTGAGATTCAAGGATTTACAATAGTCCATGGCAGGGTTGATACTTCTTTGTAATATTCTATAAAGTTAATATTATCTGATATCAGGTATTGCTGTTGCCAGATTCATTGACATTCAAAAAACGGTCATATTTACCTTGTATTATCTTATAACGTTAATGACCTTATGTTGAATGTAATTCAGAAATTCATGGTCACATATAGCACTGTTCGACGTCAACTTGCTAAACACTACAAGCGAAAATGACAATTGCTGTGATATACATTGTACTAAAAGCTAACTTCTGTTATCAGGTATTCATATACAATAGCTGTTCTGCCACTCAGCCATATAAGCCTCTGATTTTGGCTATCATGCTTGTAACAACCTGTTATTTGATAACAATAAAATTGAATTGAATGTTAACAAAAAGTACTACTTATACATGTAGCAAGTCCGAGTTCACGTGAATTATGTATAATCAAAGTCCATCTTCTGGTATAGCCCAGCGTTAAAAGAATGGAAGCTTCTTGACAAGCTTTCCATGTATCTTCAGGTCTAAAATAAGTTTTTTTAAAGCCCATCTCGAAAAAGAATATTCAGTCGTGTGAAGTTAGGGTTTATGCCACACAGACGTATGATACATCGCTGACACCAAAACACATTCTCGAAAATAATGTTTGTCAGTAATTCTAATCTTTGCCGGTGAGTGGAGATCTCAAAGTGAACATGATCGTTTTTCAGTAAAAATAATATACCAGTTAGCTGAGGTTGATATTTACGAAGTCAGTATCCGGAGAACGTATACAGTATAAACCTGGTTATATAAAACGTATGTGTGCCAAAACTCCCGACGCCAAACGAATATTTGTTTTCTCAAAATGGAGAGTTTAACCGTTAAACCAAGTACCAGAAATGTCATAACAGAAACGTGAATTGGAGGCATTTGCGGTTATGAGCTCTAAAAGGCAAATTCGTCTTCAAACTTATTGCCAAAATCAGCACCAAATACAATTCGACAATATTGTCATTTAATTATTGCCGGTTCAGCATCTTCACAGCGGCTTGAAGTCCAGTTAACTCTGGCATATTGAACTTATGCAAAATCAATGTCCCAGAATTCACTTGACATGATGCTATTCATTTCTTGCCTAAATTCTGGGAAGCTTTCGTATGTGGAGGGGAGCTCAAGGCACGGTCCACATGTGTGGGCCACGGGTCGACGAGCCAGACCATCCAATGGTGTGAACATTACTCGAACCTTCTCTACACATATCACAGTCGCCCCTGTGAGAAATCGCAGAACCTTTCCCAGTTTCTCTTTATCCAGCCCTCTTATATAACGCTTTAGGTAAGACAAAGCATCTCTTTCTGCATTGTTCGTCGGGAAAGCCTGAAGTAGATCTATGACCTTCTTGTTGGTTGGAATTGCCCTTTCATACAGTTTATGCACTTCTTCTGCATTCGGTATTAGCACTGTGAGGGCACTGCAAGGTTCACCCCAGCAGTCAATGACGTATTGGCAAACTTGAATTTGCTCCTTGTGAGCAATTTCCAATAGCAGAGCCTTGCAATCTTCTGGCTTTGGAATTCGGTTGCAGCCAAACCTATCTAAGAATTCTAGCCATTCATCCCACTGCTCGCAATCGTTATCTAACTTACTATCCAGGGCCTGGTGCACCAGCAACCTCTCATCCTTAGAAAGGTATGACAGAAAAGAATTCAGGAGTAATTGTTCAGTTACTTCGCTCTCTCCAAAAAGGGTAGCGACAATAAAGGCCTTGCTCAGCTTGACAGGGAAAAAGCAAAGTTGTTGATAACCTTTGACAAGAATTCTTCCGATGGCCACCCATTCAGCACTTTGAAAATCATGACGGATCACTGGAGTCCGTTCTTCTTCCCCATTGGTGCATGAATTTTCAAAGGCAGTCCAGAATGCTGACAGTGCATCCCTGAATACTCCATCGTTGTCTACTCCAGTTTCCTCCTGACCACGTGAATTAATCATCACCACCACGACTTTTTCTTTCATCAGGGATGGGCATTTGAACTCATTAATAAGATCTTTCATGATGTTTACTCGTCTTATTCTAAGTACCCTAGAAAGGAAAAGATAAACATTAGTGCAAACATGGGCTTGTTTCAAATCCGATAGAAACTTTAAGGTCTTAGTTTCATTCCTGTACACACTGCAGGGTTTTTGGTCTCCCGGCCAAGAGATGAGCCAAGTGTGCCTTTGAACAGTATAATTATGAGCCGGGTCATTTTTATGGCAGATAAAAACTTAGCTGTTCTCATTTTAAATGTATTGTTCACAACGTATGCTGCTGCTGTTTTGTTGATGATATGACTGTATTAAGTAATGATCCGGCTAAGAACTGTAGTAAAAACAATAGGCTGCGGCAATGGGCATATCACCACATACGTTTTTGTTTAAATGTTTCTGTAAGTTGTTCACAACAACAACAACACTATTAACTATAGACTGAATGGGAATAAAAGTAGGTTACAGGTCAAAGTATTATCCAAAAAAGAGTCATAATACAAAAGGTTACAATTTTAACATTGGTAAGAATGCCTGGAGGTTAAATAAACAGAGAGTTTTCGAGTTAGCCTCTTGCTATAGTATGTTTTAGATTGGTATGTAGGAGATCAAAAAAAGAATACAAATAAACTACAAGTAGAATAGATAATATTTAAACACTACAGTAAGCATAAATATAAACACACACAAAATAAAGAGTTGCAGCCAAAGATATCTTTTGTGAATTGCTTATTCAACAGATATTGTTTTATCTTTTTGGGGAAATTGTAGTCATTATAGCTTGTTTTAGTGAGGTAGGAAGATCATGCCAAATATCAGTCGCTATATATAGAGGACACTGTTTGTTTGCCAATGTTTGTTCTTACACAGGGTTTATAAAAGTTCATGTTGGTTGCATATCTTGTGTTGTATGAATGGACATCACTGGCATACTGTAAATAATTATGAAATTAATTTGGTAGCTGTCTTCTATGCCATGATCAAAGAAAACAAAACTTTCATGAAACAAAACTTTGTTTTATGCTGTTGTCTTATTTTGCTATAGAAACTTCATTCAACCAATAGCAGACAGGGAAGACAAAAGAACTTTGAATTATCAATTTGAAGACGATCCCCACACACAATTTTCTTTAAAATCGAAACATTGGTACTTCAATTACAATTAAATAAGTTATGTGGCTAAACTATATTCCTTGGTTGTTTTTCTTGATTTTATGATATTAACCAATGAAAACACGAGAAATAACAAGTCAGAGAAAATTAACACTTTTAACATTCTTTGCCGTAGAGCACTACAGTTCTTATCTGGACCATTACTTAACTATTACTACAAAAATAATAATGACCTTGGCAAGGAAAATTCATCACAGGAATTCTCATTGTTGTTGGTGACCTCTGTGCTGTTGGAGCCACTCTGCAAGCTGGAACCATGCTGCGAGCTGGAGTCCTGCAGTATATGTGAACTGTTACTATGACGTGAGCTGGTCTCATGCAGTGAACCTGCAGTGTCATTGCATGATTGCCGTGAGCCAGTACCACTCTGTGAGCCAGTGCCACTCTGTGAGCCAGTGCCACTCTGTGAGCCAGTGCCACTCTGTGAGCCGGTGTCATTCTGTGAGCCGGTGACATTCTGTGCAGTACCAGACTGTGATTGGGTATCATTCTCCAAACTTGTTCTGGCATGGAGATTAGTATTTCCTAGGCTGGAAGAATAGTTAATGAAATATAAGGCATAAGATTTTAAAAGTACACACCGTAAAAGTCACCCAGCCTCTAATAATATTTTATTAGCCAACCTTGAGACTCAAAGAATTTTCAGAATAGCCCCCATCGCTAATCAACAATTAGATCCGCAGCCTGAATGGGCTATGAGTCAATAGATTTGTAATAATAGTCCACTAGTTGGTTTATACTAATACTGGTAAGCCCCTTCCCTACTTTGCATTCTTGACATTGAGAGCGACAATATACATGTAGTGGAAAACAAGTCCCGAGCTGTATAGGGACTTGAAGGAACAAAAAAGCTTCTACATACTATTTCTTCCATTCCAGTTGGCATGACTGGCTAATATATTTGCATATTTTCTACCAGAAGCGAAAGGTAACATGGAAATTTATAATGACTCGTGAATGAATGTAGTCCAAAACCCTTGTGCTTGCCAACGTTTTGTTGAACATCAAATGTCTGACGGTACATCAAATTCTCCACTCTGCAGACACTGTCTCAAGTCAATTGCCTAGGGTATGCTGAGGGGGGTGGGGATTGTTAGCTATTGGACTTGACTTGTACTTTCAAGACAAGTTCCATTTTATTGTCAAATGTGCCACATATGACAAGATATGGGCAGCCTTTTTCAAGCTCTTAATTCCTTAAGTAATTAAGTGACTATGATGCTGCCACATTTCAATGATTTCTGTCATAAACGTGTTGAGAAATTGTGTATTTCATGTATAAAGCAGAGCTTGATGACGTCAGAGGTATGATGTCATAATTTACCTAATTTGCATATTCAATAAAATCTCAATATCTCTGGAGCAAAATAACATATTGAAAAACGCAAAGTATGGACCTCCCAGCCGGTAACTAACAATATTTCCTGCTAAATACTGGAAGAGCCATTCAATGAGTTTGCACCAATACTTATTCAAACAAACTAAGATGTTATTTGGCCTGAAGCAGTCTTTTCCTACTTTTACGGCTTGCATTTAATCCATTTGAAAGATAAAGTATACATACCAAATCAAAAAGGATAAAAGAGCATGGCACATATATTTGCATAATAGAACCATGAATGTGAAATGAATGAAAAGGTGTTAATTTTCTCTAGACTGTTCTTACTTAACGTTTTTTTCTTTGGTTAATATACCATAAAATAATGAGAAAAACAACCAAGAAATGTCTTTCTACCACATGAATTTTACTTTATTTTTATTGAACCACCGATGTTTTGATTTTGAAGAGGAAACTTGTGTTTGACAAATGTTTTAATTTTTTTTATTCAAAACTCTTTTCTCCTAACTGTTTCCTATTGGTTGGATTTTGATTTAAAAAAATATGCCAGCCCTATAAAGTATTTTTTTTCTGCTTATTGGATTATAGTAATGTGAAAGAATCATATGTGAGAATAATACATACATGTATATTTTTGCCATTAAGGCCTAAATGTTTTTACTGTACTTCTTTAACAGGTCACGAGTTAATTCTACTCTTACCTGTCAATGTCCCCCATCATTAAAATTGCTGGTAATGTTTCTGGGATACTATTCATGCAGTTCAAGCATTCATCTAATTCTATGGTGTCGTTCTTGTTACCCACTTCGCTATCATTACCAAAACCAAGGAAGTTAAGCTCATTTTCTGGATATGCAACCATTGTGTCTGTTTCTGCCATATTTAGACTGGCTTTGTTCACAGCCATCACTGACACTGATGGCTGCAGCCTTGATAGCCCACATGCTGACAGGGTAAAAGCCTCAGGGGTGGCACTTAATGAGCCCACCCAGTCATAAACAGCAGACATTGTCTCGTTGCTCTTGAAGGCCCGTTTCTGTTCCCCCAAAGAAACATGCCGAACAGAAACAACAGCACAAGTTTCATCTGATTTGGGTTCTTCAGGGATGCGAGCTTTGCGAACAGCTTGCAACTGTAGCTGTCTCTTGCTGACCTCCTCCTGCTTTAACCTTTGTTGTGCCTTTGCTTGATCAGCTGTCAGTGAATCTTCTAATTCCTTTCTCTGCTGGGCAGCAATATCCTTGCGTTCAGCAGATGTGCCAATAAGCTGACTGGAATCAGAACAAGGTAGAGCACTTTGGCTGCCAATGGATTCTTCATTAAACTCAAAGGCTACTGGTGAATCATCCTCTAGCTCCATATGTACATCACCCATACTGGATTCTTGTACTTTGGTCATCAGATACAATCGCACTCTACTGAGCCCATTGGCAGTTATGTACTTGGCTACAGTAAAGTTTTATCGAACAATCTCCTCGCATTGAAAATTTCCAAGGCTTGATACCATTGAGGTTATGTCACCAAAATGGCTGTGGCCATCAGGGAAAAATGTTTGTTCCCCTAAAATGATAAGTTCCTGCACTTTGGCACTTAATTGTACCCGGAGAGTTCTAGTTCCTCCACCTTTTAACAGCCGAACATTGACATATTTATTCAAATGTGGTTGAAAATGTAGCCAGCCCATCTGGATATTTCTAGTCTGTGGTTCCTCTTTTTGCTTAACCATAACCTCTGCATTTTTCACCTTTTTGTATTTTAACTTTCCCTTTTGCATCACATGGGCAAGCAACTGTCTTTTCAATTCCTTTCTTGTCTCATCTTGTCCTCTCACTTTCAATCGTGCTGTTGCCATTGCACGCAATGATAACAAATCTCCTGTTCTCTCAATCCCAAGCTCTATCAGCTTTTCCTCTGTGGCATTTGCCACTGCAGTCACATCCATCTTGTAGGAAACAAAAAAATAATGTTTACAGTCAGTTTATAAGCATTAATTGAAACTACATGATTGTATACTAGTGGAGTGAAAAGATAATTAAGCTTTAGTGACTACATTACCAAATAACTTTCTTCCTTATGCTTTCTTGCATGCATATTACATGTAATAATATATTAAAATAATACATGTTCTGTTAATAACTGAAATATTCATCCTGACCTCACCTTCCAGAAATATAGACTAATAAACTAAAAAACATATTGACATGGTGATAAAACAACTAACTAAAGGTATATCCGCTTTTATTGGCTATGCCTCTGTCAATTTTATTCCATGCTTTAAGAGCATCTATAGGCTTTATAGGTTTTGTTTTCATTTGTAAATCAGCATAGAATCTGAGAATAGTCAATTGATCAATCAATTTGTTGATCAGTATAGTGAGTGTCAGGTCAAAAGAAACTGCCTCATTATCTGCTGCTTTGGCTCATGAAAGGTTTGGCATGTAAACTTAAGGCCTTAAAAGCAGTCAATAAATAAAAATGGTGGTTTAAGTGTCAATAAGTTATTAAATGTTTTGAGTTTATACCCAAAACACTTTTTTTTTTCTACATATTTTTATTTATTTTCACCACAAGAGATTTACATGTAGATCTACCCATTTCATTTCAATCTGTGAACCAGCACTACACACCCTTTTGTTTGATTGAAATAATGTACAGAACAATTATCTGGAACCAAAATGTACACATATTTGTCTAATAAATTGTGTTCTCTTGTTGTTATTGATCGGCACCCAATTGTCCATGGCAAGAGAAAGTGCAAAGAGATCACTAATGGTCTGGCTGCCATCAGAAAGCAACAACAGCAGTGACTAAATACATTCCATTAAAAACTGCATCTGTTCAAACTATATTAGGCTAGTCATACAAGCTTGTGAGAATAGCTCATGTCCAATCACAAAACACTGAATGCTCAATCTGTGGTCATTCACGTGCTCAATTAAGTCTTCTACTTTCTACTTTTCATGATCAGAGCCTCTACAATAATGCCATACAAATCAAAATAGGTAAACATCTGTCAATTTATGCAGTGAGCCTTCAACAGAGGCACAATTGAATTAATTAAGTCAATGTCTCTATCAAGCCTGCCCATCTCCCCCCCCCCTTTTCCAGGTATAGCGATACTTCATGTTGATAAATATTATAATTGTTATGCTAATGTGCCAACCATGATTTAAAAACGTAATTAACAATGACCTTTATTTATCCATTATAGTACATGTGTATGTAAACTTTATTGTGGAGAATTTTGATAGACATATAAGCTTTTTAAAATATCATTACCAGGGCTCATTTGAAAACTCACTTTCTCACTTTTGAAGCGATCAATAACTTCTTCCTTTATGCCTCTTTTTTTCAAAAATTCACAGATCTGGAAAAAGAAATGAGAAATTAAATATACATAGACACATCTATGCAATTGAATGAAATTCCAACAACTAGGAGACAACTAGAGCATTACAAACCTCAATAATTTCTAATTCCATGACGTCCGCCATTGTGAGAACATACAACAAGCACGTGGTCCAATAATTTGAGCCCACGATAACAGTGGACAAGTCGCTGCGAAAGTCACTGCGAAAGTCGCTGCGAAAGTCGCTGCGAAAGTCGCTGCGAAAGTCGCTGCGAAAGTCGCTGCGAAAGTCGCTGCGAAAGTCGCTGCGAAAGTCGCTGCGAAAGTCGCTGCGAAAGTCGCTGCGAAAGTCGCTGCGAAAGTCGCTGCGAAAGTCGCTGCGAAAGCCTAGATCGGAAAAAAGTATCGCGCTTTCCACATGGCCCTTCAGGGCCACCGTAGATTAAAGTATGAAAGTACAGAAGTCTGTAAAGTTTATCAGATGAATGAAAACGCCGAACTTTGCTACAACTAAACTAGGATTGATCACGTACGTAGCGCCATATTTACATAACATGATGACTATCCGAATTCATTTTACCGAAGGTGGTCGAATCACCGAATTCGTTTTACCGAAGGTGGTAGAGTCACCGAATTCGTTTTACTGAAGGTGGTAGAGTCACCGATTTCGTTTTACTGAAAGTGGTTCGGTCACCGATTGTGTTTTAACGAAAGTGGTTCGGTCACCGATTGTGTTTTAACGAAAGTGGTTCAGTTACCGATTTCGCTTCGCCACATTTCGCCACATTCATTTTACCGAAAGTGGTAAACACATGTGGCACATGTGCCACATGCTACCACATGTGGTTCGTACGGTGTGAAAAACTTTTGACAGGGACTGTATATATATATTAAGATAAACATTTATATAATTGACGTTGATACGAAAAAGAACAAGAAAAAAAGGAAACAATCAGAAGAAAAATGATCAAAGAAAAAGTGAAAGAGAAAATAGAAAAGTATGAGGCAAACAATAAAAAAACGAGTTAACGGTGTGATGATGAAAATGAACTTGACCTTCATAACGGCGTAAGATGAATATCAAGAAGGGCCAGGGAATATTAGGAAGGACCAGGGGGAGCTTTACCGGATCGCTGACCTCGCTGGGTAGGAGTGGAAGAGATGCGGCCAATTGGCTTAGAAAAGGCCTTACTTTAGCACGAGCTCTAGCGTTAAGAGATGATATCTTATCAGTAAACACCTTTGGTTTCTAGATGTTTGAAAGCAAAGAAGTATGATGTTTAAGAGGAGCATTGTCATCAGATTCGGTGGAAAGTTCCTGACTTTGAAAGGTTCCGAATAGGAAGGAGAGGCCGAAAACGTCCATAGCTGTGGATACCGGAGGATGAAGACCACCAGGAACCGGAGATAGAATGGATACACAAGCGGAAGGTGTAGAATCAGAAGAGGATTCAGATGGAATGACAGTGGAAGACGATTGAGTCACATGTGCAGAGGTGATGGAAGAGATTGGAACTGCAGCAGACGTCTCGCCTTTAGAAACCGGAAGAGAATCCTGCGTTTCAGAAGGATGTGGGTCCACGGCATTAGCCGAGGGAGTAGAATGGGAAGGTGGCGGGGATTGAGGAGGCGCAAGCAGAGGTGTAGTAGGAGGAGGAATGGAAGAAGTAGAGTTTAAGGTAGGCCGGGTAAATGGAAGAATCCAGGGCATTGGACAGGTGTTAGCTCTGTGGCCGGAATCTCCACAACGGTAACAATTCCCTTTAAAAGGGCAGTTAAAAAAAGTGAGTGGCTCCATTTATTACAATGAAATCAAATTTGAGGTTGACCACGATAGTGATTAAAGTGCCTATCACCCTTTTGCAATTTTGATAGCCTATGAACCTCCGAAACGTTTTGAGTACTTCTGTGAAGAAATTTTTGGTTTAAAGTGAATACTTTATGTTCTACGCTTGTTTGAAATCGTGTAAATGTGACCTTTCCTGACCATGATTGCAAAGCCGAATTAATTATATGACGTCAAGATGACGTCTACCCAGGTTTCGACCCAGGCTTTTACTTACGCGGTCATGGGTCAGGAAAGGTCACATTTACACGATTTCAAACAAGCGTAGAACATAAAGTATTCACTTTAAACCAAAACTTTCTTCACAAAAGTACTCAAAACGTTTCGGAGGTTCATAAGCTATCAAAATTGCAAAAGGGTGATAGGCACTTTAATCACATAATAGGTACCAATTCTGGTGCAATGAGGTATGTTGGAAGACAAAACAATGGAAACATATTGAGCACCAGTTTCAATGACTAGGTCATCAACGCGACCAAACTGATAATAGTATTCTTCAATAATAGCATCTGGAACTTCGGAAGGAATATTAGAAATACAAACTGAAGTAAAGGAACAAAACATGCCATCAAAATAAAGCCCGGACTGTAGAAGTAAATTACGAGATGCAGCATACTGATGTTTGAAGGTGGTACGAAAGGTAAATTTATTCATAGGCTGGACGCATTTGTTATGATCTTTATTTTTGACGACAGAGAACTTTATCACGCACAGCTTGACGCGATAGCTCCCCAACTTTGACAGCGACTTTAATATATCAGCTACTCAACGAGCAGCGTATCAGATATTAAGAAATAATTAGAAATATTTATTCAAGTTTGAAAAATGCTCTCCTTCTTTTCATGTCGTGGAGAGCATAGAAACTAGAGTTTAACATTACCAGATTTAGCCAAAAGGCTCATAACTCTACCGTCTGTATCATGTTCATATTCAATCACTTATAAGGGGCAATTTTTCTTTAAAATTATTCGAACTCCGGCACTTTTCTCTGTGCCGAAACTCCAATAACATTGGCCGTTCCAATCCTTTTCAAATTGATAAGCTTTCTTTTCATGGTCTCCTGTAAAATCAAGATATCCCTAGGATAATGTGCTAAGCATATTAATGCGTTTTCTCGTTTCTGTTTCCCTCCTATACCCCTAACATTGATCGTGGTTACAGATGGCAGAGAAATGTCGGATTCGAACGAAACTTGGATGTAAGAGACTTACTACTCCCTTGAATTCTTAGGCTTCAGTTTTGACTGATGTGTTCTTTTAACCGTTGCGAATTCTGTTTCCATTTTCGTGGTAGTAGAGTTTGCAGTGGATCGTCGTGTACGGCTTTGACTGCTATTTCTGGTGGTGACTTTTTCAGGGCGGGATGGTTTCCTAAAAGCGCCAGCTAGAAAAGTGGCCGGTGTTATTAGAGCTTTGGGGTGTTGAGGTATGTTCTTTTTCTCCACTACCATCCATTGCATTGAGTTCCTGTATCGGGCTGGAAACGTAAACAGTTCCCTGACTCAAGTTTCAGTGTCACGAGCTGCGAGTCATCAAGCGTGACTGCGGCGATAATGCTGACAACATACAACTCGGTTTCGTCAGAATCAATTTCCTCATCGACGACTCGTACTGTTTTGCTTGCCGTTTTGGTTGAGTTTCGAGTTTTACAGTCGTTACATATTTTGCCACGAGCTGGGCAACTGTCTGGCTCATGTGTTCGACGACAGTTCCCACATTCCTTTGTTATCTGGTTGCTGACCCCGTTGCTCATCGTTTTCTTGCAGAAAATTTGCAACTTTCAGAAAATCCTCCAGTTTTTCCTCGTCTTGCGGGTGACAGATCTTGCTGTTATTTTTTCAGGCTGGTGTGAGGCATGCTGTTTCGGCATTTGTTTTTTTATACGGAAGTTGACACTACAAGACTGGTGGTAGAGGTCGTCAGCTGCGGGCAAGTCATGTACATGAAGGATTCGCGCTCTCACCACCTCTGCATACCCCCTTTCCACAGAAATTTGCAATACCTTATCCTTCATTTCAATTGTTGTTACCTTAACACCTCACTTGATCTCCTTTTCTCTTCACTGAAATCTATTTTTGTTCTGCAGAAAAAAAACCATTCAGTTTTAAAACTAGAACAACTTTCGACCTTGCGGTGGTTGAATTGGTTTTTTCATGCTACGCCTTATTGGTATATACTTCATGCTAGTATTTCGTTCCATATAGTCTCCCTGCATAATACTGTAATACATTAGAGAAAATGATTATGCAGGGAGACTATATTGAACGAAACACTACCATGAAGTATATACCGCCTTACGGCAGCAGTGGTGCACCTGTTGTCCCGGCACTGTATAAAAATTATCATTCCGCTCTTCGCTAGCGTGGTTTATTCCTTCGCTTCCCTTTATATGTAACTTATAAATATTTGTATCCTCATCCTCAATACGGTTACTACAAATTGCGGATATTTTCGTTCTCTCGTACATGTTTTTAAATGGTTGTGTGATGATTTTATTATCACAATATCGTTTTAAAGAAGCAAAAATAAATAAATTATGGACTAAACTGTTATTTTAAGCCAGTATTTGTTGAAGATAAGTTCACCTTTATTCAATTTAGAGCTTTACATGATCGGTATATCAGTCATTTTATATCTAGCCTCGTTTCCATGTTGCGCTCTAGGGGGTCTCAATAAATCACGATTTCGATCACCTTCCCGTTCTTTGATTTTTGGGGACTTTTTTTCTGTTAGACAGCATAAAATTCTGTGTCTAGAACCGTTTAAATACCTTCTGTTGCAATTAGTGGCAGGTTGACCTGATTTTTTGCTTAAAATGACTGGACTACTTGTTGCTCTGCCAATATTGGGGCTTGGCCTGGAATTCTGACGATGTCAGCCCAGGTGGCTCGGCACGTTCCCTTCCCGTGGTTGGTTTCTCAAGCGTGCAGGGCAGTCTCTGCTTGCATGGCCCTCTTTGTGGCAGTTATGCAGTGAAAACGATACAATGAATTGCCGGGAAAATTATTTCTAGATACACTCGATTTCATCTCATAGTATTCCAACCTCTTCTAGGGCTACCAGTACATCATTGTTCACGATAGTATCGTCAGGGAACGCCTCAGCTGTTGTCAGACGAATGGCCAATCATCTGTTCAGGATGCCAACCAATTTGTAGAAAATACAAGGCGGGCTCCCTGTGTCTCCTCGGCCGGGTGGCCTGGGCCGAGTGCCCTAACTATGGGCTATCTAAACTAGTTCCAGTAAAAAAGCCTGGGACAGGCAAATGCTTCTCGGCTAGTAGAAAACTACTTTAGCCTTAAACGTTGTGAATCGCCCTATGACGTCACAACCAAAAAGAAGCCTTTGGGACTAGGGGGCTTCACACTCCCTAAAAGATTCAGGACGAATGGTATTCCCCGATAGGGGGCCAGGTACCTAGACACAAAGGTTTACACAAGTTACAAAGAGAGAAAAAAAAATTACTTAGCCAAAAGGCCGAGAAGTGATGCCCTTCCGTCAGGTAAGCTTTTTTGTGTTTGCTGTACCACCAGTGACACTGTAGTGCAACGCATCAGCATGGTGTTGAGCCAGGAGAGGGTCACCAGACGCCAACTTCGCCAGAGGAATCGAACCCAGTCTCACCTGATAGCGAGAAAATATTGAATCCACGATAGTGAATCAGAGAAAAATTGGGAACATTAAACAGGATACCAGATAAATAACTTCATACGACATGAACACATTAACACAAACAAACATATCTATTCGTTTTTATAAAAAGGAAGGAACCAACCGCAGTACGTCCAATGAAGGGGACCGCGATGGCAAGAGAAAAAGGAATACCGACTGCAGTACTTCCAATTAAGGGGACCGCGATGGCAATAGAGTATGAAAACCAAAAATGGAAACGTGGAAGATATATTTAATATTGGATATCAGAACACAGAAAAAGGAATGGGGAAAAGGAAAAAGGCTGATTAAATGTCAGAACGTTCCTACATCGACGAAAGAAACAAATTCGTTTCGCTGATTTGAAACGCTTGGCATAAAGGGAAAGGAAAAAGTCAAGCCTCGATTGAACTGAGGCAACAACCTCGGCAACAACTGGACGGGTATCACGGAAACGGAAGTCATTTCTGGTATGCCAGATGGAGAATTTACATAAATTACGGACATAAGAGAAAACAGGAGGAACAACCTTTCGTTCATCAAGATTGTAGCCAAAGAGAATATGGCGGGGACATAATTTGGGAGCAAGAGGTACAGCCAAAATGGAAGCGGACTCAATCGGAGCCAAAATACTATGAGCGAAAGGACAGTGGGGTGACCGCCAAAACATGAGGGTTCAACATTCATTCCAAAGGAAACGAGTCTATCAGCAGTTAAAGAACACCATGTGCAATTTTCCAATTGACGTCAGTTATTTGCCTATCAAGAGGAAGATAGAGACTTGGGCCCCCGGCAAAAAGTGGTCGATACAGTGAGGGGGTTTGGCAAAACTTTCGACCAAAGAAGTGTAACAAAGTTTGGTCGTAATAGAGGACACAGGACGTAAATTACCATCGGAATCAGGAGAAATAGAGTGTGCCACTAATAGGGTCACAATTTCCACCAATGAAAGCCCAAGCCTCAAGCATAGATGCATAAAATTGTGGTAACAAGTGAAAAGGATAAAACGCAGGAGTAGACAAAACTTGAAAAGGATCGTCAAGGAAATGTTTCTGGACCCAGTAGGTAAAAAAGAAAGACCACTTAGTGGGAGATATAATGAATCGTTTCACTCCCTGAATCTGCAAAGAACGAACTTTTAGTAATACGTCTACTACATTGAAGCCACCTTTCAGTTTTGGCTGCATGATTGCATTGCGAGAGACCAGTTCTTTTTTATTGGACCAGAAGAATTTGTATACAGATTGATTAATAGTACCCATTCCGGCATGTGAATCACAGTAGCAGTATACCACAAGCCAGAAAGAGCAAGGGCATTCAGAACCAAGGATTTACCTTGGAAAGAGAGATTTCTTTGGCACCAGGAAGAAAGCACATTATCTAAGGATTTGAGGCGGTCATTGCAATTTTCCTTAGAGAGACCACTAGGGCCAAGAACAGTGCCAAGACAGGGAAGCTTCACAGAAGCTATGCACCCAGCCACAAACCCTTACTCTTACTTGCATTAAGTTTAGAACCAGATGCCTTTTCAAAAGAACTATATACTTTAAAGCAATGAGCAATCTCTTGATCAGAAGAAACTATCAGAGTTGTATCATCCGCATATTGTGAAATTATTGCCGACTGATTTAAAGAATGTGGAAGAGAAATTATGTGAGGTGAAGCGCGGATATTACAAGCCAAGACCTCGGATATCAGTACATATAATAATGGTGACAGTGGACAACCCTGAAGGACACCGAGATGAACTTAAAAAGCGAGAAAGGAAGCCATTAACTATTACTGACGATTCAATCGCAGTATAAAAGAGACGAACCCAAGAAATAGAAGAGGGACCAAAGCCCATTTTCTCAAGAGTACGTAGGAAAAATTTCCAGTCAACACGGTCAAAGGCTTTTCTGCTGATCAAGAGATATTAAAGCGGTAGGAAGGTTACTTTCAGTAGCATAGAGACATATATTTCTTAGTAGGGAAACATTTTCTCCGATAAAACGCCCATACCAGGAACGGAACAAGTTCGATCGGGTGAAACAAGAAGGTGCATTACTTTAAAGTGTTTATGAAACCAAATTTTGCATCTTTATTTTATTGCAGAATAATAAAGTTCATTCTTTTCTGATTATCAAGAGTATATTTATTTTTTAGTTCCGCCTTCGGAAAGGTCTCTTTTTCGCCATTCAAATAGACTACTTTATGCTAAAAACTGTCCCATTTGCCGTGCGGCCAAATGAGCTGCGTGACGTCACTGTGAGGACTCGTACGTTGTTTATATAATACAAACATGGCAGACTCGGCGAGAAAGTTTCAGAGAAAGCTAAAAATAAGCGAGGAGGTGGAAGATATTGTGTGGCTGGTGGCCTTGGTTTTCTTCCCGTATTTAACTTTATCCTACGCCAAAACACAATGGACATTGAAGTTGAGAAAATCAATAGCAAATGTCCACATTTTTATACCCATTCACAGTGTGATACAACACAACTACAAAAAGTACAAGAAATGACTCACCAAGAACTCGACTATAACTTTAATACTCCTGTACTTTTATGCTGAAGCCAGAACAGTGAATGGCAAATAATACAATATAGGTTTTCTCTGGTTTCCTGTAGAAATTAGTTTAAGAGTATTCTGAATGTTCGTGAATGAAAAACGGACGATAAAACTTGCAAAGAACCCAGACGCGGCGCCACATGGCATATGTGAGTTGAGTTTGTTGGTATCTCGCCCTTGGTTCGAGAGTTTTTCTCCGGGTTCTCCGGTTTTCCTCCCTCCGCAAAAATCAACACGCTGAATTCTAATTCGATCTGTGGATTAGCCGGGACCTGGCTTTGATCAGACCCCATGGTTGTTTCAGGTCTAGTAAGAAATTCAGATAGAATTTCGAAAGCCGTATAGTCGAACTGAGGCTCGACAAAAGCTACGCAACTCATTGCCATCAGAGCAGCAGTTAAACACTGTTCCTTGGGATAATGAAAATATCCTTCTTCAGACCACAGAATAAATAGCCAGTGTCAACGATGCAGTTGTTGTAGAAAATAGTCGGGAACCTCAACTCACGAAACTCAGTCTCAGACTTTCACTACAAACACTTTCTCTCTGAATATTTTTCCATCAGGCATTTTCAACACTAACACACTGTGCAGATTAACTTCTCCTGTGCTGACCATACATTGTAAAAAGAAAGCACTTTGTGTTTCGTGCAACAGTTTTGATCAGTTGACAATTTTACAGCCCGTTCGCGGCCGGCAGTCTTGCAATTTCTGTCTTCCACTTTTATCAATCGACATGTTCTTTTTATAGCAGGTTATTTCATCCAATAAGAAACGAGCTTTCAGATCGTCAATGTCAAGCTGTCAGAATTGAACCAATCAGCGACGAGAAATGTTGTAAACAAGTCGAGTACAGTAAAATGGAGTTTTCGCTGTAAGTCAGTTTGCTTAGTTAGATTTTTGTGGGTTCTTAAAATTAGATAGCTTACTTTCCTTCGTCTAGATTGAAGTTTGTATTATAAAACAAATGAAAGATGGTTCTCCTTGTTATATAACCAAATAATGTACTTTCGAGGTCTTGAAATGCTGCTAAATGCACTCGCGTTCTGCTCGTGCATCCGCAGTTTTTCAAGACCTCAAGTGCAGTATTGTTTTTATAGAACAAGGAGAACCATCTTTTATTTGTTAAGTATTGTGTTGGGTTCTATTGTATTTAATTTTTTGTATTGAATTGTATTGTGCTTTATTCTATTGTATTTTTTTGTAGAAATGCGTGTCGTCCTACATGATCATATGAAGGGATTGTCGCTTGCGAGTCCTCACAGTGACGTCATTGTAATTAAGGATTCGGTTCCAGGCCCCGGACAGTTTTTAGCATAAAGTAGTCCATCTGAATGGCGAAAAAGAGACCTTTCCGAAGGCGGAACTGAAAAATAAATATACTCTCGATAATCAGAAAAGATTGAACTTTATTATTCTGCAATAAAATAAAGATGCAAAATTTGGTTTCATAAACACTTTAAAGGATTTTCTTGACAAGTCTACCAGCGACAGTACAGGAAGCAAGTTTATAATCCACAGTTAACAATGTAATAAGACGCCAGTTTTTACGGAAAAAACGGAAACCTTTTTTAAATAAAAGAGAAATCAAACCTTTCCTCTGTGAAACAGATAAAAGGCCAACGGAATGAGAATGATTTAGAACAGTAACTAAATCTTTACCAAGGAGATCCCAGAATTCAAGATAGAACTCCATTGGGAAGACCATCAATACCAGGAGTCTTATTTCTGGCCGTTCCTTTTAGGGCTTCCAAACATTCATCAGTTGACAGTTTCCCTTCACATGATTCTGATTCATCGGCAGAAAGAGTGTATTGAAGATGACTCAACAGGAGGGTTATCTTCGGCAGAAAAAAGATTTCTATAGTAGTCGGACCAGACACTGATAAGGTCATCTTTTTTATTAACGTAGGATCCGTCATCAAGTTTGATACAATTGTTTCGCGAGAGTTTTCTTTCTTTTAGCGTCCTCTCGCAGGTACCGGGATCGTACTAAGCGAACAGGCGTTCTTTGAGTTGTACTTGGTTTATTCTAGAGAGCCCCGCTCTCTTCAACGCTTTCTTACAACTCTCGAGAGCCCCGCTCTCTGCAACGGGTTGTTACAACTCTTCTTTCTAACTCTTGTAAAATATATTTTATCCTTATTCAATGTTGATTGCACAATCTGATAATGCCGACTAAAAAGGCAAGCTAGAATACAGACAGAGCTGCTATAGGTCAGCTTTTGACAACCTATAATACTAGAAAGTTCCTTTGATTATAAACTCCGATATGTAAAATAACTAAAAGACTGTACTTGAAAAGTCACCAAGATTTATACTAAGCTAACAAAATAATAATTCTTATACGTAATTCTAAATACTAGAAACTATCCCTTTTACAGGCTTTCTTAGAATTTGCTCTCACTTCTTATAAGTCAGGATCACTTGTTTTGGACCATACCCTTGTTTTTAATATAACAAATAAGAAGGACTAAGTTTCTGATTGGCTAATTTGCTCCTTGAATACAAATTTCTGCATTATAAAAACAGCTCTAGCATAACAGTAATTATGACCATTACCACCTGGTGTTATTGACAAAGCCCATTGTAGTTCTAAACTGTATCATTACTCCTTCTTACTTATAAGGGTACTAATAACTCAAAATCATTATTTTCAGCGTAAGGTTAGCGACACAAGGTTAACTACCTTTCTCTAGAACAAGCGTAGCTGTCAACGCTCATGCCACATTACATGACAGCTAATTTCGGGTAATATCCGATAATCCCTTGACTAATTAAATCTTGTTTAAATTGATTATAATTCGATATACGTTTCTTAGGAACTGTTAACCTTTGTAGTGTAACAATTACCCCCCTCTACCAGATTCGAATGTCCTCATTCGAGAATGAAAACACTGGAATTGGTGGAAACTTGTCAATTGACAATCGTGTCTAGAACCAGAGACATAATATTGTTGAATATACAGTTCTTGTTATAATTTGTAGTTTATAAAGAGAAATATGGTTTGGTTCACAACTATGCCCTATGGCTTCGTAAAGCCAGCAAAATATACCTAATCCTCCCGCGTGGCACATCCAATTTGATCTTTGTTTCCTAGATCGAGGACGCAGCCAACTTCTTTCCCGCTGGGAGATTCGTTTACAATTATCTAACGCCCATTTTCAGTCTTTGTCATTACCAATTTAAGTTTCCTTCATGCTTTAACATGTATCCGGCAATAAGTTATTTTCATGTTATGGGAGTCGGAAACAAAAACATTTGAATAACAGACATAGGCAGTAGCTCACTTCTAAGTGCTTCATTCTTGATTGCAATTGTCATTAAATTCTCCAAAACGACAAATTCATTGACCACTGATCCAAATTTAAACTTGAAAAATCCTCTGAACTTTCGGAAACCTAACCTGTCCTTGCAAAAACCATAAATTGCTTGGCTAGTCACTTCAGCACCAATTATGATACTGCATACTAGCAATGAGAACATTAATAACATCGAGGGTGGGTGTTTAGATGGGCCTGGTCGTTCTTTCCACTTAGCCGAGTCCGCTTTCACCTGTGATTAGTTGTTTACTGGGGCACACGGAATACTAGAAACTTCATGAACAATATTTCCACTTAATTTGCGGTCACTCAAAACCAATTGAAATTGTACCACTTCTTGCTCGTTACGAATGTCGCGAACTTCAGTACTAATCTTTAACTGATCGCCATAACCTAACGAACAATGGTATAAAATATCTCCTTCGAAGGTATTGACTTTACCTTCCTTGATTTGGCTGTTACTTTTTGGAGTAGACTTCTCTGACTCATTCAGAGGAGCAAATTCTCTGGATGGCTCATTTAGCACCATCATATCACTACACTCCGATACAGCTTTATTACTCGAGGTGCACTCTAGCTCCTCGATCTCGAAAACACAGTTTGCCTCTTGCCGCTCATCGCAAATGGAGTATTCTTTATACCAAATTGTACGATATTTATCTTGTGTACTACATACTAGGTTAATCGCACTTTCTATTGTGAGGTCCGTCGGGACATCTACAGAGACGTAATCTAACAAAGCGACACTAGGCTCTTCGAGAGCAGTCAGACCTAGGTCTATAGTCTCCCCAGGTCCCTGGTCATTAGTGGCCAGCTCCTGTATACTTTCCCTTTCGACAAGATCGCTATTCGGGTGGTTTTCAGAAAGCGTGGACTCAATTTCCTTTGAATCAAGATCTGATGTAACCCGTACAGCGTTACCGATAACTGCAATACGGTTACTCCCTGGGCCTCTATTTTGTACTGTTGGGCGCTCATTAAAATTCACCGGGCAACTTGTAGCCAAATGACCCGTCCGTTGACACCGAAAACATACGGGCCTTCCATCAGTACGTCTCCCCCCGCGGTAATTATCATCCCTAGGGAGAGGATTATTTCCCCTGGCTTGTGAGCCTTCTCTGCGATAGTTTTCACCCCTAGAAAAAGGATTACTTTCCCGTCCTTGATTACGGTTATCGCGAAAATTTTGTTGTTGGTTCCTAACCTCCTTCAGTATTTCTCGACGAAATTGACGCATTTCGTCCCTAATTTCGTCCTTAAATTTTCTCAATTCTGAGGAAATTACTTCCGTTAGGAGTGGTTCTCGAGTTTTAGGGGGTTCGACAGCTGCTATTTTTTCTTTCTTTTGCACAGCACTTTTATCAGACGCTACATTAAAAATTTAAGGAAATTCACTTGGTCCTGCCCCGTGGAGGGGGAGCCCACAGCCCCTTTTTAACTCGTGGATGCGCGCATGCGCAGGAACGAGTTTTTGCGTGAGGTGGGCGAATGATGGCTAGCTAGCTAGCCGTTAGCAAAAAATCAATCAATATCAAATCGTATGCTGTTCGGAATACGAGCGAGGAAGCCTCGGGGATGAGTTTTGAGGAACTGTGAGTTGTCGGGCGAGTGGCATTCAGAGCTGCAGAAGTATTTACACGGAGACTACACACTGTGATGGCAGAAAAATCAACTTTATGAAATGATGGACTTGTTTACAAGGTTCTGTATTGCACAAAAGGTTTGGTTTCCCGGGAATATTTGGCCACTTGACTCGCAAACATGTCTCACGCCGAAGTCTAGCGTTGAACGGTTCTTGAAGGGGATGAGTATCGAAGGCAGAATAAAATACTGGTGAGTGTAATAAATCACAAATATAAATGTATAGTTTAAAATTGTACCTCAATTCTAAAGTAGAATTAGAATCCGTTTACTCTTATTTACAAGTATTTGATCGAGTGTGTGTTCTTCGTGAAATTGTATGGTTGCTTTCCGAGATCATTCCGATCCGAAGTACACACGTGTAAGATCGGCAGGTACAAAATGCAGACTGGAAAATGAAGACCGGAAAATGCAGACCGGAAAATGCAGACCGGAAAATGCAGACCAGACAAAATCAATAAGAAATATCTATCGGTCTGTAACATGCAGGGCGACTCTGCAAGGCTTTAGATGACTTAGATCCTGATTTTTTTGGGTTATACACGTCTTTACCCTGGTTCCAGAGGGGCTCAGGTACGAATATACTGTAATGTGCTGCGATCGAAAGAGTTTTGATTCCCCGAAGGAGTTTTGTTTTGCGTGACGACTCTCGCTTCGCTCGCCCCGACGATTTCGAGCCTCTGGTATCCAGGGTAACACGTCTTATGCGGGGTCTTGCTTTTTTCTTGACTGCATGCCGGCGCCAGCCACGCCGTGTATGCGAGCCACGCCGAATACGAGCTTTTCATGACAATATTTCCTTAACAAACGGAAAGGAAAAGCTATATATTCCGAGGTATTTTGAATTATTTACTTACGGGTGGGTGTTCTTGTCTGTGCTCGATTTTTTTTTCTTTAGCAGTGTTGTTGCACGAATTTTATTTGCGAAAAAAGCGGAGCCAGAACAAAGCTTTTTTGCAGGATCTTTTTTTTCAACACCGTTGGCTTGCTAGCCTCCTTTGCAGGCGTCCTTAGTGTCAGTCCTAAATTCCTGTTTAGGACCGAGTTTAGGACCGACACTAAGGACGCCTGCAAAGGAGGCTATTGGCTTGCAGGATTTATTTTTTTAACACCCCCCCCCCCCCAAAAAAAACGTTAAATAGTCGGCCCCTTAAAGACTTGAGTTGATATCATTGACGCGTGCAACGGCTTGAGACAGTCGCTCTTTTCCTTCTTAGCAAGTTCCATCGCACCTTGTACAGAATTAACTTAATTCTGGAACTCTCAGTGGCTGGTCAAAGTCCTTGATCGTATCTTTATACAATACACAAGATTATTTGGATGACAGTTTACTTTACAGCGCTGTTTACAATACTCAGTGTAATTGCTCTAGAACTGTATCAAATAAACCGATAAAGCGAATTGCGGAAAAGTTCTAAGCTAACACCGGTGTGAAGTTAATTGATTGCAACATAATACTCATAATCGTTCTAGTAATGGAATTATTCTGCTGGGGTGTCCACTTTATACGGATTGGGCGAGGTTTGTTGCCTTGGATCATGGGTGACTGGCCGCGCGGCAACAGATCTCACGGAGCAATACCTATGGCCGATTTTTTTTTAGGTCTTAGATCCGTCTTTGAAACGTGGATAAGAGAGTTAGCACTCGTTCTCAAAAGGAGGTTTATTAAAACGTCACATGAACTAACCCTAGGCCCCTACGACTTTATACCCCGTCAGCGTTAACCGTTAACTGAAAAACGTTTCAAGCTTGAGCGCCCAGGAAAACGACGTTTAGTGTTGAGGACTAGTTTGTGGCTTAAGTTCACAGGTAAAGGACGATCGTTTTAATAGACAAGAAAGTTCAAGAAAGTCCTTAATTGAATTAATTTAATAGCCCCTCCAAGAACAATTTATATATAATTGGAGAGGCTGATTTGGGCTTCCGGTGCATAGCAATAATTTAAAAATTGTGGACAGAAGAAGATGGGACTGAATCAATTTAACGAAGACAGGACCCGGCTAAATACGAACGTAATTAAAAAGTAAGTAAATAATTCAAAATACCTCGTTATACGGCATAGCTTTTCCTTTCTGTTTGTTAAGGAAATATTGTCATGAAAAGCTCGTATTCGGCGTGGCTCGCATACACGGCGTGGCTGGCGCCGGCATGCAGTCAAGAAAAAAGCAAGACCCCGCATAAGACGTGTATAACTCCAAAAAATCAGGATCTAAGTCATCTAAAGCCTTGCAGAGTCGCCCTGTTACAGACCGATAGATGTTTCTTATTGATTTTGTCTGGTCTGCATTTTCCGGTCTGCATTTTCCAGTCTGCATTTTCCAGTCTGCAGTCTGCATTTTCCAGTCTGCAGTCTGCATTTTCCAGTCTGCATTTTGTACCTGCCGCGTGTAAGATCACAATGAAATCAGACCTTTCCCACGGTAATTCTAAGATGTCGATCACTTTATATTTTACTGGGCCTTCTGCCAACGAAATGAGACCTTTCTCGCGGTAATTAGGCGTTACAATCTCAAGATGTCGATCAGTTTATATTTTACTGGGCGTTCTGCCAACTCAGGGAACGGCCCAGGAACGAACATATAGGTTTTTTGTAATTTTGAAATATAGAAGCTCTGATCATGAAATGCCATTTTCAGCTATTTCAGATAGGTTTATACGTGCGTAAAACGTATGTAAAACTCCCCAAATGGTTAAAGTGCACCTAACGTTTATTTTGTTATCATCAATATCGATACTACATCAAGCTTTGAGTACTTTCGTGAAGAAAGTTTTGGTTTAAAGTGAATACTTTATATTCTACGCTTGTTTGAAATCGTGAAAATGTGACCTTTCCTGACCCACGACCGCGTAAGTAAAAGCCTGGGTCGATCCCTGGGTAGACGTCATATAATTAATTCGACTTTGCAATAATTTGAATAAATACTTAACATGTTGACTAAAATGACTTTTTTCTTAACTAACAACTCGTAAACAGTGTATATTCTCTATAAATCGATGTTGTTGTGATAGAAAGACGCCATGGAGAATAATGCATTAATGAGATGACGTCAACCCAGGGATCGACCCAGGCTTTTGCTTACGCGGTCATGGGTCAGGAAAGGTCACATTTTCACGATTTCAAACAAACGTAGAACATAGAGTATTCTCTGTAAACCAAAACTTTCTTCACAGAAGTACTCAAAGCTTGATGTAGAATCGATATTTATGATAACAAAATAAACGTTAGGTGCACTGGTTACCGGATACCTTCAAAACGAAAAAGATGGGGAATTTTTTTTTCGCACAGAATTGTAGTTTTAGCAGTAGTTTATCATATACCAAAAGCTCCGTACAAAACAAAATTAATAATGACGGAGAAATACCAAAAGGAAGTTTTTAACCGGAAGTAAAATGTTCTGTTTGATTGACAGCAGATCAATAAACACATGACAAGTGCTCACTCGCCCGTAACGACGGGCTAGCGCATATTAAATTCATGTTTACGTTTATTGAGAAATGTTTTTCCACACACGATTCCATAATTCCATCTGTTTGATTGACAGCAGATCAATAAACACATGACAAGTGCTCACTCGCCCGTAACGACGGGCTAGCGCATATTAAATTCATGTTTACGTTTATTGAGAAATGTTTTTCCACACACGATTCCATAATTCCATCGGTTGTTGGCCTTGTCTTCCAAAAAGCAAGCAGGTGCCCTTCGCTTGGAAATAAAGAAAAAAGAAAAGCAAAACATGGCCAAACAATGCATACGACTACGAGCCAAATAGTTAAATAGAAGTCCTCGCAAAACCCGACAAGGGTTCGTATTTTCACTTTTAGACAGAGTGCCGAGTGGTCCACATCTGAACATAAATAGATACTGATAGGAGCCGGCCGAGAGAACATTTGTTTCCAAGAAACCCGGGCCAAGAAAGCTTAGATGGAAACGTAAAGTCTGACGGTGACTCGATCTGAATCGCTTGAAACGATTGCCGCGCTGTTTCAGGCGCCTGCAAATCGCTGTCTCCTCTACTAACTATGCTGGCATTCAAGGCGTCTCTAGGTGTTCACCTTGGCTTTGTCCCTTGAGGTCTTTTTGTCTTTCCCATTTTCCAAGTCACACAAGAGAACAAGAACAACCGGCTATATTAACATTTTCTCGATGCGGCGCGTAGCTTTGATCGGAAATCGACATTGGCGGGAAATCGTGACAGATAGTTGAACATTGGCCAAGAGCTGGCTAATTGTTGGAGAGGCGGGACTTCAGATTCACGCACGACAGATGGCTAAATTTTTTGAAGTGCTATTTTCTACGCTTTCGATTTTCAACCAAAATAGAGTTTTTAAAAAGCTCCCACTCAAGAGGAATTTATTCAATTTGTGTGAAATTTTTACAAAATGTCAATTGATATCGCAGCTGCAAAAGTGTGTCGGGGAATTGGGAAATTCTAAAAAGAGAGCTATTGCCGGCGTTTCTCGCATATCTACTCGGACTATGTTTTCGCCTTTTCACGAAGAGCATGATAACTTTTTAACTAAATCGAATTTTGAAATTCCCCGAGACTCTTTTGTAATACGACTCATCTGAAATGCGACAAAGCAAACAGATTTTAAAACTTTAAAATATTTTCGGAGTCGGAGCTTCTGAAAGCCACCTCACTAGATCGGAGAAACTTTTTATGTATTCTTGTAGCCAATTTTATAAAGCTTTAAAATGATACATGGATAATTTATGTACGATGTTTCCTCGAGGCGCTACGTAATTTAGACTGGAAACGCACCCTGAAGGTATCCGGTAACCTTAAGCAAGTATTTTCTAATCTTAAGTTTCTATTATTCTTCACTAGGTTATTTTTTGGGGGGCGGGGTGGGGCAGATACCCCGCTTGTCTCCCTGCTAGCTACAGCCAGGGGCCCCGTTTCTCGAAAGCCCCGATAACTTGATAACTTACTGGGCCCGGTAAGCAATACGTTTTTAGCATTTTTAACGGTATTACCGGGTCCAGTAAGTTATCGGGGCTTTCGAGAAACGGGCCCCTGCAACCAGTTTTTTAAATGGATCAGTCATCTCATTTGTTCTGAAGAGCGCGCAAGCTTTATTTCAGCTCTTAAGTTTGGATGATATCTAGGTACATGTAACTTAACATTACCTATCCTGAAAGTTGTCACATCATCAACACTGAGTACATCTCATTGTTACACCAAATAGCATGAAAGTTAAATGGCAATATGAACTTCACTACTAACAACAAAGTTAAAGATTACATGGCTCCTGTTCATTCCAAGCATAATGGACCAGTGTTGTATATATATACTTTTCAGATGAAGGCTTTTCTTAGCAATCCACTAACTTCGTCACTACATCCACGAGTTCACCATTGGGTGCCTATGTTTCCTTATCCGCTGATGTATTAATCTTAAGTCTTGCTAAATTTTCCGCCTCATGATAACTTTTTGGACTTTGCATTATAACTATTTCTTTAACATCATCACGTAGACCTTGAATGAAAGCATGTTTCTTTTCTTCATCCCCTAATTGGAGGCGATAGCACGTCTCAGAAATAAAATCAATATATTTATCAAGAGACTCATTAGGACCTTGCTTACGAGAAGATAATTCTTGCCTCCATCGATATTTCATGTCGTCCAACGAAAAATTGCCAAGAAGAGCGCCCTTCAACTGCACATAATCCTCCCTAACCACGGGGTCTAGTGTTAGAAACCAAGTTTCAGCTGGGCCTCGATTTGTGGTTCTAGCCTGATCGCATTGCTCAACACTTCTGCACATAAACAGTACAAAAGCAGGCTTAAAGGGCAGCCTTGGCGTACCCCGCGATGCAAGTTAAAATAACTAGTGAACCAGCCGTTGTTTAGGACGGCTGCCTTACTGTTATTGTACAAAGTTTTGATCTAGTACTCGGTCAAGAAAAACCCTATTGACTCGGTTGAAGGCTTTCTCTTGATCGATGGCTATGATTGCCCCAGGATGGATTTTGGCTTCGGTATATTAGAAAACATCCCAAGTTGTTTTCGAATATACTTCTACCAGGGACGCCACACGTCTGGTCCGGATGTAAAACTGTAGGCAAAACAGCTTTTAGTTGATTAGCTAATGCTTTCGTGCCGATTTTGTAATCGACGTTTAGCAAAGAAATTGGTCTCCAGTTTTTCTGAAGAAAGCGATCGTCTTTCTTGAAGAGGTGAGCGAGAATACTTTGAGTTTGCGACTCCGAAAGTTGTTGGTTTTCGAAGCCGTAATTTAGAAATCTTCTTAGATCCGGTCCTAGATGACCCCAGAAACGTAAATAGAATTCTGCCGGGAAACCGCAATTTCCCGGCGATTTGCCTGCCCTCATTTGATCGAGTGCTTCTCGGCATTCGTTCAAATCAAGAGGCCTTTCCAAAGTATTCTTTTCCTCTTCAGACAATTTCGCTTCTAATTTAGAAAGCAAGAAATCTTGGGACTTGGAGTCCGTCGGCTCTGTTGTGTAAAACTTCCTGACTGCCGCCAGGATGTCTCGAGTTGAAGTCACAGTGTGCCCTTGTGGCGTTTTAATCGCTGTGATTGTGTTCTTCGTTTTTTTCTTGCCTTCTAAATTAAAGAAAAATTTTGTCGGTTTTTTCTCCTTCTTCGATCCACTGAGCTTTAGAGCGTATTTTAACTCCCTCGAGCGTTTGTGTGTGTATTTGTTCGAGTTCTGTGGTGATTTGCTGTAAGCGTGCTGTGTCTGTGTTGTGTTTGTTTTGAAATTCACGCTCGAGTTCCGGTTTATGTGAGTTTCTTTATTTAGCTAATCGCAACGAAGCAGAGATAGCTAGTTGTTTGAGGCGAAACTTTCGAGATCCCACCAAACCCTTTTGTCTGGGAACTGTCAGGGAGCCGCAGCTCCAGAAAGCTTTCCCTCCCCATTCTTTTTCCCAAAACAGCATTTCTGTCTGGTTCGAAACATGTGTTTCTTGCACAAACGTGATGTCGCAATTTTGATTCCCGATAGCTGTAGTTATGTTGTCACGTTTGGCAGCCTCGTGCATGCCATTAACATTAATCGTACATACCGAGACTGCCATTGTGACAAGTAGAAATACGATTAGGTAAAATACCTTATGCTCAAAACAAACTTGGTGATCCATTGTGAATTTTAAGGATAGTATTTAGCGAAAGTTGTCTGAAATATGTCATGCAAATTAGCTTGTGCAGTCTTGGGATCCGTGCCTTTGAGGGCTTGCCATTTTGTCTGTGTCGGTTTGTCATCGATAACGTTACACGCGCAACATTTCGGGTTGGAGAAGTCACCTGTTTCCACTGGAAGCTTAGAGCTTGGGCGAATTGAACCATCAATAGTTTTACCAGGGTGAAGGCTTTGGGGTTTGCGATGTCTTAAATAAACACGCTCAAGGTTATTATTTTTTTTACCTGATTTCTGTGAGGAAACGGGATGCAAGTTCCGCTTGACCGACTGGCGAGCCTCTAGCGTGGGGGATTCGTCCATGTTGTCACTTTCTGTGTCTGGTGATGGCTTAGCCGGTTTGTTGATGAGCGGTTCGCTCGGTTCGGGTTTTGATGGTTCACTGTCGGCTGTTTGGGCTGGAAGATCAACTTGCAATTCCTGCAATTCCGCCATTTTCTCGAGCTGTGTAGGCTGTTCTTCTGTTGTCTCCATTTTGTTTGTTTGTGGGCTTAGCCCGGCGTTTCAAGGGACATGATCGACATGATCCATAGAAGAGCAGCGCACACAGCTTGATGGCTGACTGGTGTATTTGAATCCGATTGACAGGCCTTAAAAGGTGATTCGGCCGGGTAAATCTTTCTCCAACTTATTGAAGATAACCACCCTCATGCCGTTTTCGTAGGCCCGTAAATCGGTTTCTTTAATGTAGAGCAGAGCCGTTTGATATCATAGACCCTGCCGTATTTCTCAAGTAACACAGAGAGTTCGTCGTCTGGAAACTCGATAGGTAGAAACGTGAACACATGTAGTCGTTTGTGGTGTAGAGGGTGTAAATCAAAACGATGTGTGCCCAGGTCAATGCCCTTAGCGGCCCACTGGTCTGCTACAATTTGACTTGTGAACGTTATTTCGAACGCTTTCCCATTTAAGCAGGCATAGGCCCCGACAACACCTTTTGCTGACAATTTCATAGGCCGCAAAATTTCTGGTGAGGTGAATGTCTCGCCAAACGTACAGTGCGTGAGGCATAACTGGGAATTGGTCGGGTAAAACTTTCGTTATCTTGTCGCTGGTGTACAGCGATGCTAAGAGGTATTCCCGACCCTTGGCTTCGAAAAAGTGCAATTTTGGCAGCACTTGATCTTAGCCAAAAGGCTGGGAAGCGATGCCCTTCCTTCTCCAGAATGGGGGATGCCGTCGCCAAAAGGCGCACTGGCCATGTGGGAGCGAGAGCACAAAACAACGACAAATCTGGCAATCGGGCAAGGCCGTGCGACAAGCACTAGTGATGCAGTCAGTCAGTGCTGCCTGACAACCACGTTTTTAGCATGTTTTCCAACTTGCCCAACTCTCCCGGAAAAAGTAGGCCAAGGAGATTTCACCCTCTTCGATCCAATGGGCCCGCAAGCGCACTTGCGCGGCACGAGCATCTTCACGATCAAGTGCTTTAATGGACTCCTGCACTTGCTTGTAGCTAGAAAGAATAGAAATAACACCTCGATCAAGCTGAGACTTCATAGAAGCGAGTTCAGAGAGTAAAGCTTCCCGCTCGGAAGTCATCATCGCGCCGACGAGGAGTAAGGACCACAGTATACAAGCCGTCATTGATAAGTTATTTGGACCCTGAACGCGGTCCAGGAGACCAAGAACGGCGGCGGTCGTTACCTTTTAGAGGAGGGGAAGGTGATTTTCCTTTGCGAGAGGACGACCTGGAGGATCGCCCTTTAGCGTCGGAAGTTGACTTACTCGATGATTTAGGACGTCGGGATAGAAAACTGGCTTTACACCAGATTATACCCAAGAAGACCTCTTTCACAGCTTCTGTTTGCATCTGATCTCTGTGGAGGTCTCAGATGAGGTATCCGACATTGAGGGACGAGGATGCAGTGCAGGTTTGTCAGGTGCAAATGCCTTGTCGATCCACTCCATTAGTTCCTGTGTGTCCTTTGGTAATGCTGACACCAGAGCGCAGTCCACCTGCGATGAGTCCACTAGACCGTCAGAAGGCGACCGCTTACTGGAGTCGGGCCGCGATTAATACTCCGAGAAGAGATCCTGCGTAGCAAAGATTGCTGCAAGCGGGATATCGCCTGAGGTGCCGTGAATGTCAGATGGAGGTGTATCGGCCATGGGGGGCGTCTCGACTCCCTCCAGAAAGTCACCAGAAGTAACAACGAATCAACACGAATCTCGCCTGCAACAGAATCAAAAACGATGGTACCCCCCATTGGCCGAACCAGCGGAGAGGGGAGTCTTGAT
This sequence comes from Actinernus sp. WN-2022, assembly GCA_030867875.1. NCBI lineage: Eukaryota > Metazoa > Cnidaria > Anthozoa > Actiniaria > Actinernidae > Actinernus > Actinernus sp. WN-2022. The sequence continues at coordinate 7,083,474 of JAOWCC010000237.1, forward strand.
TCCGGCCAGGGAGTCAAGTGACTCCTTCAACACCGTAGAGTAATTGGTACCCAAAGGCTTCACTTGTCCGAGTTATGAGACGGTGTTGGCCTCAACCGTTGGAACATTAACGGAATCCACCTTGCGACGTTTTGAGGTGTTGCAGGATTCCTCCTCGCCATTCGAAGTCGAACTCTCTACTGAGTGTTCGGCCACGCGACGACGAGAAGGGCCCTCTTCGACTGCCTCAGCGATATCCATTTCTGGATGCTCTATTATCTTTGGAGGAGGACCGTCAGGACGCTCACCAGCATCAGCACCAGGTGCCGGCCACTGACACTGCGCAGCATGGTGCCCCACGGCATGACAACGAAAGCACTTGCCCTGGAACAGGCAGTCCCAGAAGGCATGCCCCAGCGCACGGCACAGACTGCAACAGGCGGGCTGCCCTGGTACCAGCAGGTCATTGGAAAGGAGCGGAGTTGACGTGGAATCAGGGAACAATACGCGTCCCCATCTGGCAGGTAGGGAAATGGGAATATTCTTCATAGTTCCGTATACGGCAAGAAGAGTCTTGAGGTCATCATCGGATACCTCATAAGGCAGATTACGGATGTAAACTGCCGTTGCACGGTCATCCGCATTTGGCACGCACATGCCCCATACATAGACCTTCGATGAGGAGTTTCTCAAGCGAAGCCTGAGTCTCAAGAGTGACACGGATGTGTTTTGCCACAATCTGACAACACGCGACAGAAGCCGCGTTAACCACCTGGTGAAGGAAAGACAGGAAGTTCGCTCTGGTTAGTTTCGGCGAACCATCGGCCTTCAGGTGTTCCTTAGAAATATGGACAATGACAGTCCGTGGACGCTCAATACGAGTTCCAACTAGATCTGTCATGGACGTGACTGATGTACTGGCGACTTGTGCGAACGAAAATTACGCTGGTAGTGGTACTGCAACCATAATGTAAGCAGAAAAAAAACACGCACGGAACTCCAACCAGGCGACCTGCGCATGCGCAGGGGCGCCTGGGTGTACTTCAGTCTCGCCCCTCTTTTAGAGAGGAAGAGACTCGTCAATCCAGATGGATTGAGGCAATGCTCGGGACTTGAGTGTGTTGGAAAACTCAAGAGATCGCCGGATGCCTGCTACATAAGCGTACTAGGCCCAAATAAACAAGAATTTACAAAGAAGGAAGAAAAAAAGACCTTATTAAGAAATCAACACTTAACAATAACAAAGACAATGTGAATGTGGATGCTTTCTTTAGGATATACAACAATAATCACAGTTGCCTCCCGCGGCAGGCTAAGTTTTTTTGTGTTTGCTGTACCACCAGTGATGCGGTAGTGCAATGCACCAGCATGGTGTTGAGCCATGAGAGGGCCACCAGACGCCAACTTCGCCCGAGGAATCGAACCCAGCCTCTCCTGATGGTGATAAAATATTGAGTCCATAATATTAGACGAGAAAAAATTGGGAACAAATAATATAATATGAAGAGAATGATACGTAAGAAAAGCACAAGGCAAAAAAAATCCCATAGTACTTCCATCAAAGGGAACCACGGGAGAGAAAAACAGTATAATAATGATGAAAAAGGAAGAGATTCCGCAGTACGTCCAATAGAGGGGACCACGGACAAAAATCACGAAAATAAAGCCCAAAAGGGAAGATCAAACCGCAGTACACCAAATTAAGAGGACCGCGGTATAAAATAAATAAAATATATTTTATATGTTACATATATAATTAAATTAATGTTTATAATAACAAGGAAAACCGAAAAAAAAAACGGGTAGAAAACAAACGAAATTACGGAAAACACCGAAACGACGGTAAAAGCAGAAAAGCGGTAGTAGAAAAACAAAAATATCACAGGAAAGCAAGAAAAAATCGGAAAAAAGGCGAAGGAAAAAATTGTAAGGTACCTACAATCTCGGACAAATTGAGTAGGAAAAGAAATCCCCCCCCCCTCCCCCCCCATTTCCGTGATGAGAGCGTAGGCAAACTGAAATGGACCATGATTTAACATCATTAAATAGGGGGGAGGGGGGGTCTTAATTTTCAACTAAATTGACCGAGATTGTATTCAGAGCGTTAACGTGACAAAGCCACCAACGTCATTAATTATGAGAGTATCTGTCAGTAAGATGGCGCGATAATTTTCGAGGGTTTTACGGAATGACCTAATTATATATATGACAACGCTTCTATATTTGAGCTTAGAAGTGCATAAAAAGGGAGGTTTTCGGTACATAAAAAAACATCAACCTAAACTATAAGACGAATTTTTACAACCTTGAACACTGTCTCTGTATATATGATGGTATTTATAAAGAAAATCGACTCGAACACACGAGCTTCTGTAGAGCATTTAAGAAACAACACAACTCTGACCTTAGAAGACATTGGAAGGCGATGTAAAGTTTCAACTACTACCGTTTTCAGAATAACTAATAAGCCTAAAACCGCAGTGATAAAAAAAGTCTCCTTGCGGCAGGCGGCGAAAGATTTCCCAAGGAACATGAAACATTACTCGCTCGTAGCGTTGAAGATTTAAGAGAACGAGAGGGCGGGCATTTTCATCAAGACGGCTCATGGAACACACGGGCATTCGTAATGTGAGCGATCGCACTATCCGTCGCGTCTTGAACAGAAATGGCTACTTCTACCTTCAAGCGCGTAAAAAGGGCTTAATGAACAAAGCAGATAGGCAGAGACGGGTGGAATTTGCCAAAAATATACAAAATAATTATTCTAAGGATGTTTGCACAAACGAAATTGCATTTTACTTAGATGGAGTTAATTTTATCTACAAAACAAACCCCCTGGACCAGGCACGGGCTCCTAAGGGAAGAATTTGGAGGAAAAAGTCAGAAGACCTTAACCAAGGGTGTCTGGCAAAGGGAAGTAAAGTAGGAACTGGAGGAAAAGTGATCAAAGAAGAAAATGGGGAAGACAGTAAAATCGAATAAGGTCTTTTTCTGATACAGTCTTTTTCTGGGTAACTTACAAAAACAATTCAGCGCTGTGGCGCAGTCGGTTTCTCTTGCGGCGTGGCTGAGAGGCTATGCCCATGGACGCGGGTTCGATCCTTGAACAAGACGTATTTTGTTTTCACTCTTTTCTTTTTAAGCAGCACATCATGGCATATAAAGATATTGACAGACATACAAATGTATAGTAACGGTCTTAATACATGTATTTCTAACTGCGGCCTTATTAGTGTCCGGCGGAAAATACATGTAATAAAGCTTAAGAAATACCGTAATTGTAGTGATTATATTGTTTGTGATAATCGTGGTTAATTCTTTCAATATAATACTAGACATTCAGCCCGGGTCAAAACAATAATCCAGAGTTTCAACGTTGAAAAATGATTGAGGGATAATCTGCTTCGCAAAGCAGTCTCGCGCATAAAGGAACTGTGTTGGCTATGTTCTGGAATTTGCATTCTAAACCCAAAGATCCGCCACCGAATCAAAAACAACAACAAAAACTACAAGCTTGTGTGCTTTCACCTTTCCCCTTCCCTTCTGAGACCCATTCTATTTTCATTTGTTTGTTTTCCTTCTGTATTTTATTTGCTCTTCTAATTTCCTTTCGCGAAATATGATATGTGACCTTGTCTGTAACGCCGTTTAGCCACTGTTGACAATCTCGGACAAATTGAGTAGGAAAAAAAAAAAACCCCTCCCCCCATTTCAGTGATAAGAGCGTAGGCAAACTGAAATGGACCATGATTTAACATCATTGAATAGGGGGGAGGGGGGGTCTTAATTTTCCAACTAAATTGACCGAGATTGTAGGTACCTACTGCAGTACGTTCGATTAAGAGGACCACAGTAGAAGAAAAACAAAAATATCACATATACCTAAAAAACATTAATAATATTTATAATACATTTATATAAATTAAACAAGCTTGTGAATAGTATAATATATTTTAGTGTTTATGTTTATGTCTAAAACGGTTAACAGGACCTGATTTATAAACTTTATCAAAAGCAGGGCAGTACGGGAGGTATTAACAATACTCTTAACTTGAGAAATCACAAGATCACAAGAAGCGCAAACATCTTTGGAGGAAGTAGCTGCAGGGGCTATAAGTTGAGAATCTGAAATTGAAAAAAAACATAGACGAGGAAAGAATGTCGGCATCAGGGTTAGGAGCAAGAGGCTCACCCTCAAGGGCAGGGCAAGAACTGTCCAAAACTTCGATGATAGGTGTAACAGGATCGGGAGCATCAGAAAAGGATAGGGACAAGATCTGAGAATCTGTAATAGAATATTCCATAAAAGAGTCAGTGGGTTCAGAAAGGGAAGTAGATGGCGCAGCTGCCGAAGACAGAGCACGCAACTCAGAATCATCAAGAGCAGCGTCATCAGAAAAGAAATTAGCTGTAGAAACAGGGGCTACAGGAGGAGCAGAACGTTTAGGTTTCTTTGTTAAGGGAATGAGAGACCAAGCCTCATTAGAGGCCTGGTCAGGAACATCAGAAACATTGACAGGAGCGGAAGCAACCTCGTCCCCAGGGTCTTCTCGGTCAGATCCAAGATGGCGGCCACTCGGAGAGAAGACCCTGGTAAAGGCTGGATCACGTGATCAAATACTCCCAGATTTTGGGAGTATTTTGTCACGTGATTTGGCAATCTAAGATGGCGGCCAAGCTAAATATGGGAATAGTTCATGACGTGTGCAAACCATAGGTATCCCAATCCGGAGTGAGCGAGAAGTAATTAACGGTATTTCCACGCGGCGAACGATGTAGTGAAAACAGGTCTACTAAATGGTTCGAAATGGAGTTTACTTGGATAAAGAACCAGTGGAAAGGTATCACAAAGCTACAGGATGTATCTAAGCTAGAAGAGAATCCTAAAAAGCCGTTTATTTTCCGTTAGCGTTGAAGCGAAGCGATCGATAGCACATGTTCAGGTTTAACGGCTTCTCCTGGCTTTCCCACTGATGAACCTTACCAGAAAACTACCCAGTAATGCACTTCATCTATTGCTCTATCTACACAACGTGTTTTAAGGTTATTTAAAATCGTTTTATTGATAAAATTTGAGCAATCTAAACTATATACAAGTTCATCTCTCTGGACTCAGTCCGTTTGGCCAATAAAAAGCATTGTTAGAACAACCCCTTGCGTCAAATCGAAGAGCCAATCAGAATACGTGACAGTTCAGCCTTTACCAGGGTCTTCTCTACGAGTAGCCGCCATCTTGGATCTGACCGAGAAGACCCTGGGGACGAGGTTGGAGCGGAAGCTGACTTAGGGATAGTGGTGGAAGTCAAGTTAATAGGGGGGATATCGGCAGATGCGGGAGTAGTGCTAATGGGGACAGGGTTAACAGGAGCAGAATGAACGGGAGGAACAAACGATTGGGAGGCAGTAGCAGGAGTGCGGGAAGGGGTAGAAATGAAGCAAAACTTACGGGAGACGCCAAGGATTGGGACACTGATTTGCCTTATGGTCATCAGCACCACAACGAGAACATTTATTTTTACGAGGACAATCACTACTACGATGGTACCATGAATTACAAATATAACAGGATAAAGGTTGACGACGGTAAACGTTTAAACGATAATAAGAACCTACTTCAATACAGTGAGGGATATGTTGGGATAAAGTAATCCTGACGACCCGGTCATTAAATTCGATGCTCTTTTCTTTCTCGATTTTTCTTAATTTCAAATCTTACCTTAAGATTTATTTACAGACAGCTACCTTTCGCTCTACTAAAACGAGTATTGTAAAACTGTGTTACTATTGTAACTTCGCTATAACTTAAATTTCCTTTCAAACTACGTTTGTGCATATTTCTAAATATGCAATGACGCCAGAACTCTGGTAAAACAGGTTTACTAACCGGTTTTCCCAGCATAACTTGTGTACTTTTACACGTGAGTGAAGTATCCTTATTTAAGCAGTAGCGTTGTAAAATTTACTTTAGAAGAGAGTTGGTGGGGCGAAATCCTCATCGGGAAAGGAATAAAAGAGAAGTTGTAATCCAACATTGGAGTCGGAGTGTCGTAAATCCTGGTTCCTGCGGCAGAAAACAATGGCCGCGAAACAATTGGTGGAGGAATCCGGCCACCCCGATAAGTGAAGGAGACGATTTGAAGTTACTTAGATAGGAACAGAGATAAAAGAAAAGTTGAAGGCCGTAGGAAGTTGCGGGAAATCCCACCGCTGCAAGCTGATATATACTGAAGAAAAAAATTGTCCTAAGGGAGTAATTTTAGTTAATGAGCAAGGTTAAACTGGGCGTTGTCACTCGAAGTCAGGCTAAGTTGTTAAAGGAGAAACAGTCTAGTTTTTGTCAGTGTTCGGGAGTTAAATCTACAGCTGTTGTTGCAAAAAGCTCTAAATCGGTCAAACCTAAGATTGAGGACAAAGAAAAATCGTCTTGCTTCATTGAGACAATGGATTCAGAAGCCATTAAAAAAGTTTTAGAGGCGGTGTTAGCAGATCAAGAAAAATCATTACAAGAATTATTTTCTGTTAGGGATAAATCTTTTCAAGAGTTAATGGCAGATAATGAAAAGAAATTGGAAGAAAAAATTATAATAGGTATGCAAGCGGCTTTAGATAAGGCACCGCTAAATAGTCAAAAACGTGTGAAGTTAGAACCATTTACAGATCATGAAAACCAAGATATAAATCGTTGGCTAACTAAGTTCGCTAATCAGTTGGCTCTTAAAGGGAAAACCCCAGATAGCAAAATGGGTGCTGCGGAATTAGCATGTGATTTGTCGGGTCCAGCTGAGACTTGGTATTTAACTCTTGGTCCGGCAACAAGAGAAGATTTTACATTGTTAAAAAATGCTCTCGTAAAAAGGTTCTCGTCTAGTGACATGATATATCGTTTAAAACAACAATTGTCTAATCGCAAACAGGGTGCCAGGAGTCCTTAGACTCTTACATAGATTGAAACATGTTGCCGTTTAAAGGTCAGTGACGAGGATAAGATGCATTATTTTGTTTAAGGGCTGTGTGAAGACATTAAACGAGAAGTTTTAATGCAAAGGCCTAGTGACTACGAAACGGCTGAAAATTTAGCTAGACTAAAGGTTTCTGTAGATCAAACTGTTGCTTGGAAAGACTCTTCCTCTAAGGAATATAAGGCATCTTAAGATTTTGGCCAATTTTGATCCCTGAAAAGATGATCAGTAAAAAGGTTGCAGTTGTAGAGCCCGGTAGGTCTAAGGATCTAGGAGTTGCCGAAATGGTTGCTGTAGAATTAGGCAAGCTTAAGGCTGATATGCGGGAAGAATTGCGTCAGTTTCGAAGAGAAATTCGTTCAGAGTTTAGAAATAAGCAGCAACTACCTCAAGCAGGGAGGAAACAAGTGCAAAATAACAATCCTTCTAGAAATGAAAACTTTCGCGGGGAACGAAGAAGTGACGGACGTCCTGTTTGTTTTAGGTGTCAGCGAGTGGGGCATTTAGCAAATAATTGTCGGGCATGTTCCAATGACCCTAGAAGTCGTGCAAACACCGCCAATAGGACAGGGCCAAGGGGAAACAGTATAGCAGTTATTGATAACAATGTGGGAGTAATACCGGAAATAGAGCCCACGTTTTTTGAAAATGACACAGCTCAGAATTTTTCTGAAGGGGAAGTGGTACCAGAGCCTATTACCACCGACCAAGGTCTTGTTGATGCACTGCACGAAGGTCCCACTAATGCAGAGGATCCCTTTTGTAGCAACCATAGAACAGAATTATATTGAAGTTCCCAAAGACTTTACAGTAGAGGGGGTAGACGTTGGCATTGATGTTAAGATTTTGATTGACACTGGAGCTCCCATTTGAGTAGTCAATGCAGAATTATTATCTAGTGGACCTGAGGGGAGGCAACTTAAACTCAATCAGAGCAAAATTGAGTCAGTTAGCACTGTTAGTGGAGAACCTTTGGAGATTTTGGGGAAGGTTTTACTACCCATCACAATAGGCTCCATACCCTATGAATGTGAAGCCCATGTTATCCGTGGTCTGGATTATGACGTAGTTTTAGGGCGAGATTTTTTAGGCCAGGCAAATGCTGTTATAGATGTGGAAATGGGACCCTCTATCTTAAGGGTGAAAGGGAACAAAAACCTTTGTCTGATATGCCCTATAAGGTAAGTGTTTCAAATACGTGTGGAATACCTCCCCGGACGGAAACGGTAATCCCAGCCAGATTAGAAGGCGCGTAGACCCAAACAAAGTGGGATTGGTAAAACTCGACCCTCAGCTAGCAGAAAAGTATTGTCTCGGTGGAGCCTCTGCCCTAGTGCGTGTTTCGGAAAAAGGCACAGTTCCTTTCCGTATACTTAATCCGTCTGCTAAGCCATGTACGCTTTTTAGGTGTATAACCCTAGGAGTTTTCCAGGAAATGGAAGAGGGGTTGCAGGTTTCAGCTTTAAACTCGGAAACATCAGAAGCCAGAACCAATGTTCTAGATACGGGACAGGAAGTACCAGTGGATCTAAGTAATTCAACTTTAACCCCAGAACAACAAGGGCAACTTAAGAAACTTCTAGGTGAATTCAGGGACGTTTTTAATCTAAGCCACAAGGAGTTGGGTCGTACTTCCATAGTAAATGCCCGACTAATGAGGCTACGGCCCTATAGAGTTCCAAGGGAACGGAGAGATAAAATCGATGGGCTGGTTTAGGATATGTTAGAGGGAGGCGTGATTCAGGCTTCGAACAGTCCTTGGCAAGCCCAGTGGTGCTCGTTAAGAAACGGGATGGAAGTGATAGTTTTTGTGTAGACTATCGCAAGCTTAATGTTTTGACGAAACGAGACCCATTTCCTTTACCACTCATAGCAGAAATTCTCGATTCGCTGCATGACATTAAGTTATTTTCGACTTTAGATCTCCTCTCTGTTGTGCTCTGTCGAACTTTTTCCCAGATAATTTTCCAATTGCACTTATTTCTAATTCCCCAGTACCTTCCCAGGTCGAGAATCTTGGTTAAGATCTTGTTAAGATCTTGCAAAGATCTTACCTGATCTTGTTTCAGATCTTGCCAAGATCTTGGTCAAGATCCTGCAGGATCCTGCAAGATCCGGCAAGATCCTGCAGGATCATGCATGGTTTTAAATAAGATCTTGGCAAGATCCCACCTGATCTTGGCAAGATCCCACCTGATCTTGGCAAGATCCCGCCTGATCTTGGCAAGATCCCACCTGATCCTGGCTAGATCCCACCTGATCCTGGCTAGATCCCACCTGATCTTGGCAAGATCTCGCCTGATCTTGGCAAGATCCCGCCTGATCTTGGCAAGATCCCGCCTGATCTTGGCAAGATTCCGCCTGATCTTGGCAAGATCCCGCCTGATCTTGGCAAGATCCCGCCTGATCCTGGCTAGATCCCGCCTGATTTTGGCTAGATCCTGCCTGATCTTGGCAAGATTCCGCCTCATCTTGGCAAAATCCCGCCTGATCTTGGCAAAATCCCGCCTGATCTTGGCAAGATCCCGCCTGATCTTGGCAAGATCCCGCCTGATCCTGGCAAGGTCCCGCCTGATCCTGGCAAGATCCCGCCTGATCCTGGCAAGATCCCGCCTGATCCTGGCAAGGTCCCGCCTGATCCTGGCAAGGTCCCACCTGATCCTGGCAAGATCATGCCACTAACAGATCCAATTATATAATAATAAGTTTGTCTTACCTAATAAATATCCTGCTCAATCTTATTATCATTTCACAAAATTATCCTTCCCAACCTGACCAAGATCCTGTCTGATATCAAACATACATGCCCAATAGTTGACTCAATTATTCGAGCTATACAAATGTACCTCCCTTTCACATTTCAACTCTTAGTACCGGTACATTGTTATACATACATGTACATGTATACCACAATAAAATTATACAGTAAACTTAGAGATTCATTTGGCAATAATCATTTATTGAAGTAATAACAAGGCATACAATTAACTCTAGTAACAATTAACGTCAGATTGCAAATATCGGTAATTTATTGAACATTTTGTTTTCAATTTGAAATAAATAGTTCGAGCACTGGGCACTTTAACATAGCCCCCTTAAAATCTAGCTTAGGGTTAGGAAAAAACTAGCAGGGTAATATTTTATTGAATGTTCCTTGCCATTCTAACTTTTAGTTTATTAGCTATAGATTTTATAAACTATAAAGTTTTAAATATAAATGATTCTGATCTTCACTCACTACTTCACAGTCTACTTTTCCCTAATTAGCTTTCGATGTTTTAAATGAAATTATATAGAAATGCTGAGAAATGTTATTATTTTTGCTATGATAACAATGGGCCACCATAGTATAGAGAATTTGGATGACTTGTGGGGCTGAAAGGGTTAAAAACTTTGGTCCTGCATCTTTCATTCAAAGCCTGTAAAAAAACAATTTTAAAACCAAAATAAGAATTGCAATTTTAGACAAGTACTATGCTGTATAAGGTCTTGCGCAGTTTGCCAACCAGAAACTGGAGAGCGACAAATATGTTTCTACATCCCAATTCCGTTTCTACCAAAATGACTTGTGTTGATCAGGGTATCGATAATTACTCCAACATCAAACATTTTAGAATGTTAAAATTCAAGAGGATTACAGGTCTCCACACTAACAGTTACCCCATCACCAGTGGAAAGTAGAATTTTCATGTGGCAAGTAAAGTTTGATTTGGAAGTATATTTTAAATATATTTTCTATATTTACTCAGTTTACCTTTCCACATGTACAGTGGCAACAAGTCTTAAAAGTTAGTGTCGAGCTCTGGATTAACAAGACCCAGGACAAGATCATGTGAGCTTTAATTGTTTGATCTCTTGCCTTCTTGGGAGGGAGAGCAAATTATTGCAAGTATTTGACCGGTTTCATTTGACCACATTACACATGAGCTTTCATAAATAGTTTCTTCAAATATATCTTGGAATATATTCAAGTACATGCACTGATCACAGGACTCCAACTACACTAATTAGGCTGTATTATTAGGAACTTTTAGTGGTGTTCCTTTTAGTGTGATGTGAGCAATATGAATAAATTAACGAACCGAATATCAACTTCGAATTTTCTGCTCACCTACTTCACGGATATCTTCAGTAATTCATCTCTTTCCAGAACTGAAACTGCCTCTCACTTGGAGCAGTTATTATTATCTTTCATCTGATGAATATTGGCATTGAAATGCTGTAGAAATGACCTTCTAAGCGGGCTGTTAAAACTCCAAGCACGCACAAGAACTAAAGATGGCGCCTATAATTTGAAAAGTGCAAGTGCTACCATATATGGATAGACTTGGTTCTAGGCCACTCGGTTAAAGCACAGGCAGCCCAAACTAAAACAATTGTAAAATTGCCTCAAACCCGAAATAAACACATCAGTGATGAACAGGAACAACTTCTCAACACATATGTAAGATTTTATGACTTTATTTACCATTTTAGTACAGTGGTTAAAGTGGACCTTGTGTCTTCCATGTTATTTGAATTTCTCAACAAAAGCACACATTTTTAAAGGGCTGGATGGCAATATTTTGCTTAATTAAACAACGGGAAAAGTGTGAGGCTAATGGTAGGTGTGGATCTTGTTAGATTTTAACATAATCACATCAAGATATCAGCAAGATCATTTAAGATCTTAATAACATCTTACAAAAAAGGTTTCAAGATATTATGTAAGATCTTGATAAGATCTTAGTACATGTTAAGATCTTACAAAACATGATTTCAAGATCTTATACAATCTTTCCAAGATCTTGTTAGATCTTGATAATTAAGATCTTTCAAGAAAATATTTCAAGATCTTTAGAGGATCTTTCCTTGATAAAATCTTGCAAGATCTTTAGAGAATCTTTACAAGATCCTGTAAGATCTTGATAAGATCTTGCTAAGATCTTACAAAACATGATTTCAAGATCTTGTAAGTTTGTTTATAAGATCTTTCCAAGATCTTGATAAGATCTTACAATAAAATATTTCAAGATCTTGTAAGATCTTTAAAGGATCTTTCCAAGATCTTATAAGATCTTGATAAAATCTTGCAAGATCTTTAGAGAATCTTTCCAAGATCCTGTAAGATCTTGATAAGATCTTGCTAAGATCTTACAAAACATGATTTCAAGATCTTGTAAGATTGTTTATAAGATCTTTCCAAGATCTTGATAAGATCTTACAATAAAATATTTCAAGATCTTGTAAGATCTTTAAAGGATCTTTCCAAGATCTTGTAAGATCTTGATAAAATCTTGCAAGATCTTTAGAGAATCTTTCCATGATCCTGTAAGATCTTGATAAGATCTTGCTAAGATCTTACAAAACATGATTTCAAGATCTTGTAAGATTGTTTATAAGATCTTTCCAAGATCTTGATAAGATCTTGATAAGATCTTACAATAAAATATTTCAAGATCTTGTAAGATCTTTAGAGGATCTTTCCAAGATCTTGTAAGATCTTGTAAGTTCTTATAAGATCTTAGTAAGATCTTGCCAAGATTAAAAAACTTTTTAGACCAAAATGTTTTTGCAAGATTATGCAAGATCTTGGCAAGATTTAGTAAGATCTTTCCAAGATTTAGTAAGATCTTGGCAAGATTATTTCTAGGTAAGATCTTTGTAAGATCTTACAAGATCTTTCAAGATCTTACATGATCTTACATGATCTTACAAGATCTTGACAAGATTCTCAACCTGGGTTATGATGTCTGGTTTTGTACATTGTTTGCTAACCAGAGTCTTATATGCTAATTTGGTGTTACTTTAGCTGGTAATGTTAGAGTTTCAGAGACTGCTGTTAAACAGGATTTCACAAATTCTGTAGGTTGCTCGGCACTGGGAGTAGTGTTTTCGCATAGATACTTCCAGTTTGGTCTCATGTATGCCAATTGGTTGCCCAGAAAATATTTTATCATGTAAAACCACTTGGAGTCTTGTCCTACGTTGGCTTAGTGAATGACATTTACTGCTCTCAGTGCTTTGCATTTAGTTTCTAACTTCACTAAACCTAGTCCCCCTTTATTTATGTCGTTAATTAAAGTCGACCTTGTCACTAGTTGCATTTTGCTGTTCCAGACAAAAGCCCAAACTAGTTTGTTGTATTCGACTATAACCCAACTATGTAGTGCTAGCACTTGGGCTGCATACCAGAATCTGCTGGCCCCAATAATATTAATACGAGAACTCCCTTGTTTTCCAGAGATAAAGGCTTAGTTTCTTTAATTTAGGCCCCCAATTGTCTTTCTCGACATCAACGTGACCGAAAACTATCCCTAAACTCCTCATCTTGTCTACTCACTTTAGTCCATGGAGTTTATCTGTCCTATTTTTCCATGCTCCTAGCCACATGGCTTTCGTTTTAGTTTTGTTCAATCTTGCCCCTGATGCTTTTTCATATCTAGTGTGACTTCATTCAGAAGTGCCGTTCTGTTTTAACAAACACTGTTGAATGATCCCCGTACTGAGCCTTTTGGCCCCCGGTAACAAAAAGCCTTGTATATCTGGGTTTCGTTTGATGTTAGCCCCTAGTACTTCGGCTGCTAAGATATACAGTAGGGGCGAGAGTGGACAGCCTTGGCGAACTCCCCTTTCTAAGCTAATTGGGTCAGTTAGGTCCCCGTTACAGAGGACCTGAGCACGTGCTTGAGCGTACAGAACTTGTATCCACCGGCGAAATGAAGGTCCAAAGCCATAGCGGATTAGTACTTTATCTAGAAGCGAGCGATCGACTCTATCAAAGGCCTTCTCCTGGTCTAGACTTGTAAATATGCCGACCTCATTTGTTCTTTCGATATAGTCTAGAACATCGCGTATTATATTTAAATTGTTAGATATTAATCTATTCGGCACGGCGCATGTCTGTTCAGTTTCAACAATTATGTCTAGAACTTTGCGGAGTCTATTGGCTAGGACCTTAGCCGTTATTTTGTAGTCTGCGTTAAGGAGAGGTATCGGTCTCCAGTTCTTTAGTAGTGCACGTATGTCTTTCTTATATATTAATCGTATCAAGCTCTCTTGTTGTGAACATGTTAGCTCACCTATGCCGTATGCCTCGTTTAAAACTACCACTAATTCTTTCTTTAGGAGAGGCCATAATGTTTTGTAGAACTCAACCGGAATACCATCTTTGCCAGGCGATTTGCCGTTGTTGAGTGCTTGGAGAGCTTCGATTGCCTCCGCTTCGGTGATGTCTCCTTCACACTTTTCCTTCGTTTCGTGGTCTAGCTTTCTACTTATGTTTTGTAGTAGAATGTCCTGTTCCTTCTCGTCAACTATTTCCTTTGTATAGAGATCTTGATAAAAATCGTGTACAACTTCCTTGATTTCACTTGTTATTTATTACATGTCTTAACGTTTCTTCCATTTTCTTGACGTAATTATCGTCCTGTAATACGGACGTATTCATTTAGCAAACTTGCCTGTTTGGGGGCTTCACTTCACCAAGGTTTAGTCTAAGAATCACGTATTCGTGATCAGAATGGAAACAAGGATTTGTGTTAAATGTTTGTCTAAAAGGAATTTGTCTAACCGTGAGCCTGCACTCAAATCGTTTCTATACCAGGTGTATTCCCTGTTATCACGGTGTTTTTATCTCCAAACATCAATTACATTAAAGGTTGCCTTCATAGTCTGTAATTCAATTTGTCCGGCTAAAGCCGTTCCAGTGGAGTGGCCGAAATGATCTTTGTCGTTTTCAACGCAATTGAAATCACCACCGATCAAAAACATAACTCCAGGATAGAAGAATTGATGCCGTTCGTTAAAAAATCTTTTGCGCTCCAGTAAGCCTGTCGGTGCATAGATGTTAACAAGATTAATGCTTATTCGGCCGCAATCGACAAGCAGACTTATCACTTCTTCCCTCGTGTTTAAACTGTTTCACACGATAGCGAGATCCAGCTTTCGTCAATATCCCTACCCCTGCTGATCGTTCGGTTCCGAAAGACCAGAAACCGTTGTTTTCCCAAGCTTTATCTATCCTAGCTGCTTTATTTTTGCAGTTAACGAATGTTTCCTGCAAGAAAACAAAGTCATCCTGACGCAATTTCAGATCGGTAATTATCTCGTTTGTTGTCATCTCCCAACCCCCTTATATTTATTGACGAGAGCTGTAAGAAGGCGCAATATAATGGTTTAACTCACGGTTAGACTTTGTTAGGGTTTGTAGTTTTCCCTAGTTGTGGTTACCGGAACGGGACATGTTTTTCCTGCCTTTCTTTTTCTGTGGTGACTTTTTTTGTTTCTGCTTGGATGTTGTTTTGGTGTGTTGTTTCTTCGTCTTGTGAATGGTACTGGCTATCATCCGGAGAGCTGTGGTGACTACGTTTGGAAGCGATAGAACAGGTCTCAGGGTCTTTGCTTGGATGAGAGGAAGATTCCAGAGTGTTTTGTAGGTCCTGTCTCAGTTTTGGGTCCGTTTGCATGGTCTGGGCTGTGAAGGTGAAGAGGTTTCTAGTAACTGGTTTTGTTTGTCCCGTCGCGTAGAAAGTGTCTGGCGGAAGGTGGTTTGTTACCAGGTGCTAGGAATAACTTATTTATCTTTATTATTCACGCTGATTTCCATTTCTAGAATAAAAATATTCAAAATACTCAATAAGAAAACTCTAAGAATATAAACCCCTAAATGCTAAATACTAATCCAAATGATATTATAATAAAAATACTAAGCCTTTATAATTAATTATTTGAACTACTAGCTAATGAAAGCTACATGTATTATTTACCATCAAGCAGAATTGTAGTCACAATTTCTTTCCTAAAGGAAACAAGAGATTTCATTTCGCGTAATCCAGCTGGAAGCTTATTCCATAACTTTGCACCGTTGTGTGAGAAACTCTTTTTCATACATTCAGTTTTTAACTCATGGATGCGCGTATGCGCAGAAACGAGTTTTTGCGTGAGGAGAGCGAATGATGTCTAGCTAGCCAGCCGTTAACAAAAAATCAATCAATATCAAATCGTATGCTGTTCGGAATACGAGCGAGGAAGCCTCGGGGACGAGTTTGAGGCACTGAGCTGTCGGGCGAGTGGCATTCAGAGCTGCAGAAGTGTTTTACACGGAGACTACACACTGTGATGGCAGAAAAATCTTTTATGAAATGATGGACTTGTTTACAAGGTTCTGTATTGCACAGAAGGTTTGGTTTCCCGGGAATATTTGGCCACTTGACTCGCACACCTTTCCCTTCCCCTGACCCTATCCCAGAGGGATTCCCAATTACATGTTCTCCGGATGCTCCAATATCTGGTGACATCGGTTCAGTTTTTACTTCTTTCATGAGTTCTTCGTAAATTTTCTTTGTTGAGGTTATTTTTACGTGACATTTTGGTTCTTTTAAAGAATTTAAACTTGATTGTAAAAATTCTGTCGGGTGTAAGGCACTTGGGAGTAAGTTTATCTCTTAAGTGATTCCATTGCGGTTTGAAATCCGCCAACTGGCTGCCAAAATAATACTTTAGGTAATAGTACCACTTGGTACAAGGACCATTACTGATCCCATTCAGAAGGTTTATCACTCTCAGTGCTTTACACTTGACTTCAAAATTTACCATGCTCACTCCTCCTTTCACCGGGGAGTTATAAAGTACAGTTCGTACTACCGCTTGCATTTTGCCTCCCCATAAAAAGGGCCATACCAGTTTATTGTATTCCCTTATGACCCAATCCGGGAGAGGCAATACACGAGCGGCATACCAAAAACGGCTAGCTCCGAGTACATTTATGATTATAACCTTCCCAACATATGAGAGCTCCCGTGTACTCCACATTATCAAGCTATTTTGCAGTTTCTTTAGCTTTGGCTACCAATTTTCCTTCTCTACATCATCGCAACTAAATACGAACCCCAACATTCTCATCTTAGTATCCATTTTAGTCCATGAAATTTTTCCGTTCCATTTACCCACTTTCCTAGCCACATAGTTTAGAATGGATGTATATATCTTTTACCTATATAACTAGCAGGCTATGGAACAAATTACCTACGAAGGTACGAGAAGCTTCAAATGTCAACGAATTTGAACGCGCTTTAGCTAAGGTAGAACTTAGCACAAATTTAACTTGTAAATGTATTATTTGCGATAGCCTTTGAGTCGTTTCAGTAGTTTTATTATCACGTCATATTTTTTATATAAATTATAGTTTTTAGATATATTTTAAAGGTATTATTATTATTTATAAAATAACCCACAGAAAATACGCGCTCTGATTGGTTGAAAGCCGTGTTTCTATAACTCTATAGAAACATGGCAAATTATGCCGGCATTGTGGCCTTGAACTCAATTGGAAACGGCGAAATAATTCCTACACTTTTCTAAAAACATTGAGCACTAAATTCAATTCGACGAAGAACCAGCTACAGTTTGTAAGAAACGACAATGTGTTGTTAGTTTAGGAACAAGCCGATGTTTTATTGAACTCAAAACAATCTCAAAGTACGAATTACAACATTCATTTCTGTGGACAAAGTCAAAGTTGAGTTGCTCGCAATTTGTGCGGTATTAAACAATCATTTTCGCCAAAACAGTCTATTTTGGCTGACTAAGCTCAATTAAAAACTATTGTTTGGTACATTTAAGCCGGAGAACTTTAAAAAAAATCCTGTCTTAAATATTTCTAACATGATCTAGATGCACAAAATAGAGGTTGAAGTAGAAATGGAAATCAAAAGTACAGCAAAATGTGGAGCACAAACCTTACAAAGTTAATCAACATCCAAGTGCTACAGTCTTGTACAGATGCTAAAACTCCATCCAACGCCGTCCCTTTCGACTACTCTTGGTTAATTGAGGAATGTACGGTTCAGTATGACTCTCTACAGGTGCCGTAGAGGATGAGAATGGCAAGGAAATCTGACCAAGCTTGAAGTGTCTGATGAAAACAACCTGCCGTCCGTATGCGACCGCATGAGGCATGATACACGGCGAATCGACGAATAACTGATTCTAGTCCTTGGAAGACAGAATCTACAAAACAACTGATGACCCGAGGGATGACTTCCATGCTTTGTATCTCTAGATTTTAAAGAGAAATCCAAAATATCCTCCTTTCTTGCAACACCTCTTGATCTCCTGCAAACTTTGTTTGGTACGAAAACCGGCGCCCGCTTGATCCACGCTGTGAAGTCCATGAGGTAAAATGAACTGTTGAACATTACGTGCTTCCGTGTATTGTCAATCCAGTTTTAGCATTAGTCCATAGAGCTTGTTTTTCTTCATCATTCTGTGTAATTTTGGGCTCCAATTAAAAGGTTTTTCGTAGCTAGGGAACTGTTTTCAAACTCACTGAATCAGATTGACAAAACTGACTGATTTAGTCATGTGATAAGTTCATGACGTACGACTGCACGAGTTAGGAGAATTTATGTTTTGATGATCATAATAAACGCGCGATTTTCCTTTGTTGTACTTATTTTCTGTGGGTTATTTTATAAAGGAAATAGAAAACATTTCCCCTTGTTTCTATAGAGTTATAGAAACACTTGTGGAAGTTTGGAAGAACTCGAAATAGCTGTGGAAACACTCGCCCTTCGGGCTCGTGTTCCCACTGCCATTTCTCGTTCTCCCAAACTCCCACTCGTGTTTCTATAACTCTATAGAAACACGGGAAATATTTTCTATTTCTTAAATATCATATATATATATATATATATATATATATATATATACAGTCGTTGCCGTTAATGTTGTCCTAGACATATCCACATATTGATTTATAGCCTTTGTTCAGTTCGCACCTTTTACATAAAGAACGGTAATCAGTAGTGAACGCGCCCTTTGTATTTGGTCACAAAGAGCCACGGTGGTCTAATGGTTAACGCTCTTGCTTACCAGTTCGAAGCCCCGAGTTCAAGTCTCAGTATCGGCATCCTATTTTTTTTTCCTTGTCTTTTTGTTTTGTTTACATAGGTTTCTTTTTGCAGTTTCTTTTTTTATATTGGATAAGAACGGACGATGTAGCTAAAATAATACTTTCAACCTGAAACGGTCTCAACTTTTCCCAGACTTTCAAAGTAGATAATTATACCAGCACTGACTGAGTACGCCCAAATTACGCTATTTTCGTTTAGAACGGTGTAGCGATTCTGTTGATGGTTGTGGGTTTGAAAAAGCGTAATTTGTTTTTCTTACACTGTGCCGGGCTTACATGTATATACCAGAAACAGTTTTGAAAATGCTAGATACCCACTGATTCAAAGTATTATATCTTTGTTTAGAAGTAGGAAGCGATTTTAGCAAGTGTTATTAATTTCATTCGTACTGATTTTCTGAACTTAGGCAGACTGAGCGAGCGACCTCATTTTTCCCCCTCGAGATTTCGAAAACATCGGCCGCGAGACACGGAGCGGACAGTTTTGAAAATATCCGGTAGTCCAGAAATTGTCCAGAATTCTCTTTGAAACCCATAGTAATGCTTGCATAAGTTGACGAAGCTTTTTTCTTTGTGAAGGAAAAGAACTCACATGGAATTAAAGCCGTGTACTCGGCGTAAGGTTTATGAGTGTTTGACAAACGATAACAAACTTTTGAAGCTACGCCATGGACGATGTCGATGATCAAAATACTACATTCCCTGCGGCAGTCGAAGCTTTTGCAAAAGAAATGTTCGAACATCCCTTAATAAAATATATGTGGATGATAGGTGTCCTCGGCATTTCAAAGGTTAATGTTCGAACATCCCTTAATAAAATATATGTGGATGATAGGTGTCCTCGGCATTTCAAAGGTTAAAAAGAACTCCGTTCTTGTTGTCACGTTTGAAATAAAAGCTTTTAAGGGGATTCAGTCAGAAAAAAAGGGGAAAAAGAAATGAAAAAAATCTTCGCAGTAACAAAAATGCCAATACTGAGACTTGAACTCGGGGCTTTCGAACTGGTAAGCAAGAGCGTTAACCATTAGACCACCGTGGCTCTTTGTGACCAAATACAAAGGGCGCGTTCTCGGATGATTACCGTTCTTTGTGTAAAAGGTGCGAACTGAACAAAGGCTATAAATCCATATGTGCATATGTCCAGGACAACATTAACGGCAACGGCTGTATATATATATATATATACAGCCGTTTGCAAAAATTCTGACCCCCCTCACCATATATAAATATATATAAAAAATTATCAAACATTATGGGATACCTCTTCCTATTTTTTTTTCTGAAGCCCTTGATGATAGGTAACTTGAAAAAAATATCAGCAATGACATCCCATAATGTTAGATATATGTTTGATATATATTTATATATGGTAAGGGGGTCAGAATTTTTGCAAACGGCTGTATATATATATATATATATATATATATATATAGGGTTTATAATTAAGATATATATTCTGTTCAATTTAGACTTTTTAATTTCACGTTCACATTAGAACGAGTTTGTGAAAAGCTCATAGGTGCAACGTGGACAAATAAAGTATTGTATTGTATTGTATTAGTCTTTAACCTTGCGCCCGAAGCTTTTTCGTATAGAGCTATTTCTTCCAACAATTCTGCCAGCCATCGATCCGTTTTAACAAACACGGTGGAATCGTCGGCATATTGAGCAATTTTAAATTGTTTCCCTCCCGCCCCTGGAAGGGGATAACCCACAATGTTGGAATTGCCTTTAATATTCACCCCCAAAACCTCCGCCACTAAAATGTACAACAAGGGCGACAAAGGGCAACCCTGTCTTACTCCTCGGGCTAGCTGAATTTGGTTAGTCAAACCTCAATTAAATATTACACGAGATCGAGCCCTGTATACAACGTTTTTATCCATCTTTGAAATGAAGGCCCAAACCCATAATGGTCTAGTATTTTCAAAACAAACCCCCCTATCCACTCTGTCAAAAGCTTTTTCTTGATCTATACTAATCAGAATTCCCACCTCTCCGGTTCGTTCTATGCGATCCACCATATCACGTATAATATTCAAATTATTAGCTATCTGGCGCCCAGGAATTCCACAGGTTTGATCATCTTCAATTATTGAGTCCAAAACCTCCCGGAATCTGTTTGCTAGACCTTTTCCCACACTTTTGTAGTCAACATTCAATAGAGATATTTGCCGCCAATTTTTAAGATATTTTCGGCAATCCTTCTTATAAAGTAATCGGATTAGGCTCTCCTGTTGAGATTTAGTTAAACATTCAAAGTAAGTCATAAAAAGTCACAAGCTTCGTTCAAAACATCAACTAAACTTCAGTCTTCAGTACGGGCCAAAATTTCTTGTAAAATTCAACAGGTAAACCATCATATCCGGGTGCTTTATTATTCTGAAGGAATTGTATAGCATTTAAAATTTCTTGCTCCGTCAATTTCCCTTCACACAATTCTTTATCTTCATCCGACAGTTGTAGCGTAATGTTATTCAGGAGATTTTGTTGCACATTTTCGTCCGTGGGTTTGGCATAATACAAATCTTTATAAAAGTCTTTAGTAAACAAAGAATTCATAGCATTTGAATAGCGTTCCACACTAACTCTAAAAATAGATTTCGTCATGTGAGACCCCCCACCAAGACTCGGACAAACAAATCGATAGTTTTACAAAGCGAGTGTGAGCGGCTGAACCAAAATATTACTACTTATCCCTTTTCAAGCACCAAAATACGTCTTATATCAGATAAAGTGCACAGAAATGGTTGGTACTAAGCACTGCTGCTGGGGTGAGTGCAAAAGCGATTCAAGATACCCCGAAAAGCTACCAAAATCGCTACAAGAGATGAAGGCTTCAGGGCAAAAGGTGTTTATCCCCTTCACAAAACCCTCACAAGGAATAGATAAATGCCAGCGCTGGATCACAGCCTGTTCACGAGAGTTTTTCACAACTGCAAGTATTACAAGGAACACTTACATTTGTGCTCTTCACTGGCCAGGTGAAAAGGGTCCGACATCAGACCATCCAGATCCGCTTAAAGCGAATTTCACGTCGAGAGAAATCGCAAAGGCTTCCACATTGAAGAGGAACGCACCAAAAGTCAGGCCGGATTGTGCTCTTAAACAAAGGAAAATCGAGCCTGAACCAACAGAAGAAGTGGAAGAAATAGATGATATGTCTGTGTCTGATCTTGGAGTTGAAGCAAAAGTATATATAAATCCTATAACAGGCCAAGTAGTATCTGACAAAGAGTCTCAAACTGAATACACAAAGCATGAGTTAGCAGCCAAAGTGGACACGATGGTATTGCGAAATGAAGTCATAACAAAACGAAACTCCAAAGAAAATACCGAAATTATTAGTTCATTATCTTATGAATATACCAGCCAAGATTCGGCTTCAATGAAACATTTTGTTGGGCTTGAAAGTGAACAATTCGAAGCCTTGTATAATTTCATAAACAGTGTTTGTCCACTAGATGATATTGTATATTGGACAGGCAAATTAAAGTCTGGAAAGGGCAAAGGCGGACGTGAACCTATGCTTTCTAACCGTGAGAAGCTTTTCATTTCTCTTGTGCGCCTGAGAAGAGGTTTTACCATACAAACACTGGCAAGCCTATTAAGTACACCAGAAAGAAGGATCGATGAATCGACAATTCGAAAAATATTCACTACTTACATCCAACTAATCTATAATTTTTTTAGAGACATGGACGAAGTTATGTTTCCGACCAGGAATGTCTTGCAGAGATACCTGCCTAGAGTTTTCAAGTCTATGAGAAATGTGCGGTGTATTGTGGACTGTACAGAATTCAGTGTTCAAACCTCAAGAAATTTTTCAAGACAAGGAAACACTTATTCTTCTTACAAACACACCAACACGTTTAAGTGCCTTATTGCTGTCACCCCTAATGGAGGTGCTTGCTTTATTTCAGACCTCTATGAAGGAGATATTGGTGATGTTGCAATTTTCACAGAGTGTGGAATTTTAAAACACATAAATCCAGATGATATTGTGTTAGCTGACCGTGGGTTTACAGTGCAGCATCTTTTGAATCCCCTTCGTGCTCACTTAAAGATCCCTGCATTTTTAAAAGGAAAGGGAAATTTGAGTGCTGCTGAGGAACTTGAAACAAGAAAAATAGCAAAAGCAAGAATCCATGTAGAACGTTATAATGAGCGCCTCAAGCAGTTCCGTCTCATTGAAAGGAAGATACCTTTATCGCTTGCTCCCCTTGCTACTCAGATGGTTGTTGTCGCTGGTGGGCTGGTTAATTTCCAGAAGTGCCTTTGCAAGTGACTAAATGTACACATGTGCACTGCTACTTTTAGTACGGTTGGTTGAGACCATGTATGGTCTAAATAAAAATCACTATATCTATTGTTGTTGTCTTTGGTAGAGTGCAAACCGACATTATAGAGTGCAATTTAGAAAAGCGTGAAATAGTACTAACTTTAAATAGTACTAAATAGTGTTATTTCTATTGTTTTCTATTGTTTAATTAGTGCTATTTAGTACTAATTAGTGATTTAGTTTTCACGCTTTTCTAAATTGCACTCTAACCGTGAAATAGTACTAGTACTAAATCAGTAGTACTAATAGTGTTATCTCTATTGTTTTCCATTGTTTCAACAGTGCTAATTAGTACTAAATAGTTAGTGCAATTTCACGGTTATATTGTTTGCACTCTAAAGTACAAACACTAAATAAAAATGGCAATCATTTCTACTAATGGCACTAAACAGCTATAAGTAAACAATAGAGATATCACTATTTACAGTGCGACGACTTCAACCGGGGCCACTTAGACAATATAATGCTCTCTCCTGATTGGCTGAAGTACATAAATTTGAAATTGGCTTTGTTTTCATCTGAATTGTGATTGGTTCTCGTTGTCCAAGTGGCCCAGGTTGAAGTCATCACGCTAATACTAAATAGTACATTTTTATAGTACTGGTACTCTACTGTTATAATAGCGTGTTGTCAATTTTTATAAGTATACACTGACGGCACCAGTGTAACACATACATTGAGTGTACAATAATCCAAACAATAAGTTAAATGCAGAAAATAAGATAGCTCAGAAAGTATCCATGTGGCTCTTGAAAGGCAGCCTGAGAATAAGAGAGTCCAGAGTTAGGCTTCTGTGCTTCTTTCATGCCATCGTACATTACCCATCTGTTTTTGTAGTTGAACATTCCTATATAGTGTCCACCATTCCAGAGTGTAGCACCATACAAACAATATTTATTTCCCTGTAGTAATATGGATGATGGTACCTGAGATATCGTTAGGGCTCCTCTTCTACTTAAAAGGTCAACAGAGAAAATGAAGATTTTTTTTGGGTTAAGAAGTGAACGCTCTGAATAGTTTCTCAGCCCTATGCAATGCCATGATGGGTGAGGTACACCATTGTCATCTAGGGTGACATCCTGGGCACATGGTATGTGTGCTTGAGGTTCTGCGTTAAACTTCCGTCCACAAATGGAGGCTGCAGGGTGAAGCCAATCATCAAGTGAATCTAAGAACACATTGCTTCTTAGATGAGCTGGTAATCCCAGGTTCACAGTACATGGAGTAGCTACATCTGTTGGGGCAGGACATGTACTCAGGCTGCATGTAGAGGTCACTTTGCTGTATAGGTAAGGTCTTAGGAGCTTGATGAAGTAGTCATCCTCATTGCCATAGAAATTTATTGTATTGGAGATTACCTGAGGCTGAGTTGTCAATGTTGCAGTTTTTGCATCACCAAACTGATGCTGATCAATAAGCTGAAGTGCATACTCTATGATGTAACCTGTGTCAGTTAGGTCAGTCAAGTCAATTTGTTTTGATTTTACTAGTGCTTGGAAAATCATCAGCCAATTATCAAGAGGGCAGGTGTTAATCAATCTAATACCTGTGCTTGTTACTCCACCCCATGGGATAATCACCAGATCACTGGTTGGATCAGAGATAGGCAATGGTGAGGCTCTTGCTGCTACTTCATTTGCTAAAATAGAAGCTACATCTAATTCATCTGGAGTGTGGGTCTGAGCATCTTCAAGGGGATTATCATCTGCAGCTACATCTAATTCATCTGGAGTGTGGGTCTGAGCGTCGTCAAGGGGATTATTATCTGATAAGATGAAGGGATGCATGCCTCTGGGTACGCGCATTTCAAAAAGCTCAGTGGCAATTACCCTTACCCAAAATGCAGTGAGGTTAGATACAATCTCAGCAATGACAGCTTCATCCCTGTATATTCTCTCGATTGAGACTTCGCCACATTCTACATACAAAATGAAATCGCAGAATTTCCTCTCTGTGACCAGCAACTGCATCTGTATTTGGTAGTAATAGGCATGTTTGAGCCTTAGCACACATTTGCCATCTTGGATTCTGAAGCACTGCCTATTAATAATTTCCTTCGCGAGTAAAGCCTTTCCAGAAATAACATCCTCCACAGAATGGTCCTTAAAGATCTTCAAGGACTTGATCTCCACCAGTCCCTCCTCATCAACAAGACCATCTGGAGAGCAACCAAGAAATGGATACTTGGGATTAACCCAAAGTCCTGTTGGGCAAACTTTGGATTTAGTTTGCTCTTCATACTTGATGATTGCTTTAGCCTCGCTTTCAATGCCATATTTCATCCAGGATGACTGAAAATTGTCCTTGTATAGTTTCCAAACATGCGACTTAATGAAAATGTATGCTCGAACTGAAGCATTGGACTCTGCTTTTTTGACAAGCTCACCAATCTTGGATGCAGCTAGGCATTTTGATGCTGTCAATCGCCAAAACCTCTAATTAAACCACCCCTCACAACTACTCTGACCCTGTGTTCCTGGGATTTCCATTATGTCATCTGGTGTGAGATTCTCTTGAAGGATCTTGGTTTTTCCCCTCAGGTTTAGAGAAATCTCAGCATCTGGAGGATAATCATTGTATGTCATCTGTAACTGTACTTCCCACATAGATAGGTCATCTTGTTCTTCAGATATATGCTGCAGATTTCTCACAAGTCCATTTATGTGTTCAGAAGTTACCCTTCGGTAAATACTCGGCCTTGGATCAAAATCAATCAGTTTTAGTTCACCTTTTTGAACCTTTGATTTGTAATTTGCGTCTGAAAGCCTTTGAGGGTTTTTGTTGCGTTTTTTCCCCTTATTCCACGTACATGGCTTGCTTGTGCACGTCGGTGTAGCCAAGAAACCATGCTTTTCAACGTGATCAAGTATGTACAAAAGAATTGCTACAACGTGGCTGCAACGACCTAATGCGGCGACTTTGCATGGTTCGCAAGAAGCATGTATTACAGCACCACTTACGTTAGATAAAATGACGAGGACGTTGTGAGTGAGATCAGTTCTCATCGATGGCCATACGTGAGCTCTTGCGAAATAATATTCCCCCGATTTTGTATCCATAACGTCGTGAACAAAATCCGAGTTTAACGTACTTTCGAGCATTTTTCAGAGGTTTATCCGTCATATGTGCAAGGCCTTGTTCATCTTCGTCTTCTTCATTTTGTTGAGGATTAGAAATTATCGTCTTGACAGACTCCAAAGCGTAGTGATGTATGTGCCCGTAGTTAAAGTACGGCGGTATATCTTTTGACTGAAAATTATTCCAGCCAGCTGAGGGAGCGACAGGGACATCTGAAGTTGCTTGCTTGGTGTTGTTCTGGGCCTCATTATTTTCTTTGATAACCTTTGAAGCTATCCACTTCCCAGCGTCGATACTACTATCGAGAATCTTGTGATTGCCGGAACTGATGCAGTCGGACACACGTTCGATAAGCTCTCCACGTTTGCCGCTTTGCTTCAGCCCTCGACATTTCAACCAGCGTTTCAACTGTTCAACAGTGTAGTTTGAAGGATCGTTCTCAAAGTAAGAGCCTGGAACGCCATCGCTTTCAGTTAAGATCGTTAAAGGACGAGTAGAAGAACTTATTGTGAATGCCATTCTTACACATAATGTAAAGAAATCTATACACACGTGTGGTTTGTTTGTCCGAGTCTCGCGGGGGGTCGAATTTTCGTGACGTCATTAGTGCGGAACGCTATTACTTCTTTGTTTCTAATCCAAAGAAATATTTTGTAGGTTTCTCCCCTTCTTCTATCCACTGTGCCCTACTTCTCATTTTAACGCCGTTAAACTGTTTTTGCGTGAGAGCCTTAAGTTCAGCAGGTATTTACGCAATATTTGACCAAATGCTCAGTACTATTGCATTTTCTACATGTACGTGGTTGGCCAGTATAAGAGATCCTAATTTGTAATTAGCCAAACCTAAGGTAGTTTGGTACATTCTTTTCTAACCGAACTCTGTAATGGCGAAGATTGTTCGCGATCGTCGGGTACTTCGTGTAATATCCTCGCTTATGGCTTACAATCTTTCCGTAATACGATAACCGAGCAATAATTGCTTCATCCGGCAGCTCAAAAGGCGCATCAAAAATGGTTAGCCACGTAATTGGACTGTCACAATCTTGTGCCAGCATCGTTTGACCATTAATTTGATACACTCCATTTCCAAGAAACCTCTCCTTTCTCTCTCTTGATCTAAATGTGAGGACCATTTGTCCATTCGTCAATCTATGCACACATGATACGGCATCTGCGATATCTCCTTGTTCCTCTAGGACTTGTAAGTAATCGTCTTGATTTAATCTAACTTCTGGCGCACTCAAAAAAGCAGTACAGGGTCGACCAGGCAAGACATTATCACTTTTAGGTCTTGATCCTAATTTCTCCTGTGACAGATCAGGTAATTTTGGTTTAGACTGCACCGACTTGGCATAGTTTCCTTTGTATTTATCCGTGTTTTCACTATTCTCTTTTACATTACTGCAAGCCATTTCTTGCACATCCATCAAAAAAGAAAATAGAAGACCTCTTCTCAAAAACACTGGAGTTGACCTCGAGTTTGTTCAAAACGCCGAGAAGCGATGCCCTTCCTTTTCCAGAATGGGGGACGCCGTCGCCAAAAGGCGCACTGGCCATGTGGAAGCAAGAGCACAAAACAACGACAAATCTGCGTGTGCACTATGGCACGCTACGGCAATCGAGCAGGCCGTGCGTCAAGCACTAGTGATGCACTGGCTGTCTGTCAGTCAGTCAGTGCTGCCTGACAACCACGTTTTTGGCATGTTTTCCAACTTGCCCAACTCTCCCCCGAATGCCCCAACGCAACCATTCTACGAAGCTCCCCTATAAAATAGATTCTAGTGACATCCAACTTCTGTCTACGGCCATACCATCGGGGAAACACCGGTTCTCGTCTGCTCCCGAGCATCACGAAAAATCCGTCTACCGTAGAGGCCATCAAGTGGCCAAAATTACTCTTAACGCCAGTTAAAGTGATTACGAAAAGTTTTCGGCGAGCATTTAGTGGCGTCCTGCCCGAGGTGCTCGACCAGTTAAGGTTTTATTCTACGCTCACCGGCACGCCATAATGGCGGACCGGAAGGCGAGAAGCGTCACCTTCAGGGCGTCCATCACAGTAGAGTTGGACTCTATAAGAAAGGCAGTTTTTGGATAGCGTGGAAGACGGCACATTGACCGTTGTACAGGAACTCAGATCTGGCGAATATCTAGTGGAATTTCAGGAAAAACAACAGGCAGAGAATTTAATTGAATATGGATTTGACCTCGGTGAAATGCACGTGCGATGTCACCCACCTCACGGCTATTACACGAATGTTTCGGTAATGGGCCTAAGATCGTATATAGAAGACGATGAAGTGACAACTGCCCTAGGAAAATACGGAGAAATGAAAGGAGACGTAATCCGTCTCAAATACAAGACCGGTCACGCGCTGGCCGGCATCGAAAATGGCAACAGATTGGTGAGGATGGTCCTGCAGAGCTCGAGTATACCATACTCGATACAAATCGACGGCGAATGGTGCAGAATCATCCACAGCAATCGAGAACCGATCTGCTCCGAATGTAATACGCTGGGGCACACGAGAAGAAAATGCCCTACCATCGAATGCCACAACTGCAAGGAGAAAGGCCACATGACCCACGACTGCCCCAAGAGAGGCTTTAGTGCGACACCAGACGACAACAACAGCGAAACACAAAAGGACGACACAACATAAGCCAAAACCACACCAAAGGACGACACAAGCCACAGCCACACAAGACGAACCTCCGGAAAATCCAAACAATTCCCAAGAAACATCTATAACGACTGTGCCTACACAAGCCGACATACTCCCAGAGAATGAACAAGAACAGGGCACGGAGAACGATAGCCTGATTTTCAGACGGTACGAGGTCGTCCGCTCACTTCCTCCCCGTCTGATGGACTTCACAGACTTTCATGTTCCTGACGTCATCAACCTTTGTTTTTACAATAAGCCAATACGAACACGCGTAAGAATTGAAGCGTGAAATGCAGAACAGTCGGGCAGTAGAGGCTTTTACTAGTTGGATCTATCAGCTTTCATGCACTGGAAAAAAATTTATACAGCTTCAAACTTCTGTCGATTTCTCAGAATGGTATCCTGTATGAGCTGCTGTGGTTCTTTGGAGAGCAGGAACTTGTTAAATGGAAGTTTGCGTGTAGTATTTGCAACAAGAAATATCAGCCTCGATTCCATGCCGTAAAGTTTATTACTGTGATCTTAGAACTTTTACGCTGTTACTTTTATTTTTAAAACGTAATGAAGTTTGATATGTATGTTGATTAGTCACACAAGACCCTAAAGTTGTCCTACGGTAGTTTTTTTGGTATCAGAGGTTGTTTTAACCGAACTTTCTGTGCAAAGTTTAGATGCCATTGCCGTACATGAACGTATGGAAGTGTGTTCATAATTCTGAAAACAAAAATATTCACCCAAGTGCCATGAAACTTTTTCCATAACATACTCATTATGTGTGTTCACTCCTGCAGGGAAAAATCATAATATTCCATGAAAGATTTGGTCTTCTAAAAGCCAAAAACCTAGGAGAATGTTTC
Source organism: Actinernus sp. WN-2022 (assembly GCA_030867875.1). Classification (NCBI taxonomy): domain Eukaryota; kingdom Metazoa; phylum Cnidaria; class Anthozoa; order Actiniaria; family Actinernidae; genus Actinernus; species Actinernus sp. WN-2022. The sequence goes on from JAOWCC010000237.1 coordinate 7,113,248, forward strand.
AGATCTAATGCATGAGATTTATATAAGCGGAGTGATTTACCAAAGCCCGTACGCAGATTCACAAACACATCGTTTCAATGAATACATGATTCCAATGCTTTTTTCTGCTCTGGATATAGATTCGAAATCCTGAAAACTTTACAACTTCGGTTGACACTGCTCAAGTTTTTCCCCGGTATTCTCTTCCCCAACGCCATTTAGAAAATATACACCCCTGTCGAATACCTTTTTCTAGGTTAAAGCGTTCTGTGAACCAGCCATTGCACAAAATTGTGCTTGTTGGCTCCGCGATAGCACACGTGTATCCATTTTCTAAACTCCGGTCCGAAGCCGAAAGTCACTAGAGTTTTTTCTAAAAATTCCCGATCAACTCGATCAAAGGCTTTTTCTTGATCCAAATTAATTAGTATACCGGTTTCCTCGGTTTTTTCAATCAGATCTAAAATGTCTCTAATCAGATTTAAATTATCGGATATCGTTCTTCCCGGCACTGAGCATGTTTGATCTAAATCAATTACATCCCCTAGGACTGTTTTCAAGCGTTCTGATAAACATTTCGCTATGATTTTATAATCAATGTTTAGTAGCGAGATGGGTCGCCAATTCTTTAGGTCTCTGCGATCGTCTTTTTTGTACAAAAGTCTTATAATACTTTCTCTCATGCTAATCGGCAAACATTCTAGAAACGAGCTTTCATTCACGACTTCTAGAAATTCGTCTTCTAGTTTTCCCCAGAATTTTAAATAAAATTCGACTGGGAGCCCGTCTGATCCCGGTGTTTTCCCTTTAGCTAATTTCTTAAGGGCATTTGTAATTTCCCGCTTGGAAATTAATCCCTCGCATTTCTTCCTCGATTCTTCTTCTAATTTACTGTCTAAACTCTCTAGTAGAGTATTTTGAGCTTCGGCGCTCGTCTCTTCTTTCCCGTAAAGTTCAGAGTAAAACCCGTGCAAGGTAGTTAATATTTCTTCGGTGGAATTGACTTCTTTATTGTTTTTGTCAAAACATGAACCTACGTGATTATTATCTCTGTCCTTTCTCTAGGTTGAAGAAATACCGGGTGGTTTTTTCCCCCTCTTCGATCCAGTTGGATCGGCTTCTAATTTTAACCCCCTCGAGTTGTTGTTTTTCGATAGCACTTAACTGGCTTCCCAGGGTCAAAATCTCACGGCTCGCTGTCGCGTTGCCTGAGTGTGGACAACATGCGAGCCATGCGAGCCATGCGAGCCATGCGAATTCCTATCAAAGCTGCATCTAGTAGTTGATGAAGATCTGGTGAATTCCCAGTCTGGACACAAATAGCGACAGGTTTGAATCAACATATTGCCGCGCCGCTTTAGTGATGGAAGATGTTTGATTTATCTCATTTTAAATGAACACTGTTAACTTTTGAAAACTCTTTTTGCTTAGGCTTTCCTCTTGTTAGATTTCATGCCTAAAAACAACGATACTCTCGATCGTTTTGAAAATCCCAAGCGTAGTTTAAGTACTGGAGAAGCCATTTGAGTGTTACACGCACCTGTAGCAATGCAAATTTAAAAGAAATTCCCTGCCTTTATCTTTTATTTTAGATTTCAAAATAGCCATATAATAAAACTCTTATTAACCGATATGTACCTTTGTTATATTTGAAAAGCTTTATTTGAGGTAATAATTATTGTAGACTTGCTATAATTCTCAAGCACGGCTCTCCAACCAGGCGCACCGAGATTTATGGGTCCGCGGACCCAGAAATGTTCATATAATGTACACGTCAAAAATAGGTGTTGTGCCGAAAACTTTTGGGTCCGCAGACCAAATTTAGGGGTGTAGACACTCGGCCAAAATGCTTGGTACAGGCACCAATCGCATTCACACGACACGTTGTACAATGTAACCAACTGTTGCAAAAAGCTTTGCTAGCGCTATTGATATTTATACCTGTTAGCTGTTGGCTCATCATTAGTGGCTCGAGTTACCATGTGTTTTCAGGGCGAGGGTTTTGGGTTTTGGTTGCAAATGAAGTGCGAGAAGGTAAGTAATTCAGCTTCCGCCAGTGTGTGCTTTGCTTACCGGTTGTCGGTCAATGTACTGGAGAATGGGAGTGATGCGAGTTGAAAAATGCGAGTTGCAAGAAAAAGTAAGAAAACTGAGATTAGAGTTCCTGCAATGGTAAATGCTTTTTGAGATGGCAAAAATCAAATTTTCCGTACACAGGAACTCCGAGTCAGTCGACGAAACGTGGACCCCCCCTTCTGGATCCCTAAAAAAATGAACCAGCGTATACCTCGCTGGACGTTTATTTTGTTCTCTTTACCCTCACAGTTATTCAGAGCTAAGTCCTTTCAGTTCAATCTATTACTTAGTTTAACTATTCCCTTTCTTCTATCTCTGATTCTTCCAGCGACGAAAGCAATGTGCATCTTTAGGAAGTCCTACCTCCCCCCTCCACATTTCTAATGGTGCCTCCCTTGGACACTGAAAACAATTTCTTTATGGGAGTACCCCTTCCTCCATAAAGGTGGGACATATACTACGGGGACATGCAAAATGTCTCCTGGTGTGTGCTCACCTTAAAGGGTGTCTGGCTGCATTAATATATATATATATATTGGCCCGAGTGAAAGCCCAGTGGGCTTTTGTTCCAATATACATTCGATATAGCCGCTCTACGTAGCTGTATCGTAGCCGTATTTCAGTGCGTTCCCGAATCCATAGCGCTAAACCCATGAAACATCAACAGTTCTGTAACACACATGCGACTTCTAAATAAATCTGAAAACCTATAACAATCATCATTTCCGTGACAACCGTTGTTTCCATCGATTTTCCAGCGAGAATCGAAAAAAGTCACCCTTTGTTGATGTTTCCACAAGGGTCCGGCCCAATTTTATAATTAATTTCCTCTCAGGAGTTCAGTTTCGCTCGTTTTTCTTGTTCTATCATTTTTGGGGTTTAGTACTTTTCTTCTTTATCCTACTAGTTCGTTCATGTCATTTGCAGTTCGATAAATTGTTTTTGCAATCTGAAAAGTAGTTTATTCAGTTCTGTATATTCGATTCATATCCGTATTATTAAAAGCCATATTCTGTTCGGTTTCGGTCAGTTCAATTTTCTCAATTTCTTTGTGTATGGGCGTCAAATAGTTTCAACATCGGGTTCGGTTTCCAGTTCTATTTATTCTATTCATGCACTCAGCTCAGTTTTCTTGGTTCATATCTAATCATGTCCATGTCCACTCTAGTCCGGGTTCAGTTCAGACTCTGTTCTCCAGTTCGCTTAGTTCTAAACTTCTCGGCTCTTTAAATTTCTGTTCTGTTTATTTCGGTCTGTTCATCTCGGTTCTGTATCTGGAGAATACTGATTCCAAAAGGTCGTCAAAAAAAATGCTTGCTTTATATCGTTAATCGGAAATAAAGTCAAATTCTCTTGGACTTGGCTCAGCCGATCTTCGAAATTTCCACTCTGCACTGCGACATATCGTCTTTTTCCCGCCATTTTTTCCTGTAACATTTCAACTCGCAACACGCGCTTTTCAACTCGCACTTTCCCTATCCCCGGTCATCTGAATAAGGATTTGTATGAGTGTTTCATCATCAGTACTGGAAAGAATCGATTGAACTTTAATTTGCCTGGCTAAATTTTGTTTTTGATTAATAAATTTTGTTTGCATGCCTCGCATGGCTCGCATGGCTCGCTGGCTCGCACATTCTACAGACCCGCGTCGCCTCTAGCTAGTCTGGTTTTAGCTTTTATCAATTGTTTTGTTATTCTATTTCGTTCGCGAATTAATTCTCTTTTAATTCTCTTTTTATCCTCTTACTGAACTCAGTTGATTTCTTCTTAACATTTAGTTTTAAGTAATCCCACCACATCCCCTGGGTTCCGAAGTTATCTTTTTCTTCTTTGATTTCCTCAATCAAGTTTTCAATTTCGGTAATGTATTCATTCTCCTTCAATAGGGAGATATTTAATTTCCAAATTCCCGGTCCTCTCGAAGCAAAGTTATTCAGATTCAGCCTTAGTGTCACATAGTCGTGGTCAGAGAATGTACAAGGTCTGATTTCGCAGAAGCGAATCTGATCCTGTAGCAACCTAGGTGTGTAAAACCGGTCTAAACGCGAGCCGATTGTTTTGTTACTATTAAGCCAAGTAAATTGGCTCGTGTTTGGGTGCAATTTCTGCCAAACGTCTACCAAATCAAAGTCATTTCTTAGGTTCTTAAGTTCTTCTTTGCCACCTAGATTACTCTCTGTGGATCCGTTCTTGTCACGTACATACTCTACACAGTTGAAGTCGCCCCCCAGGATAACTTCGGCTCCGGGATAAAAATATTTATGGACATCAGACAAAAATTCTTTTCTAGCTTTGAGTTCGTTCGGAGCATAAATCGAGACTAAATTAATTTTAACCCGGCCGGATTTAGCTAAAACACTCATAACTCTGCCGTCTGTGTCATGATTGTATTCAATCACTTGTAAGGAGCAGTTTTTCTTTATAACAATACCGACGCCGGCGCTTTTTTCAGTACCAAAACTCCAATAACAAGGGCCTTGCCACTCTTTCTCGAAAGCGTAAGCTTTTTTCTGTCTGTCTGTGTGTTTCCTGTAAGAACAGGATATCACTCTGACAATTGGTTACTACCGATTCCCCTAACATTGATTGTAGTCACAGACGGCAGAGCAATGACATTCTTGAATTGTAGTTAGAGTTAAAAATAAATCTAAATTCTTAGGTTGATTAAGCTCGTTAGTCGAGCTATCAGAATCATGAGTACGTTTGTTGTTACCTTCAGCGTCCATGTCAGTCGGTGTTTCAGAATTTGTTGTGTTTTTCTTCGCTCGGCTTCTGCTTCTGTGGCCGGTAGTGAGGGTTGGCTTCGTTGGCTTGCGGGTAAGGCCAGCCAGGAAGGTTACGGGGGTGATCGCTGGCTTCGTTTTCGGTTTCGATTTGAATGGGTTCTTGTTCGGCACGATGGTCCAGGGCTGCTCGTTTACTTGGCTAGGCGGGATGACATTGGCCCACTCAAAACTAATAGCACCCTCAGCATTGGCTTCTTCTGTCTTTTGTTCCGGTACTATTTCCGATTTTTTCTCTGAGACGACAGTTATTTGTGGTTCAGCGGATGTTTCTGCTTCGCTCTCTTTCGCTGGTTCGTCTGTTGAAGTCTGAGATTGTTCCATCCGTTGGCTCTCGTCTTCTCGTTCGATATTCGCCTCTGGACGAACTTCCCCTTCTTCTTCTTCATCTTCCCATCCTGTACGGGCTGGGTCTTGTTCTGGCTCGGCTGGCCTACGTTTGTACTCGGGAAACCTTACTATGTGGGCCCACGTGCCAGTACAATCTCTTGCTACGTGCATCATGCTGCCACACAGCTTGCAGAACAGGCCATGTGGGCATTCTTTGCTGTGATGTCCGAACTCCCGGCAGTTGTAGCAGATCCGTATATTGCATTCGCTGGCTAGATGGCCGGCGACCCCACACTTTCTGCACGTTTTCACTTGCCCCTGGTAGAAGATAACCACTTGGTGATCCCCCACGTACAGATAAGAAGGCAGAGGTTTGTTGATGGCCATCTTCACTGTTCGAGTGCCGTTCTCGATCGGTGTTCCCGAGTGTTTGTCTCTCCTGAGCCCAAAGACTTGTCCGTATGGTCGTAGTATGGCTAGAACCGTCTCGTCAGGGACCTCGTACGGCATATACATCAGTTTAACAAACCGTACATTGCCATCGATATTCTTCGTCAGGTATGGTATTCCGTTGATCTCAAAACTATTCTTCGCCAGGAAACGATCTTTTAAAACTTCATCTGAAAAGGTAACCGAACTATCGCCATTCTGCTCTCTTTGTACACACTTGATATTTTCTTCCGTGTATCCATCTTCGTAGAACGACTCGAAAATTTCTCGACAGCTCCGTCTTGTACTCAGCGAAAGCCCGCTCCTAACGCTAACGGTCAAACGTCGCCTAATTTTACTCAACATAGTGTCGCCTACACCACAGTGACGATTGCGAGATCGGCCGTCAAACCGTAGAATTTAGGGACAAAGTGGATCCCCGATACGGGGCCGAGTCCCTAAGATACACACGAGTTACAAAAGAGAGGAAAAATGACCAAGATCCGATATAGCACGAAGGCTAACACACGAATCTTAGCCAAAAGGCCGAGAAGCGATGCCCTTCCTTCTCCAGAATGGGGGACGCAGTCGCCAAAAGGCGCACTGGCCCTGTGGGATCGAGAGCACGAAACAACGACAAATCTGCGTGTGCACTATGACACGCTACGGCAATCGAGCAAGGCCGTGCCGTGCGACAAGCACTAGTGATGCACCGGTCTGTCAGTCAGTGCTGCCTGACAACCACGTTTTTGGCATGTTTTCCAACTTGCCCAACTCTCCCCCGAATGCCCCGAACCCAACGCAACCATTCTACAAAGCTCCCCTATAAAATAGATTCTAGTGTCCTCCAACTTCTGTCTACGGCCATACCATCGGGAAAGCACCGGTTCTCGTCCGACCACCGAAGTTAAGCCCGATCGGGCGAGGTTAGTACTTGGATGGGTGACCGCCTGGGAATACCTCGTGCTGTAGGTATTTCATTTTTGCTCTGCTTGCTGCTGCTTGCTGCTTGCTTTCGGCGTCTTCGCTTCTATACCCCCCTCCCCACTATTTGGGGGGGCGCTACTACTTTTTTTTTTGATCTAGAAAAAGAAAACCAATAAACAGCGTTTCAGAACGAGGCCCGATCGAACAAGCGATAACGATTCACTCATTACCGAACACTCACGTCATGATAGCGCAGTAGTTTCCTCTGCATGCACGACGCTCTGACACCAATCGGCTTGTGTGGAGCAGAGTGTTCGCTGTGTTGCTCTGTTGCTGTGTGAAAAGCACGCTGTCGGGGAGAGAATAAAATATGTTAGTCAGTACGAAAGCACGACGTACTGGGCGATACACATTGTGCGTCCTCAGGAGTGCGTGTGGAAGAACCAGCGCTGAGCCGTGAATGAGTAAAACGATTCGGTTTGTAGTCGACCTCGTTCTAACTACTCTCGCTAGTCACTCTCGCTAGTTCGTGCGTAGCAGTAGTCTAGCCACGTCAAGCACGAGCGAGTCATTCTAGTATTCTAGGCATTCTTAGTACTACATTCGTATTGTTGTACTACGATCGTATTAGTCACTAACGCGCACTAGAAAAGACAAGAGAATTGGATACAAGTTGGTTGTTCGGGGACGAGCGCGAACGCAGGTCCCCACTACCAGAAATTATACGCTCGAGTTACCCACATTTGGGGTAATCGCAGTGGTCAACCCAATCGAAGTGCAATGAAAGGGCCTCGCCCTGAGAGGACTGCCTTCATGATCACAGTTGCCTCCCGCGTCAGGTAATTTTTTTTTTTTGTATTTGCTTTCCACCAGTAGTGCAATAGTGCAACGCACTAGCATGGTGTTGAGCCAGGAGAGGGCCACCGAGCGCCAAACTCGCCCGCGGAATCGAACCGAGCCTCACCTGTTTTTAGTAATTAGTATATGAATTATTAATGATGTTAAAGTGTGTTTTGAAATGGAAAACGTAAGCAATGAACCATTCGCAGTACTCACAATTAAGTGGACCGCGATGGAAGGGGGTGAGTATGAATGGATATAATGGATGTATTGTGTAACATTAAAACTGATTACAAGACGATACCAAATGATAGAGTAAGATCTTAACCACTCGCAGTACTCACAATTAAGTGGACCGCGATGGAAGTGTGGATACGATTGGATAATATGAATGTATATAATTTAAATAATTTAGGAACCTTTGTGGCGCTCACGAAAGTAAGGAAACCACAAAGGGAGAAGATAAATTTTAAACAATTAACGGAAACCATATAGAAATTAATATGTTTAAGAAAAAGGAGGACCCTCGTGGTACTCACAATGGTAAGAAACCACGAGGGAGGGAGATAGAGATTTAAATATTGGGGGGAAATTTACCCAAGACGTTCCATGATCTTTTGAAGAAGCGTTGTTTAGATTTAGATTGAAAACGTTTAGAATACAGTGGAAGATAGAAGTGAAGTCTGGCATTGATGGAAGCTAGGATCTCGGCTACTTCTGGTGGAGATCCTCGAAAGCGAAAGTTGTTTCTAGCTTGCCAGATGAAGAAGTTAGACAGGTTGAGGACATAGGAAAAGACAGGAGGGACAAGTTTTCTTTCTTCAGAGTTAAATCCGAAAAGAAGATGACGTGGAGATACGATCGGAGAGAGTGGAACGACCTGGGTAAAGGCAGAATGTATAGGAGCTAGAATGCTTTGTGCGAGGGGACAAAAAAAGAAAAGGTGTGGCAGAGTCTCTAGGGAAGTACCACAATAACAGGCAGGGTCAACAGTCATACCAAAAGAAACTAGTCTCTCGGCAACGTAAAGAATTCCGTGTGCGATTTTCCAATTAACATCGATAGTGTGACGGTCAAGAGGAAGAATGGAGACCTGAGACCAAGTCTCAGGCCAGTAGAGTGGTCCATATTGTGGAATGAAGTGTGTGATACAGTGGGGAGGATTAGAAAAAAATTTAACGAGGGAGGTGTAGCACAATTTTGTGGATATGGATGTGATAGAGCAAGGGTGGTCAATGTCATCGGAAGGTATGGAAAGAGAATGTGTGGATGGATCCCACTGACCCCCTGCAAGAGTCCAAGACTCAAGCATAGAGGCATAGAAGGGAGGCAGGGAATCAGTAGGATAGTAAGCTGGAGTGGAAAGTACAGTAAGTGGTTCATCGAGGAAATGTTGGCGGATCCAGTGGGAGAAGAAGAAAGACCATTTTGATGGAGATGTCACAAATCTCTTCACCCATTGGATCTGGAGAGCACGTACTTTAAGAATGATGTCGATGACATTGAACCCACCCTGGGAGCGGGGTTGCATGATGGCGTTCCGAGAGACTAGTTCTTTTTTATTGGACCAGAAAAAATTATAAGTGGACGTTTTAATGGAAGAAGAGACCCACTCTGGCATAGGAATGACAGTGGCTGTGTACCATAAGCCAGAGAGGGCCAAGGAATTGAGGATGAGGGATTTGCCTTGAAAGGAAAGGTTTCTTTGGGCCCAAGAGGAAAGAACGTTATTTAAAGATGTGAGGCGACCACTCCAGTTTTCATCGGAGAGGTCGCCAGGGCCCACAAAAGTACCGAGACAAGGAAGTTTAGTGGAAGACCATAGGAGTTGGACTGGAGGATCATTTCGACCAGACCAAGCCCCCAGCCATAGACCCTTACTTTTAGTTGCATTTAGTTTTGAACCAGAGGCTTTTTCATAATCGGAGTAGATTTGGAAGCATTGATGAATCTCTTGATCAGAAGTTAAAATTAAAGTGGTGTCATCCGCATATTGCGAAATCAAGGCGTGTTCATTTGAGGAAGGAAGTGGAAGGCCGATAATCAGAGGACTAGCACGGATGTTACAGGCTAGTACCTCGGAGATTAAAACATATAGAAGAGGAGATAGAGGACAGCCTTGGCGGACGCCTCGAGATGGATGAAAAAAAGGTGAAAAGAAACCGTTAACAATGACTGAGGATTCGATTGCTGTATAAAACAAACGAACCCAAGAGATGAAGGAGGGGCCGAAACCCATGGTTTCCAAAGTACGAAGGAGGAAAGCCCAGTCCACACGATCAAAGGCTTTCTCCTGATCAAGAGATATCGATGCTATTTTTAAATTTAGTTCAGTAGAGTAAAGGCAAATATCCCTCAAAAGAGCTACATTTTCTCCAATAAAACGTCCAGGAACAGAACATGTTTGGTCAGGGGAAACAAGAAGATACATTATTTTTAATAGACGGCCCGCAATAGTACGGGAAGCTAATTTATAATCTACAGTTAATAATGTTATTGGTCGCCAGTTTTTACGTAAGAATTTAAACCCTTTTTAAAATAATATAGAAATTAACCCTCTCCTCTGAGAGACTGAGAGAAGCCCGGTGGAGTGGCAATGATTCAAGACATTAACAAGGTCTTGACCAAGGCAATCCCAGAATTCAAGGTAAAATTCCATTGGTAACCCATGAATACCAGGAGTTTTATTGTGTGACATGCCTTTGAGAGCATCTAGACATTCATTTAGGGACATTTTGCCCTCGCAGGATTCAGCCTCAGAAAGAGATAATTTTCGTTCTAATTTTTTAAAAAGAGAGGTATGAATATCATAGTCAGTGTCTTGAGCCGAAAAAAGGGATTGGTAGTATTCAGACCAGGCAGAGATGAGATCGTTTTTTTTGGAGACATAGGAACCATCATCAAGTTGGATACAGTCGATGAGGCTAAATCAGCTGCACGTTTTTTAATTAATCGGAAAAAGAAGGAGGAAGAAGATTCAGCCTCTTCTGCCCAACGGACTCTAGATCTTATTTGGGCAGCTTTAGTTTGTTCAAGGTCAAGAGTAGTAATTTTATTGAGGACACGTTTGTAATCATGTAAGGAAGAGGCGTGACCTTGGTCAATGAGTGTCTTCAAGCGTGCAGCTTCCATTTCAAGAGAAGTGCGGTTAGATCGTTTTTCTTTATTTATTTTGGAACAATGATTGATGGTAATTTCTTTAATTTTCAGTTTTCCTATGTCCCACCAATTTTGTATAGAGGTAGACGGGAATTGCCAGGTCCTCCAGAAATTAAATATTTTATTTTTATATGTGATATCAGAAAGGACACTGGTGTTCATTTTCCAAAACCCAGGTCCGATTTCAGGGGCATTTGGGATGGTAGTTATTAATGAAATGCCATCATGGTCGGAATAAGGACAAGAAAAAATCTCGCAAGAAGAAGTGCCAGGTATCTAGCTATGCTGAATACCAATAAGATCAATCCTGGACGCACAGGAAGCATCGGGTTTTGTCCAGGAAAAAGAAGAAATGTGGGGGTGGAGGTGACGCCAAATGTCAATACAATTTGCGTCAGAGAATAAACGAGATCGATTTTCAGAACTATCTCTATAATTATAGGAAGAAACGCCTCCACGCCGGTCTAAGGAACGATTGAAGACTGCGTTAAAATCACCACATAGAATTGTGTGGACTGAAGGGTCCAGCACAGAGGAAATATTTTCGAAAAAGAGGTTTCTTGCAGGGTTTCGATTAGGGGCATAAATACATGCAACCCTAAAAGAAAGAGATTTATTTAAAAATTGAATTTGTAACAGACGACCATCATTATCTTTCCATAAATTCTTTACTTCGAAAGAGGACCGAAAAAGAATTGCCACACCGGCAGACTTGTTCGTCCCGAAGGAACCAACTGGTGTAAAACCAGAAGAAGAAAACCAGGTATTTAACTCAGTCTCATCAGAGCAGTGGGTCTCCTGGACACAGACAATGTCAGGAGGGGAGGAGAGGGTATTTAACCAATTTTTAAAACATGCCCTTTTATTATCATTACGGATACCATTTATGTTTATAGAAATAATTACTACCATTATAACATATAACAAAAACGATACACTACCAACATTTAATTTTTGTTTTGCATGGCACGTATTCACATTTAGGTTAAATACCATAATATTTAGGTGGATGATGGAAAGAAGGAAGACAGAAAAGAGTGTGTATGAATTATGTAATATATAAACATGGTTTTTTAGTTGTACGGCACTTTTTTAGGTAAAGTACCATAAATAATAATAATAATTTTTTAAGTTGATATGTATGAAAAAAAGGTTATATGGGCGAGAAAAAAGGAAATAGGAAAGAGTGTGAGTACGTTATAAAAGGCTACTCAACGTCGGGGACGCGAAGAGGAACTGCTCATGTCACTGGCATTCCTCTTCAATGTAGTGAGATTAATCTCCATTGGAGATGGAGACTCTAGAGCAGTAGTAGGAATGGGAGCAGGGGATCGAGGAGATCTTATGCCTTGTCTGGCAGCGGAAGTGTTGACAGAAAATCTCGGTTTCATGGGAGTACTCAATTTATTCGTTACTAGAGGAGATTTTTTTGGTTGTCGTTTAAAAGCATTCAACAAAGACGGAAAAGTAGAAGCGGAGGTGTTTTTGGAGTTGGCTTGGTGGACTTCAAAAGAGGTTCGGAGGAAAGAGGTTGTTGCGCATCTTGGAGGAGTTGAGAGTCTGTAATGGACTCGGCCAAAAGAGGTTCAGAGGAAAGAGGCTGTTGTGCATCTTGAAGGAGTTGCGAGTCTGTAATGGACTCTGTCTGGGTCATCTCATCATCGTCTAGGATGTTAGCAAGGATGGACTCAGAATCAATTACCGTCGTAGAGGAGGAGGAGGTGTCATTAGGAGGAATCAACTCAGAAGTCGACTCCATCGCTACAACAGGAGGAGGTGACTTGGAAGTGGAGGAGGAAGGAGGAACTTCTACGGGTGCAGACTGCTCAGGAGCAGTGGAGGTGGAAGCCACTGGTCCGGAAGATTGCCGGAAGGAAGGAAGGTTAGATGAAAAGGGTTCGGGTGAAGGAAGAATGAGAGGACGAACGATGGGAAGGTTCCAAGGTGTGGTGCAAGAACCGGCCCTGTGCCCAGGGTCACCGCAACGTGAGCAATTACCTTTAAAAGGACAGTTGGAAATGGAATGCCCCCGCTTGTTACAGTGGAAGCACGATTGAGGTTGACCACGGTAGTGAATAATAACATAATAGGTGCCGAGTTTTACGCAATGAGGTATGTCAGACTTAAGGATTATTTGAATAAAACGGTCGCCAGTTTCAATACCAAGCTCATCCACAGGAGTATTTATATTGATTACTTTACCAAAAGAGCCAAAGAAATCTGTAACAATGGAGTCGGGAACTTCGGTCCGTAGATTGGAGAGACAGACGGACATAATATTGGAATCGACATCATAAAGAGGACAGTACATACCATCAAAATAGAGACCTTTCTGTAGCAGTAAATTTCGAGAGCATTGGTAAGGGGTCTTGAAAGTAATTCGGAAGGTAAATTTGTTTGTGGCTTGGATACATTTTATATGAGATGCCTCTTTGATGACGTGAAGAACAGCATCACGGACTCGTTCACGAGAGATTATACCAACTTTAATGGGAACCTTTAGCAACAATGTATTTGATCGACGAACTTCATACGTAGATGGAACCATGATGGAGATAAAGGAAGACTCGGTTTAAAACCAAGAAAAAGTACCCAAAGGCACTAAAAAGTTTGGGAAAAAGAAGTCCCAACAATTACCCAATGGGGTAAGAGTTGGGATTAAGTTATCTAATCTAATTTAAATTTAAACACAGATAAACACACAATACTTTTAACGAACGAACAACACTGATTTATAAAATATACAGCACTATTAGTGCAGAAGTCGAGGACGTCTCTTTGGTCTTGGGACTCCTCGACAACAGTCACGCCACGCCACGCCAACAGGGGTCTTGATTCTCGTCAGGGACGGGCCACAGAACAGCAGAAAACCACTCCAGAACACTCCACAGGATCTTGTGACGTCACAGGGTCTTGACAGCCGCAGTAGTGAACACAGGGACACCCACTTAACGCCTATAGCGGCCGGAAAATCCGCACCGTAACGCTAATTAAGAAGGCGATACTTACTAGAACACATTTCTGAGTTCCAAGCGTCAGGTGAGTATGACTTGCCTAACGCACGGTAAAATTACCTCGCGTCCGTGACGGTCGTATTCCATGTGGGAGCGCGACGACGACCCGTCCGTGCCTCTCCCCCTTCCGTGCCACAATACTTGTACCACCACCCTGTACGTGGTTGGTCCTCTATCTGTCAAGGAAAAGGATTTGTTCGTCCAGTTAATAGGGATGTTGGGTTCTTCCCAAAGGGAAGGGGGCCATACTCGGAGGTAGTGCAATACCGAGACGACCCGTGGCTGGGACGAGGCAAGCCTCTTTTCCACAGCCTAATTCCAAAAATCAGTTTAATATATGAGCTACTCAATGAGCAGCGTATCAGATATTAAGCTGATAAGAACATTTTTTTTTTTTTTACATAGTGGGGTTGCCCCCGGTTTATAAAGTTAAATTAAAAAATTTCACCTTGCAAGTTTGGTTCTAATGTACAATATTTACATTCCAGTGCGCTTGTTCAATGTTCAGATTCACTGGATCACACTAATTACCTAACTTCCTAATACAATATCTAACACTCTAATAAACAATAAATTCATGATCACACTTAATAATTTTCAGACGATCTCTACTGTTCAGTTTCAATGTTCCATGTGGGAGAGATTTTGACTTTGTCTTATTTACAATTCTATATACAAATTTTGTTTTTAATACTCCATGTGGGAGTCACAGTTACCATTTTATATTGGAGCAGGAATCAAGGTAATTTTATGTAATTCCTTTAGGTTTCGGTCTGACGTTTTAAGCCTCCCTTTGATGTCATCTACAATGATATTACCAATATCATCAGAAGTTTCATGAATGTTCTTAAAGGTGCCATGATTTCGGGTTATCCAGATCCAATATAGAATGGTCTTAATAAGATAAAACGTTGGGGTTAATATTTCTTTGTTGGAGGTATCGAATTCCAAAAGAAAAACTTTCTTAACTGTTGGTTGGAAATCATCCACTAAGGTATTCAAAATAGGGGTAAATCTTTTCCATACTTTTCTGATTCTTTTGGATTCCAAAAAACAGTGTTCGATGGTTTCAGGTTTTCTACACATTGCGCACTGCTTGTTAGATATAATGTGCCAATCGCACAAAGAGTCCCGAACCTTAATTCCTTTTGTTAAGATCAACCATAGGATATCATTCTTCTTCCCTTCTGTAATTTGTTCTCTAACCCTATTCCATAGGGCCCCCCAATTACATGTTCGTCGGATGCCTCAGTACCTGGTGACATCCGGTTGCGTTTTTACTCCTTCCATAAATTCATCGTAAACTTTCTTAGTGGAGAATTTTTCAACACTCGTTTTTAGTTTTTTCAAATCTTCAAGGCAAGACTGCAAAAAAGCTGTCGGCTGCAAAGCACTGGGGGTGGCATTAATTCTCAAATGTACCCACTCTTGTCTGAGTGGCGCCAACCGGCTCCCCAGGAAGTATTTTAACAAATAATACCATTTGGTACAAGGGCCATTTTCAATGCCATTCAGAATATTTGTCACTCTCATTGCTTTACATTTCACCTCTAAATTGACCATCCCAACACCTCCTTTAACAGGGGAGTTGTACAAAACAGTTCGGGCTACCTGCTGCATTTTACCTCTCCAGAAAAATGGCCACACCAAGTTGTTAAATTTACTAATTACCCATTCAGGGAGTGACAAAACACGAGCAGCATACCAAAAACGGCTAGCCCCAAGCACATTGATTATCATTGCTTTCCCAACATATGAAAGCTCACGAGTTTGCCACATCAATAAACTATTTTCAAGTTTCTTTAGCTTGGGCTCCCAATTATCTTTTTCCACGTCTTCACAACTAAACACAATGCCCAACATTCTCATTTTGGTGACCCATTTTAAACCATGCAGTTTTTCTTTTCGATTTAACCATTTCCCTAACCACATTGCCTCCGTCTTAGTCTTATTTAATTTGGCCCCCGAGGCCTTTTCATATCTAGCTATCTCCTTTAGCAATTCTGCTAATGATCTATCAGTTTTAACAAAAACGGTAGAATCATCAGCATATTGGACTATCTTTAATTGTTTTCCACCTGCCCCTGGGAGAGGATAACCTTCTATGTTGGGATTGCATTTAATGTTTACTCCCAAAACTTCCGCCACAAGAATATATAATAAGGACGACAAAGGGCAACCCTGTCTTACACCTCGGGCTAGCGGTATTTGGTCGGTCAAGCCTCCATTAAATATCACACGGGATCGAGCCCCTGTATACAACGTTTTTATCCATCTTTAAAATGAAGGCTCAAACCCATAATGATTTAATATTTTCAAAACAAGTCCCCTATCCACTCTGTCAAATGCTTTTTCTTGATCTATACTAATCAGAATTCCAACCTCCAGTTCGTTCTATGCGATCTAACATATCACGTATAATATTCAAATTATTTGCTATCTGCCGCCCAGGAATTCCACAGGTTTGATCATCTTCAATTATTGAGTCCAAAACCTCCCGGAATCTGTTAGCTAGAACTTTTGCCACTATTTTGTAATCAACATTCAATAGAGATATTGGCCGCCAATTTTTAAGGTATTTTCGGCAGTCCTTCTTATAAAGCAATCGGACAAGGCTCTCCTGTTGAGATTTAGTTAAACATTCAAAGTCATAAGCTTCATTCAAAACATCAACTAAACTTGTCTTGAGTATGGGCCAAAATTTCTTGTAAAATTCAACAGGTAAACCATCATATCCTGGTGCTTTATTATTCTGAAGGGATTGTATAGCAGTCAAAATTTCTTGTTCGGTTAATTTCCCTGCACACAAATCTTTATCTTCATCGGACAGTTTTGTAGCTTAATGTTATTCAGGAGGTTTTGTTGCAAATTTTCATCCGTAGGTTCGGCAGTATACAAATCTTTATAAAATTCCTCAAGGACTTTTTGGATTTCATCGTCTTCAAAGATTTCTACCTCATCTTTATTAAATAAAGAATTCATAGCATTTGAATTGCCTCTATTTGTTTCTAATCCAAAAAAATATTTCGTAGGTTTCTCCCCTTCTTC